>CAWUFW010010807.1:0-664999 GCA_963921515.1 Calotriton arnoldi | reverse complement strand
CTGCTGTCCCGGACCTGTGGTGTCACCACTCTACGCACCCGCGTACTCTCCCTGCCCTCCTCAGATTGTGGGGTGGTGTGGGCATCCTCTGAGGCAGGGAGTGTTGCAGGCAGCACTGGTGGTGGTGGTGAAGGCCGCACAGGTCGTTACAGCAGGGGTCAGCACAGTTGTTGTTGCTGAGGTGGTGGCGGTGGGGACAGTGGGGTCCTGGGACCGGTTGCTCCCTGGCATGCCTGATGGGCTGGCTTCTGGCTCCGCATCCAAGGAATCTAGGGAGTCTGCATCAGAGAGTCCATGTTCCGGGGGCGGAGACTGGCTCTGCAGGTTGGTGTTGTCATCTGCAGCTGTCAGTTCTTGGTCACCTGTGGAACAGAGGAGGAATGGTCATTGAAGTGCACCCCACATGCTTGGTTTTAGATGTTTGGATGTTACATGTTATACACCACACAGTTTACATTGACATCACTTTGTATGGCTGCACGGTACTGAGCATCATGACATGATGTGGAGGTACATACATTACTTGTCCATGGTATGACATGTCAATAGATACCATGCGCCACGTACAGATTGTGTGATTACAAGGACATGTCGTCATCGAACGACTAGCAGCACAACAACTTTATGTGAAGCATCTTTGTTGTTTACTCTGCATGGAAGACATTACATCTGAACATGAACTAGCCATTGTAATCTCATGCATACCTTTGCCATATAATGTGCTTTGCTTTCTTTTTACTACTGACCATGCTTGTTTTGTTTTCATATGGGCCTTGACGCTCTGCCCCCATGGCACTTACAGATAGCATTCCGTGCTGTGCATGATTGTGCCCTGAATTTCTTAAACATGTGATTTGATGAGTCACACTTTGGTTTCTGTGACAGTTACATACGCTTAGCTGTCTGCACACTGGAAATGGCTATTGGATCTATGCCAAGTTTGGTGGGATGTGAGGGCTGGTGTGGTCATATGGCTCCATGCTTTTTGAGTGAAATGGCGGGGTGCATGCACTGTCTACTTACCTGTTCTGTGGCACATTTGTGGTGAATTTCTGACACATCTTTCTGGGTGTGTGGTGGAGTGCTCCATCTTGCTCAGCTTTGGGACAAGGGGGCCTGGTGGGAGTTGTAGTGCAGGCTTCCCACCCACAAACACCTCTCCCTGTTAAGATGGCTACCTACCTGTTAGGTGAAGGTGAGCAATGGAATGTCTGCAACATGGTTGTGGGTCGGGGGAGTACTCCATCCTGCTCAGCTGTGGGACAAGGGGACCTGGTGGGAGTTGTAGTGCTGGCCTCCCACCCACAAACCCCCCTCCCTGTTAAGATGGCTACCTACCTGCAAGTCTGGTTGTTGAAATACAATGGCTGCCACATGCTGCTGGCTGGGGGGGAGTGCTCCATCTTGCTGAGCTGTGGGACAAGGGGGCCTGGTGGGAGTTGTAGTGCAGGCTTCCCACCCACAAACCCCCCTCCCTGTTGAGATGGCTGCCTCCCTGTGAAGTGGAGCAGAGGAAGGGAATGGTTACACATGGCTCTTGGGTGGGGGGAGTGTTCCATCCTGCTCAGCTGTGGGACAGGGGGCCTGGTGGGAGTTGTAGTGCTGGCTGCCTGTACACATGCAACCCAGGGAATGTTGCTAGCTTTCTTTGGGGTGAATGAGAGGGAGTGAATGTTGGATCTGTGAGACATGTGTTGGGGAGTGTGTGATGCACATGAATGGAATTGGGCCTTGGAGGTGTAGCTTTGTAGTTGTGCAAGACAGTACATAGCAGTGTGATGGTAGACATTTGTTTGTACTTACCAGCCTCCACTCCCCCGGCTATTCCTGTGAGACTCTCTGGATGCAGTATGGCAGGCACCTTCTCCTCCCATGCAGTGAATGTTCTTATTGGAATGGGAGGGCCACCGCCAGTCATCTGAGTCAGCTGACGGTTCTTGTTGTTCCTCTCTTTCACCTGCCTCTTGAGGTCATGCCACCGTTTCATGATCTCCTTCTTGGTGCGCGGGGTGGTCCCTACTGAATTGACTTTGTTGACTATCCTTTCCCACATTTGTGTTCTGGTGGCTAATGGTGTCTGTTGGACCAGGTTAACAAACAATTGTGGTTCTACTCTGATTATCTCATCTACCATGACTGACAACTCATTGTCAGTGAATTTGGGTATTTTCTTCTGTGCCATGGTGTGTGATGTGCAAATGGGTTGAGGTGCAGGTGTGAGGGTGGTGGTGGTGATGTTAGTGGTGTGTGTGTGTGTGTTGTTGTGCTGGTGAGATGTGTGGTGGTTTGCCTCTCCTTTGTGCTGTAGGGTTAGTTCCTTCAGGGGTGGAGTATTGCAAAGGATTCTGGTCAGGGAAGGGACTGGTTTTATACTCAGCTATGTGGGTGTATCAAAATGGAGTATTGCTGTCAGGTGTGTTGTGTGGGTTGTCCTGGGATTTGTATTCTTTTAAGTTGCCATGGGGATGTGTCATTGGGGTGTGTTAGGTGTTTTTGGGGGCTGAGCTAGTTTGATGTGTACACTTGGTGGCTTTGTTGTGTGTTTTTTTTGTCGACCGCCATAATTGTTCCGGAGCAGCTGCGGCATGGGGGTTCCAACCGCCCTTCCGCCGGCTCTCCCATTCATCACTGTTTGCGATTGCGGCGGTCGGAAACAGCGGATCGTTCCGCTGTCACCTCAATGGTATCCTAATTGTACTTGCGGTCAATCCGCTGGCCTTGCGGCGGGTTTGGCTTTTCCCGCCGCAAATCCAACCGCCGCGGACAGATTTTCACCTGCTTCGCCCGCTACCGGCGGTCTTTTGTGGCATCATTCCGCCGCGGTCTGTTTTTTCTGGCGGTTGATCCTAATCGGACCGCCGGTTTTGCCGCGGTACGTGCGGACGGTTCATTTCCGCTACCACGGCGGTCGGAATGGTTTTCTATCCGCCATCCTAATCAGGCCCAAGGTTCTTTAGTCCTAAGGCTGGCATAAGGCTTCACAATTGTGGCACGGCATCACATAGTAACCTCGTGTTAGTGGTTAGACTGTTTGCATGTCTCCTCTGCTAGCATCTGCTGCTCCTCACTGTCACGTGACCCTTACACCCGTGTGGCATCACCTCACCGCAGTTTGCTGTTCATGCTGCTTCTCTCAGTGAGCAGTGCTGTTTTCACACACATTAGTTTGTTTGTGTTCAGGTCCATTCCTCGCAGCCTGCTTGAGGATTTTCTGAGTACTCCAGCACTAAATGGGCGTACTTAGGCAAGTGTCAAAACCTCTGCTGCTGATTTCATTATTTGTTTAAAATGTAATTGTGTCCCGTTTAAGATTCTCTGATGCTTTGGAATTTGTCAGTTCCTCATCCTGCTGGCATGAGAGCGAGTTAATCGCTCAGTGTCGCATAGTGTGATCTGCATCACATAAATTAGAATCCCAGCTCGGCTGACAAAGTCCATTAGCTTTGAATGATGCACTGTTACATTAAAGGACAGTCCCCTGTTATTTACTACAAAACGGCAAAAGAGCAGTATGTCCTTTTAAAAGATACAAGGTGAAGCCGTAAATAGCGCAGGCCTTCTCAGCACCTATCACTCACTGTTGGCCTCTGCCGTCTACCTTGACCTGTGCTCCTAGGCCTTTTAGCTAGGTTTGTGCAATATAAATATCACATGCTGTATTTATTGGAGAAACATAATGTGGTTATTGTAAATGTGTATTAAGTACAAAAAAATCATAATGCCACAGACAATAATTTGTTTATATAGTTAAGGGCGTATTTAGTGCTTGACTATACAAACCAATTAATGGCATCCTTCAGTCACTATTAGAACGGGTGAATTAGAACAGGGGTGCTCCCACCAGTGTCCTGCTAATGGTGTATATACTGCCCCCCCTCTCCTTTCTGCTTTCCCTCTAAAGCTTAGACAGGGCTAGAACGCACCCCACAACGGGTAGCAAAGAGCCTGACCAATGTAGAGCTTGCAGACAGGAAGTGCCTGACCTGGAGCATTGCATGCACTAGTGCAAGAATGGATCTTGCAACAGGTAGTAAAAAGTCTGCAGACAGTAAGTGCCTCCTGTTCACCGCCCCCACCCACCCTCTTGTTCTCCACCCCCACCCAGTTGCCAGTTTTAAAAGCACATTGGCAATTTTAGAGTTCACTTAAAACTAATAAAAAGATGAGGCACTTTGCAGTTGTTTTAAAAATAAAGCCCTTTTACAAAACCAACTCCTTACAGTAAAAAGCAGCCTCCAATATATTCATATTGCTAAAGGCAACATATATTGTATATATGTAACTACAATAGTGTGATCTTAAGATCGGAGACTAGCCCCTAAAACAATTGGTTCGTTTTATATTACAGATCTATTACATTTTGTATGCAATCGTTTTTTTTGTGGATTCATATGTATATTCAACTAATCCTGTCCACACAATATGAACATTATTTCTGTATTTGTAAGGTATTCAAGTGCACTGGTGACTTAAGACCATCTTACTCCGCCCCCTCCCCCTACCAACACACACAACACTACCAGGTCTATTCACAAGAGCTTGTGTTACTCTTTTATATGGCTTATGAGTTGGTGGGAAAACATCTCAAATTGGCATAAAATGGGAATCTTCAGGGATGGTGATATACACTTAGTACACATAGAAAGTACTGTGGGTTCTTTGCCCTATTTTTCCCCGTATCGCTCTCCCCAGCCCTCCCAATCCGTAAATAATTAATGCTATATTTCAGCCTCTAACCACTATCCTTCCTCCTACATTCTAATACTATAATCCACTCTATAACACTATACTCCCTCAAAAACAATTTACAACACTTTAACCTACTTCCTAAGATTAGTCGTCAATAATATCCATGTAAAACTCCACTATACAGCGAGACCTATTGGCATTGCCAATGCTTGTTTTCCATGCAGGAGTGGTAAGGTGTATGTGGCGCTGCCAGACAGAAAGAAGGAGACATGGGATCGGAATTTCAGCCATAAATATAGTGGGTCTTTTGATGCCATGTTTCCTGGTGGGTTTCCGGACAACAGAAGAAATACGCTGTCAGGAAAATTGTCATTGTGACCTCTAAATGAGGAGAAGAGATGTGCGAGGTTATGGATGGGACAGTTGCCAGTATTTGGTGTCTGTATCATTAATTCCCAAATTTAGATCAAAGTCATAATAACTAACAAACTCATTAAGAAAATGAAAAGCTGTTTTATTCGATGACAGCATGCTGCTAACTGAAGACCAGCGTCACAGCCCGATTTAGAGATAGAGGTTGTGGAAAAACTTTAATTTCTGAAGAAAGAAGTAACTGATAGAGGATCAGCTGTTGGTTTTCATGACCCTTTATATTCCTTGGTGGTGGAAATTTCACAGTGGATTCTACTCCCAATTTAGCAGCTTCTTCGCTCAGTTCGATTTCCTCATAATTCTGAGAGAAGACGAAAGTTTTACTTACTGTTATTGTCAGATACAATTAAATGATAATTATAGCTTTGGTGAATGCATCCGCATAAGCAGTGCCGGCTTGGTGGGGGGGGGGGAGATGGGAGGATGCAGGCCCCATTTTCGTGACCTGCAGTGGCGATACAAGAGCAGCCTGCAGAAATATATGTGTGGCCAGCATTTTTCAGAGGATAACAACAACAGCAAGATAACTCTGGTGGTTAATGCACTTGATGGAGAGATCTGTGATTTGTCTAGTCACATTTTTGACTTACCATAAAGTAGTGATGGAGCAAGGACTCACAAATGAGACTTGCTCGGATGCAATCTCCTCACAGTATTAATTTATTAATCTTGTATTGTGTATATTAACTTTGCATACACTACATGAATAGCAAGGAAGCTTGCCTATGTGTTCTGACTAACAAGTAACGCTTGTCCGTAATCTAAAATGGCCGCTAAAGTGCGGGAACCTTACTGCGCATGTCTCATCCATATCACATGGTGTGACGTCTTTCTTTGCTTGGTGGGAAATTTCTGCTTCTGCGCAGTGTGCTTTAAAATGGCTGCTTGGTGTTTTCACATGCTTCAGCTTGCTCTTGTGTTATTATTAATTTGTCGTTTCCTTAACGCTACTAATGCGTGATAGATTTATAAGTAAATGGGGATAGAGTAGAAAGAGTGGGTATACAGTGAAACATATTATTTGTGATTTTAATATTTTCTTCTTTGACTTTTATTAGTTCGTAAACTTGGGCCTGGGGTTGGTGATCTGAAACTCGAGAGACAATGATTCTGCGCATGTGTCCTGTTTGGCTGCCAAAGAATAAAAATGAAGTCAACCTGACCCCAATGACCTAAACAATCTCCGCCCCATCACTAACCTCCCCCTTCTCTCAAAGGTCCTTGAAAAATGTGTCCTACTACAACTAGACAAACACATCGAAAACTTCAACTTACTTGATCCCTTTCAATCAGGCTTCAGGAAAGGCTGCAGCACCGAAACGGCAATGCTCAATGTCGTCGATGACATCCACCACTCACTTGATAATGGCGAAACCTGCCTTCTTATCCTCCTTGATCTCTCCGCAGCGTTCGATACAGTCAACCATTCAGCCCTACTTAATGTGCTTAGGACCCGTTTCGGCCTCAATGATACTGCCTACAAATGGTTCGTCTCCTACCTACAACACCGAACTCAGCAAATCAAAATTCAAAACTGTCTTTCTAAACCCACTCCTGTCTCCCTTGGAGTCCCCCAAGGATCTATTCTCTCTCCCTCCTCTTTAACCTCTTTATGGAACCCCTCACCCTCATTCTTAAACAAGCAGGCATCAACTACCACCTCTACGCCGATGACACCCAAATCTATTACAAGATTAAAACTCATGCCGACATCTTACACCTGAACAACACCCTCACCAAGATCCAAACCTGGTTCCACTCCAATCATCTCAAACTTAACCCTAATAAAACCGAAATCATTCTCTTCTCCCCTAAAAACAACCCTCTCCCCGTTCAATCATGGATCTCTGACCTCAATGCACTCAACTGCTCACTCACCCTGTCCAACTCCGTCAAATCTCTTGGTATTTCTATCGACAACACCCTGACCCTTAACGTCCACATCAAAAACTCTGCTAAAGGAGCCCTCTTCACTCTCCGTCACCTCAAGAAAATCAAACCCTTTATACCCACCGATGATTTTAAACTTGTAGTTCAGTCACTGGTTCTTTCACGTATTGATTATGGTAATGCCATCCTCAACGGAATCCCCAAGGTCCACCTTGCTCCAATCAAAGCAGTGCTCAACCTTGCAGCCAGGCTCATTACAGACTGCAAACGCTTCGATCACATATCCCCGGCTCTCAAATCTCTTAAATGGCTCCCTATTGAAGGCAGATCTGCCTACAAAACTGCCTGCATCACTCATAAAGTCCTCCACCAAAACACTCCGCAGTACCTCTCCAAGAAACTCCTCATTGCGGGTACCACACGACCCCTGAGAAGCACCAACTCCCTCCTCCTTATACCACCACTGCATAAAAGAAAGCCACACAATCACGCTCCTTCTCTGGTAATGCCCCTATCATCTGGAATGCCCTCCCAAAAACCTGCGCTGCAACCCCTCCTATCTCAGCTTCAAAAAGACCTCAAAATCCACCTCCTCAATTATTATTGGGGATCCTAACCTGTGACCTGCACTCGATCTCCAATTTCACCATGTTATATTAGTCCAGTAATACTTGTCCATTTCATGAACATCATTGGCCTAATTACTTGATATGTATAGCTCCTGCCCCTGTTTATCTATTTGATTCCTTTATCTATTTGTTTGATTTGTTTATCTATTTGATTTGTATACTTCACATGTTGTTGTCATTATCTTTTATCTACGTATACGCCATGTTTGGCCCAATTATTATTGGGGGTCCTAACCTGTGACCTGCACCTGATCTCCAATCACCATGTTACATTTTGTCCAGTATTATCTGTCCATTTTGCGAACATCATATACCTAGTTACTTGAAATGTATAGCTCTTGCTCCTGTATATTTATTTTGTTTTGTATATTTCATACGTTGTTTCATTATCTTTTTATCTACTTGTATGCCATGTTTGCTTTATATTATCTTCTCTTGTAAAGCGCTCTGATACCTCTGGGTCTAGCCAGCGCTATATAAAACTTTTAAAATAAATAAATAAATAAAACAACCTGGACGTCGTCCAAGGCCATGACCTGATGGCCGAAGCTGCTGTGCTCTTGCCTTTCCTGTTGAAAATTGAAACTTTGTATATGAAGAATATATAAAATTTGTCGTGAGACGGGTGGGAAATAAAGCAAATGTATTAAATTGGATGGGCGGTAGTTTAAAGACAATGGGCTTCAGAATACGAACCAAATCAATATGGTGTGAGGATCAACCCCTGTCCCTGTCCAATCAGAAGTAGTGGTCCCATATTTTAGCAACATTAAGGGGAGGTACATGGGTGTAGAAGGGTATAATAGAATATAGCATTAGTTAATTAGAGAACAGGCGTTCATGCTGTCAGGCAGAAGAGCTCCAGACCGCCAAGCTGATCGATTGCAGACTGAATCCCTGTCCAGAGAGGTCCAGAGGAGGGGGCGGCGGAGTCCATTAGAAGGAAGGCACGGGAGAATCGAGGAGAAGCCGAGTATCAGAGAGGGGAACGACGCAGGCGTCGTTGTAGAGAGGTCACCGGTCCTGTCCTGAACCTGGAAGAGGTCTTTGCTCTTCATCCTTCCTGGGTCCTATTCTTTTCCAACTCCTTGGCCAAGGGGTTTGGTTCTCGCACTTAGGTAAATATAAATGCAACCTTTAGTTGCACTGCTGTCTCTATCTTCTCCTTTCTGAGGGACCGTCATTAATCAATAATTATTATTCTATGCTTCATCCGTGATATGCGATTAAGTACCATGTGGTTCTGTAATTTACTCTGCTAAATCTTTAGATAAACATTTTAAAACTTCCTGACTCAGTGGTTATTTCAGGATTATGTACTATAATGAATGTCACTCATTTTAAACTTCCCAATTAGCAAAGGATTCATTGGTAAGTCATTACTCTTCAATCTGAAGGTAATTGGTAGCAGGGATTTTGATAAAGAGTAACAACTGACAACCCCAGCGTAAGTATTAGCATAGTATGAATGTATGGGCCCAAGAGAGTATCGGGTGTATGAATGTGGTTTGCTAATATCGCGCTGGATCAGTTTTCTGGTAAGCAGAGGATGGTTACTCTTTGTTAATTGGGTAATGAGAATTTTATTTTGATGAACTAACATCTGTGTATTCAAAGTTTGTTTTATGTTGTCTAGAATCCCGGGGAAAATTGAATAGCGGTTGGTAAGTGGAAGCCATACTGCAGTGAGGTTATCTGTCAGGCAGAAATAGTACTGAAAAGTTAAGCAGGACTATCAGTACTGGTTAGGGAATCTATGTGTGTGAGTAATAGCAAAGGAGTACGCTGGTGAAAATCTGATGTTATATCACCTATAAAGGGTAACATTGAAGAAGTAACAGGTACTTATGGAGCTTGTGTGAAGAGTAAACGGAAGGGTTTTACTCGTAGTGTATGTTTAGTAAACGGAAAGGTTTTACTAAGTGTGGGAGGAAACTATCTTTTCTATTTTTAGAGAAACTGGCACGATAGCGAATGTTTTATGTTGTTACTGAAACTTAATTAAGATTTATAGAGAAAATAAGTTTGCGTAAGGTTTTGTAAAGGGAGGGTCAGCTGCCGGAGAGGGAGCTGACGTCAGAAAACGCCGCGCTGGGATTGGTTGAATCAGCGGGTGTGGAAAGAGCTTGTAAAGGAGGGGTCAGTAGTCAGGAGCAGTACTGACGTCACAGGTGCCGTGCTGGGATTGGTTGAAACAGCAAGGGACAGAGAAGAGCAGATTGTAAAGGAGGGGTTGACAGACTAACGTCACAGAAAGGCCGCGCTAGGATTGGTTCAGAAATAGAAGAAAGCAGACACTTGATTGGTTGATATTCTAGAAGCTAAAATCTTAGTGGATAGAGATTGCATGTTAAAACGCAATCCGACTTTAACAGGAACTCGTCCAGATAGGAGATTCCTAGGTTTTGCAGAATATAATTTTATACACCGAAGATTAGATAGAATGTACAGAGAGAAGAGAAAAATGACCTTTCTGCAAAAGATTAAGAACTATTTTAAAAAGGATAAACCAATCAAAACTAGGGAAGGAATTATCATTCCACCAGCTAAAACGCCCGCTTCATTCATGATGATGGAGAGAGGTTATCATACTTGTGTATGGATAGAGAATTGGATAGAATATACCAAAAATGATGGAATATTAGCATTTCCCGAGAATGGTACCTTCAATGGAAGAATTCTTCAAAATTTGAGATTGAGGATGAATGACCTAGAACCCAGACCTAGATTAACTCAATATGAAGCCTTAGAGGAATGGGAAACCGAGGCATTTGAGCGTGACCGATCCAGGAGTAATAGGGGTTATCGAGGATTTTTCCCAAGAAACCAACATGAGTCTAGGGACGGTCAGATGAAACAATGGAGGAGGGCAATGCTTACAGAAGGATTGTATCCATTGTTAACAGCAGAAGAAAAATTAGGGAGCAAATGCACAGAAAAGACAAAACATTTAATGAGAAATGGTGATTCCGAAGATGAATTTATAGAAGAAATATTACGGAACCCCCCACCATATCAGGAAGGGACAAGTGGATGCACCCAAGTGCACCCCTGTTAAAAACTCCATTAATACCACAGGTAATGCATGATTTTACCCCCAGTAGGATACTTCATGATAAAGAAAAAGAAGCCCTAGAAAAGACCAGAGCAGAATTAATACAGAAAATAACACAGATAAAAGTGCATCCTGACTCTTTGACCATACCTGTAACAATTGGTCCAGTAGTTCCATTATATGGTAGTCAGGGAAACTGTCCTCCACCGTTAGTTATGCCTACTCCTGTGAATATTCCTAAACCTGAAGCAACAGTAATGGTGGAAGATCACTTTAGTGATTGTGAATCTACGATATCTCTAATGGATTTACCAATTCGAGATTCTGTCAATAGTACTCCCAGAAGAACTACACCTGGGTGCTTGAAAGAGATAAACTTGATAACTTCATCAGGAGCAAAAAGTGTCACTGTAGTTAGTCCAGAAGACTTAGAAAGGTGGGCACAAGGATCAGAACAGCAGTGTACACCTCCAAAAATTTTGGATATTTATAAATTAAAAGTCGAATTAGAAGAAATATTAGCAGGAAATGTGGGATTAGATCGCCTAAATGCTTACGATGAAGAA
Organism: Calotriton arnoldi; assembly: GCA_963921515.1. NCBI lineage: Eukaryota > Metazoa > Chordata > Amphibia > Caudata > Salamandridae > Calotriton > Calotriton arnoldi. The sequence goes on along the minus strand of CAWUFW010010807.1, from coordinate 653,738 downwards.
GAATTATTGTTTATATGCAGAAGTATCACCAGAAATGTAAAAATATTCCATGAAAAATTATCAGATTTAGCTCTGCAGATGGGAATTGAAATATGGAGATCAAAGGTATTGCAGAAACCCTATAGAGCAGATTTCTCAGACAAAGATTTAGAAAATATGAATGCCTCTGGAAGAAAGTTACAAGTAAAAGAATTAATGATAGTCTTACAGAAATGGGGAGACCTAGATAAATGGAGAGTTCGATGGGCAAAGAAAAAGGAAGAGGCACGATCCAGTAGAACAGCCTCTGAATATGTGATGAAAGAAACAGGGAAGACAGATCAAATGTATCCGATGCGAGAAGTTCCAGGAGGGGGCTATGTACATATCCCATGGAGTAGACAGGATATTTTGTCATTTACGAATGATTTTCCAAAGTTGAGAGAAAAACCAATTGAATGGTACAAGCAGGTTGAGAGGTTTGTGAAAGTGTCAAAAGTATTGTTGAAAGATTTAGATGGTTTCTTTGACATAGTGGTACCTGCCGATTTGTGGACAGATTGTAAAATTACAGTTGATTGGCCAAGTGACGAGTATCCTAGAGATCCGAAAACAGGTGCCCCGTCAAATTATGTAATGAAAAAGTATCAGCAGGTGATAACTTACCTGAAAGGCAAAATACCACCGAAAGAAACAGATTGGGTGAAAATAGACCGAACCACCCAAGAAGCTAGTGAATCGGTACACGCCTATTATGAGCGTTTATTGCAGGTATTTAAGCAGTATAGTGGATTTGAGGACATTGGAGATAAGAACATGAGTCAGTTTGTGTATCGATTCGTTTATGGTCTGAAGCCAGAGATTTGTCAGATGATTAAACAACACATGCTGTGTTGGCAAGGGAAACCGATCGATGAAATTTTGAAATATGCAAAATATTGTGGAGACGATATTGAGGATAGGCACAAGAAATTGCAGGAAAAAGTGATGTGGGCACAGGTGAAAATGGCTGAGAAACAGGGAATTAATTTGGATAATCCAAGTGAAAATCAAGGAAAGGATTCTGGAACGAATGGCGATACTGGGAATGGTGGAAAAGTGAGAGGACGAATGAGTAGGGAAGAAGCTAAAAAGAAATTTCCTTGTCATGGATGCGGAAAATTGGGGCATTGGAAGGATGAATGTAAAAAGATTCGGAATAATAATGGCCCAAATCAAAATTTAAATCCACAGACGCAGAATGACTCACAACAGGGTGTAAATCCTCAGAGTCAGTTGCCACCTGCACCTATTCAGGGTAATGTAAGCAGAGCAAACCACGGTACAGACGTCGGATATCAAGGAGGAAGTGGTAAGAATGATTATGTAACATCACAGTTTCTTTTACAGGATGATTTCTGTCAATACAGTTCATGACGGTGCCTAGGAGAGGGGGAGAAGGAGTGCGTACTTGGCGCATCCTTATCGTTAGATCAGTCAGGTCCATATGTTGAAGGGAATGTGAAAGGTAATGATATTACCTTCCTTTTGGACACTGGTGCTACCAGGTCTACTGTGAGAACAGCAGACATTCCAGACCTTCCTCTCTCTGGAGAAGCTATCCAAGTAGTGGGAGTAGCTAATAGAAAGATTAGAACACCTCTTACCGAACCAATGGAAGTTAAAATTGGAAATTTCAGAGAAATGCACCAATTTGTGGTGTGTGATTCTAGTCCAGTAAATTTATTAGGTCGTGATTTACTGTGCAAGATGAATTGCACAATTTTCTGCACCCCGGATGGTGTGGCAGTTCAGACCCCAGATGAAGATCATGTATATAAGTTTATGATTGCAAAACAAGGTACAGAGGTAGATGAGATGTTTTCTTTGATAACAAAAGATGAGCTGCCAGAAGAATTAACAAGCATTTGCAATGCAATAGGTCTCGCATTTGCGGGAGTTTAAGCTATTGGCAGTGTAAATGACAATGCCTTTTATTTAGGCTTTAAAAACCAACACATAAATAAAAGGCATTGTCATTTACAATGTCAATAGCTCAAACTCTTGCAAATGCAAGACCTATTGCATTGCACATGCTTGTTTTAATTGTAAATGTGTTAGATGTAGAATGCAGTGGTGCACTAACATCCCAAGACAGGCGATACTTTTTCCCCACACACGCATAAAATAAATCAATCTATGATGTTTGGGCAACTAGGTTGCTGTCAACCGGTGTACGGAGGAATGAAGGGGCAGAGTGGGGAGAGAGCAAAGGGGGTGAAGGCTGTGTGAGGAGGAGAGCGGGGACAGGTATGTGGGGTGCCCTTGTAAAAGAAGAGAGCGAAAAGGCCGTATAGCGGGGTGTGGGAGATTGCCCTGTAGGGGTGAAGTGAGGGGGCGTTTATTGTATGTAGACAGAAAAATGTGGGTGCCTGGGGGTGAAGGGGCTGGCAGCGTGTGGGGGGAGAACGGAGAAGAGTGTTTGGAGGAGTAAAGGGGCCGGCTGACGGCATGGAAAGGAGGAAGGCGAGGGGTGATGGTTGTGTGTGGATGAGAGGGGTACGTGCTTGGGTCAAGGGGGAGGGTACAGGCTGTATGTGGGTGCAAAGACGGAACGTGTATAGGAGGGAGAAACTGTGTGGGGAGGCAGCGATGTGTGTGGGAGAGAGGGCCCTGGTTGTGAGCAGGAGAAAAGGTGCGTGCTCGCCGTCCAGAGGGATGGGCGTGCACATGGGTGTAAGAGCAAGGCTCAGTGGCGTAAATGGAAACTGATAGCCGCCGCAGCCTGGGTGCGCACGGACTCCTGCAGGCTTTCACCCAGAGTTTCGCACGAAAAATGAACAGGTATAATTCAATAGGCCCGGTAAATCCTGTTAACAGCCTCTTCGGAATGGAGTGGCCGCTCGTTATATATATATATTCGAGTTCGAGATCAAAAGAAGAGTATGGGAGACTGAGAGAGGAACAGTGAGCGATGAGAAGAGAAGAGAGGAAGATCGGAGGAGTACGAAAGAAAGCTGGAGTGAGTACGAGCGAAAAGCCGGTTGTCGGCCCGTTGACCACTAGGCGCATTACCACTGAGAAAACCTGGCAGAGCCCTGGAGGACAGAAGTCTTTGCTTAGGTCAAGCAGAAGGCCGTAAAATGTGTGCTCCTGGGCAGATGGAATGTGGTAACCTCCACCAGGGCCCCTGTTAACCATCTCGGCTCCACTTTTAAGTTTAAAACTGAGCGCTGGACACCAACCTGAACATACCTCCCCAAATTCACAGTGGTGATCTCCTGTTAGCTTTACCAACCACAACTAATGAGAACAAGCGCGCGCGCCTCACACGGCAGCAGGGGGAGGAGGGAGAGGAGGGTGCCTGCGCGATTCCCTTGCGGGAGCGAGCAGCAAGGCGCGATAATTGCGACCATATGGCGCCAGCTGCTCGCTCCCGCAAGTGAATCGCCAAACGTGCACGCGTTGCCATTGAAGGCAATGGAACGCGTGCACGTTTTTGGCTGAAAAGCCGCGGCGATTCCAAAAGGTCTTTTTGCCTATGCAGCGCATGCGCGCTGCGTAGGCGAGACCTAAAAACTGCAGTAAACCCCATAGTATGGGATTTCACAGGAAAGGAAGTAGGACTTATGGCCAAAATAGACCCAGTTAAAATTACCGTAAAGGAAGGTGCGATTTTCCCAAATACTAGACAGTACAAAATGAGTGCAGAAGTAAAGACAGGAGTATTGAAGAAATCAATCGAATGGTAGAACAAAACATACTAAGAGAAGCAATGAGTAGCCCATGTAATTCACCAATAATGGGTTTAAAGAAACCTAGCGGAAAATATAGGATTGTTCAGGACCTACGGAAAATAAATAAGATTGTGGAACCTTGTTGTCCTATAGTACCCAATCCTGCAGTAATCCTATACCAGATTCCTTGGAGTGCAGGATGGTTCACAGTGATTGATTTATGCCAAGCGTTCTTTTCAATACCATTGCACCCAGACAGCCAGTATCTTTTTTCATTTCAATTTGAGAACAAAGTCTATGTATGGAATCGTGTTCCTCAGGGGTACACGGAAAGTCCTTCCATTTTTAATCAGATATTGAAAAAGTGCCTTGAGAAACTAGTGATGCCAGGTAGCTCAGTCCTAGTGCAATATATTGACGACTTACTGGTGGCATCGAACACCAGAGAGGACTGTGTTGTTGATTCCATAGCACTATTGAATCATTTGGCTGAAGAAGGGCATAAAGTCTCACCAGAAAAATTGCAGTTCTGTACAACAGCTGTTAAATATCTGGGACACCAAATTGAGAGGGGAAAAAGAAGAATAACGTCAGAAAGAGTACAATTGATTAAGAAAATGCAAATGCCTGTAACCCAAAGAGAAGTGAGAATGTTCTTAGGAATAGTAGGTTACTGTCGACAATGGATACTAGGATTTTCCTTGTTAGCGAAGCCCCTAATTCAAATGACAAAAAAGAAAGCAAAGGACCTAGTTGAATGGGATGATGAGAGTGTAGGAGCTTTTGTAAAATTGAGAAATGCTCTGTGCTCAGCACCAGCCCTAGGCATGCCCGACTATAAAAGAAGCTTTGCATTGTTCTGTCATGAGAGAGAAAATTGGGCACTTTCAATCTTAACACAAAGACATGGTCTAAACAGACGTCCTATAGCATATTTTTCTGCTACATTGGATCCAGTGGCAGCCGCGTTGCCAGGCTGCTTAAAAGCAGTAGCGGCTACCTGTTTAAGTATTGAACAAAGTGAGTCAATTGTGATGGGACATCCTGTGAAGGTGTATGTTCCACATGCGGTTGTAATTCTGTTGACAAGAACATGAACTCAACATCTTACTCCTAGTCGGCTGACTAAATATGAGAGAATAATAATGGGTGCTGAAAATGTGAACATAGTGAGGTGTACAATAGTAAATCCCGCAACCTTACTACCAGACCCATATCATGAGGAAATTAAAAATGACGAAGAAGAAGAACATGATTGTTTACAAGTCACAGAATTATGCACGAAACCACGTCCGGATATTGAAGAACAGCCCCTTAGAAAGCCAGACAGGGAGCTGTTTGTTGATGATTCATGCCAGAGACATGAAGACGGTAACTAACTGCTGCATATGCAGTATGTGAATTAACTTGAATAGTGGAAGCATCCTATTTACCAGGAGTAAAATCTGCACAAGTAGCTGAATTGATTGCTTTGATAAAAGCATGCAAAATTGGGAGGAATCAAAAAGTAACTATATTTACAGATAGCCAATATGGTTACGGGGTTGTGCATGATTTTGGCCAACTATGGATGCAGAGGGATTTCATGACTTCTTCAGGATCCCCATTAAAAATGGACAGTTTGTAAGGGAATTGCTGGAAGCAATACAATCACCAAAAGAATTGGCTGTGGTGAAATGTGCCGCACACCAGTCAGGAGATGACTGGGTGGTAATTGGCAATCGATATGCAGATCTTGTGGCTCAACATTGTGCCAGGAATAGATTATTAGTCAATAAAACGGGAGGAAAGAATGGGAATCAGCTGCCAACTTATGCTGTATATGCCACCTGAAACATGGAATGAGGTTAGAAGATTGCAAGATGGTGCTGATGAAAATGAGAAGAAAACATGGGTCAAAGTGGGTTGTTCCCAAAGGGGAGATGATGAAGTGTGGATTTGTGCTGATGGCAGACCAGTCATGCCTGACTGTCTGCTCTCTCAAATGGCCAGGATGTATCATGGAGACACACACATAGGGAGAGATGCAATGATTAGGCTTTTCAGACAGAACTGGTACAATCCCAAGTTCAGGGCTGTAGCAGAGAGCCTTTGCCAGAGATGTTTGACTTGCCAGATGCATAATCCAGGGAGAAAGACAATAATCGGGTTTGGGAAGATTGGAAAGGCAGAGGGTCCATTTATAAGACTCCAGTTCGACTTTATACAGTTACCACCATGCAGAGGGTTGAAATATGTACTAGTCATAGTATATCTGTTTTCAAAGTGGGTGGAGGCTTACCCTACCAGGAGGAGTGACAGCATTACAGTCGCAAAGCTGTTACTACGAAAACTCATTCCTAGGTTTGGTTTCCCAGTAACTTTGGAATCAGATAGAGGAAAACATTTTAACAGTGAAGTGATTCAAATAATTTGCGGAGCATTCCAAATTGAACAAAAATTGCACTGTGCATATCGTCCAGAGGCTTCTGGAGTGGTTGAACAATTGAATGGCACTATAAAATCCAGACTGGGAAAAATGTGTGCATCAACATCATTGGAGTGGCCAGATGCATTGCCACTTGTCTTAATGGGCCTAAGAAGCATTCCTGATAGAAATACGGGACTGAGTCCACACGAGATAATGATGGGAAGAGCAATGAGACAAGCACATGTTCCCATAAACAAACTGCTGAATATATCTGATGATATGGTTCTGGATTATTGCAAAGGATTGGCTGACCTAGTGCGTTCTGTCTCTCATCAGGTCGGAGAAGACGCAGTTTCGAGGCAGCCTGAACAAGAACATGATCTGAATCCTGGTGACTGGGTGGTAGTGAAGAATCACACCAGAGAGATGTGTCTATCACCTAGATGGGGAAAACCTTGTCAAGTCATACTGACTACCAACACAGCAGTGAAGTGTGCAGGATTTCCTAATTGGATTCATGTAAGCCACACCAAAAGAGTACCAGACCCTGAAGAAGAAAATCCTCAGTCAGCATCAATCACTGAGGAAGCTGAAGGTTGCCCAGCTGAAGAATCTCAGGCTCGAGATTCAGAAGAAGCTGCAGAAGAACAACCGAGCACAAGTCAGGACTGGATACCGGTGGTAGAAATTCCTGAAGTCTACTACAGAACAAGAAGTCAAGCAAAATTGGAAGAAATTGAAGAAGATCAGATAGGTGAAGAAGAAGCAGCTCAGGGTAAAGAAGAACATACAATAAGAGAACCTGAGCAGGACCAGATAGGGAAAGGAAACTGGGCTCAAAATAACGAAGAACCAACAAGTTTTGAGCAGGAACAGACAGGTTTAGAAGAATCCGGTCAGGCTGCAGAACTACAAAGTGCAATAAGCCCTGATCAGAACCAGTTAGATCAAGAAAATCACACAGAAGAAAAAGATCTCGAGAAAAATGAACATGAAGAAATAAATCAAGCACAAGGTCAATTATTGGAAACCCACGGAGGAGCTGCAGAAGAAAAACAAATAAGGCCTGAAAAGGAGCAAGAAAGAAAAACAGTAATTGCAGAAAACGAAAAGGTGTCAGAAAGTGAAATTAAAGAGATTTCTGAAGACAAAAATAAAGAAACAGTGCAAACAAAGAAAACAAGAAAAGGTGATCATTGGCCTAGTGTCATTAAAAGAGTAAAATACCACATAACAACCAGAAGTGAAGATCCAGATCAAGTAAATGAAGTAACAAGTCAAACCGAACAAGAAAACAGAACTAAGAAAAGAAGAAGCAAGAGACTGAAACTTGTGAATAACAAATTCAAGGGTCCTGATTGGACTTACATTATTCTTGAAGATTACGAAAGTTCAGAGTCAAGTGAAAGTGGTGACGAAGGAACGAGTGCAGAACTGACGTACGAAAAAGAAACAAGACCACCTTGACTACGAAAAAGAGTCACATAAAGAAAAGCGAAAAATAGATAAGAAGAGCAATCTTCCTTGTCGAAATGCCTGATGATAGAGTTGCTGGGAGACCAAAACAGAGATGTTGTAGAAGATGCTGTGCAATATGCATATGTAGTCTAGTAATGGTGCTTATAGTTTGGTTAGTCCTGATCGTAGCAGTTCCTTACCTTATGATAATGGATAAAAAGATTAATAACGAAACTAAAGGAAGGACAGCACACATGAAGGGAAATAGAGTAGAACTAATGGCAGAAAATGAACCAGAATTTCATCATGAAATAACTGATAACGACACTAGTTTAAATGTTTTCACAAAGTTATTATTTCAATATGTAGATACCATGGAAGTTAGTAATTGTTATGTCTGTATGAAGTTACCCGAATCAGTAGCAGAAGGATTAACATATCATCACTTACCATTGACATATGGCATATCATGTAGTGTTTTATCTAGTTTATTTTATAGAACAGGGAGACTTCAATATTATTATTCAAACATAGATGTGATATTTTCAGAGGTTCCGATTCGAAAGAGTATGAACCCAGTGCTTAGTAGTCAAGACGCACAGTTTATGGGAGAATTTTTCTTAACAATGAAATCGATAGACATAACACATGCACATAGACACAATCTAACATGTTCTTTACACGAAGAAGAAAAGATATTTTTGAATTTAGTAGAAGATAGAGGACAAGATTTTCAAAGGAAAGCTTCTGAGCATAAGGCTCATTTGCCACCTTGGGTTGAGAAAGAAGGAGTTACACACCTGGCAAGGCTCAAGCTGCTATGGCTCTGGATTTTGTAAAGACGGGAAAATTTGTCTACATAGATTAAAGACTGATTATAACAATGTTTTCATCGGTACCAGTGAATGTGAACACAATTTCTTAATTCTTGGAGGTTGGGGAATCAAAGGAGGAACAGATTCAGTTTTTCCTGGAATCTATTATGTATGCGGGAATAAGGCTTACTTTAGGCTTCCTGCACGGTGGTATGGAAGTTGTTATTTTGGAATAGTATTTCCAAAAATATACCACGTAAAAAGAAACACTGGGAGCAATGAAAACAATGGCGAATTAACACGTAGTAAAAGAGCTAGTTTTTCTGAAATTGTAGGTGATATATTCGGTGCATTGATACCTTCAGTGGGAATAATTCTGAACTCAAGGAAAATATGTAAATTGTCTACAGTGGTTGATCGTTTATCAACGGATACTGCTGGAGGATTTCTAATGATTAATGCGGAAATGGTTGCGATTAGATCTATGGTTATGCAAAATCGACTTGCTCTTGATATTATATTAGCAAAAGAGGGCGGAGTCTGTAAATTACTGAAGACGAAACATTGTTGCACTTACATTCCTGATAAAAGTGCAGAAATTGGAACGTATATACAGAATATAACTAAACTTGAGAAGGAACTTAAACCACTGGAAGTTGATAGTGTATGGGAAAGATTGACAAGTAGTATTGCGTCAATTGGTACCTGGTTTTCTAATATAGGAAAAGGACTTATAGGTCAAATATTAGTACCCCTAGCAGGGATAGCAATAATAGTACTGTCAATAACAATATGGTGCAAATGCTGTAGAAAGAATGAATAGTATAGTGTGACAGGAAGAGGAAAGAAGAGAAAGGTTGATGAAATTGAACTTGAGGATTTGAGAAGTGAATTATACAAGAAATTGAAAGGGGATGTTAAAAATAGAAAATGTAAAAATGAGAATGAAACTATTTGCTAAGAAGTTGGCATCTGATTGAGGGTAGTATTTTGATGGCTCTTAAACGCCATCAGAGAGGGGATTGATGGAGCAAGGACTCACAAATGAGACTTGCTCGGATGCAATCTCCTCACATTATTAATTTATTAATCTTGTATTGTGTATATTAACTTTGCAAACACTACATGAATAGCAAGGAAGCTTGCCTATGTGTTCTGACTAACAAGTAACGCTTGTCCGTAATCTAAAATGGCCGCTAAAGCGCGGGAACCTTCCTGCGCATGTTTCATCCATATCACATGGTGTGACGTCTTTCTTTGCTTGGTGGGAAATTTCTGCTTCTGCGCAGTGTGCTTTAATATAGCTGCTTGATGTTTTCACATGCTTCAGCTTGCTATTGTGTTATTATTAATTTGTCGCTACTAATGCGGGATAGATTTATAAGTAAATGGGGATAGAGTAGAAAGAGTGGGTATACAGTGAAACATATTATTTGTGATTTTAATATTTTCTTCTTTGACTTTTATTAGTTCGTAAACTTGGGCCTGGGGTTGGTGATCTGAAACTCGAGAGACAATGATTCTGCGCATGTGTCCTGTTTGGCTGCCAAAGAATAAAAATGAAGTCAACCTGGACGTCGTCCAAGGCCATGACCTGATGGCCGAAGCTGCTGTGCTCTTGCCTTTCCTGTTGAAAATTGAAACTTTGTATATGAAGAATATATAACATTTGTCGTGAGACGGGTGGGAAATAAAGCAAATGTATTAAATTGGATGGGCGGTAGTTTAAAGACAATGGGCTTCAGAATACGAACCAAATCAATATGGTGTGAGGATCAACCCCCTGTCCCTGTCCAATCAGAAGTAGTGGTCCCATATTTTAGCAACATTAAGGGGAGGTACATGGGTGTAGAAGGGTATAATAGAATATAGCATTAGTTAATTAGAGAACAGGCGTTCATGCTGTCAGGCAGAAGAGCTCCAGACCGCCAAGCTGATCGATTGCAGACTGAATCCCTGTCCAGAGAGGTCCTGAGGAGGGGGCGGCGGAGTCCATTAGAAGGAAGGCACAGGAGAATCAAGGAGAAGCCGAGTATGAGAGGGGAACGACGCAGGCGTCATTGTAGAGAGGTCACCGGTCCTGTCCTGAACCTGGAGGAGGTCTTTGCTCTTCATCCTTCCTGGGTCCTATTCTTTTCCAACTCCTTGGCCAAGGGGTTTGGTTCTCCCACTTAGGTAAATATAAATGCAACCTTTAGTTGCGCTGCTGTCTCTATCTTCTCCTTTCTGAGGGACCGTCATTAATCAATAATTATTATTCTATGCTTCATCCGTGATATGCGATTAAGTACCATGTGGTTCTGTAATTTACTCTGCTAAATCTTTAGATAAACATTTTAAAACTTCCTGACTCAGTGGTTATTTCAGGATTATGTACTATAATGAATGTCACTCATTTTAAACTTCCCAATTTGCAAAGGATTCATTGGTAAGTCATTACTCTTCAATCTGAAGGTAATTGGTAGCAGGGATTTTGATAAAGAGTAACAACTGACAACCCCAGCGTAAGTATTAGCATAGTATGAATGTATGGGCCCAAGAGAGTATCGGGTGTATGAATGTGGTTTGCTAATATCACGCTGGATCAGTAGCATAGAGGGTTAATGCTCTTGCAACAAAGTATAGCTCAGTTTATTTGTTACAGAGATATTTTGTTGGTTGCAGTTCATATGTCACAATATATAAAAGACCTGATTGCACTTAAACACCCGCCACGTTCCGATGATTCCGAGAGCAGTATGATAATATCCTTGCTCAAATGCTGGCTTCTCAAGAATGCCAATCACATTCGGATCTGGGTGTACAAATCTCGCTGTTTGTCAAACTACCAAGGAGCGAACAGCTCTGTTGAAGTAATCAAGACAAAAAAGGTGTGAAAGGTCAGAAAGCACCTCACGTAAGCATCACCAAGGGAGCTGCTGGTTGGTACTCACCAGCTTGCTCACGTTTTTCATCAATGGTGACTTTCATGACCGTGAAACAGAAAAGAAATTCAGTGTCAAAACAATGCTCACGAGGTGAAGGAAAGAAACAGAAATGATATGTGAGAGACTGCACGCCCAAGTGCTCGTGTCATTCTATGCCCGCTGGGCCCCGTAGTGAAAAAAGAGCACACTTTGCTTCTCCAAGCTAAAATGAGTTGTGACTCATTTGCACATATATGAACTTTATTGGGTGCCGTGAGCCCACTCAAATTAAAATGAACGGTATGCTTCAGACCATTTCATTTAGGAGTGCAGTTCATATGTCACAATACTTCTAATACAGCACAGTGAGCTGTGAGCTGGCATCAAAGAGCTGCATACGAACTGCAAGGCATGGTTTTAGAATCTTATTGATTTTTATCTCAATCATTTGTTATTCTAAGGTTGTTTCGAAAGGTTATTGTGGGTAGTAAATTCCTATTAGTATAGACAACCAACCACTGTGTTAAGTTTTAAATCCTGAGTTTGTTTTTTGTTTTTTGAAATTTTTTTTTAAACACTTTATTTTTCAAATAAAGGAGAACATTCACATTGCATTGCATATAGTCTCTTCACAGCCCAAACAAATCGTGCCTGACATTTATGGTACAATAACGGACAATATATCGACCAGTACAGTGGCGACATCCAGCAACCATCAGTTGCCCAACCCACCCCCCACCTCCACCCATGGTCTCACTCCAAGCTGTAATGCTAAGGCAATCAATGTATTGCAAACACCCTAAGCAGTGGCCTCGCATTGTGGTCCCGCCACGCCGTGTCGTGCAACTGCGTGGCCAGCGCCTGTCCCTCAGCCCACTCCCTCCGGCACTATGCCATTATCTGCCTGTGTGCTGGAAGCCTGCTTAGCTGCATCCAGGTGTGCCCTCAGTTGTCCCCATATGTCTTTGGGGCGGGATGTCGGTGGCATAAGACTGGCATATAATTCTGCGTTGGTGTTGCAAAATACTAAGCTGCTCAGCCAGTCTTGTAGTTTGGGGGCTGTCTTCCTGCCCCAGTGAATGGCCACCTCCCTCTTTGCTAGTAATAGCCCCAGAGACGCCAATCTCCTTACTTTCTTGGGAATCGGGAACTGTATAGCCCAAGAGGGCAATTTCAGGAAGGGGGACTAGTGGAATCCCAATTATTTTCCCTAGTGTCTCATGCACCGCTGCCCAGTAGGTCTGTAAACAAGGACAGGTCCAAGCCAGATGCAGAAAGTCAGCATGTGGGGAGGTGCATTTTAAACAATTGTGTGACTTAGTAGCATCAATCTTGTGGGCCATGGCTGGTGTAAAATAGGCACGTCGGAGAAATTTGAAATGTAATAACTTATGGCGGCTGTTAAGCGAGACGACCCTGGTGACCATACAACACTTCTCCCATTGTTCGTCTGTGATCGCTCCACCCTTATCTGCCTCCCAGTCCTGTCTAATCTTGGAGTCATCTACAGGGAGCAGTTGGGCGCAGTTCATTTTGGAAATGAGGCGTGCGCCACTCGTGTTCTCTAGGACCAAATCAAGCGGGGGGAACGAATCTGGTTCAACCGGGTATGAGGGAAACACCGCACGCAATGCGGATTTCATTCTGCTCATTAGGAAGCGGGTCATAAAGCTGCAGTCAGAGAATCTGTCGTCTTCGTCTATGGAGAAAATATGACCCCCAGGGAACAGATCGCCCATCTTAACTATGTCTGCTGCTGCCAGTGTACGCTGTACTATTCCTTCTCCAGTGAGTGGGAACCATCTAGTATTGGGTAATGGTAGGGCAGAGGAGTATAGAGATGTAGCACCCATGCGCTTCATCAGCTTGTCCCAAGCCCAAGCAGTAGTTGACACCATCTGAATGTCCCGCCTGTCCCGTGGGAAACCACCCGGCAGTATTTCGCTCAATTTGTCCGGGAGAACCAGGTCCGCCTCTGGTCTTAAAAACGGGATACGGGCGTCAGGGTGAAACCAAGTGTGCGCGTAGTGGCATTGCGCTACCAAGTAATACAATTGGAAGTCTGGGACGTTAAAACCCCCTCTGTCGCATGGCAGGGTCAGTATGGACCAGCGCACGCGGGCCGTTTACCACCCCATACCAGTCGGATCATGAGTGTCCGGAGAGTGCGAAAGAAACCGTCCGACAGGGGCACAGGGATATTATTAAAGAGATATAAGAATTTGGGGAGAACCACCATTTTTAATATGGCCACCCTGCCCGCTAGTGACAGGGGTAGCCTCAACCATCTGTCTACCTGTTCTTCTAGTTTTGAAAAGGCCTGTCCATAGTTTAAGCATATGATCTGAGTGGTGTCCAGGTGGATATGGATGCCAAGATATTTCACCGAGTCCTGGCACCATTCAAGAGGGAATTCGCAATCCCATCTGACTGTGCCCTCCGTCAGCGGGAATATGATGGACTTATTCCAGTTGATGCCCAGCCCCGAAAATCTACCAAAACTGATAATTTCACGAATCAGAGGAGCCAGGTTTAAGTGGGGCTAACGGACATACAAGATGGTATCGTCCGCGTACAGGGAGGCTAAAAGGGCGCCCGTTTTGAATTGTAACCCTCTGTGTAGATGGCGTTCTTGGAAATGCCTAATTAGCGGGTCCATTGCTAGAATGAACAATAGAGGGGACAGGGGGCATCCCTGTCTGGTCCCACGGTATAACCGAAATGGCCTTGACAGAGTGCCATTCAAGCGGAGTCGTGCCGAGGGTCCGCTGTATAGCAAGGAAACGGTTGCGATGAAGCCATAAGGTAGACTCATTCACTGCATCACCTCCACCAGGAACGGCCACTCCAAAGAGTCAAACGCCTTCTCTGCGTCAAGTAACACCGCCGCCGCCGGCACCTCAGGCTGTATTCTGTGCAACACGGTGAACAGTGTTCGGAGGTTCAAGGACGTGGAGCGTTTGGGGACAAAGCCAGACTGCATTGGGGAAATGATATACTCCATCAGCTGTGAATGCTTGTTGGCGAGTACTTTCGCCAAGATTTTGTAGTCCAAGTTCAATAAGGACAGCGGCCGGTAAGAGCCGCATTGTTTGTGGTCTTTGCCTGGCTTCGGAAGGAGGATAATCACAGCTTCACGCATTGTGGGGGGGAGACTTTGCTTTTCCAAAGCCTCCGCATACACCTCAATTAACTGGGGGGCCAAAATGTCTTTGAACTCTTTATAGAAGCCCCCGGTAAAACCATCTAATCCCGGCGCAGTAGATCCCCGCAGGGTGTCTATGGCTAGCATGACATCAGCCACGGATATTGGTTCTGCCATAAAGTCTAACATGTATTTCTCCAGGAATACCAATGCGATTTCATCTAGGTATGCAGTCTGGGCCGTGCAAATCCTGAGTTTTTGAGGCAAATTTATTAACACTTTGCCCCGGGCTAACATCACAAACGTGAAGCAAACCCAGCACACTTTTATGAGTTTCTATTGGACAGTAGCCCTAAAGAAATGCAAGTAGCGAGTAGCGCTACTTTTGTCAAGGGAGCATACTATGGGTGGTACATGGACATTCCAATGCAAACACCCATAGAGTTCGACCTTAATCTCTATCTATTAACATCGGTAAAAAGGAACATATGTTAAAAAAAAGTACACCTCAACAAGGTAGGCGTAACGTTGGTGATCCAGCGCCATACCGGGGGTCTCTGAATGAACACAAAAGACAACGGGCCCCAAACATACAATACACAATTTCTCACCATTTAACAGACCCTACGAGAATGACGCTGAATATGGGTTTAGTGTGACGTTGATTTTGTCTTTACTCATCTAAAGGGAAAACAGATTATCTAATCGTTTCTTCGTTATTTTAGCCCTTTAACCTATATCGTCAACTACTTTCCTCTTGGGCGATGAATCATATTGATTGAGTAGTGTAAATTATTGACATGACTAATTAACTAAAATCTCAACAATTGTCATGAGGAAATAATCACAAACTCAAAATCTCGTTAATCTGTTTATCTTCAGTAATTATAAGAAAAAAATCTCAGGTACAAAGTTACAGGGAAAGAAAATACCCATTATAGGAGAAATATCATAAAATATGCAGACAAGATCACAAACATCTGAATCACAGTGAATATTATAGAGTGGATAGATGAAGAGACATAAGAGTCATGAAGAGAAAACATTTGCAGATATTTAAAATTTCCCTATTGATACATACCTAACGATAAAGTTCAGGAAAACCACCACCCCCTGGCCACGAGGATAGTGAAAAATGAACCCGATAAGGGAAACTGGGATATAGATAGGATCAGGAAACAGGTAGGCCTCTAACCGACGGACAGCGACGATCACCCTCTGCCTCTTCGGACCTACGAAAGCTGACAGTCTAAAACACCCCCCCCAAGAGCACCTCAATTATACCCGAATTCAACCTGACCATCCCACTAATTTGCAACATTCGGGAAAACCTTAACATTTCATTGGTCAATTTGTGGGGTGTTACACCACACCTCCATTACTTTATTTGGCTTTACATGCTCTCCTTTGTTCTTAACTCATTCTCACGATTTACATCCCTGCTTATGAATCGATTCTCTATCCCCTATCACGTCACATTTTTTGATGAATAGCTTGTCCCTGTATTAGCAACTTTGTTTCAAACAATGTATCGGCTAGACATAAAATGTTCATCAATTTGAGCTTTCCCAGGCATCTCGACGTCCTGTAATATTGCACGTCTTTCTTTCACTCTTCAAGGTTTCCTTTATCCGCCGCTGACACCCACCAAAGTTCATGTATAGGTCACATTTTCATGGACTGTCTTCGGCCTTATGTCAACTTTAAACACCCAACTAACTGCTCACCATAGGCCCATTTTTAAAACTACGATGAAAGAGAAATATAAAGAATATTAATAACACAAAAATGAAAATTACAGTGTTTCCCTCCCACCATTGCACTAATCCCATGTTAATTCATATGAGCATTAATATGCAAAGCATTATTATTTGCAATAGCATTATTCCTCTTTGTCGGTTTTAATATGCAAAAAGCGATATGCGGCCTAAGCATTTCATGCATTAATCTTAATTGCAATGCACGCGTGCGCAAAGCATCTCCCCGTGTTTGTGTGTATTAATGCATATTAGTACAAAACACACGATTAATAAATGCTATCTTGAGGCGTTGATCCGAGCAGGTTTACATGACGCAAACCCTGCTCCATCAATTCCTCCCTTTGATGGCTTTTTATGCCATCATAAAATATCCATCACCCATTGCCATTTCTTGTTTCCTCAGAAACTTGTACTTCTTTCACTTTTAAGTTTCTTCTTTTCACCTAAATCTTTCATCGTTTCATAATATTTGCCTTTCATATTTTCTAACTTTATTTCTTCTAATTTCCTTTTTCTACCTTTACATATGTTATCTACACCTAGTATACCTATCTTTTCTCTTCTTTTCTTGCAACATTTGTAAGTCATTATTATTAGCATGATCACTATCACTATTGATACTATTGGTATTATTACTCCACCTAATAAACTCTTACCAAAAGCAGTGAACCATTTACCTATTTTTGAAAAACTCTTATTAATTTTCTCCCAGACACCATCAACCTCTAGTTGTGTTAAATCTCTATGTAAATTTGTAATATTTTTAATATACCCTTCAATACCTTTGCTTTTGTCAGGAATATAAGTGCAGCAATGTTGCACTTTTAGCATCCCACAGACTCCACCCTCTTTTGCCAATAATATATCAAGGGCAAGTCGATTTTGCATAACCATTGATCTAATTGCAACCATTTCTGTATCAATTAATAAAAACCCTCCAGCAGTATCAGTTGATAATCGATCAACCACTGTGGATAATTTCCGAATTTTGTGTGAATTAAGAACCACTCCAACTGAAGGTATTAACGCACCAAATATATCACCCACTATTTCTGAAAAACTTGTTCTCTTGCTACGTATTAATCCATGCTTCATCTCATTAATCTTATTATTTCTATCTACGTGATATACCTTAGGAAATACAATCCCAAAGTAACAACTACCGTACCAGTGGGCAGGCAATCTATAATAAGCATTCCTCCCACACACATAATATACACCTGGGAAAACAGGGTCCGTTCCTCCCTTTAATCCCCATCCTCCTGTTATTAAGAAATTATGTTCACATTTACTAGTACCTAAATAATAGTTGTTATAGTTAGTTTTTAGTCTTAGTAAGCAAAGCTTCCCCCTGTGATTCCAGTCCAGAGACATTGCAGCATAAGTCTCGCCTTTCTTATAATTTCCTTCTCTAAAAGCCCAAGGTGGTATATTAGTTTTCTGTTCAGCAGCCTTTTTATGGAATTCTTGTCTTCTATTCTCTACCATATTAATGAAATCTTTTTCTTCTATTTGTAAACTACAGGTGAGATTATTTTTGTGGGCAAATATTAAATCCAAAGTGTGTGTAGTATGAAAAAATTCTCCCATATATTCAGCTTCTAAGCTACTAGATACTTTATTTAAATTGTTTCTAATAGGAAGTTCGGAAAAGACCACATCTAGATTAGAATAATAAAATTCTAATTTTCCCGTTACATAAAATAGACTAGTTAGTACGCTACACGAAACACCATAGGTTAAAGGAAGGTGGTGGTATGTCACACCCTCCGAGACAGACAATGGTAATTGCATGCAAACATAACAGTCACTCACATTCATCGTATTAATATATTCATACAATAATTTTGTAAAAACATTTAATGAGAAATCAGTAATTGATCTATCTTGATGATAAATACTTTCATCATTATAAACTATATTAGTTGGACTTTTAGTAATAACTTCCACTCTCATACTTATTGTATTATTAGTCTGATTTTTGTCATTAGTCACCATCAATACTGGAACAACAATTGTTAGTATTAACCACACTGACATAGTTAACAAGACACCACATAAGCAAGCTCTAATACATTTACGTTTTAGACTAGGTTTCGAACGTTCAGTCACTGTAGATTCTACCACTTTTTTTTTCTTTCTGGTTAAAAAAATTAAAAATCTAACGTTACTATTAATTTCTTATAAATCTAATTCTAAAAAAAATTCAAAAATAATATTCAAATTAATCTTCTTTTGTACAACCACACACTTAGGTATTTTCTCAGGTATTTTTTCAGCCTCTTTTTTTCTTCTTTTTTTTCAAATCTTCTTGATGTATCAACTTAACTTGACTGGATTATGATGCATCTTAATTTCTTACAGTCTCCTTTAAGGTGGTTTCAATTTGCTCTCATCAGTTCGTTCTGTATCATCTGTAACTTCTCCTTCTGTTTGATCAGGGCTTTCAATTTCCTTTAAGATAACGTAAATCCACTCAGGTCTGGTATACTTTCGGCTTGCAGCTCTTGGTCTTGTTGTTCTGCGTACTATTTTCTTTTGTGAATCGACTTGCTCTGACTGACTTGAAATTTCATTTATTTGCTCTGGCCCTCTTCTTTCTAGGACATATCTCAGTCTTTTTGCTTCACTTTGCCAGTTATCATTATCACTCAGTCTTTTTGTTTGAACTTCTTTTTCACCTTGATTTTCTGATTCTACATTTCTTTTGCATAATCTTTTTCTTGGCTGTTCTTCCTTTTCACTTTCAAAGTCTCTTTCTATTCCTGGTTGACTAGTATCCTTTTTACTTCTTCTCTCTGTTGACTTTGTTCTTGGCTTTCGATAGCTTTTTCTGTCAGCTGATTGTCTTCTTTAATCAACTCTTTTTTTCGTTGGCCTTGTTCTAGGCTTCCAGCAACCACTTCCTCTGTTTGGATATCATTTTCAATCCATCCCTCTGTATGTTGGCTTCCTTCTTGATTTTCGGAAGCTTCTTCCTCACTCTCTCCAACAGCAGTATTTTCAGTCCCAGTATCTGGTGCCCACTCTACTCAGCTGGTACTTGGTTGTTCATCATCCACAGGCTCAGTGACATCTGCCCCTCTGGATTTTTCAGGCTCACAACCTCTGGCTTCTGGTCTCTCTTTTTATTTTCCCAGTTGCCGTTCAGCTTCTTCAAGTGGACTTGGGTCTCTTCTAGGATGGCTGGCGTGTATCCAATTTGGTAGACCACCACACTTTACTGCTGTTGTTGTTATTAATATGATTTGGTACGGTCCATGCCACCTGGGTTCTAAACACAACTTCCTCACGTGTTTCTTGACAAGAACCCACTCTCCTGGACTTAGATCATGCACTGGATTCAGCTGTATTTCATTTGCGTCTGCTCCAACCTGATGAGACACAGAATGCACCATATCAGCCAGTCCTTTGCAATATTCAAGAATCAGATCATCAGATATGCTCATCAGTTTGTTTGCTGGTACATTTGCTTGTCTCATGACTCTTCCCATGAGAACCTCGTGTGGACTTAATCCAGTTCTCCTGTCAGGAATACTTCTGATACTCATTAAGACCAAGGGCAAAGCATCAGGCCATTTCAGTGTTGTGGATGCACAAACTTTTCCTAATCTAGATTTTATAGTGCCATTGATTTGCTCCACAATTCCAGAAGCCTCTGGTCGGTAAGCACAGTGCAGCTTTTGTTCAATTTGCAATGCTGCACAAATTATTCGAATTATTTCATTATTAAAATGTGCTCCCCTATCTTTTTCTAGAGTGACTGGAAATCCGTACCTTGGTATTAATTCTCTCAAAAGCAATTTAGCCACGGTAAGGCTATCATTCCTCCTTGTAGGATAAGCCTCTACCCAGCGGGAAAAGAGACACACAATGACAAGTACATATTTCAAACCATTACACGGAGGCAATTCAATAAAATCAAGTTGCAAACGTGTAAATGGTCCTGCAGCCTTTCCGATAGTTCCTGTACCCACAACTGTCCTTCTCACTGGATTATGCTGCTGGCAAACAACGCACCTCTGGCACAAACTCTTTGCAATGTACCTGAACCCGGGATTAAACCAGGTTTGCTTAAAGAGTCTGATCATTGCATCCCTTCCAGCATGAGTGATCCCATGATAGACTCTTGCCATATGAGAAAGCATGCAATCGGGCATAACTGGTCTGTCATCTACATATACCCAAATTTCATCCTCTGGTGTTTTTGTACATCCTGCTTTTCTCCAAAGCTTCTTTTCCTCTTCACTAGCTTCTTCCTGTAACTGCTTAATTTCATCCCAATTGTTTATTGATGTAAACATTAAATGGCAATCAGTGATTTTTCTTTCTGTTTTCCTGTTAAGTGCAGCTGAGTTTTCCGCACAGAAACGCGCTAACTGATCTGCGTATCTGTTGCCACTGGTCACATAATCATTTCCTGATTTATGCGCAGAGCATTTTACCACTGCAATTTGTTTTGGCAATTGCAGGGCCTCCAATAAATCTTTCACAATTTTCCCATTTTTAATAGGGGAACCTGATGAAGTCATGAATCCCCTTTGCATCCATAATTGACTGAAATCATGCACCACCCCAAAACCATACTGACTGTCCGTAAATATGGTTACCCTCAAATTTCGAGAAACTTTACAGGCTCTAATCAGAGCGTATAATTCTGCAATTTGTGCGGATTTTACCCCAAATAGGCAGGATGCTTCCACAGTTCCAGTTACCATGCACACTGCATAAGCAACTCTCAACTCTCCTTTTTTATTCCTCAAACATGAACCATCAACAAACAGAACATTGTCAGATTCTTCCAAAGGCACATCTTGGATGTCGGCCCTAGGTTTTGTACAGAATTCTGTCACATCCAAACAATCATGATCTGCTTCTTCTCTTACCTCCTCCGCATAAGGATTTGGTAGTAGTGTTGCTGGATTTAAGGTGGTACACCTTACAACTGTCACATTTTCAGCACCCAAAATCACTCTCTCGTACCTAGTCAGCCGACTGGTAGTCATGTGCTGAGTTCGTGTTTTGATTAAAAGAATCTCAACAGAGTGTGGAACATACACTTTGACTGGATAACCCATCACAATTGCTTCACTTTGTTCCAAACTCACACATGTAGCAGCAACGGCTTTCAAACATCCTGGTAATGCTGCTGCCACAGAATCTAACATAGCAGAAAAGTATGCCACTGGACGTCTAGTCAATCCATGCCTTTGAGTTAACACTGCTAACGCACATCCATCTCGCTCACAACAGAACAGTGCGAATTCTTTTGGATAATCAGGCATTCCCAATGCTGGTGCTTGGCACAAACTGTCTCGCAAATTTACAAAAGCTTCCATACTCTCATCATCCAAATCAATCGGATCAGTCACATCTTTATGCGTCAACCTCTGTAAAGGTTTTGCAATCACTGAAAATCCATTTATCCATTGTCTGCAGTAACCAACCATTCCCAAAAACATTCGCACTTCTTTCTGGGTTCTTGGAGGTTTCATCCGTTGAATTGCCTCAATTCTTTCTGGTGTCACTTTTCTAACTCCTTTCTCAATCCTGTGTCCTAGGTATTGTACTTCTTGTTTACAGAACTGCAATTTCACAGGTGACACTTTATGTCCCCCTTCTGCCAGATGGTTCAATAAAGCAATGGTATCTGTCACACACGCCTTTCGAGTTTTTGATGCCAATAGTAGGTCATCAATGTATTGAACCAAAACCGAATCTACTGGCATTACCAATGTTTCCAGACATTTTTTCAGAATTTGATTAAAAATCGAGGGGCTTTCTGTGTACCCTTGAGGAACTCGGCACCATGCCAAGACACGGTTTCCAAACCGAAATGAAAATAAAAACTGACTGTCTGGGTGTAAAGGGATTGAGAAGAATGCTTGACACAAATCAATTACTGTATACCATTTGGCATTACATGGAATCTGGTAAAGGATCACTGCTGGGTTTGGCACGATTGGACACCAAGGTACCACTATCTTATTGATTTTTCTCAAATCTTGCACTATTCTGTATTTTCCACTTGGCTTTTTAATTCCCATAATAGGTGAATTACAAGGACTGCTCAGTATTTCTTTTAGAATGCCTTGTTCGATCATTTGATCAATCACAAGAGCAACTCCTGCCATTGTCTCAGGACTCATTTTATATGGAGGAGTGTTTGGGTAATGAGCACCAGGTTTCACTATAACCTTAATAGGATCCACATTTTTCATTAACCCTATTTCCTTTCCTGTAAAATCCCATACATCCGATCTTACTGTCTCTCTCAGCTCATCAGGCAAATTCTGTTCTGTTAAAAGTGAATATAGTTCATCCACTTCCGTTCCTTGCTTTGCTAGCATCAACTTAAATTCAACATCCTCATCAGGTGTCTGAAATGCAATACCATCAGGCGTACAAAAGATGGTACAATTCATTTTGCATAGTAGATCTCGTCCCAATAGATTCACTGGGCTCGAATCACATACCACAAATCAATGCATGTCTTTAAACCTCCCAATGTGAACTTCAATTGGTTCTGTAACTGGAGTTTTAATCTGCTTGTTTGACACTCCCACAACTTGGATAGTTTCTCCCAAGAGGGGTAGGTTAGGAATTTCTGCTGCTCTCACAGTAGAATGGGTAGCACCAGTATCCACTAGAAATGTAATGTTGTTACCTTCCACCTTCCCATCAACAAATGGACCTGACTGATCTACCTCCAGAGTTGTGCCAAGCAAGCACTCTTCCTCCCCCCTCAGGCACAGTCATTGGCTACTCTCCGAATCACTCTCATTACACTGCAACCAATATTGTGGAATCATCTGCACATTTGGGTTCTTACCATGTGGTTCCATAGGAGTAAATCCAGTATTCACACTGTATCTCTGTACCTGAGCACCTACATTACTCTGCATAGGAGCTTGGGGCACCTTTAACTGTGGTGTAACTATCTGCTGCAACTGTTGCTGTTGTTGGGTCACAACCACTTCATTATGCACCTGTGAATTTAAATTTTGGTTTGTCCCATTAATTTTTACAGTGCTTCTACACTCGTTCTTCCAATGTCCAAGCTTACCGCACGCATGACAAGGAAATTTTCTTTTCAAATCATCTTTAACAAATTTTCCTTTACCCTTTCCAACACCTGGTACCTGACCATTTTGATTCTGATTATTCGTCTGCTCGACACTATTTACTTCCTGTTGCTCTGCTACCTTAACTTGCGCCCACATCATTTTTTCTTTAAGCTTTTTGTGTCTTGAATCAATGTCGTCGCTACAGTACTTTTCATATCTCAAAATCTCATCTATCGTTTTATTCTGCCAGCAAATCAGATGCTGTTGAATCATATTACTAATCTCTGGTTTCAGTCCAAACACAAAATGATACACAAAATGTCCCATATCCTTGTCACCTATATTCTCAAATCCGCTATACTGCTTAAACACCTGTAACAACCGCTCATAGTATGCATGCACTGACTCTTTTGGTTCCTGTATTGTCCTGTCTATTTTTACCCAATCAGTTTCCTTCGGGGAAATCTTTCCTTTCAAGAAAGTAATCACCTGATTGTACTTTTTCATCACCTCATCTGAAGGTGCGCCAGTTTTAGGGTCTCTTGGATATTCTTCTTTAGGCCAATCAACAGTTATCTTACACAAATCAGCCGGAACTACAATCTCGAATAGACCATCTAAGTCTTTCAGCAATACCTTTGAAACCTTCACAAACCTTTCCACCTGTTTATACCATTCTACGGGGTTTTCTCTCAATCTGGGGAAATCATTCGTAAAGGACAAAATGTCCTGTCTACTCCAGGGAACATGAACATATCCACCACCTGGAACTTCCCTCATTGGACACACCATTTCAATCTGTCCACTTGTTTTTAGTGGATACATCGAAGTACCTTCTGTTGGGTTTAATTCATTTTTTCTTTTTGACCATCTACCTTTCCAACGATCAACATCTCCCCATTTCCTCAGAATCAACATCAATTCCTTGATCTGTAATCTTTTACCAGACACATTCAAACTTTCCAAATCCCTGTCAGTGAAATCCATCCTGTATGTTTTCTGCAATACCTTCGATCTCTCAATATCTATTCCGTAATCAACAGCAGCTTCTGCTATCTTCTCATGCAAATTCCTTGCTTTCCATGTAATATTCTTACACAAAAACAATAATTCCTCATCTCTATAAATACTTAATCTATCTGGACTGATCGTACCAATTATCATTTCCTCCAAATCCACTTTCAATCTACACACATCTATACTTTGTGGTAGGGGTTTTAGTTTTTCCATTCCCTTTATCCACTCAGTCAGCTCTTCTGGTGTGGGACCTACTGAGCTTTCAGACGCAGAATCACCACTCTGTGCTATTCTCCTAGGATCTATTTGAACATTTCTTCTTGGAGTTTCATGTACTACTTCTCCTACGGGAAGATCCATTAAGGTAACATTTTCTTCCATTCGTTCAACTGGACTAGGTATAGTCATTGTCTCATTCCTCATACCACTTGTCGGAACTGCCAAAGCATGTACTCCTGATATACTCTGTTTATTCCCATACAACGGAACTAAAGGACCTATTGTTACGGGTACTGATAATGCTTCTGCATTCAGGTTTAACTGTTTAACTTTCTGAATTAATTCTTCTCTTGCTTGGTTTTGTAACTCTGTCTCTCTATCCGGTACTACCCTCGTAACCACCGGAACTTGTGGAACCTGCGGAATCAGTGGAGATCCCATTATCGGGGCATTTGGAACTACTTCTCTTGGACTTTCCTGATATGGTGGAGGTCTTTTTGTTATAATATCCTCTAATAACTCGTCATCTGAATCATTCATGTTACAACTCCCTCTTTGCATTTCAGTATTATTCTCTTTCTCCTTACTTTTGCCTCCTATTGACTCATCATTGACCAAGACAGGATACAATCCTTCCTTCACTACAGCTCTTCTCCATCTTTTCACTCTCTCTTGCCTACTCTCGAAAGGATATCCGGACATGATATTTCTGTATCTTCTTCCGCCCCTGTATTTCTCTCGCTCAAAAGCCTCATATTCCCATTCCTCAAGTGCCTCATACTGTGTCGGTCTAGGTCTAGGCTCCAACACATTCATCCGATCTCTTAAATTTTGTAAAGTTCTCACATTAAATGTTCCATGTTCCGGGAAAGCCAGATCACCATCGCTCTCAGTATACTTCACCCAATTCTCCAACCAAGTGCACGTATGATATCCACATTCTAGCATCATATAGGATGCGGGTGTTCCTGGAGGCGGAATAAGAATTCCCTCCATTGTCACTATCGGTCTGTCTTTTCTGAAGAAATTCCTGATTTTATTAATAAACTTCATTTTTCTCAACTGTCCCTTCAGAATGTGACTCAAGAATGTCAACAAACCCTTCATACTTCTGTAGTCTCTATTAGGCAACTGTCGTCCAATACCAGCGCGACTCACACCAACCAACCAATCAGAGCACTGCTACGTCAGCAATGTCTCAACCAATAGAGATGCAGCTTACAATAGCTCATTCAATCACAGCTCTAGAAGCTCCCGCTGCCTGACCAATGCCAGCGCTGCGTTTTCTGACGTCAGTATTTCTCCTTCTACTGACCCTCCCTTTACAAAATGACTCGGCAAATTTTCTTAAGCTTTTTCCTCAAAGAAATCTTGTTAATAACGACATAAAAAGCAATGCTACCTTGTCTGTTTTCTAAATAAAAAGATAGTTTTTTTTTTCACTTTTCCAAACAGAAATTTTCTCTACGAGCAAGAATAACAACCCAACGCTATCTCACTCTTCAATGAAGCTCCGGGAGGACCTGTTACTTCTCCAGGGATAAGGCCAAAGTTTCTCAAGAGGACTTTTTTGGTATGAAAAACGAGTCTTGGTACTTCTCTGGGGATAAGGCCAAAGTTTCACAGGTGGACCCTTCGCTATAACACTCCAAATCTACTCTCATACGAATATTCCCTAATGCAACACCTACAGCCTTTCACTGTTCAGTGTTATGACTTACAAAGTACTTCCGCAGTGGGATACGTCTATCCACACTAATTCCCAGCCTACTTCAGGCTATGACTTTACCCCGGGCAGCCTTCTCGCCCGTATATTCAAGACGACACAAAAACGTGACGTTAACTTTTTGGGTTAGAACACATATAATCAATAATCAACTAATCAATAATAAACCATCATAATGCTACCAAAAACTGATCCAACAACATACCGGGGGTCTCCGAATGAACACAAAAGACAACGGGCCCCAAACATACAATACACACTTTCTCACCATTTAACAGACCCTACGAGAATGACGCTGAATATGCGTTTAGTGTGACGTTGATTTTGTCTTTACTCATCTAAAGGGAAAACAGATTATCTAATTGTTTCTTCGTTATTTTAGCCCTTTAACCTATATCGTCAACTACTTTCCTCTTGGGCGATGAATCATATTGATTGAGTAGTGTAAATTATTGACATGACTAATTAACTAAAATCTCAACAATTGTGATGAGGAAATAATCACAAACTCAAAATCTCATTAATCTGTTTATCTTCAGTAATTATAAGAAAAAAATCTCAGGTACAAAGTTACAGGGAAAGAAAATACACATTATAGGAGAAATATCATAAAATATCAGACAAGATCACAAACATCTGAATCACAGTGAATAGACATAAGAGTCATGAAGAGAAAACATTTGCAGACATTTGCAAATTTCCATATTGATACATACCTAACGATAAAGTTCAGGAAAACCACCACCCCCTGGCCACGAGGATAGTGAAAAAGGATCCCGATAAGGGAAACCGGGATATAGATAGGATCAGGAAACAGGTAGGCCTCTAACCGACGGACAGCGACGATCACCCTCTGCCTCTTCGGACCTACGAAAGCTGACAGTCTAAAACACACCCCCCAAGAGCACCCCAATTATACCCTAATTCAACCTGACCATCCCACTAATTTACAACATTCGGGAAAACCTTAACATTTCATTGGTCAATTTGTGGGGTGTAACACCACACCTCCATTACTTCATTTTGCTTTACAAGCTCTCCTTTGTTCTTAACTCATTCTCATAATTTACATCCCTGCTTATGAATCGATTCTCTATCCCCCATCACGTCACATTTTTTGATGAATAGCTTGTCCCTGTATTAGCAACTTTGTTTCAAACAATGTATCGGCTAGACATAAAATGTTCATCAATTTGAGCTTTTCCAGGCATCTCGACGTCCTGTAATATTGCACGTCTTTCTTTCACTCTTCAAGGTTTCCTTTATCCGCCGCTGACACCCACCAAAGTTCACGTATAGGTCACATTTTCACGGCCTGTCTTCGGTCTTATGTCAACTTTAAACACCCAACTAACTGCTCACCATAGGCCCATTTTTAAAACTACGATGAAAGAGAAATATAAAGAATATTAATAACACAAAAATGAAAATTACAGTGTTTCCCTCCCACCATTGCACTAATCCCATGTTAATTCATATGAGCATTAATATGCAAAGCATTATTATTTGCAATAGCATTATTCCTCTTTGTCGGTTTTAATATGCAAAAAGCGATATGCGGCCTAAGCATTTCATGCATTAATCTTAATTGCAATGCACGTGTGCGCAAAGCATCTCCCGTGTTTGTGTGTATTAATGCATATTAGTACAAAACACACGATTAATAAATGTTATCTTGAGGCGTTGATCCGAGCAGGTTTACATGACGCAAACCCTGCTCCATCATTGGAAAAAGTTTTGTTTTCTCCAACCCATATGTGCTTAAGTGTACAGCACTCCTACAAAGTGGTAAAAGTGTTACATTTCATCAATGCATAGCATTTTGGACTGGAAAGGTACCTTTCCAGTACAAAACCTATGCGTGACATTATGCATAAATGGATGTGTCCGTTGGCGGAAGGCGGCCTAAGATGGGGCAGAAAGGGAGCAACAGTACCATATCTAGATATGGCACTGCTGTGCTGTCTCCCTTTCACGCAACGCAATACCACGCCATGCTACAACTTTGATTTCTGCGCTACTTTGCATTAAAACGTATTGCCTATTTGTTTCTCTAGACCAAGCAATCGTACCATATAATACCTAATAAAATGTATATAAAACTCTCAAAAAAACTTATAAAACTAAGGATGCACATCAAACCTATTATGTAAAATTGTGATCATCACATGATTATGAAACTAAAAAGAATAAAATGATAATGTAAAGCAGGTGAACTTTAGGACAGTGAGGTTATATTTAGGTCTGACTGCTTTGATAAAACCGCTTTAAAATGTTTTACAGGTCTGCTGGCCAGTTGCATGTCTGAGGGATAAAAACATTCCTTGATTGCTGGTGAATATGCCCTAATATTCAATCCTCTGAAGAAAGCAAGTAAAAACGTGGAGCGCCCTTCCAAAGAACCTTGGCTGCAGCAAATGACTTGGGCAAGGGATTTCTTCTAGTTTTGGCAGCAGCAGCAGCACCTTGAGGCAGAGGTGTAGATTTCCATTTCTGCTGTATCTCTCCCATAGCAAGTAAATCAAATCTTGTGTTGCATTTCAGCTGGAATGAAGTTGACTCCAACAGGTAAGAGGGCACAGCGCCTTGAACATAGTGGCAGTGAGCTTTAGCGCAAGGCAGTTCGGAATGTCATGTACAAAAGAGCAGTGACCCTATTGTTCGTCCACCAGAGCTTTAAATTGCACCCATGGAATAGATAAGGCCAATGATTCAGATAGTTGAAGGCTATTAATTGAAGGCTTTTGAGATTTAAAAAATCTGGGTGTGAACCTTCTAAGCCGTCGCGTCGGCTTTGCATAAGAGGGATCTTAATGGGCCTGGGGTGCCCTCTCGCAATTTTGACAGAAACAAACAATTCGGCCGGCCTGGCATATTGATTGATTGACCAGATTAAATTCCAGCCTGATTTGGACTGTAGATGTTGATTGTCGTAGACTGAGCAGGTGTTTGAACAGATTGCATCGTGTTGTGTCTGTTCAATCACGCTCATTGGACGAATCTCACAGCCATAATGTAGCGAAGGCATATATCTAGTTTTAATTACATCAAATAATGATTTTAATGAGGGGTATGTGAGATTATTTGCTAGTTTCAGAAGTGCAAGCAATAGATTGCTTTTTTTGTTTTTGTTTTTTCTCTGCTTGTCTGGGGAAAAAGCAACTGGTTTAAGCCATATTCCCAAGTATTTGTAGGAAGCAGCTGATTTAATTAATTTATCATTTATTTTAAACACCATCATGGGCCAAATTACAAGAAAGTGACTCAGCGCGGCACTGCAAGCAATTTGGCTTGTTGTATTCCTCTTAGGATGTCCGTATATAGGTTTTCCTGTATCATGTCCTTATATAGGCACAATTCGCCCTGCCCTTATATAGGCATAAAATCCCAGTCCTTATTTAGGCATTAAACCGTGCACTCCAAATACAGGCATGGTCCCCGACATCCGTCCACCCTAAACGTCACAACGAGTTCTTGAAGAACAGACCCTTAGGCTTCGGGAGTTTCCCTAGCACAGGACTATAGATTTCTTCAAGGACTCATCTATTATGAATGAACCGTTATACCTTAGGGGTTCATTCATGACATCTTCCGCTGTCCGACTCATGTCAATGCTAACATTGTGAGGTACCTCTCAGGTATAAATATACCTTCCCTAGCCCTTGTAAACCAGAGGAGACCTCGACTTCAGAGGAGCCAGTATCCCGGCCTGACGCACTGAGAAGACGTTGTCATCCCTGCACGCAGAGAGTCCAGCTTCCAGTGATCTGACTTCCCTTGCGGGGTGTTGGAGTTCGAGTCTGGAAAGAGATTCCCACCTCTCTCATTCTTAAGGTATGGAGCTGACTAGAACCTAGAGGGACTCTTGGCATACTAGGCATACTAGACTTAACATACTCTTAGTATACCATAGTAAGGAATACTTCACCTACTTCATACCTCTCCCTACACCTAGGTTATGTTTGGTATATTGGGGTAGAACTAGTTTAGAAACGCATCGTATGAATACTCGCATTTTTAGTCTGTGTTATTTATGTAAATGAATATCTACTAAAGATCATGCTAGCGCAGTATTATTTATTTCTACTGCTTACGCTGTACATTATTTATCTTGCATACTGTCTTGTGATCGTAACAGCACATATTACTTACACGAGAAACAAGACTGTTCAATAAATCTTTTATTGAAACGCCCGTCTATTCTTTCTGTGTAACTTTGAGGAAAACTAAATATGGACGATTGAGCTGAGTGAAACGGTTATCTATTGTTTCCACGACTCTGGGACATGTTCTGATTCTAAAGGGAAACAAAGTGGTCATGTTTTGCGGCTGCCAGAAACTAATCCCTTCTTGTTATCCAAGGAGTTTCTAGTGGCCTCTGAGCTAGCTGGCACAAGTAATTAAGTTTAATATACTCTATAGGGACATACCGACCTCAGTCCTATGTCAAGCCTATAGGATATATTATTCCAATGTGCAGAGCCTATTAGGTAAGTAGGAGCTAACTACATGGCGCCCAATGTTTGGTAAGGCGGTAATTCAACGCTAGATACTGAGTAACTCAGCCGTGCTTTTTTCTCTCAGAGACCCCTACCCATATACTCCAAAAGACGTCTGGAGTGGGCAGGGTTAGGTATCCACCACGGCTACATAGGGAAACACCCTATATATTAGCTGTTTGGTTTGCTCAACGTTGAAGGATACAGTGTTCCAAAATATTGTGCACCTTATCTTTGTTTCATTGAAACTAGTTCTACATTTTTTTTTTCTCAAAATGCCTGGCTCCGACACTGAGACCGGAAACGGTAAAGTTCCGGGTCAACCAGCTTTAAGAGCTTTAAACATTACCGGTTTAGATGGAACCGAGGAGGGTGTTATAGACATCCATCCAAACTTAAGAAGAGCCATCACTCTAAAACTCATAAAACACGGCCTACCACCAAGAGGCGGTAGAGCAGTTTTCGTGATAGAGGCACACAAATCTTTTCAGACAGAGGTATTCTATTCATGGGTAATATTTCCTGAATCCAATCCAGTTACACACATGTTTCACTTCTACAAAGAAGATGATCCACCAGAGGAATATATTCCTATCGAGGATATTGAAATTCCACTAACATACCAGGAGCATCAGCTCTGGTTTAAAGGCGCCTTAAAACATCACAAAAACATTACCAGGCTCGGTCCACTAGGTAGACCAGGAGCAACATGGCCGATTCCAGCTGGCTACACACCTCATCCTGACATTCAAGAGATGTCAGACGAGGAATTACTTACTCAACTCACAGAGTTAATAAAAATCTACAGACAATTGGTCCAATATGTCATGCAGACTTTTACAGTCCAACAACCATTAACCATTACAAATCAAACTCCCCAACAGGGGAATACACTAAAAATTACACCACAGACTCTATACGCAGTCATGGGTAAAATGCCCACAAAACGTGAGCAAATTCCATTCTGGATAGCTCAAAAAATTACTCAAATCGAAGCAAGTATTTCCAAATACTAGCCCGTATGAGAAACACAGAATACTAACAATCAGTTTACCAATGGGGATCACACCACAACTGGAAGACTGTACCACTTGGGGCTCAGTCTTTGCTGCCATCTATACTAAAACACATGGTATTCCATCAATTGCGGTAATACCAGATGTCCTGAAACAAATTCAAAATGAATACGGGGCAGAACCTGCTCTGAATTTAGGTATGAAATTACTGAAAAATTTCGACCAGGTCTCAACAATAATATTATCTAATATTAAAGGGGAGGCAGCAGCAGTGGCGATCCGCCAACGATTAAGGGAATTCGATGTTACAGAACATCAAACTTAGCTTCCCAGAATAATTGAACAATCATATGCAGAATTAGGCAGAGATAGTTTGGGTGGAAGACCAGTGAAACCAAAACTATCTGAAAGTCCTGAGAAGGACTCTATTAAACAAACTCCTACATCTTCTAAAAAGAAGTGGGAGTCTACTAAACAAAAATCAAACGAGAAACGTTCTCAACCCCGAGGTAGGTCTCCTCAAAGGAGCCCTCTGAAAGGAGGTATAACCTCAGGAATAGGGATAATTTGAGAAAACCTGACAGGTATCAAGATACTGATACACGTTCCTCTCGTACCTTTCAGATCTCGTCAAGAACTTCGGAAAGAAGAGGACGATCAGAAAATAGAGAAGAACGCGTGAAAGCCAAAGAAGATAAACACGCTCCAAAAAATAAAACAAAACCTCAATTCTCCAAAAAGAAAGTAGCAGGTCTAAAGATCAGACATGCCGAGAATACTGAGAACACAACTCAAGAACAGAGAAAGGGCTCAAACAATGCTTGACAGTGCAGCAGAAGTCACAATAGTTCGCCAGAACGTGAAGGTACTTCTGGAGATAGTGGACTTGAATGAGTACATTACAGTTGAGACTGTAGACACCAGGGTTAGTGCTCCACAAAGGTTATATGAAATAACACTCCGAATGGAGGGAGACATACCTAGACAGGTGAAAGCACTCTTTTGGGAAAAACTTTCAAGGGGCTATGACATACTTCTAGCGGAAAAAGACTGGCCACCACAATTTGTCAGGGAGTGCACACATGGTGAGGACATTATTATGCCTGCCTTCTCTAACCATATTCCAATTCATCTAAAATATACTTATGCCAGGAAATGGGCAGTAGCCCAGGCCCCAGCATTATATAAAAATCATGTAGGATGGGATGAGGACTCACCTCACCATAAAATACATCTAAAACATGAACCAACTGCACAAAGGCAGTATCCAATAAAGCAAGAAGCTAAAAAACAGGTCAGGGAGATCTTAGATCAACTTGAATACCAAGGGGTGATTGAAACATGCACCTCCTCAATGAACAATCCTTTGTTTCCTGTCTCCAAACCAGACAACACCTATCGTCTAGTTTTGGATTACAGACACTTAAACACTTGTTGTAAAACTTTTGCAGTGCAAAATGCACATAGCACAGCATTAATGAATAACATTGTGCGTAAAAAATATAAAACCACATTGGACATCTCAAATGGTTTCTTTTGTCAAAACATAGCACCTGAAAGCAGGTACTTAACAGCATTCTCCATAATGGGGACCCAGCGTCAATTTTGTCGACTCCCACAAGGGTTCAAGAACAGCCCGGGGTTATTCTCAGCGAGAGTAACGGAGTTACTACAAATTTATGACAATGAGGCATTGTCCTACGTCGATGACATATATCTGACGGACGATGACCTGGACAAACACTTGAATAGGGTAAGCACCATTATACTGGGCTTCGCCTCTGAGGGCTACAAGTTCAACTTTAAAAAGTCCTGAATTGCCCATCTCAATGTCCTATTTCTAGGATATGAACTTTCAAGTGAAGGCAAGAGCTTGGCAGCTAACTTTTTAGAAAAGTGTGCGCTGCTCCAACCTCCAAAAACGCTAAAAAACTTACAATCCATCCTGGGTTTCCTAAATTTTGGAAGAACATACATTCTAAATTATGCAGAAAGGGTTAAACCTCTCTACGCATTAATCAAACCTGATTTTTCAATCAAGAATTGGACACAAGAACACACAGAAATCTTGCGTTCACTACAGGCTAACATGTTAGCAACAAATCACTTACAAACACGCGTAAGTCAACGCAACCTGGTGATCCGAATAATTTCGGGTCAATGCGGATTCACCTACTTAACCTTCAATGAGTGTGAGAAAATACCAATCGCATACAAATCTAATTTGTACACACAAGCGGAAATGCGCTTCACTTCAACAGAAAAAATTCTGACAGCAGTTCAAACCGCTGTAGCAAAAGAAAGAGCCCTAGCACAAGGGAAACGCATTATTGTCGTAACCCCAGTACCAGCTTTAGAAGCGGTCACAAAAGCAAGCATTCCAAATGCTAAAGCATTACATCCAAGATGGATACAGTGGGTTAATTCTCTTGCTGCAACAGATGTTGAATATGTTTTTGATCCTGATTTAAAAACACAAGCATTCCTGCAATATGAACAAGAATGTCCTCTGCCCACTGAAATTCTGCCTCTCAATCAGTACGAATTCATAATTTACACTGACGGATCCGCACAACCCGCAACAGGGGGTAAGCAAGCTTACAGTGCAGCATGTGCAATCGTTAAAGGTCACATGCGAGATGGCATCTTCAGACCTATGGTCACAAAAACTCAATCTCTAGGAGATTGTACAGCTCAGCGAGCTGAACTACAAGCATTCAAACTGGCACTTGAAAGTACAGATCGAGAATTCCCCACACTAATAGTGTGCGATTCCTTTTACTGTGTTCAGTCGTATAATGAATATAAACAAAACTGGCTTGAAAATGGATTCAAAGATGCGAAAGGTGGCACAATAAAGCATAAACGCTTTGGGAACAAGTAGTTCAGTTGAAAAACGAACTACCAAAGGCTCACGTGATCCACACACTGAGTCATCAACGTGATGGCGTTCACGTTGCAGGGAATTCATTGGCTGACGAAGCCGCAAAGGGGGCTGTTCAGACGGCTTCCGTAGCTGCGATCACTCGTTCAAAAACAAAAATAGACAGTGAGATAATGTTGGCTGTCAATGCTACAAGCAAAGGCAGTGGTGCAGCGTT
Organism: Calotriton arnoldi; assembly: GCA_963921515.1. NCBI lineage: Eukaryota > Metazoa > Chordata > Amphibia > Caudata > Salamandridae > Calotriton > Calotriton arnoldi. The sequence goes on along the minus strand of CAWUFW010010807.1, from coordinate 618,904 downwards.
ACCAAAAAAGTTTCCACTCAAGTACTCTTATGTAATTGATGCGAACAACGTTCCTTTTGCTCGAATCCCTGGAGTGTGGGATAGGGTAATTCCAAACAAGGAACGTAGATTAGGACAAATCCTAGCAGCACACGAAGGGATAGCTTCTGCCCATGCAGGTGTTTCTGCAACAGTATCTTTACTCAAGCAAAGATATTGGTGGCCTGGCATTAGAAAACAAACAAAGAACTATGTTTTAGAATGTGATATATGCCAACAGATGAAAGTCTCCACTGTGAAACGCCCTGCGCAGACACCCCTGTTAATTTCAGACAAACCATTAGCTTGTGTTTACCTGGATCACTGCGGTCCCTTGCAAAGGGACGGTAACTATAAGTATATCATGGTTGCAGTGGATTCATGCTCTAGGTTCCTATGGATATGGCCTCAGCGCTCGGCTGACGCTCGAACTGTTATAAAAGATTTGCGAGTCTTTATCGGCACATAAGCAATAGGCACGCTACATTCTGACCAGGGCCCTGCGTTTAGCTCTCGGGCTTACAAAGAAGCCATGGCCAGTCTGGGCGTTGCATTGCGGTACTCCTCTCCATTCCATCCTGAGGGAAATTTGGTTGTGGAAAGGAAAAACCGGGGCATAAAGCAGTCTATAACAGCTAGGGTATTAGGTTTGGGTGATGGGTGGGTCAAACATCTTTATGGGGTCCAACGCTCATTAAATAACTTGCCAAGAAGTTCTCTAGGGGGGGTCACTCCATATGAGGTCCTATTTGGGACAAGAATGTGGGTGCCAGACCTCGATCACGTAGGCACAGTGGTGGAAAATAAACCGTTTGATATCAAAGATCGTTTGGCTGTTTTACAGGAACTCAATGAACTGAGATCGAAACAAAGCAACGTATTCCTGCAGCCAACCACCACTGGGGAAAAACCGGCGGTCCCATCAAGGCCTGTCTAGATTCCAAAAGTTGGGGATCTAGTCAGAGAAAAGATTGCAGACAAGAAGGAATTTGGACCTTTTTACAGACAACCAGTACCTGTCCTAGCAGTTCAAGGAACAAGAACAGTACTTCTGCCGCCCCTTGCTGGAAGAAAGGAGAAAAGATTTGTGTCCATCGACCTCATCAAACCACAGTATGTGGCCAGTACTAAATAGTAGGCCTCGTGGACTCCGACCTAGAAGCAGACGCACTCCTCTCGCTACTATCCAAGAGGTTCAGACTGAACGACTGATAACCATCGAGAAATCAGCAGTAACAGATGAAGGACTGAGCAACAATGCAATGGAACTCATCCCTCTTGAAAATCAAGTAACAGTTCGTCCAAATACACCTGTCTACACCAATGTAGCAAGTGATCAACTGGTTCCAGCGATTTCTACAAATCCTGATGCAATTTCAACAATTGACAGAACTGCTTCTGGCTATTTCATTAACTTTGATACGTTCTCAGAAGATCCAAGTGAACCTGAAAGGACTCCAGCATCATTAAAACTCAAGCAGCAAGTACAAGACTTTCTTCACTTTCTGAAAAAGACTTATCTGGTTTCCCCATGGATTGAGCTCTGGATTATATCTGGACTATTTGTTTTCCTGCTTTGGCTAGCTTTGGTTATGACTATGAGCGTGCTTATAAATGGCAGATACATCCATGTGAACACTGAAAGAAAAGAAGTGAACTTACTTTTGAAACCTCATAAATCTTCCCATCGTGAAGCAAGAGACTTGTCAACAGTGAACATCACAGCCGTTCCTATACAGGATGGTATAGTGTGGGACAAAACAGATTTTGATATATTTGGCCCGACGGAACAATTGAACATTCCACATTTGTTTAAAATTTCACTAAGTGATCTCATTTCGTCCAGTACCTATTCAGATGATTGGGACTTTGAGACTGTTAACGACATAATGTTTGACCTAGAAAAATCTGCTGCATTTTCTAAAAATGAATATTTAGAAGGTTCATCAGACTATGAACAGCTGTATTGCTATAACCACTATGGTCATCATTATTTGCATAAATCTGCATACCCTAGAAATGTGTTTATGTTTAACCAATGGGAGCATTGTCCTACACCACCAAAGGTAGTTCAAAAACATTTGTCAACAAGTTTTCATATTTTTCAGGTTATAATACATCTGATCCAGAAACGTTTTACTATAAAAATGTAAACAAAACAGGACTGAAAATTATGTTAACAAATACAAAACAGATTTACTCTGCAGCATTTATTGCCCAACTGTCTAGACAAGGTTTCGACTTATGGAAGGACACAATAGACACAAAAACTGTCTGGGGTACTAAAGATTGGCAAGTGCAGGGGATAGAAGCTTTATTTAGAGCCTGCATCATCCTTGAACAAATAATGTTTTTGAATGAAACTGTCCAACTGGACTAGCCAAGATCAAAGAGATGAAAACACCTTCTGTACCAACGCCTGCAAGTGATAACAATACACAGGCAGCGGTGACAGTTGACACAATACTCCAACTCAACAGATCTAATCCTGATTGGAGAAAATGGTTGATCTGGCCGACAGACACAAACAACTGTCAGGAAAGATTCCTGAATAAAACTCAGGGCTTTACTATTCATAGGCCAGACCCAAGATACGTCCAAAGACAGCATCCGGGGGTAGTAACAACATATAGTGTAGGAAAATTATGCCTCGATTGGCTGCATAAATCTACACTACAGGATGTGAAACAACACTTATCCTTACTTAAAGAGGACGCAGACCTTAGGGAATTCTTGCTTGGACCAAGAAAACCACGTCAAAAACGTTTCATATATGCCAGCATTTATGCTGCTTATAATGAAGCTTGGAAAGTGTCACAGATGGAGGCCGCAGAACGGATACGTGAACTTGATCGTATTAATTTAGAGAAAACACTCTCTGTGGTCGACAATGGGTTAACAACTTTGTCCTCCAGAATACATTCATTGGATGGCATTGTATCCTCTGCTATCGACATACTAGAACAAGATTTGGCGATGTTACAACAAGGCCAGTCTCAATTACGTTCTATTGTGTTATTAAGCTGGACGCTGCAATCTTTGCGAGTGGGCTATGTGCCTTGGCGTTTTATCAACACAACGGCTCTGTTTGCAGAATACAATCTCACTGATAAACAGATCGAACTGGCACAAAGAGGAGCAAAGTATACAGTGCTGCGCATTGAAAAACTGGAAAAGTTACCATTCACAGTGGCAGAAAAACCAGCTACAGAATGGCTTATTCATGGCAAAATCACACTACCTGTGACTACTTTTCAGTTTCAGTATTGCCTCAAACAAATGCAAGCAGGCAAATATGAAAGGTTGGGTAAGGAATACATCAAGACATCTTGGAATTTACCATACACATATAGATGTTGGAGTGGGGATCGTGAAGTGTTTCTGAGCGGTACACAATGTAAAAATGCACTTAGCGGTTCACTAATATGTAAGGACATTTCTTTAAACGGGGCTTGTAATGGTTCTGTGGCAAATTTGTCTTGCCACCAGCAGGGTACACCAGCTGCTGTGATTAATCCAACGTTTGGACAAATTTCTAATGGGAGTTACCTCATGTTGAATGATCAGAGTTGCTGTGGCATGTTGCCAGGCATCCCATATCTAGGAACGGTGAACTCCAGGGTCACTTGCTGTATGCAAGTATTGTTTGCCCCGATAGACACAGTCAGGGAGTCGCCTTTGTGGCCTTCGCTGAACGTCTCTTTTATAAGATTTGATACTTTAAGCAGAATGAAAGCCATGCTTTTACAACAAACAGTGCCTTTGACCTCGGCCAAAGAAACCTATGATCTACAAATAGCAAGGACTTCAGCCTCGACAACAACGCACACAACAGCAAGGAGCTTTTCAACATCGTGAAGGAACTCTCCAATCCCAGCTCCAACACCAACGACATCCCGCCGTCGCAACCCCTGTGCGATTCCCTCGCCACCTTCTTTCACCGCAAGATCGCCGACATCCACGACAGCTTCGACACCCAGACAACCCCAACTAAGATCGATACACCAGACCCGCCACACACCATCGACCACGACCCCCTGCCAGCCTGGGCCAGCATGAACATCGAGGACACCATCAAGACCATGAGCACAATACACTCCGGCTCCCCGTCAGACCCTTTCCCGCACCACATCTTCAACAAAGCTAGCAGCTCCATCGCACCCCACCTGTGCAACATCATCAACCTCTCCTTCGAGACCGCGACCTTCCCAGAGAGCTGGAAACACGCAGAGATCAACGCCCTACTCAAAAAACCCATGGCGGACCCAAGAGACCTCAAGAACTTCCGGCCCATCTCTCTGCTTCCGTTCCCAGCAAAGGTCATCGAGAAGATCGTCAACAAACAGCTAACCCGATACCTCGAAGAAAACAGCATCCTGGACCCATCTCAATCAGGGTTCCGCAGCAACCACAGCACTGAGACTGCCCTCATCGCCGCCACCGACGACATCAGGATCCTGCTGGACAATGGTGAGACCGCAGCCCTCATCCTGCTGGACCTCTCCGCCGCCTTCGACACTGTCTGCCACCGCACTCTACGCGCACGCCTCCACGACGCAGGGATCCGAGACAAGGCCCTGGAATGGACCACCTCCTTCCTCGACGGCAGAACCCAGAGAGTCCGCCTCCCACCTTTCCGATCCGAAGCCTCCGAGATCATCTGCGGCGTACCCCAGGGATCGTCCCTCAGCCCAACACTGTTCAACATCTACATGGCCCCGCTCGCACGCATCGCCAGACAACACGACCTCAACATTATCTCCTACGCCGACGACACTCAACTGATCCTCTCCCTCACCAAGGACCCCTCGCCGCCAAAGCCAAACTCCATGAAGGAATGAAGGCCGTCGCCGATTGGATGAAGATCAGCCGACTAAAGCTGAACACGGACAAAACGGAGGTCCTCATCCTCGGCTCCAACCCCTCAGCCTGGGACGACTCCTGGTGGCCAACGACGCTGGGAGCAGCCCCGACACCCACCGACCACGCACGCAACCTGGGAGTCATCCTCGACTCAACGCTCTCCATGGCCAAGCAAGTCAACGCAGTCTCCTCCTCCTGCTTCAACACCCTCCGCATGCTTCGCAAGATCTACAGGTGGATCCCGACAGACACAAGAAGAACAGTCACCCAGGCCCTCGTCAGTAGCAGACTGGACTATGGGAACGCCCTCTACGCGGGAGCCCCGGCCAAGCTCATCAAGTGACTGCAACGCATACAAAACGCCTCCGCACGACTGATCCTCGACGTACCACGCCACAGCCACATCACCCCCACTTGAGGAACCTGCACTGGCTCCCCGTCGACAGGAGGATCACCTTCAAACTCCTCACCCACGCACACAAGGCACTCCACAAAACTGGCCCAGCCTACCTCAACAGACGACTCTTCTTCTACGTCCCCAACCGCCAGCTCCGCTCCGCCGACCTCTCCCTCGCCACCGTCCCCCGCATTCGAAGAACAACCACCGGCGGCAGATCCTTCTCACACCTCACCGCCAAGACCTGGAACACCCTTCCACTAAGCCTACGAAAGACCCAAGACCTGCTGACCTTCAGGAGGCTACTCAAGACCTGGCTGTTCGACCAGTAGCAGCATCCCCCCCCCCTTCCCTCTCCCCAGCGCCTTGAGACCCTCGCGGGTAAGTAGTGCGCTCTACAAATTCTGTGATTGATTGATTGATTGATTGATTGAGATACAGTCTTTAATACGTACAAACTGCCCTATACATTTCGTAGAAATGATAGCACGTATCTTCAACATGTCTGATACAAGTGGAATTGTACATGTATTTAAGAGCATCTGTTCCGGCCTGTTAACACCTTTCCAGGCAATACTCGGAATCATCCCAAACTTTGCACATTCGGTGTTTGGTGGCATACCATTAATTCTAGCACTTGTTGCCGGAATTCTATTTCTCTTCCTGCTTTTACGCTATGGCCAGCCTATTCGCAGACATCACTCCGAGCGAAATGGAGAAAGCTCTCCTTGAACAAAAGTGCCGTGAGCGAATAGTATAGCTTTTGGGCATGAATCGTCTACGGGAACTTAATACCACGTGGTTCCTGTCGTTCAGACCAATCTGGCAAGATTGCATCTTACCTGTTCTACGATGCCTGCTATGCGGTGAAGAATGCGTGTTGGACACCTGTCTAACATTTCCGTCAGCTACGCCAACGGATATCGATTAACTCTGCTGGACCCGATAACGGCACATGCTCTGTGTTGTCCCCAGAGGCTACCTATCCTGATGATGGCATTCATTGAGATCTCACAGACGCTTCCGGCTGCTGCTGAGGTACGAGAAAGATCTACAGGCACACAGGTAACAACGGACGCGAACATTGCTGCGGCATCCTATGTTGGAAGCGATGCTTCACATCTCTGTGCAATTAATCTACTACACGAGGTGTTCCGAATGTCACCAGCTACAGTGGACGATATTTTGTCTACAGAAATAGATGATCTCATGTTTACACCAGACCCGTACACTGACTCTTATTCAGCCCACAGTGTTCCAGAGATGCAGTAACAATTTGGCCTTCATATTTCAAAAACTTGGAACTTTTCCCAAATTGAACTTTTTCCCATTTTTTCAAATCAAATGGCACAACAATCTGCTTGAAGTAGAACTATTCTTATAGTACGGACTTCGCGGTACTTCCTCAGACACTTTATCATTGTGTTAGTCTAAAAAGTTCATTAATTTCCATGACATGAAATGACTTTGATTTTGTACAACTTATCGATCATTTTTTTGTCACATGTAAATATTACTGCTTATTTCATTCGTTTTGCATTTCATTTTCAAATATATGCCTGAAATGAAAAGCGATGCTTAAAATGTACAGTACTTTTTGCATTCTAATCGGTTTTTTAAATGCTTTTAAGAAATGTTTTAGCAATATGCGGTACTCCATTTTATGTTTAGCATTTTAAATGTTTAGCATTTATGTTATTATCGTACACACGAAAGTGGAGTGGGTGTTGTATTCCTCTTAGGATGTCCGTATATAGGTTTTCCTGTATCATGTCCTTATATAGGCACAATTCGCCCCTGCCCTTATATAGGCATAAAATCCCAGTCCTTATTTAGGCATTAAACCGTGCACTCCAAATACAGGCATGGTCCCCGACATCCGTCCACCCTAAACGTCACAACGAGTTCTTGAAGAACAGACCCTTAGGCTTCGGGAGTTTCCCTAGCACAGGACTATTGATTTCTTCAAGGACTCATCTATTATGCATGAACCGTTATACCTTAGGGGTTCATTCATGACGTCTTCCGCTGTCCGACTCACGTCAATGCTAACAATGTGAGGTACCTCTCAGGTATAAATATACCTTCCCTAGCCCTTGTAAACCAGAGGAGACCTCAACTTCAGAGGAGCCCGTATCCCGGCCTGACGCACTGAGAAGACGCTGTCATCCCTGCACGCAGAGAGTCCAGCTTCCAGTGATCTGACTTCCCTTGCGGGGTGTTGGAGTTCGAGTCTGGAAAGAGATTCCCACCTCTCTCATTCTTAAGGTATGGAGCTGACTAGAACCTAGAGGGACTCTTGGCATACTAGGCATACGAGACTTAACATACTCTTAGTATACCATAGTAAGGAATACTTCACCTACTTCATACCTCTCCCTACACCTAGGTTAGGTTAGGTACATTGGGGTAGAACTAGTTTAGAAACGCATCGTATGAGTACTCGCATTTTTAGTCTGTGTTATTTATGTAAATGAATATCTACTAAAGATCATGCTAGCGCAGTATTATTTATTTCTACTGCTTACGCTGTACATTATTTATCTTGCATACTGTCTTGTGATCGTAACAGCACATATTACTTACACGAGAAACAAGACTGTTCAATAAATCTTTTATTGAAACGCCCGTCTATTCTTTCTGTGTAACTTTGAGGAAAACTAAGTATGCACGATTGAGCTGAGTGAAACGGTTATCTATTGTTTCCACGACTCTGGGACACGTTCTGATTCTAAAGGGAAACAAAGTGGTCATGTTTTGCGGCTGCCAGAAACTACTCCCTTCTTGTTATCCAAGGAGTTTCTACTGGCCTCTGAGCTAGCTGGCACAAGTAATTAAGTTTAATATACTCGATAGGGACATACCGACCTCAGTCCTATGTCAAGCCTATAGGATATATTATTCCAATGCGCAGAGCCTATTAGGGAAATAGGAGCTACACTACAGGCTGAGCCCCACTGAGTCACTTTCAAAGCACAGTGATGCGTCGTATTCACAATATGTCGCATCCCTGTGCTTTCCCCTGCGCTGGCGCACAATTAGCTGCCATGCGCCAACGCAGGCACCCTTGCATCATGGTGCAAGGGTGCCTGCATTGCGGGGAGATTGTTTTTGTGCAGGAAGGAACACCTTCCTGCACAAAAACAATCAGGAGAGGTGTTTTCCTCTTTCAATGTGTGCTGCAGAATGCAGCACGCATCGAAAGAGGAAAAAACGAGGAATAATTATAACATTTCTCCTTGTTGCGCGTCCCTATGCCTGGGGAGGCGTAGGTTTCTGACGTATTCCCAGGTTTACGAAAGGTTGTAAATCTGGAAATGTAGTAAAATCCATGGGTGTTGCATGGGAACACACATGGAACGGAGTTTTCAAGTGCTGCGTGAAAAGGGGCAGTATTTACAAGGACATGAAAAGCCACGCAGGGTGGCTTTACATGTCCTTATAAATATGGGGTAGCAAAATGCGCCACCGGTGCGTCACAAAAAGTGACGCACCGGCAGCGCAAGGAGCTTGAAAATATACCCCCATTACTTTTGGTTAAGGTATGCATTATGTCGCATTTTATCAGTCTCTGAAGGCCTCCAACATTCCATGACCCCAAGTGGATGTTTTTGTGAGTTGTGGCTGGAGAGTGTGTGCTTAGGGAGCTGAGGCTAGGAGTGGTGTAAAGGGGGACTTGCATGTTGAAAATCCCTTGCTTTGGTCAGAACCTTCAGTCCGGATGACATTTATACCTCAGAAGTTACTGTATGGGTGGATGAGGCCCATAGAGCGGTTCTAAGATGGAGGATGGCTAGTGGCCAAGGTCCACCTTCAGTGGCAACTCCCGTGGCAGCATTGGGATGGGCAAGGGCAGACGGTAGGTTTTTCTATACTGATGCCCCATTTGATTAATTTGATTTTATGTGCATAAATCAGGTCTGCTGGCCATTATACATGGCAGGTTTTCACCGTTAATTGCGGGAGCCCTGCCGTTGTGGAGGATGGAAGATGGGAGGGGGGGCGATAATGCCTACTTTTCCATGCCCCGCACTTTATTTGGTTACATTTTGGCAGAGACTTAGGGCCAGATGTACGACATTACCAATTTGCGAGTTGCAAATTGCGTTGTTTTCGACTCGCAATTTGTGACTTGCAAATAGGAATGTACAACAATGTCTCAAACACTGTTTGCGATTCCTAATGGGGTCGCAAATTGCCTGCCTCATTAATATTCATGAGGCAGGTGCAATTTGTGACCTCATTAGGAATGGCTAGCACTCCAAGGGATGGTGGCCTGCTGGGGTCAGCAGACCACCCTGTCTGTGACTGCTTTTTAAATAAAGCAGTTTTATTTAAAAATGCAGCCCCTTTTCCTAAAAGGAAAACGGGATGCATTTAAAAAAGAAAAACGAAACGTTACTGTTTCATTTTTTAGGTCGAGCCTCGAGTAGCGCGCAAGCGCTGCTCTGGCAAGACTTTAAGTTAGGGGGTTTGAAAAGCTGACCAGACGCTCGTGCGTCATGGCCTTTTCCCTGCGGTTACGTGCGCGGCAGACAACTGTTTCCAATTATCGTGCCCAGACGCGGGCGCGATAATTGGAAACACATGGCCATTGTGCACGAGCGTGTGGTCAGCTCAGCAAGCTGCCGCGCTCGCTCGCCCCCGCTCCTCTCCGACGCCTCTGCTGTCCAGCGCTTTACTTGTTTAATGTGACGTTATTTAAAAAAAATAGCCGAACAGGTGAGATGAGCGTTTCTCCCAGCTTATCCTCCTTTTAACGACGCAAACAATGATAATTTTAGGTATTTGAGGAACAAAGAACATGCACTGGGGGCGGGGACGTGTGCTACATTAACAAGCTAGCTGTGTGCGAGTACTTTGCTTTAACACAATTACTGTTAGATTTACAACTGAGCAGCCCTACGTTCTAACCATGACACTAAATGTTAAATGGACGCCCGTGTAACCCAGGAGAGCTCCCTCCCTTCCCGTACTAGTTTCACAAGCTACCGGCATGACTAGGCCAACTCCAGCAATGCAGGGACTGCACGGCCATGAAACGGCATGAAAGTCTTTATTTATCTTTCTGCAGGGCTGACGCCTAACACCGGACATGCTCTTCGGTCATAAACAAAGGAACTGCACTTTCAGGTCCAGACTTGCTAATATTCAGTGACCCAAAAACACAAGGTTGCATTATCAGAGATACGCACAATTAGCACCGTGATTGCATTACAGGAAATAACACCACGTGACCTCAGGCCGGCTTCTGCCATCACAGTCAGTCACGTGGCATTGGATTCACCTCAGAGGCGACGACTGCGTGGCTTTCGGCCAAGATGACATCATGGGAACTAAATGACACAACATATACGAGTGACCTTTAAACTGTGGGACGGGCGTAACCGCACTAACAACAAACATATCAATGTAGTGTTGCATGTCACTACGTTTACAAGCAGCTGTGAGTCATGCATTTCAAGGTACTATGTGGCTTACGCGGTGTCCTTTGTAATTCTCTTCATTTCCAGAGAGCTGGATTTCACCCTGTAAGAGGTTCGATCCGCAGCTTACAAACGGATCCAATACTTGAGTAAACTGTAGTTTTGCCGGAAAAAAACACAGAATCCTACCGCCTACTGCTGAAGGTTTGACAACTATTTAGTATGGGAAAATGCGCCACAAACAATTACCACAATAGCAGCAGAGTTAAAGTGGCATGAAGCAACTCGCGAGGAACAGTGCTTTAATTGCGATGGAAAAGGTGGGAGTCTCAAAAGGGGCGTGGACCATGAAACATACCTACGACCCCTTTAAAGGGGAGTAGCCTAATAGAGCGGACAAGAATCCCGTGTTGCACAAATCAACGACCAAATTCCTTCACAACATTATAGGCAACAATATATTTAAATATATTTATGCTGAATTTCTTTTGCCATTAGTAATAGTAAGAACGATGTGTCTCTTTGAAGTGACAGCAAAGGCAGTGAACGGTGGCACTGCTGCATTGTTAAGATTTATTTCGCTTCACCGAGGGTGAGGGCAAAATGGAGAGCCCGGAAGGGACCCGTCTCAGCACTGGATTTTAGAACTGCCAGTGCTCAGCACCGGCAGGACCCGGCACACTCAAAGCCCTGGCTGAAAGTGTGCCAACTCACCCAGCTCTATAACATAAGCCATGTGTAAAGCACACACCAGTTGTTTCTTGGCACTTTAAGTATGCATCATTAATCGACTCATTTCGTAAATCGGAAAGGGGTGATACACTGAGTCAGCCAGGCTGTGTTTTGCGCGTTATACGCAGTTCTAGGCAGCAAGGACTCAACCCACTGAGCTATCTTTGCCCCAGTGCAGGCAGCTGAGATCCAGTGTAACTTAGAGTGGTCGAAGGCTGAGGGGTCTTTCTCAAGTCCATCGAGTTATACCCTTGCCTCTCTCCCAACCTGTTTTAATTTTACCATCTAACCATTAAACTGCTATCCCCGGGGAACTGACAGCAAGATAAACTGCGCATGCGCTGGAGCGGTCTGCGGGTCGCACATTTAATAGCCACTGAAGAGAGCTGGGATTTCTCCATTCTAATACTCCGTGTCACGCTCAACCATCTTTCCTACACTTTTGACCCGATTTACAGACTTTTTGGCACACAAGTGGAACACAGGTGCAATAAAAGCTTTTTTGCAAGCATTAATTCCACCTCGCTGCTCACAGAATGAGCACTGGTGGAATATTGTCTTTAAGGTGCAGTAACTTGTATGGGGAAATGCAGTGTTCGCATGTTTAGCGTTAAAAGTAGGATCGTGGGGCTTTGTGGTGGGGCACCCTGCATAAGTAAATGAAAAACCCCGCTCGTGCGAGATACGTTTCAGAAGCAGGGTGAACATGCTTACACTTTGTATTTCTGGATATTTACTCGCCTCATGCATAAAGTTCCCAACCTTGGAAACACACAGATTTGCTCCTGTACTTTTTATTGTGGCGAAGGCGAGGATCACCCCATATTTCATGGGAGCAGGGATACGGGTTCTCATCAGAAAATAAATATATCACCATGGACAAAAAAATAAGAATTTACCAGTATTCATTACCATTTTTTGTTGTTGCAGTTTTATATAGCGCGAACTCGACCCGAACGTATTGGAGCGCTTTACATGGGCACCAGTTACGTTACACAAGGACACATTCATTTTTTGGGTGGTTTGCCAAGAATCACAGGATGTTGTGCCGACGCCGAGACTCGAGCCTGGTTCGCCAGCTCCAAAGTCGGCAGCTCTGGCCGTTGGCCACACCCTCTCGACTAGCCATTCCTGCCAAACTTTCTAGTGTCTGCACCTTGATTGTTATAATAACCTCGTTTTCACAAGAGTAAATTCAACCCTCAGACTCAGCAGCGAGACCACAGATTTCATGAACGTGGAGTCTGAACTTTCTTCGCGCCTCTCCAGCTGGCTTGAAGCAGGCCGAGGATTGGGATCCTATTCCTGTGCTCTCCATTAAGCGCTTTTCCTGAGCACCAAAGTCACACCCTTAATTCCTCTAGTGCTCCGAGGCGATTCATTTTATAGTGTTCACCTAACATTGGATCTCGTTGACTCCTCGGCTTCCGCTATGTTGTGAGCATTTGTATAGCGTCTTCTATCGTTAATATTTCACTGAAACGCTAAAGTGAAACAGTTGAAGTGATGAGCGACTGTGGCCGGGCCCTGAAACGTGTGGGTGTGTTGTCCCGAAGAAGGGTTGTGGAAGGAGGCAGAGTGTTGACGCTAAAGGCTGGCGTTGCTTCAAGAGCTTTGCTCCGTGACGCTTTCCTCTCTCTGGTGTTTATTCTACTCATTCCTGTATCTCTCCAGACTTCCGTGATCTGCAAGGCTGCAATAAATACAAGCATTAGCATAGCCAATAGGTCTCGCTTTTGGGACCTTATAAGAGCTATGCAGCACAATATCCTTGGTGCAACAACATCAACTTTTGCATGGCTAAACACTTATAAGGTCCCAAAGGCGAGATCTATTGGCTATGCCAATGCTTGTTAATAGTAGGCAGTGGTCCGTGGTACCACTGCCTGCTCTGAATTTTTTTTTCCAATGCCAGTCACAAAGGGGAAGGGGTAACTTGGAGTGTGGCCCTCTTGGGGTTTAGAGAAACTTTTATTTTCGTGGGAGTTAGTTAAAATCTGCGATTTACAAAGTTAGCGGTGACGGGAACAGAGGGCCCAGTTAAATGCAGTTAAATGTGGTTTTTCTGCCTGCATCTGGGGTTTCAGGTGTAATGGGAGATGAGCGCCCTGTTACTTTTCCCAAGTCCTTAGTAGTTCTTTCCACGTTTTTGCTGAAGTTGAAAAACAAACAAAGGAATGTCCTTGGTGGGTGTTTTAGATTCTATGTCATTTTTGAGTGGGGCGAGATATTCAAAGTGCTCATTTCCTGTCTTTTTGCTGGGCTGTTATTGTCTTTTCCACATGAGTAATTGGTCTTCTTGTTTTGTTTATTTAATTTGCTGAGTCTTCATCGGTTTCTGTGAAAGGAGTGTTTCGTGGTCCTTCATCAGAGCTGACTAGCTCAGGTGGATATTGATCGCCTCGAGAACTACCACTATGGATTCCTACACCTTGAAGCCCTTATTGTCTTATATAACATTTTCTAGACATTGATTCTCACAATGTATGATTCATTGTCTTTATAATATGCATGTGTGATGCACAGCACTCTGACACCCTACGTTGGCATAATTCACGAAAAGAAAGAAATAAAATCTATGTGTGAGAGAAGCGCAAGAGAGGTGAGCGGCACGTTGAGGGAGTGAGGGAGTCGGTGGAGGAAGGAAGTCATGGGGGGCACCAACAAAGATTGTCACCTGGCTCTACCAACGCTAAAGCCGGCCTACGTATGCCATCATTTTACAGACACTACGGGCCTGATTCACAGAACTAACTTACGTCAAAAACGTAAAGTTAGTACTTTTTGGTATTCACAGAATACACTTACTCATTTTGGTATTCACAGAATGAACTTACTCATTTCGGTATTCACAGAAGTTAGTAGTCCTAACTATAGGACTCCTAAATGCCTTCTGTGAATACCGAAAGTCTTAAAGTTAGGATTTTTCTCAGTTTAGGAGTAGTAAAGTTAGGACTCCTAACTTTACTACTCCTAAACTGAGAAAAATCCTAACTTTAAGACTTTCGGTATTCACAGAAGGTATTTAGGAGTCCTAAAGTTAGGAGTCCTAACTTTACTACTCCTAAACTGAGAAAAATCCTAACTTTAAGACTTTCGGTATTCACAGAAGGCATTTAGGAGTCCTAAAGTTAGGAGTCCTAACTTTACTACTCCTAAACTGAGAAAAATCCTAACTTTAAGACTTTCGGTATTCACAGAAGGCATTTAGGAGTCCTAAAGTTAGGACTACTAACTTCTGTGAATACCGAAATGAGTAAGTTCATTCTGTGAATACCAGGGGCGGCTGGTGGAATTTGGAACTGGTGGGGCGTATGCAGACCGAATCAACGTATGCGAGCGAGCGCAGCGAGGAAGGCCGACGGCAATAAGGGAGGTTCGGGGGGGTTCTCCCCCTGAAGAATTTTTTTACAAATTGGCATCTTTTTGGTGCGATTTTCAGCACTATTTCTGTGATAAATGGACTAAAAATTCAGTTCTTCTAGGCATTCATAAAAGAAAACTCATACATTATTTCAGAGAATTTCTGGGTTGCCAAGGAAGTCTGACTTCTGAAGAGGGGTAGGGTACTAAGCAAGACGGCTTTGGTTCTACCCTTTCCAATAGAAAACACTAGTTAGCGATGTGAACAAGTTCAATGGACAAATCTGGGGTCTAGGGAGAGTCCCTCTCCTGAGAAAGAAATTTAAAAAAGATTGGCAAATGGTGCATTTTAAAGCAAATGAATGCAGCGATAAAGCAAGGCTTATTAAGCAGTGGGGACGTATAGTCTTGAAATATTAAACACATTAAAAACTGCCCCGTATCTTCTTGCATTAATTTGTTCAAGTTACTGTAATATGTAAATTGCTCCCCAAGATTACACATGAAAATTCCCCATACAGCTCGAATGAATGCCTTCTGCAAAAATCGGTGTAAATGTTACAGGTTTACCATCCTTCTGGGATTAATAAAGCCTGAACTGCTCTTGTTGGGTGACATAAACACATTGGATTGTTCACACGCCATCACTGCTGCAAACGGCTTGGATACATAACTTATGACAGGGGTGCAGAATAAAAGAGCTATAAATGACTTGGATGCATCGCATATGACAGGGTTGCAGAATACTTTGAGGGCAAAGAAAGCTTCGTACGTGGTTTGAATGCACAGAATATAACTGGGATGCAGAAAACATTACTGCGAATGACTTATGAACATTTAAATCATCAAATGCTGTAACATGCTTTCATTCTATAAATATTATTATAATTCCTATCAAAAATACACTAGAGAGGAGAAATACAATGTCACTTAAAGGCCTGGGTAAATGACTTACTAATTATCGAGCACCCATCAAGAATTAGCCTCTTGTAATTGACACAGGTTTTTGGTATTAAAAATGGAGTTTCTGACATCATAAAAGGGTTTTCTAGTTATGCAAAATGGTTTTGTAATAATGTATTCACATTCAGCACCCAAAGGGTCTTCCTGACATCACAATAAATCTTCCTGCTATCAAATGCAGCTCTCTGACATCACAACAGGTCTTTCTAATACAACAATAGAGTCTATAACAGCACAAGGCAGCTTTATTCCATCAAAATAAGTCTTCTAACTTACTAATAGAGCATCATGACATTACAAAACGCTGCATGACATCACAAAAGAACTGACATAACAATATGGTTTGATGACGTAACAATATGAATTTGTGCCTGCACAAAAAGCCTCACTGCAATCACAGTGGGTCTTCTTGACATGACAACGGGAGCTTCATGACAACAACACAAGCATTTCTGACTTGACATGGGGATCGTGACACCAGAGAAGGACCGTCTGCCACCATACTCGGACTTTCTAGCAACAAAACAAAATTTGTTGGCATGACAATTGGACCACCTGCCATCACAATAAGGCGTCCTAACAGCGCCGGTAAGGGGGCTCCCTGAATTCATTTAATGCCTCCCAAGCGTTAGAAGGGGGCTTTCTGACCTTGCATTGAGGTCCACATTCTACGCCTTTCAAACCGTACCACAATGTTTTCTGGCATAGCATGATATATTTACAGCTCCCACATTTCACACCATAATTTCATCCTGCACAGCACACAACTGCACCCACACTTTGTCACAGCACTTACTCTGCACCCAAAAGCACCCCACACGCCCGGTCACAACACTGACGCCACTCCACACTTCAGCACACACTCCACATTTCTCACACTGCATCACCCATGCTTCAAGCCACAACACTGACTCTGCATCCTACGACACTCACAGTGCAGAAAACAGCAACCTGGACCGCCTTGCACAAAAATACTTCAGAAATTACTGACGGCTTTTCAGTAAGAGTAACAAAGGAGCCTTTTGATGTTGGCTATGCAAAGCCCTATGTGTTCCCCCCTCCTCTCGGGCACACCGTGCGGTTTACCCAGGACCCTAGAAACACAAAGGCACGAATTAAAGAAAAACTGAAGACATTTCTTAGTGTTGGATAGGTTTGATGAATAAACGTGAGCCACCTTTATTTCGCCAGCGCTAAAGATTGTAGGTGGTACAGCGTTTACTTGTAAGTTGCAGAAGGAATGCTGAACCCACAGTCACTAGGACTGCTGCAGTGGCAGTGCTAGAACCAAAATACAGCTTGTTGCCACTGCAATGCCATCCTACACAACTACTGGAGTTATACAAACAATGGCTATGGATTCTGTGTGGTGCAAATCAAGACACACTGCAGATCTGCTAAACCTCAGATCAGCGTTACAAGATCAGAGGGCGCATCAAAGGTAAGGCTGAGATTTCCTTCCCCAAAATATACAGACTACAACCTGAGCCCATCATGATTACCACCACTATATCTACCCACCCAGAAAGGCAGCCAGAGACATCATCTGTTTTCAGGCCCCTCTTTATATGTCCTGATGAATGGTTTTATTTCTTGCATTTTGGGTGCCTGCTTTCAGAAAACCACTGTTTTATTCAGGCAGCAAAAGCCATTTGTCAGTACATAAACAAGGAGACCGTAAACATTGGGCTGTAAAGTTCAGTGAAGAACATTCCAGCATTGCTTTACTTTTGATGAACTTGTAACCTTAAGAGATCGGAGAGTTCACAAAACTTTATTGACAAGAACTCTTAAAGTGACAAACGCAGCCCTGCACAAACAGCGCTTTCTAATGTAATGTGATGTACTGGACGGCTTAATTAGCTCCAGTGAGTGCACTGAAGCGAGGCTCAAGACACAGACGGGCAATATGAAACAGGTAAAACAGTGAACATGCATGTCCGCTGACCACGTCACATCTGCACAATAGCCACACAATTTCTGTCTACCTGTCTCTCGGTTAAGGCAGGGGCTTCCATAAGGTGCGGGTAATATTGCTGCCTTATTGCACCGCCAGCAGCTGCACAAATAGTTCAGTATTTTTGATGGGAGCTACAAACAAAGTCATCCTGCTTTGGGGCACCATAGGAAAATGAAACAACTCTTTTGCAATTCCTGCTATCGCAAGCCCACTTTTGTCCACTTTGCAACATAGTATGATTACACAAAACAAGGCATGCAAACCTTCCACATGTTGCATGTATTTCCAAAAATTATTAACTTAACAATGAATCTTTGGAGTACTTCGTCTCATGAAAGTCACAGTTTAAAAAAGGTACCATATGACCTTTTTCAACTTCAATACGATTCTTCCATGGCAGGAGTGCATCACTGCTGGAACTCATTATCAAACTCTCTTTGAAGAACTAAAAGATCACCATTAATCTAAATGTTGTAGAGGAAGATCAGAAAATCATTCAAGCAAGATGGGCTCAATCGACTCCAGAAAGGAAAGATGGGAAGGTCCGACTGTATTTGAATCTCTAGGACAGTCATCACTACAGCTCCTAGAGCTAAGAGCAGCTTCTTCACCTACTTCAGTTCTCTAAAATAGTCACTTTCTGCAACGTTTGACATTTCAGGGGATCAGACTAACTTATTACCTTAGAGCCAGAAACACATAGCTAAGAAGGAAACAAATAAGGTACATATCTAAATTTTTAGAAGCCACCAGTTTCAGATGAGGAAAATTAAAAATGAAATGCATAACAGCAACATGGCTTATATATCACAAAACTGCAGAAACAAGTATTCTCATATGCTCTGTTATGTTATACTAAAGTTATAATTGCAGCCTCCACAACTGACTAACTCACAGACCACCCCCTTGCTCTTCGTACCTCCATTTATCCCTTCCTCCATATGATCGCCAATTAACTGTTGCTTCCATTTACATATTCGCCCCCCCTCCTAACGCTCTTCATTCATGCTAGTCCCCTATTCAATCACGCTGGCCCTCCCTTTATCCACGCTGATCTCACTTTTCCATGCTGCCCCCACTTTTCCATGGTGCCCCTGTCGTTCAGCCCCCTCCTCCCAAACCTGCCCCAGTCTGTGTTGTTTATGGGAGACCACGTGCAGTCTCTCTCTTTTACTACAAAACCTACCCCGATTACTGAATTGATTGGTGAAAAGCGTGACACTGGGACAATAAGTTAATTGCCTTTATCACCATTTGCGTCAGGAATTAAATGTGCTTTTATACACTTCATGTTCCCTCAGTTATTGATGTTGCATAGTGCTTTAAACAGGAGCAATAAGTATTATCACGGTTTACTTGACTTCGCTGTAACGAACCCGAGAGGAAGAAATACTTTTTTGGTACTTCTGGGTGTCATACCTGTACCTTGGAGGTCCCCACAGATATCAAGAGAGACATGTAACCAACTTCTTCGCCGCTTTGCATGATTTTTAAAATCCCTCTGCACTTCTTTTTAGAAGCAATGTTGCGGAAATCAGCATGAGTTTAAAGTTTCCATTACCCTTCTGTTGACTCTTTCTCTGCCCTCTGCCTCTAAATTTTCTCTAATGTACTCAAATTAGAGTGTTCCACGAAATCCAACGGCTGGCACATTCATTAAGGGTGTAAATCGCCTCCGTTTCATTCAGTGCCACTTAATCTGAACTAGTTTTTAACGGCAATTTTGGCTTCCGCTTCTTTATTAGTTAAAAAGACCTGTAGAACAAACGGAAACGCTCCCAAATTAATGAGACTCATGTAGATTCTTGGCTGTTTTCTTCCCAAACACCTTTTTGTGAAAACACCACACTGTAGTCGAATTTCAATTAATATCCTAACTTTGCCTTGGCTTACAGTCTCGTCTCAACATAAACATAAAAGATGAACGTTTAATTACTTAGCTCATGCATTTCTTGCAACAATTAAAACATGGTCCAACGCAGTGGAAAAATAAAGTTTGTCGGGGTGAGGCGGCTGCTCTTATTTCCACCTTACTCAACACACACACGCACACGCACGCACACACACACACACACAACGAAGCAAGGTGCAGTGGGCTCTAATATATGTAGGGAAATGGTACTGGTTGGTTCTATGTATGTGAGGAAAGCTTGGGGGGGTGTGTGTTTGTGTTTCGGGGGGCTTTACTGCTACCACCTACCATGCACGTGCGCGTTAGGGAAGCTCACACTGCTTCTACCCATTATCTGTGTGTTATGTTTCAGTAAAGCCCGGAAAAAATCCTTTCAAAACAACTGAAAGTAATTGCTTTTAAAGAGTAATTGATTATACCTTCCGCCACCAATCCCATTTCTATTCGATTTAACTCTTGCATGCGTGCTGCTGCTGCGGTTTCTCGTTTACACCCACTTACTTTGCCCACTGGTTCCATCTCATTCTGTCTTTCTCTCAAATTGCATTAGGCAAATAATAACGAACTCAGAAACCCATGTGGGGATTTATTGATGTAAACAAACATAACCTCGAACTCACGCTTGACTGTTTGCTTTGTGAGTAATTGTAGTAGCGGCGAGGTGGACTGTGATCCGAGCCACGACGAGCAGTAGGCTGCAGGCAGTGGCAGTGCACCCACGAGGTATCGTGTGGCGCGGTGACGGTCTGCTGCCAAAGACGTGGGCATCACGTCGTCACGTCGGTGTCACCACAAACGAAATGGCCAATCACTGTGCATGGCTTCACATAAGCCACACAGTGATTGGCCATATCCGCTTCAAGTGCGGCAGTGCTGCTGTGCCACTCACGCGCGGCACTCTCAGCCAATCCAGACGCTGCATTAGCTTAGCAGCGCCAGGATTGGCTAGAGAGCAGAGATGCCCCCCGCCCATTAGGAGACGGGGGCCGGGGGCTGCTGCATGCATGAAGCAAGCAACCCTTGGTCCCTCGCTCTCCTAAGGGGAAGGCAGCGGCTAGTAGTAGTGCGCATGTTCGGGCTGGTCCAAAAATGACTATGCCCAAAACCGAACATGCGCACTATTGCTGCGCTCACTGCTTGTTGTCTCCTGTCAGTCACCACCAGGCAAGTGGGCGTGGCCCGGTCAGGTGCCGTCCCGGGCCAGAACAGCCGCGCGGGCGGCGCGACTCACTTCACGTCTATGATTCTGAACACACAACAATACTGCACATTATTAGTACAGTACTAGAGCGAGAACGATGGGCCCTGGGGCCATGTGGCAGGTGGGGCAACGCCCCAACGCCCAAATGGACGCACCGCCACTGGTGAATACCAAAATGAGTAAGTGTATTCTGTGAATACCAAAAAGTACTAACTTTACGTTTTTGACGTAAGTTAGTTCTGTGAATCAGGCCCAACTGCTGCTACTACTAATACAAATTAGAGTAAGAATAATTTACGTAGCTATTTAGTGTTTGATACGACACGTTTCCATTTCATGGGGCTCTAAATAACAGCTTTTATTATTACTCTAATAAATGGTCCTCAATTGACAACCGCAGGAGAAAGAAAGGCAAAGTTAGGTCCCTTTGCCATTCCAACCTGTGCCCTGCAGAATAAATGCAGACATCAGCAGGGCCATATTTTTCTGTTAAGGTCAGGGTACACCTGGGGTGTTGAAGCAGAAAGGACTCCGCCCCAATATCTGACAAAAAGGAGCAGCTTTTACAAGTATATCACCTTTTCAAAATTATTCAGAGTAAAGAGCAGAGTTCTACAAGTATTGCTTATTGTCTGCAAGAGTAGGAATTCATTAAATATGCCGGCTGATTAGAATAAAATCGCTGTTTGCACAATTACCTTCTACAACACTAATCCCTCCAAGGGTTTAAATGGGAATTATTTTAGCAGAGCAGAAGGTTTTATTTTATAATTAGAGCTCGCGAAAATAACGCCTTCTGTGACACTTACGTGTGCTTTAAATGTGAAAAAAGTTCAGGTACTCACCAGCCTTACTGGAGGAGAAACGGTGAGGGGGACAAGAAGTTAAGGGCAAAGACTTCAATGAGTTTCCAGGGCGGGGTCAAGAAGCGCATCATGTAAAATACAATGTACGTAATTTCTAGGTGCCCATGCTAATTTCTGCTTCTCCGCATCTGGACTTGTGTTTTTGTCCTTGAATGTTAAAAAACAAAAACAAAAACATTCTAGTACTCTCTTTTAATTTTCCTTTCTTCACACAAGAGCTTCTACACCCTTAAATCTTGATTTACCTGTCTGCTAGACCCTAACCTTCCGCATCACAGAGGGTTCCCTGCTTCGTATTTCCAGGGTCTTCCTGTCCTCAATGCAGAAATCAGCTGCTAAATTGTAATTGACATGTATTTTAGCCCACTCACACAATATTTAATTTATGAAACAATAAGACTGGTGCCCAAAGATTTGCTCAGATGTGCCTGGCCGGCTCTACGAATATCAGGGGAGCGGATACCAGAGTTACATGTCTTGATTCACCCTCATGCATCTACCTTCCACCACCACTCACCCTCTGCCCTTTTATCTCACTCTTGCTGGCTCTTTTTCCTCCGTGCTTCCTCCAGTTTTCACGGTTTGACTGTCTTTCTCTTCCTCTATCTTTCAACCTCTGTGTTTTTCTTTTTGTTTCTCTGGGTTAAAGTATGAGGAGGAAAAAAAAAGTGTTGGTCCCCAAAAATAAGTGCTGGTGCGAAGCACATGCAACAACAGGTTCAAAATGATCAATGCATCCACACAACGATAGAAGGGTGTATCTTCCAAGAGTTAATCTTACTGTAATAGGGTTGATCGCTATGGAAATTGAAAAAGGGCCAAGAAATCTTTGTGTTAACTTAGATCTGTTTATAGAACGTGTTAGTTTTGTAGGCTTCATTGATTTGTAGGCTTAAAGACGGAAACATGAAAAGAAGTGTGTATCGCCCAAGAGTGAACCTCACTGTAATAGGTTTAATCACTATGGAAATTGAAAAAGGGCCAAGAAATGTAGATATCTTCCCAAAAATGTTCACTGTTTTCATGGGTGTAGGTAACTTGCGTAAGGTAGAGAAATGAGCCATCTTTGTGAATACATCTTTGGTGACCATGATGTTTGTATATATATCAGAAGGAGTTAAATCCACTGTCCAATTGGTGGAAATTATTTCCGAAGCTTTGGATCATATCTCCGGTTTCAACAAGATTCCAAATTTCTTTTGAGTTGGCATCGTATTTTGAGTGCAAGCTTCAAAGGAGTCTATATACTTTTTGACATTTTCTCTTAGAGTTGGCCAACACACTTTTCTTCAGTTGTTTAATGGCCTTTGGGACCAGCAATTCTGAAGTCATTTAAAAAAAATAAATGTCTTTATTTGCATTTAATAGTGTTACAGTCTGCATAAAAATGACATAATATGCGTTAACATTGAAATTACTGGATAATACATTGACATACCAGTACTTATATGGCCAATATACTTATTACTTCGGTAATCCTTCAGGGCCGATGCTTTCATGGAGTGGCGATTTACACGCCCAGTGGAGTCCAAGCACACCTTGGGAATGACCAACATTTATAGACATATCCAATGCTTCTTAACTATAACAAAACGAGCTCATGGAGAGCAAGTCCACTGGTCAAGGAGAATTTCAGTGTCATATTCTCAGTATATTGAGGCAGCGCCGGGAAGGGGTGGGAGGAGAGTCAGGCCAGATGCAAAGCAGGGAGAGGGAGGAAAAAAGTCATGGAACACAATGGATGAGCTCTGGACTAGGCCTCAATCCATACTATGTATGTTCCCCCATTCATTGGAGGATTGCCTGCACTACTCGGGGTCCCCCACCTTGTCCATCAATTTAAGCACATATGTGTCCCATAGTGTGGCAGCCCCAGTCTCATCCTGTCACCAAACAGCATGGGACATGGGATCGGCTTCTGCCACTGCCCACTTATCTACCATACTCAGCTCAGCTCTGCTCAAGGGGGGGAGTAGCAGCCTTCCAGGACATCGCTATCTGGCACTTGAATAAGATCATACCCACTTCCCCCAGTTTAAAATATTGTTTAGTTTGTTCCGTCTTCTTTTTATCCCCAGTAGGCACAGCAAGGAGTCCGGGGTCAGTTTAACATCAATCACCTCTGAGACAAGGTCCACCACCCGCATGCACATCGGTGCTAGCACAGGGTATTCCCACACCATATGCAAAAACTTTGTGTCCAGGTGTCCACAGCAGGGGCATGCCAGAGTTGAGCCTAGGAACATGCTATGAATCCGGTGCGGCGTGAGGTAGGTCTGGTGTAGGTAATTTAACTACGTGAACTTCAGACGGGCATTAAGGAAAACTTACTTAACATACTCAAGTGCCATCCCCAATGTTTATTCAAAAGGACCACATCCAGGCATGCTTTCCACTTGGGTTTACGATGCAGCCAGAAAAGCGTTATACAGCATTGTGACCAGCCTTCTACCCAGTCCATGAGTTAGGACAGATTGCAGTCCTTTATGTAGCTCAGGCTCCTCTTGGCCCACTCCGCAGGTGTCATGCACCGCAAACAAAAATGCGCCATGCGTCAGGAAGAGGAAGCCCCAGGTCATGAGTGGCCTGCAGATCCTGAAAGTAATGCAGAACTCCCTCTGCATATAAGTCACCTACTTGATTCACCTTGTCTCGCGCCATGGAGCCGTGTCATGAGCGGCCAACAAGTCTTCCACCCTCGGTATACTCCACAGCGGCAGCTGCGTGGCATATGGCACCTGGATTAGATATACCTGTTCCAGCATTGCTTAACCACCCGAGACAATCTGCTCAGTCCTCTCTGTGGGCTGCCCTGATTCATCAGCCAATCCAGCAATTTGGTGACCTGGAGGTCCTCCTGGACTGCCATACTCTCCGCCATTGTACTGCTAGTTAACCAGCGCATGGGCCACTGGAGCTGTGCTGCGGCATAAAAAAGCTTGAGGTCCTCACCCCCAGGCCTCCCTCCACCAGCAGCCTCTGGAGCATGGCAATCAACACTCTTTTCTGATCACTTCCCCAGATCAAGTCCAACATTGTTTCCCTGGGTTCCTTAAAGAAGGACCCAGCGGGAATCGCGTTAGGGCCGCCAATAAGTACAAAAAACATACTAAGACTAACATCTTCACTATGGACATACGTCCCATTGGTGATAGGGGGAGACACGTCCAGAAAGCCAGGGACTGGCGCATTGCTGTCAGTGCTCTAACAAGATTACCATCTAGGAGGTCTTGGTCTGAGTGGTAGACATTGACCCCAAGATAGCGAAAGGTAACAAAAACAACGGGTGCACCACTAAAAGGTAAGCAATCACACAGAAAATTATCCAATCTGTGTCCAAAGATGTTTCTTCAAATTCTTCGTTTATTCAAAAAGTTAAAACAATTCAAGTTGAAATGAACAGCCGACGCATTTCGTCCAAACAAATGGACTTCTTCAGGGCTGTAGAATAACAGATATATACACACACATCAATATAATACAAGACAATAGGACATTTAAATACAAACATAACACTTTAAATAAAGCCAGTATTCTTTTTAGTTATACAACAATATTTAGTTACAAGCTTCTTGACACCACTTATCATTGTACAGCACTGCATGTGCTTTGAAATGGGGTATGCGCTGCACTCTTTCAACTTTTTTCCGCACTTCTACTTTTCTCTGTTCATCCTCTATCCTTCAGCGCTCTTGTTATTTCCATTCCTCTCTGCTCATCCTCTATTGCTTATGGTTGCCCTCCCCTGGGTATTCTGATTATGTCGTCACATATTAAGGGGTACCTGTCACAATGTTCTTGTTTTTTCAGTATTATTGTAAAGTGTTATGTTTGTATTTAAATGTCCTATTGTCTTGTATTATATTGATGTGTGTATATATATCTGTTATTCTACAGCCCTGAAGAAGTCCATTTGTTTGGACGAAACGGACTGTCCCAGCTTGTACATCTTAATAGCGAAAGGTAACCTCCTGGTCTCCAGCTCTGCCCTGTCTGCCTGCCCCACCCACTGCAGGGGAAACAGGCAAGATTTCCCCCAGTGTATCCTGAGGCGTGTCATCTCACCCAAAAGTTCCAGTAATGCAAACTGGGCCAGCAATACCCAGCCGATGATCATGGATATATACAAGGGCATTGTTGGCGTACAGGGAAATTATATGCTAGTTTACCCCCACAGCTACGTCCCATTCCAGGCCCTGGGCCCTCAGCAGATCAGCAATGGGCTCCATTGCCAGGGCAAAAATTATGTGTGGAAGGGAACAACCCTTTTGGGTACCCCTTCAAATTGCAAACTGGCATAACACCTTGTTTTCCGTTTTCACTCTGGCCTGCGGGCCTGTGTAAAGCAGTTTGATCAAGCCGAGGAACTAAGGTCCCATCCAATACCAACAACAGGTTGGACCACTCCAAAGTATCAAATGCCTTCTCGATGTCCAAGGACACTATTGGAAGGTTGGGGGCTCCCTCAACTGCCTTCATGATGTGGCACAGCCTGCCAGTGTTATAAAAGGTTGCCCTATGGGGAATGAAACCATTCTGGTCGGGTTGCACCAGCGTCTGAACCAAGGGCAACAGCCTAATCGCGAGCACCTTGCTTAAGATCTTATAATCAATATTGGGCGGTATGAGCTCACCTCCAGGGGGTCTCTCCCAGGCTTAGGAAGCACAACAGTAAGCCTCGAAGGGATGCTGGTAGTATTCCCTCTTGGTGCACCTCCTGATACATCTTGAGCAATTTGGGGGCAAGGGTCATGCCATAGGTGGTGTAAAATTCCATGCGGAACCCGTTGGTGCCCGCTACTTTGTTTCAGGCCATTTGTCGGATTGCCACTCGCACCTCCTCTAACTGCAACGGTTCCTCTAATTCCTGCATTTGCAAGGGCATCAGTTGCGCAGGGCAGCCGAGTGAACTTCGCCACGGACTTGGTGCAGGATCGGCCCCTGGATGGAGGAATACACTGCCTCGTAGTAATCTGTGAATACCGCATTGATATCCACTTGTGTGTTTACCGTGTTACTAGTAGGCCTGGGCGGAGCTCGAGATTCTGAGGAGTTCCTGAAGAGGCGTAATTCTGTTAATGCGACATGTGTTTCCACTGGAAGGGCAGGGTACAGCCCCTGCTGCCCCTCAGGTGCATCATTCTCATTGACCGGGGGTGTGGGTGCCCTGGTGTCCGCTTGGTCTACAGATTGGACTCTACACTGCAGTGTCAGTCTGTCAGCTCTTGCTGCTTACATCAGCAGAACAGCATGTTAGTGACAGGCAGACTGTCCCACACTAGTAAAGTCTAGTGCTGCCCTTATCATTATGAACTCTTGGAGCACAGCCCAGGAAGCGCTGAGGAGCCAATGGGGAGTTGCCCCATGGAGGGATCAGATAGCAATTAAAAAATGCTCAGGAGTCCCTCCCGGTGTTGTTCAGCCCCGGCAACCAGGTGCCCCATTTTCTCTTACCACCATTCTCCGACCCTCCTGCTTTTCCCTACCTGCAGCCATCTCTGTCTGGGCCTCTCTCAGGCTCCGGACTACAACAGATTCTGGCTCCACTGCTTCCTGAAGCCGCGCCACTGGCATAGCATCATGGCGTATTTCCACTTCCCCCACTTTGCCAGTCCGCTATATATTAAAACATAAGCCTGTTGGAAAAAAAGGCACAGCGAGCAAAAGAAATGGGCCAACACAAGCCACTCCCACTAAAGAACGCACAAGGATGGAGAGCGTGGGCAGGAAGAAGAAGAGTGGTATTTGAATGAGCAGCATACAATGTAATAAATGGCTTCAAAATAATTACAATGTAGCATTCATCTGCAAGATTAGTGGGTTGGGGCCTTGGTAGGTGGTAATCACTCTAAATCCACCTCATGGCACCATGCCAGTGATGTTATGACAGCCCAGTCTCCATAACCACAGCGATCAGCACTGCAGTGATACACACCAGGCAGACACCGCTTTCTTCCTTTGTGCTTTCAGGCTGATGACATGCTCCAACACAGTAAAGCAGGTAAGCACGAGTGCACAGGAGACTCAGGCACTGAAGGGCACAGTCTCCTCTCATTTCACATCACCAGCCTATGCTGAAGGATTACTCCCAGTCCAAGATGATGCTGCTTCCCCCCTCACAGAAACACAGACATTGAATAAAGGCTTATATCTGACAAACTTCGCTCTGCAGGCGGAGTTTGCAGAGTTTTTGCTGAACTCTGCGTTCTAAGCGGAGTGCAGAGTAGGAAAAACTCTGCCAGTGGAGCGGAGTTTACGGCCCATGCCTAGCTACCAGTAGCATCAAGGATTGCTCCTATCAGTGATCTAGGGATTTCTGACTTCAGCAACCATGCCAGGGTGTGACCTGGCTTATCACTGTCTGCATGTTGCTGGGGGGGGGGAAGGTTTTATAATCAAGGTTGCTGTGTTGGTGTGTCTCGTCCCTATGCTGGCTGCCCTGTCCTCTACCACTGTCATCACCTCTTTCTTGCCCACCCGCAATTGTTCCCCCAGCATCAGTAGACTGCAGAGTAGGGATGATCTCAGCCCCCAAGAGGTTTTTATGCATTTCCCTCTCAGAACCACCTTCATCGCATCCCATTCTGTCCCCCTTCCCTACCGACCCCTCATTGTCTTCAAAGTAATGAAGCAGGTGTGTGCTGATGCTTTCCAGAAAGGCTGTGTCAAGGAGGATTTACGACCGTAGCCTCTATGTTGGGATCAGAGCAAGCACTCTGCCCCATGAATGTGACCCGGAGGGGGCTGTGATCAGATAAGCTCTGCTCTAGGTACTCTGAACTGACCACCATGGGCCAGAACTCGGAATTTCCAAAGACAATTTAATTGGGTGTGTATCTGGTGGACCAGGGCATACTATGAGTATTCTGCCTCCCCTGGATGTCCTAGAGATCACACATCATGAAGTTGCACCGCCACCATCCAGTACCAAAAATGTTGGGTCGCACAAATGCCCTGTGTTCCCGGGAGAGGGGGGACACCGAACGAACAGCCTACATGCAGTGTACGCAATTAAAATCACCTCCCCAAATCCCTGGTGCCTGAGGATCCACGAGCATGGCCAGGGGCACAGTGTTGAAGAACTCACACTAGAGTGCATTCAGTGCATATAGTGACATCACCGATAGAGAGCGGCCATCCAGCACACCTTGCAACAACACACACTGTCCCTCTGTGTCTACCACCACCTTATTATGCACAAATGGTATCTCCCGGCCTATACAGAGCAGGACCCTTTGCACGTAAGCCGAGTACCCAGTACAAAACACCTGTTCACTCCATCGCTTGAACACCTTCTCAAGTTCATCCCTTGTGAGATGTGATTCCAGAATAGATGCTATGTGTACATGCCATTCGGAGATATGAATATACCCTGTGGCGCCTCACCTGCACTGCCATGCCCTTGATATTCCAGGTCAACACATTATAAGTTGCAACAAAGCCTCTTGTGGTGGTACTCAGGTAAATCACTCCCACACAAGTTCAAACCCCGACCCCCCCATCTTCCCACACCCTTCCATTGTTGCTTCTCCCCTTCAAGACACAAACAGTAAACTTCAACAGAACAATAACTCCCACATCCTTTGCTTGAACACTAACATGCATTGTGGCACAACCCTGTGCACAGTGTGTCAAACAGCTACACCTTGACCCAGGGCACAAACAGTGTCCTTAAAGGTAAGCCTATTGGAGAGCGAGTCAAGAAAACCCCCTCCAACAAAGTCATCAGATAGGTACCTCCGGGCCAATGTTGGCGAGTTATGATCCATTGAGTAAAGTCCCTCTTCTGGTGTTGTCCAGGGTCCACCGAACTTCCCCCCAAAAAGTCAGAACAAGGATCCCTACTGGCCACTCACCTCCACAACACAGTCACATTTCTGGCATATTTTGTCACGGTGAAACCACTGGCAGGATAGTGTCCTCCTCCTCCAAGGCCTCTATGCCAGATGCCCCCAACACCAACTCCAGATCCGTCTCAGGGGCCAGGATCTCATATTTGTTTGTGCCATACTTGGGGAGCTCCGCTACCACCTGAGTCTGTTCTCTAGCCGCCTGCTCTTCTGAGGGGCTAGTTCACAGATGGCGGGTGTGGCGGCAATGAGGCCTTCCCTTAGACCAGCCCAGCAGGTCATTCCCTTCCATCCCAGGTGGTTCTTCAACCCCCTTGGATCTCAGCCATGTCCAGGCCTCCTCCACATGTGGAAAATGTCACATCAGAATTCACTGCAGGAAGCCGTCCAGGGAAAAGCGGTGCATAGGACAGTCCCAGGGATCGTAACCCTGTCTTACCAGCCCCAAAAGTGTTTCATCGTCTCTGAACTTCG
Organism: Calotriton arnoldi; assembly: GCA_963921515.1. Classification (NCBI taxonomy): domain Eukaryota; kingdom Metazoa; phylum Chordata; class Amphibia; order Caudata; family Salamandridae; genus Calotriton; species Calotriton arnoldi. Next base: position 588,879 of record CAWUFW010010807.1, on the reverse strand, counting down.
GCCATGTAGTCCGGGTGTGCTGTTATGAGTTTCCCATTATATCTCCAGCCGCCTTTTTCTCGGAACAGTTGTAGCAGGAGATACCAGTCCCTGCTGTAGTTTAACAACTGTGCTATCACCGGACGTGGTGGGGCCCCCGGGGGGCCACCCGAACTGTGGATGTCAGCCAGTCCTCTAAGAATAGCTCCATATTGGGGCCCTCTGACCTCCTAGGGAAGCCGGGCAAGCAGATGTTGTTATTTCAGGAGTGCCCCTCTGCATCCTCTGCTCACGCCTTTAGCTCCCATATCTCCGCCTGTAGGGCACTTCAGATGGTCCTGCATGGACACCATGGTAGGCTGTATCGACATCAGGGAGGATTCTGACTCATCCATTCTATCCACCTGCTTTGTGTGATCTGCTTACAACAGGCCAGTATCCACTTGTATTGCCCCCGGTTGGGCCGTCATGGAAGTTATTGTGCCATGAATGGCTTGAAAGATTTTTTCGAACATTTCCGTGCATTTCGCAAAGGTGGTTTCTAGCTGATGGATCAGGTTCACCAGTGCGGGGGAGGCCGTCAGCATGTCCATGATAGATTTTGGAGGCGCAGGTCAGACAATGACTAGACAGCAGCTGTCCGCAAATTCACGTCGCAGTGGGGGGGAAAGTGGGGTCACTGCACTTTCCCTGGCCAGGAGATCTCCCAGCCACCTTCAGCAAACAATGTTCCTCAGTGATCAAGGAGATAGAGTCACAGCAGCGCAGGCCTCTGTATGTCGTGGCTCAATGTCCCCGCTGATTCAGTACTTTCCTATTTCCAGGCCCCCCACGTACATTCTTTCTTCTGAGGTGCCTCTATAGTCTAATGACTCCGCCAGGACGCCACAGCTTGTTTGGTGGCCAGGGGCCGGGGCAGACCTTCCACCAGGCGCTGCTCCAGGTTACCGGGGCCTACAGATCATGGGAGCTTTCCAACCTGGTGCTCCGGTGGCCCTTCTCCGAGCAGCCGCAGACCCACTCAGCGTCAGTTCAGTCTTCCAGCTCTGCTGAACTGGATGGGATCAGGCTGGGAGGGGGCAGGGTGGAGGGAGGCTGCCTATCTCCCCTCCCTTGGGGCTCCCCAGCAACAGGGAGACTTCTCTGGTCCCTATGCCCTAGTTACAGGTGCCATCCCTTCACTCCATTAGGCCACACATTGAGGGCAGATGGACCCTCACCTCATTTGCCGGGCCAGCCCTGGACTCGCCTCCTCATGGCCCAGAACAAGTGGGGCCCTGGCTGTTCCACTCGCGTGGGCACCTGACTGGCAGCACCCATACTCGGCATGTCATCTGTCTTACCCGGCTTTCAGTGGCCAGCACTAGCCTTTCTCACACCACCGACCTATGCGTGGCCTTGGCTGGCGACATATTGTGCTTCTCCTCCCATCTCTTTTGTGCTGGTCTCTGGGTTGCAGCCCTGCCGCCGCACATCACCCGCCTGCCTCGCCTGCAGCAGCTCCTCCGGTACCACCACAGCTCGTCTAAAGCTGGAGATCCGAGGACACAGCCTGAGGCCTCTTTATTGTGGGCGAGGCCCGCAACTGTGACTTGCGGCTCCGCCACCTTTCTTCGGGGCAAACGGTGCCGATCGGCCTCCAGCCGCACCCCGGGGAACTCCTCCAGGCGGTGGCGACTGCGGTGGGCCTTACCGGGTCAGGATGATTATGGATGGGCACAGGCCGGAACAGAACCTCACCCCAGAGTGGCCACAGTCTGCGCCATTGTGGCTACGCCCCAGCAATTCTGAAGTCATGGAACATTTTTAGGCAGGTCTTCTGGAGTTCACTGTTACAGCAAACAAATGATGGACAGAATGCTGACAATGCAAACATTCTCCCCCAGTCAAAAGATCTGGGTTAAATCCATCGTTCTTTTGCCCACTATGCCACGCCAGTTTGGACCCAGCCATATGCAAATCAGTCTTGACCCTGTGCCCCATGGGAACAGTCCAGACCGAACTGCCAGGCCAGGTCCTCCCTGGACCGGAAACAAGCATTCTGGGACCGGTTTCAGGGTATGTCACCCTTCTTCAGCCAGACCAGCTTGAATCCAGTGGCACAGTGAGCAAGGGACCCACGTCTGGGCATACCCATCCCACTTAGGGCGAAAAGTGTTACAGCAAACAAATGATGGACGGAATGCTGACAATGCAAACATTCTCCCCCAGTCAAAAGATCTGGGTTAAATCCATCGTTCCTTTGCCCACTACGCCACCCCAGTTTGGACCCAGCCATATGCAAATCAGTCTTGACCCTGTGCCCCATGGGAACAGTCCTGACCAAACTGCCAGGCCAGGTCCTCCCTGGACCGGAAACAAGCATTCTGGGACCGGTTTCAGGGTATGTCACCCTTCTTCAGCCAGGCTAGCTTGAATCCAGTGGCACAGTGAGGAAGGGACCCACTTCTGGGCATACCCATCCCACTTAGGGCGAAAAGTGTTACAGCAAACAAATGATGGACGAAATGCTGACAATGCAAACATTCTCCCCCAGTCAAAAGATCTGGGTTAAATCCATCATTCTTTTGCCCACTACGCCACCCCAGTTTGGACCCAGCCATATGCAAATCAGTCTTGACCCTGTGCCCCATGGGAACAGTCCAGACCAAACTGCCAGGCCAGGTCCTCCCTGGACCGGAAACAAGCATTCTGGGACCGGTTTCAGGGTATGTCACCCTTCTTCAGCCAGGCTAGCTTGAATCCAGTGGCACAGTGAGCAAGGGACCCACGTCTGGGCATACCCATCCCACTTTGGGCGAAAAGTGTTACAGCAAACAAATGATGGACGGAATGCTGACAATGCAAACATTCTCCCCCAGTCAAAAGATCTGGGTTAAATCCATCGTTCTTTTGCCCACTACGCCACCCCAGTTTGGACCTAGCCATATGCAAATCAGTCTTGACCCTGTGCCCCATGGGAACAGTCCAGACCAAACTGCCAGGCCAGGTCCTCCCTGGACCGGAAACAAGCATTCTGGGACCGGTTTCAGGGTATGTCACCCTTCTTCAGCCAGGCTAGCTTGAATCCAGTGGCACAGTGAGCAAGGGACCCACGTCTGGGCATACCCATCCCACTTAGGGCGAAAAGTGTTACAGCAAACAAATGATGGACAGAATGCTGACAATGCAAACATTCTCCCCCAGTCAAAAGATCTGGGTTAAATCCATCGTTCTTTTGCCCACTACGCCACGCCAGTTTGGACCCAGCCATATGCAAATCAGTCTTGACCCTGTGCCCCATGGGAACAGTCCAGACCGAACTGCCAGGCCAGGTCCTCCCTGGACCAGAAACAAGCATTCTGGGACCGGTTTCAGGGTATGTCACCCTTCTTCAGCCAGACTAGCTTGAATCCAGTGGCACAGTGAGCAAGGGACCCACATCTGGGCATACCCATCCCACTTAGGGCGAAAAGTGTTACAGCAAACAAATGATGGACGGAATGCTGACAATGCAAACATTCTCCCCAGTCAAAAGATCTGGGTTAAATCCATCGTTCTTTTGCCCACTACGCCACCCCAGTTTGGACCCAGCCATATGCAAATCAGTCTTGACCCTGTGCCCCATGGGAACAGTCCAGACCGAACTGCCAGGCCAGGTCCTCCCTGGACCGGAAACAAGAATTCTGGGACCGGTTTCAGGGTATGTCACCCTTCTTCAGCCAGGCTAGCTTGAATCCAGTGGCACAGTGAGCAAGGGAACCACGTCTGGGCATACCCATCCCACTTAGGGCGAAAAGTGTTACAGCAAACAAATGATGGACAGAATGCTGACAATGCAAACATTCTCCCCCAGTCAAAAGATCTCGGTTAAATCCATCGTTCTTTTGCCCACTACTCCACCCCAGTTTGGACCCAGCCATATGCAAATCAGTCTTGACCCTGTGCCCCATGGGAACAGTCCAGACCAAACTGCCAGGCCAGGTCCTCCCTGGACCGGAAACAAGCATTCTGGGACCGGTTTCAGGGTATGTCACCCTTCTTCAGCCAGGCTAGCTTGAATCCAGTGGCACAGTGAGCAAGGGACCCACGTCTGGGCATACCCATCCCACTTAGGGCGAAAAGTGTTACAGCAAACAAATGATGGACGGAATGCTGACAATGCAAACATTCTCCCCCAGTCAAAAGATCTGGGTTAAATCCATCATTATTTTGCCCACTACGCCACCCCAGTTTGGACCCAGCCATATGCAAATCAGTCTTGACCCTGTGCCCCATGGGAACAGTCCAGACCGAACTGCCAGGCCAGGTCCTCCCTGGACCGGAAACAAGCATTCTGGGACCGGTTTCAGGGTATGTCACCCTTCTTCAGCCAGGCTAGCTTGAATCCAGTGGCACAGTGAGCAAGGGACCCACGTCTGGGCATACCCATCCCACTTAGGGCGAAAAGTGTTACAGCAAACAAATGATGGACGGAATGCTGACAATGCAAACATTCTCCCCCAGTCAAAAGATCTGGGTTAAATCCATCGTTCTTTTGCCCACTACGCCACCCCAGTTTGGACCTAGCCATATGCAAATCAGTCTTGACCCTGTGCCCCATGGGAACAGTCCAGACCAAACTGCCAGGCCAGGTCCTCCCTGGACCGGAAACAAGCATTCTGGGACCGGTTTCAGGGTATGTCACCCTTCTTCAGCCAGGATAGCTTGAATCCAGTGGCACAGTGAGCAAGGGACCCACGTCTGGGCATACCCATCCCACTTAGGGCGAAAAGTGTTACAGCAAACAAATGATGGACGGAATGCTGACAATGCAAACATTCTCCCCCAGTCAAAAGATCTGGGTTAAATCCATCGTTCTTTTGCCCACTACGCCACCCCAGTTTGGACCCAGCCATATGCAAATCAGTCTTGACCCTGTGCCCCATGGGAACAGTCCAGACCGAACTGCCAGGCCAGGTCCTCCCTGGACCGGAAACAAGAATTCTGGGACCGGTTTCAGGGTATGTCACCCTTCTTCAGCCAGGCTAGCTTGAATCCAGGGGCACAGTGAGCAAGGGACCCACTTCTGGGCATACCCATCCCACTTAGGGCGAAAAGTGTTACAGCAAACAAATGATGGACAGAATGCTGACAATGCAAACATTCTCCCCCAGTCAAAAGATCTCGGTTAAATCCATCGTTCTTTTGCCCACTACGCCACCCCAGTTTGGACCCAGCCATATGCAAATCAGTCTTGACCCTGTGCCCCATGGGAACGGTCCAGACCAAACTGCCAGGCCAGGTCCTCCCTGGACCGGAAACAAGCATTCTGGGACCGGTTTCAGGGTATGTCACCCTTCTTCAGCCAGGCTAGCTTGAATCCAGTGGCACAGTGAGCAAGGGACCCACGTCTGGGCATACCCATCCCACTTAGGGCGAAAAGTGTTACAGCAAACAAATGATGTACGGAATGCTGACAATGCAAACATTCTCCCCCAGTCAAAAGATCTGGGTTAAATCCATCATTATTTTGCCCACTACGCCACCCCAGTTTGGACCCAGCCATATGCAAATCAGTCTTGACCCTGTGCCCCATGGGAACAGTCCAGACCGAACTGCCAGGCCAGGTCCTCCCTGGACCGGAAACAAGCATTCTGGGACCGGTTTCAGGGTATGTCACCCTTCTTCAGCCAGGCTAGCTTGAATCCAGTGGCACAGTGAGCAAGGGACCCACGTCTGGGCATACCCATCCCACTTAGGGCGAAAAGTGTTACAGCAAACAAATGATGGACGGGATGCTGACAATGCAAACATTCTCCCCCAGTCAAAAGATCTGGGTTAAATCCATCGTTCTTTTGCCCACTACGCCACCCCAGTTTGGACCTAGCCATATGCAAATCAGTCTTGACCCTGTGCCCCATGGGAACAGTCCAGACCAAACTGCCAGGCCAGGTCCTCCCTGGACCGGAAACAAGCATTCTGGGACCGGTTTCAGGGTATGTCACCCTTCTTCAGCCAGGCTAGCTTGAATCCAGTGGCACAGTGAGCAAGGGACCCACGTCTGGGCATACCCATCCCACTTAGGGCGAAAAGTGTTACAGCAAACAAATGATGTACGGAATGCTGACAATGCAAACATTCTCCCCCAGTCAAAAGATCTGGGTTAAATCCATCGTTCTTTTGCCCACTACGCCACCCCAGTTTGGACCCAGCCATATGCAAATCAGTCTTGACCCTGTGCCCCATGGGAACAGTCCAGACCGAACTGCCAGGCCAGGTCCTCCCTGGACCGGAAACAAGCATTCTGGGACCGGTTTCAGGGTATGTCACCCTTCTTCAGCCAGGCTAGCTTGAATCCAGTGGCACAGTGAGCAAGGGACCCACGTCTGGGCATACCCATCCCACTTAGGGCGAAAGTGTTACAGCAAACAAATGATGGACGGAATGCTGACAATGCAAACATTCTCCCCCAGTCAAAAGATCTGGGTTAAATCCATCGTTCTTTTGCCCACTACGCCACCCCAGTTTGGACCCAGCCATATGCAAATCAGTCTTGACCCTGTGCCCCATGGGAACAGTCCAGACCAAACTGCCAGGCCAGGTCCTCCCTGGACCGGAAACAAGCACTCTGGGACCGGTTTCAGGGTGAGTCACCCTTCTTCAGCCAGGCTAGCTTGAATCCAGTGGCACAGTGAGCAAGGGACCCACGTCTGGGCATACCCATCCCACTTAGGGCGAAAAGTGTTACAGCAAACAAATGATGGATGGAATGCTGACAATGCAAACATTCTCCCCCAGTCAAAAGATCTGGGTTAAATCCATCGTTCTTTTGCCCACTACGCCACCCCAGTTTGGACCCAGCCATATGCAAATCAGTCTTGACCCTGTGCCCCATGGGAACAGTCTAGACCGAACTGCCAGGCCAGGTCCTCCGTGGACCGGAAACAAGCATTCTGGGACCGGTTTCAGGGTAAGTCACCCTTCTTCAGCCAGGCTAGCTTGAATCCAGTGGCACAGTGAGCAAGGGACCCATGTCTGGGCATACCCATCCCACTTAGGGCGAAAAGTGTTACAGCAAACAAATGATGGACGGAATGCTGACAATGCAAACATTCTCCCCCAGTCAAAAGATCTGGGTTAAATCCATCGTTCTTTTGCCCACTACGCCACCCCAGTTTGGACCCAGCCATATGCAAATCAGTCTTGACCCTGTGCCCCATGGGAACAGTCCAGACCGAACTGCCAGGCCAGGTCCTCCCTGGACCGGAAACAAGCATTCTGGGACCGGTTTCAGGGTATGTCACCCTTCTTCAGCCAGGCTAGCTTGAATCCAGTGGCACAGTGAGCAAGGGACCCACGTCTGGGCATACCCATCCCACTTAGGGCGAAAAGTGTTACAGCAAACAAATGATGGACGGAATGCTGACAATGCAAACATTCTGCCCCAGTCAAAAGATCTGGGTTAAATCCATCGTTCTTTTGCCCACTACGCCACCCCAGTTTGGACCCAGCCATATGCAAATCAGTCTTGACCCTGTGCCCCATGGGAACAGTCCAGACCGAACTGCCAGGCCAGGTCCTCCCTGGACCGGAAACAAGCATTCTGGGACCGGTTTCAGGGTATGTCACCCTTCTTCAGCCAGGCTAGCTTGAATCCAGTGGCACAGTGAGCAAGGGACCCACGTCTGGGCATACCCATCCCACTTAGGGCGAAAAGTGTTACAGCAAACAAATGATGGACGGAATGCTGACAATGCAAACATTCTCCCCCAGTCAAAAGATCTGGGTTAAATCCATCGTTCTTTTGCCCACTACGCCACCCCAGTTTGGACCCATCCATATGCAAATCAGTCTTGACCCTGTGCCCCATGGGAACAGTCCAGACCGAACTGCCAGGCCAGGTCCTCCCTGGACCGGAAACAAGCATTCTGGGACCGGATTCAGGGTGTGTCACCCTTCTTCAGCCAGGCTAGCTTGAATCCAGTGGCACAGTGAGCAAGGGACCCACGTCTGGGCATACCCATCCCACATAGGGCGAAAAGTGTTACAGCAAACAAATGATGGACGGAATGCTGACAATGCAAACATTCTCCCCCAGTCAAAAGATCTGGGTTAAATCCATCGTTCTTTTGCCCACTACGCCACCCCAGTTTGGACCCAGCGATATGCAAATCAGTCTTGACCCTGTGCCCCATGGGAACAGTCTAGACCGAACTGCCAGGCCAGGTCCTCCCTGGACCGGAAACAAGCATTCTGGGACCGGTTTCAGGGTATGTCACCCTTCTTCAGGCAAGCTAGCTTGAATCCAGTGGCACAGTGAGCAAGGGACCCACGTCTGGGCATACCCATCTCACTTAGGGCGAAAAGTGTTACAGCAAACAAATGATGGACGGAATGCTGACAATGCAAACATTCTCCCCCAGTCAAAAGATCTGGGTTAAATCCATCGTTCTTTTGCCCACTATGCCACCCCAGTTTGGCCCAGCCATATGCAAATCAGTCTTGACCCTATGCCCCATGGGAACAGTCCAGACCGAACTGCCAGGCCAGGTCCTCCCTGGACCGGAAACAAGCATTCTGGGACCGGTTTCAGGGTATGTCACCCTTCTTCAGCCAGGCTAGCTTGAATCCAGTGGCACAGTGAGCAAGGGACCCACGTCTGGGCATACCCATCCCACTTAGGGCAAAAATTGTTACAGCAAACAAATGATGGACGGAATGCTGACAATGCAAACATTCTCCCCAAGTCAAAAGAGTTCACTGGCAGGAATGAATAGTTGTCCTTGGAAAAAAAACAATTAATATGTTGGACTCCTTAAAGTTATACTTTGAAATCTGAAGAGTGGCGGAATAAGCTCCCTTTTATTTGTATTCTGTTGAACAAATTGAAAAATGTATGTAGTACGCGTAGCAATAAAAGAGGCTTCCGGAAGAATTCTTTCTTTATAATCCAATTCCTTTCAGGTTATCGTTGAGAAATACTATCCGCAAAGATATTGTTGTCTCCTGAAATATAAGAGGTCAAAAATTCAAATTGCTGAAAAAATCGGCCCATCTGGCTTGTCTACTGTTCCAACCCTAAATTTGGTCCCTAGCAAAAAGTGTTGCCATTCAATAAAAGTATCCTTTATGGCCAAATGTTCCTTTTCGAGTACAGAATTGTTTACTTCTGCAGGGAAACATTTGAAAAGTATGTTTCTGGGTGTTCCTCTCCATCTGAACCGTCTTGAAGAATTACAGCACTAATGACCCTGTCAGAGGCGTCCGTGTCAACTATAAAAGGTTTTAGAGCATCAAGGTGTTGCAATATAGAGCCGAAATAAACTCTTCCTTTAAATTTCTGAAAGATTATTAGCTGAGGAGTAAAGGAATTATCTTGTTCATCCTTAGAATATCTGTGATGGAAATTACAAGACTGTAATTTTGTTTAATGAATTTCCAATAATAATTTGCAAGGCTTGAAAAACGTAAGATTTGTTAACTGGTTCGGGTGGTATTGGTCATTCCAAAATCGTCTTAGCTTTTCATTTATCCATGACTAAGCTATCTGCTGAGATGACATATCCAAGATATTCAATTGAGGACTGGATGAAAACACATTTTTCTGGCCTGGCTAAAAGTTTTTGTTGACGTAATTGAAGTAAAATGTCTTTAACATCGCTTTCATTTTGATGGTGAACTTAGGAGAAAATCTAATATCGTCTAGATAGACGACCACTGATTGTAAGAAGATCAGAAAAGATGGCATCCATGAATCTTTGGACAAAGATTGGAGCATTAGTAAGACTGAAAGGCATCACTCTATACTCAAAGTGGCTTAAGGGAGTTCGGAAAGTGGTTTTCGATTCGTCGTCAGATTTTATATGTAACAAGTGGTAGACCCCTTGTATCTTGGGGAAGATCACAGAGGCAATGGATATCAACCCTTGATCATAATCTGATGGAGCCCTGATAGTTGATACAGGGGCAGAGATTGGTAGAATTCTTTTTGGAAGGAAAAATAGAGAGGCCCCCAACATGAGACTTTGATGGTACAATCAACCCATTCTTTAAATTAATGTCCAGATAATCCCTAAATGCCATCTTCTCCGAAGGTGGAAAGGAAAGAATATGCCCACGAGGTACAACTGCATCAGGGAGTATTTCAATAGAACAATCACATAGTCTATGTGGAGGAAGTTCCCTTTCTTTGTGTGAAGAAAAGACAACAGAAAACTTTAAGTTGACCTTAGGAATGGAGAAAAGCTGTTGGATAGGTATGGGATATTGATCCGATTTCTTGTCATATTTAGTACTCTCCTCCAATATCCTGGCTTGGGTACATTTAGGCACACACAATTCAGCTCTAAAACATAGTTTGGGTAGCGCGGTTTATGTACGGGTTGTACATTTTTTCAACCAGGTAATTGCCAATATAAGTGGATAATATGGACTTGAGATTAAACCAAAACAAATTAATTCATTGTGTGCTCCTGGAAATAAAAAGGATGAAGGATTCTAGCTAATTCACCCTTTAGTTCTTCTTTTAACCCTTGAAGGAGCAAGGTAAAAAGCGCAAAATCTGGCCAATCAGATTCATGGGCCAAGGCCTTAAATTTCTCAATGTAAGCCTGATATCTAGGGCACCTTGATGGATTTCAAGAATCTGTTCTTGAGCTGAATATTTGTCACCTTGGATGTCAATCATCTTTTTGAATTCCAGAATAAATGCTTCCAAATTGTCCAGGAGGGGACTAGTTTCAGAAACAAGTGGTGTTACCCATACAAGATTATTACCTGCAGTATTTTTGATAATAACGCCTACTGTATCGGTAGTGTAAATATGAGGCTTAAAGATAAAGTGAATCTGGCAAACATCCAGGAACTCCTTTAACTTATGTGGGATGCCATCAAACTTTTGTTTTGTCAATCCAGATAGTAATGGGTCCAATGAACCTTGCTGAATAACTGCCAAAGACTATCATAAATCTGTATTTTCATTAGCCATAGTTTGTACTTGAAGAGTCAAATTATTAACAGCAGCCATTACATCTTGTACTTGATCCATGGCGACTGTCTTTTGGCATTGCAACTATGTCAAGGGCAGGTCCAATTGGCGATGACTTGATGGTCTTAGTGTTCAGTTACGGCCTTCATTACCAGTGGCTCCAGCTCCAGATTCATTTGTTACCCCTTAAAGCAATTTCTTGGAAGGGAAAAAAGCTGACTACAGCAAAAAATCTTTCAAGGGTCAAGCCAAATGATGTGGACGAGTGACCACTGACTGAGATATGGAACTGGACCATAAGCCTTCAGGAAGCAAAAAGGGAGGAGTCCTAACCGGAACCATGAGCGAGTAACCCACAAGCCAATTTGTGGCACACCAAGGCTCGTTTCCAATCTCCTTAAATTCTTTTGAAACAAGAAGGAGATTCTCCAATAACAGGAACTAGCTTTCTGCCAATTTGCATTGGGCTACAAAAAGTGAAAGAACAGCAAATTTGGATTTTATCCATTAACAAATTTCTGGACTGGATAATTCCCCAAGCTATCAGAAAAAAAGTAAAGTTCCAAGTGCATGCAACGTTATAGAGATGCCAAATGCAATTTCAAATTCCAAAGGAAAACAAGAAGGGGTAGCATGAGTTTGATGCATTACCAAAATCCCAAGACAACATACCCCACATTGCCCAGCACGTTTGGCAGAACAGAGAGTAGACGCGTGGAGGAGCATCATGAAGGCCTGCCGATACATCGCGATGCATTATCAGGAAAAAAACATCAATACAACGATATAACATAATAGTATGCTACATAAATATATATCAGGTGATACCACTGCATTACATAGTAAAGACATGCATTGTAAAGCTCTGCCTTCTATTACAATGCAATGTAAAGGTCAACTCATAATGCCAGCGGGGTAAAGACATGTGGGCTAAAGCCCTGTATTGTAATGTCTAATATTCTTGAGAAAGGACTGAGAGAGTGGTAAGGTAGTATAGACATAGAGATAGAGATAGAGAGGTGAGGTGAGGTAAAGATTGAGATGATGTGTGAGAAGTGGAGAAGATAGAGATAGATACCGAGAGGTCAGATGGAAAAAGTGCAATGTGATCCGAGAGAGGGATGATGTGGAGGGGTAGAGAGGGAGATGCAGAGGGATGATGCAGAGTGATACAATTGATTTTGTGTGAGAAGTGAATATAAAGAGGAGGTATACTGAAAGGTCAGATGGAAAAAGTGCAGTGTGGTGAGAGAGAGAGATGATGTAGATATATATTGAGGTAGAAAGAGGGGCTTGAGAGTGAGATACAAATGTATGCACAAAGAGTGATATCGAGTGGGTCAAGAGGTAGAAACAGATGAAGTTGAGTGAGATATTTTGGATGTAATGGGAGAGAGCTGTGTAAGACAAAGGTGAGGAAGTGAGTGAGGATGATGGCACATAGAAAGTAGTGATAGATGTAAAAAGAGAGAACTAATGTTGAATAAGGAGAGAGAAATGATACAAGAGCCACTAAATGACTGGGAGTATGAGGGTTAAGGCCGGGCAGCTGGTCAGGCAAACACACATAATGGCTGATTTTTCATTTTTTAGTGCAGCACAGTAGCTGTGCAAGGAGGAAGAAAGCAGTGCAGAGCCATATTTCTATTTCCCCGGAGTTTTATATAGCGCAAACTTGACCCGAAGGTATAAGAGCGGTTTATATGAGCACCAGTTGCATTACAGACAGACACATTCATTTTTTTTGGTAAGGCACGGGGAGATTTATTGAGTTGACCTGAATCACAGGATGTTGAGTGTCAATGCCAAGACCCTAACCCGGTTTCCCAGCGACGAGGTCGACTGCTCTAGCCGTAAGGCCGCATCCTCTCCATCTATTTACTAAAAATGGCTGCTTCCACTGCTGACTACCCCAGTGCTAGCGCACAGACAGACAGCCTACACTAATGCACAGCCATTGCAACATGGTGCAGAGGTGTATGCATGCTGTCTAGCATAGTAGCATAATAATTGTGCTGTAAGCATACTACTTTTCAGTACAAAATTCTATGCCTAGACAAATTGTGACCATTGCCTAACAATGGGGTCAGGGCCGGCTCTAGGGCGGAGCGATCGGTGCGACCGCACCGGGCGTTGACTTGGGGTGGGGGTGTCATTTTTGAAAATGTTTATTATCATTTTAAAAGCACCTGCTGCCTCGTTCCTGGCCTCCAGCACCTTTCAGACATCAAATAAAATGTCAAGAGAAGTCCGGTGATTAATCGTCTTCCTGGAAAGGGACCGGAGGTTTGTCTAGTGGAAGTTTTGACTCATCCTAAGGTAGCGCAGAGGGTTAAAATGCCTGCTGCTAAGAACGTGTACCATGCAGATAAGGAAGTGCATATAATGTAAATAGGTCAGTGGGTTACTGCTTCTGTAAGAGAGCTCCTTTTGTTACTTGTCGTTTATAAGTCAAAATCCTAATATAGAACATTGAGCTATTAACTGTCATCCTAGAGCTGCATGCAAACTGCAAGGATTATGTTAGAGCAATATGTTTTTTTGCCCAGTCTTTCATCATCCTAATCTTGTGAAAATGGTTCATTTGGGTAGAAAACAATTCTTATTATGAAAGAGAACCCCTAACAATGATGTTACGTTTTAAATTCTGAATTTGTGCTTTTCCTGAATAAGAACTTAAACTATATTGCCTACCAGTATCGATAACATGTCACTCCTACACTACACCTTGTAGTACTGTCTAATGTAACATTTCCTATACACTGATTTACACACATATGATTGTCTCTGTACAATGTGTGTGTGGTGTAAAGTGCTCTGACACCTTACACTGGTATGAGTGGAGCTATAAAACTAAATGAATCTGAGAGACAGTGGTTATGGAGACTTGAGAGGCACTGTTAAAGGGTACTAGTGAGGGAATCCGTGGCTGAGGTGGTCATTGGGGGGGCGCCAACAGACATTGTCGCACAGGGCGCCACCAGCGCTAAAGCCGGCCCTGCTTGGCGCACTCTCTACCATGTCATCTCCAAACCTTTTGCCTTCACCCCACCTGTTTTTGCTGAATTTGTTTTTGTTGACTTTAGGACTCTCTGCACTTTACCACTGCTAACCAGTGCTAAAGTGCTTGTGCTCTCTCCCTAAAACGTGGTAAAATTGGCTTACACCTGATTGGCACATTCAATTTACTTATAGATCCCTAATAAAGTAGTACACCACATAGTCAGGGCCTGTAAATTCAATTCTACTAGTGGGCCTGAAGCACTCATTGCGCCACCCACTTAAGTAGCCCCTTAAAAAATGTCACAGGCCTGCCATTACAGTCTGAATGCAGGTTTAAACTACCAATTCAACTTGGCAATATACAGCCCCTTGCCAAGCCTCAAACTCCCCGTTTATTGATTGTAAGTCACCCCTAAGGTAGGCCCTAGGTTGCCAATAGTGAAGGGTGTATTGTAATTAAAAGGTTAGACATGTACGTTTAAGTTATGCATGTCCTGGTAATGAAAAACTCCTACATTTATTTTTTAATACTGTGAGTCCTACCTCTCCCATAGGATAACATTGAGTTGCTTTATTACATTTAATAGGTGCTAACTTTTGATTGTGAACAGGTAAGCATTTCATGTTTGGGGTCTGAAAAATTGTGATTAAAAATTCTCTTTAATAGTAAAGTCGGATTTTAAGTTACAATTTTAAAAATGGCACTTTAAGAAGTTGGCATTTTCCTGCCCTAAACTATTTGGTGCCTGCAGCTTCTCCTGGGTCACATCACGGGGTGTAGCTGACAGATGGCCTTTGTTTATTCTTCCCAGACAACCACACAATAGAGGGATCAGGTGTGCCTGGATGGGCCATCAACTGGCAGAATGGGGGTGGAGCTGGGCATAGCACCAATTGCAATTGAATAGGCTATGCTCTGACTTCACACAAAGGACTTGTCATCACTGCATTGTTCATGCAGCTAGCTTGGTGCCAGGGCAGAGGAGTCAGGATACTTCAAGCACTTCAAAGGGAATCCTCTAGAGCAGAGGTCTTCAAACTTTAGGATGCCGAGACCCCCCTGTCGCGATACAAAAGGGGATGATGGACGGAACGTTTGAGCCAATCAAACACTCACCCCCAGTCAACTGATCTGGGTTTAATCCATCATCATTCTTTAGCTCACTCCACCACCCCAGTTCAGACATGGCCATATGCAAATCAGTCTGACCCTGTGCCTCATGGGAACAGTCCAGCCCGAACTGCCAAGCCATGTCTTCCCTGGACCGGAAACAAACATCCTAGGACCGGTTTCTGGCATTCCAGCCGTCATCAGCCAGGCTTGCTTGAATCCAGTGGCAAAGTGAGCAAGGGACCCACGTCTGGGCATACCCCCGCCAACTTAGGGCGAACAAAGCGATACAAAAGGGGATGATGGACGGAACGTTTGAGCCAATCAAACACTCACCCCCAGTCAACTGATCTGGGTTTAATCCATCATCATTCTTTAGCTCACTCCACCACCCCAGTTCAGACATGGCCATATGCAAATCAGTCTGACCCTGTGCCTCATGGGAACAGTCCAGCCCGAACTGCCAAGCCATGTCTTCCCTGGACCGGAAACAAACATCCTAGGACCGGTTTCTGGCATTCCAGCCGTCATCAGCCAGGCTTGCTTGAATCCAGTGGCAAAGTGAGCAAGGGACCCACGTCTGGGCATACCCCCGCCAACTTAGGGCGAACAAAGCGATACAAAAGGGGATGATGGACGGAACGTTTGAGCCAATCAAACACTCACCCCCAGTCAACTGATCTGGGTTTAATCCATCATCATTCTTTAGCTCACTCCACCACCCCAGTTCAGACCCCCCTGTCAACATTTTCAGGCATAAGGACCCCCTCCTGACAAAAATGTCTAAACCTGTAGGCAGGGCTACTGGAATTATGAGGCAGGTGAGGACCAAATTACGTGACAGGCTTGACCAAATTGTGTGAGAAGAAAATGTAAATAATGTTATGTGATGCCGCGTATTTTGGGATAGCATTACTTCATTATTTTGACATTTTGTACACACAGTAACACTGAGGAAAGATTTCACCCCATCAGTACCAGTTTACAACCAAAATACAGCAATTAACATCCAAAAGATGTCTAGTTAACCTTTTAGATGGGCCTTCCACTCCGCAGGAATACGTGCTGCCACAGAAGCTCACCTGGCCCTGGCAGGGAGCAGCAGGGGTCGCTTAAAACCCTTGCGGTCTTGTGCAGAGTTAAGCAGTTTACCCATGCCGCTTTCCTCTCACCCCCTCCCTTCCATCCCTCTCTCCTCTCCTAATCCCGGATCCCTCTCTCACTTTGCAGGCCATTTCTTTCACCCCTTTTACAATTTCTGAACTCTCCCCATTCAACCTCTCACTTCACCTTTAATCACCTTCTGCCATTCTGTCTTTTCACTGCCCTCATCTCTAACAGTCTCTCGCATTTATCTCATGGCCTCTATGGCCCCGTCACCTCCTGTGCCCCTCAGCACTTCTCATTCACCTCAAGTCTCTCCAATCAAATTTGTGTCTATTTGTATCTTACACCTATCCAACATTGCCATAGTGTTGCAGGTCATAGAATTCCCTGCTGGCAAAATGTTTCCCATCTGATTTGTTTCTTCAAAATATCTAAACGAAGGTCTAGAAGGTAAAGGGATGACACCACTTGATGAGAGGTGGAAGTATACAGGAAAACACCACTAGACCAGAGTGAAGCTGTAATGGTCAACGAAAGCGCTGGGACATGTAGCAGCAAAAGCCGGGCAGGAAGCTCCTGAAGAAACAAATCGGACGGGAAACATTTTGCCAGCAGGGAATTCTATGACCTGCAACACTATGGCAATGTTGGATCCTACCATCATCTTGTGCCCTGAAGAAGTCCTGTATTAGGACGAAACGCGTCGGCTGTACTGTTTGTTGAGTCACTTGAGCTAGACTCTGTGTTTTTATCAACGTCAAATGAAAATGGAATAAAAGAAAGAAAAAACTGAAGAACTTTTGTGTCTGGATACAGACTTCTTTTTATTGATTTAATTTTGCTGCATGGTGCACCTGTGCTGTTGTTTTGAATAGCACCAGTTGCATTACATGAGGACACATTCATTTTTTTTTGGGTTAGTCATGGGGAGATTAAGTGATTTGCCCAGAATCACAGGATGTTCAGCGTCATTGCCCAGATTCGAGGACGAACGCTGTAGCCGTTAGGCCAACTCCTCTCCCATAACACTTGTACAAGTGTTATGGTTGGTAGTTGCATAGGTATTGTCATTGGCCGCGCAGGCAAGGGAATGGGTGGGTGGTTAAAGTTGCAGTAGCCTACTGGTGAGTGCCCTGGCACATGTTTTATTACAAATTAATCACTGCTCAGCACCCACCCCAGTACAGCAAATATAAATAGAAAGCACTTTTAATTGTGTTCTAGGGCTGCCTCAATGATCCATGACTGATAAATAAAGGGAACAAAGACAGAAAAGTCACATAACAAATGAATACATATTTTTTTATTTATAACTATTTTTTGTCAAGAGGAGGTCTTTGCAGGCTCTTTAAACAACACAGGGCTGGCATTTTTCTTTTGGCAACCCTACTTTATATTCCTTTTCATGAAATGCATTCTCACACTACCCCAGTAAATGTAAAATACAAATGTAAGGAATAGGCAGAGTGGGGGTCCAGGGGGTACTGAAACTAGAAAAAAACTAAGCCTTGGTAACCAGTTTACAAAAGGTATCTAAATATGCAAATGGTCTTTAAAGACCTGTGAAAAACCCGGGCATGCCAGAGATAAGACTCCAGACACTGCCCAGCCCAGCCCACAGCAGCTCCAGCTGCACTGCAGCAGCCCGGGCTGAGACACACGACGGGGGAGGAGGGGGGCTGAAGCCCTTGTAGTCCACTGCACTTCTCTTTCATCCCTAAGGCCACGAATAACAATTTTAATGAATCCTGTGTTCGCAGATTATCTTGTACGTTTTCGTACCATACTCTCTATTGTTAATCGTCACAAGTTGCAGCCTCACACTAACCTTATTGGGCGATCGTATTTTTGGTTTCACTAAAAGGAATTGAATATGTTACCTTCCGACAATGTGAATTGTGCACCCAAGAGTGATGTTTCACTTGCACTTTGTGTGGCAGTGAAACTCATTTTTTCAATTAATGAAAGGCATTTCCTGGAGGAAGTATCTAATTAGTAGCATAATGTGAGATGATTGATAACGTTAAAGCTCTTCGGTATTATGGATATATAATATCGATGGTAATAAGTCATTGCCGGTTATTCATTTTATCACTGAAAGTTAGGCATATACAGGACGCGCAATCAGCTTCTTTGATCCCGCACACCTGTCACCTTCTAAATCTGAAGCACGTCCCTGCTTCGGGGAGAATGAAGATGACAGAGGTAATTTGGGCAGAAGTGTGACCGGGAATGCGCGACCCCCTTCCTATCACTCCACGGCCCCCCTGGGGGTCGCGCCCCACAGTTTGAATACCCCTGCTCTAGAGACTTCTCCTACTTCAAAGAAGGCATCATGTATAAAAAGGAGACCCTCAGATCCACTCTTCAGTACACTCCTGCCACCCGAGAACAAAGGATTTTGCTGTATAAGTATTGGGGCCCAGACCCCAGAACTTTAGATCATCCTTGGAATTCAAGAGGACCCTTTGCCAAGGAGAAGAGCTGGAGAGACTATGGAGAAGTACTGCCCCTTTGCTGTGTGCTGTGTTGGGTTGGCCTGCAGTTGCTGTTTCTGCCAAGGAAAGGAGAAGGACTTTGCTGTGTGCTGTGTCCCCTGCTTGAAGGAGATCTCCAAGGGCCTGTGTGTGCTGGCCTCCTGTTCTGAAGTCTCAGGGACACAAAGACTTCACCCCCAGCTCCTCTGAACTCTGCTGCTGTGGGTTCTGACCTGACAAGAGGTGCCTGTGCCAGTTTCTGGACCTTTGGAGGTTGTTGCTGCTGTTTGGGAGCTGGAAGAAAGAAGAAAGTTGAAGAACTGCAAAAATCGACGAATCCCTCTTCTTGCAGCTGTTTTTCCGACACATCTCCACGGTGCAAGAAGAATTTCCATGCATCGCTGTTCTGCTTCAAAAACCGACGCAGCCCCTGTTGGCGCTGCAAGAATTGATGCATCAAGGGATCGCAGCTGAAGAAAACCCACTCAGCACCGCTCGCCGCATCGATCACCGACGCATCCCGGATTTCCACGCATCGCACCTGTGCGGCAAGTGTTCCCGATGCATCACCTGCGGACCAGAACCGTTATGAAGAATCGACGCACCACTCCCCATACAGACCGGATTCAATGCAACTCTTCATCTGCGTGCAGCAGGACTGTCGCATTGCCTCCCCAAGGTCTCAGGAGTTGACGCATCTCTTTGTTTCCGACTCTGTGGCTGTTTGGTCTTGTGCTTTTTGACGCAACTACAGGTACTCTGTGTAAAAGTCATGCATCCATAGTTTTCTATGGTACAAGTTCTTGAAACATTTTGAAAGTCATATTTTTAACTGTGTATGTTGGATTTTTCTCGCTTTGGTCTTAAGTTTAGATAAAGATATTTTATTTTTCTAAACTGGTGTGGTGTCCCTTTGTGGTGTTTTCAGTGTGTTACTGTGAGTGTTGGTACAACTACTTTAAACATTGCCTTTGGGATAAGCCTGTCTGCTCGTGCCAAGCTATCATTGGGGTGAGCAGAGGTTATCTAAAGTGTGTATCCCCCTTATCCTGACCAGAAGCAAAGGTCCCTATTTGGACAAAGGTACCTACCTCTGCCAACTAGAGACCCCCATTTCTAACATTGGTGGTCAGCGGTGAGGATTTGAACCTGTAACTGTACTTGGCCCACAGTGGTTGGTGTACATCACTAGTTTAGTGCAGACCACTATGCAACCACATACTGTGTTTTGTTTTTGGTTCTATTTTTGCTTAACCCTTAAAAGTATCCACACACCATTTCTTTGAAGGGTAAACCAGCATATGAGGCTGCAGAATTGGAGTTTGATATTGAAATGTTGCATACCAAGAGAGTAGATCAGCTCAAACAATTTTGCAAAGACTTTGGATGTCCCATGAAGAGCAGCTTCAGGAAGGAGGAGCTACAGAAGGCCTTAAGAGCCTGGTGGGAGGCCAGAGAGGCTGGGGAGACAGGTGATGGAGAGGTGGATGAGGATGCACCAGTGGAGGGTTTCAGATCACAGGATCTACCTGTTGGGAGAGCAGCCTCTAGGGCTGGCAGCAATAATTCCTCTAGAGATTTTTCTCCAGAGGAACTGGAGGAGAACCAAAGGGTTAGAGATCATGAGTTAGAAGTCCTGAAGCTCAAGATGAAATAATTGGAAATAGAGAACCAAAACACTGCAATAGAGAGAGAAAAGATGGCAGAGGAGAGCAAGAACGCTCGTGCTTTTGAGGAAAAGAAATTGCTTTTGGCTCATGAGTTGAGCATGAGGGAACTGGACATTAAAGCTAAGCAAGTGGAGTCCAGTTCAAATGTGGCAGCGTACACCCAGTGCAAGGGGGTAAGGTTACATTCCCAAGGACCTAGTACAAAATCACCAGAAGGGTGAAGATATTTATGCATGGTTTGCGTCTTATGAGGCAGCACTGAGAATGAATGAAGTCCCTAAGAAGCATTGGAGGGCAGGCCTGTGGAAACACTTTGAGGCCAATGGGAGGGACACTCTGACACCTTTGGAGGAGGCGGGTAATCTGACCTATCCCAATATGAATGAGGCTTTATGCCTCAGGTATGGGCTCACACCTGAGAAGTACAGGGAGAAGTTTAGGAACTTCAAGAAGCTTGAGTCCAATACGTGGGTGGAGTGTGTGAACCTTTATTGCAGAGAACTGGATGGTTGGATAAAGGGCAGCAAGGTAACTGACTACAAGGGGCTGTATGACTTAATTGCATGGGAGTACTTGAATAGTCTTTGTGTTCCAGAGCTGAGCCAGGATCTAATGGATAGCAAACTGACTGACCCCAGGAAGCTTGCTCAGGAGGCGACCGCTGGACTAGTACCAGGGTTCACAAGGGGTATGTGGGTAACCCAGCCAAGGGTGGGCAGAGTCCCCAGCAGAAGAGTGGGGGAGACAAGGGTAATCTAAAGGAGTGCTCTCAAGGGCCCCAAAATAGTACTCAGGGTAAGGATTCCCAGCCCCCCCAGTTCTAAACAGCCATGGCCCCCTAGGAGCAGGCAGGATAACAGGGGTCCCCGCAGGTGTTATAGATGTAATCAGGAGGGCCACCTGGCGAATGATCCCAAGTGCCCCAAGGCACCACCAGCACCCACTGGTGCACCGTCCCCAGGGTTAGTGAGTGTAGCGCTGGGGGAGGGGTTGGTTCCTAGTGGGGATGGGGAGCCAGCAGTTATGACTCTTGTATCATTAGGAGACAGAGAGATTGTCCAGAGATCCTATCTGCCTGAGAACACTAAAAAATACAGGCAGTGGGGACCATCAATGGGAGGAGGCTCTGAGAGACACAGGGGCCAGTGTGACATCTGTCAGGTGTCAATGGGTGTCTGAAAAGCATGTTATTCCCAATGTGCTTCACCCTGTAGTTGCTGCAGATAACTCTGAGCACCTGTGGAAGGTGGCGCAGGTTTCCTTCGAGTGGGGGGGGGTCTTAGGTTCCTTGAAGGTCGTTGTTAGTCCATCCATGCCTGTTGACTGTCTGCTTGGCAATGACCTGGAGAGTTCCCCATGGAAGGAGGTGGAACGCCAGGCTCATTTGGAGATGTTGGGTCTGCCTGAGTGGGCGTGTGTGACCACTCGGTCAATGGCAGCCAGTAGGGGGTACTCAAGAGGACCTGGAGCCTGAAACAGGGGCCCAGGTCCCTGCCAGGAAGGTCAGGGGCGTGGGAAGCCAACCCCAGAAGTTTCCATGGTCCAGAAGGAGGCAGACCTTGAGGGGGATATCCTG
Source organism: Calotriton arnoldi (assembly GCA_963921515.1). Taxonomy (NCBI): domain Eukaryota; kingdom Metazoa; phylum Chordata; class Amphibia; order Caudata; family Salamandridae; genus Calotriton; species Calotriton arnoldi. The sequence goes on along the minus strand of CAWUFW010010807.1, from coordinate 567,008 downwards.
GAACCTACTGTGGAAAAAGTGGCCGAACTGGGAGACCTACCTGAGCTGACCCATTGGCAGCAGGAAGGGGGTTCCTCCAGGGAGGAGTTCTGCAAGGTGCAGATGGAGTGTCCTACTCTTGTTGGTTTGCGGCAACAGGCTGCAGACCAGGCAGCAGGTGATCAGTCTGGATCACATCTGATTTATTGGGAAAATGGATTATTGTATAGGGAGCCTAAGGTCGCCGAGCCTGGTGCAGCCATGTGCTGGTGGTACCCAAGCGCTACAGGGCCTTCCTACTGGGTCTGGCTCATGACGTGACTTTAGCAGGACATTTGGGGTGCGACAAGACCTATCAGAGACTTGTCACCCATTTTTACTGGCCACAAATAAGAAGGCATGTTGGTACACACTGTAGGTCTTGTCAGACTTGCCATCCAAGTGGCAAGAGTGGAGGGAAGTGTAAGGCTCCCCTCCAATCCTTTCCTGTGGTGAGCACCCCTTTTGAGTGGGTGGGCATTGATATTGTGGGGCCACTGGAACCCAAAACAGCCCTAGGCAACAAGTTTATCTTGGTCTTGGTGGACCATGCCACTTGGTACCCAGAAGATGTCCCTCTCATGACAATTACAGCCCCGTGGTGGGCCATGCATTGATGGGGATCTTTTCCCGTGTGGGGTGCCCCAGAGAGGTGGTCTCTGACCGTGGTACAAACTTCATTTCGAAGTACATGACATCTTTGTGGGAGGAGTGTGGTGTGACATAGAAGTTCACCACTCCTTACCATCCTCAAGGGAATGGGTTGGTTGAGAGATTCAATCGAACCCTGAAGGGCATGATAAAGGGTCTTGCAGAACCCATGAGACAGAAGTGGGACATATTTCTACCATGCCTGTTGTTTGCATGTAGGGAGGTACCGCAGAAGTCCTTAGGGTTTAGTCCCTTTGAATTACTGTATGGGCACCTTGTGAGAGGACCTCTGAGTCTGGTGAAGGAGGGCTGGGAGAAAACACCTGGTAAGACCCCGCAATATGTGTTCAGCTACGTGCTGGCCTTCAGAAACCAGACTCAACGCTTCAGGAAACTCGCTCAGGCAAACCTGGAAGCCAGCCAGGAAGAAATGAAAAGATGGTATGACCAGAATGCCACTCTGGTCGAATTTCAGCCTGGCCAAAGAGTGTGGGTGATGGCACCAGTGGAGCCTTGTGCACGCCAAGATAAGTGGACTGGTCCATATGAGGCAGTGGAGCGCAAGAGTGAGGTGACCTACTTGGTCGACTTGCAGACTCCCAGGAACTCTTTGCGGGTCCTGCACGTGAACTGCCTGAAGCCGCACTTTGAGAGGTCTGAGGTGAATATGCTCCTTGCGACAGTTGATGTACTGGAGGAGGAGAGTGAGCCTCTTCCTGACCTCCTGTCAGCAAAGGAACATGATGGGTCAGTGGATGGGGTAAACCTCTCTCCTACCCTGACCCCAGAGCAGCAGAGGGACTGTCGCCAGGTGCTGGGACAGTTCGCCTCCGTGTTCTCCCTGACTCCAGGAATCACCACTTGGTGTGTCCATGATGTGGACACTGGGGACAGTCTACCCGTAAAACAAAAACTTTACAGGGTAGCTGACAAAGTCAGGGCTAGCATCAAGGAAGAAGTTTCCAAGATGTTGGCATTAGGGCTGATAGAGCCCTCAAGCAGCCCCTGGGCTAGCCCAGTGGTCTTAGTACCAAAAGCTGCTGCGCCCAGTGCCACACCCGAACTCTGGGTCTGTGTGGACTACCGTGGGCTCAATGCGGTCACCAATACTGACGCGCAACCCATCCCCAGAGCTGATGAGCTCATTGATCGGTTGGGAGCTGCCCGGTACCTCAGTACATTTGACTTAACGTCTGGGTACTGGCAGATTGCCTGAACTGATGGGGCAAAAGAGAGGTCTGTGTTTTCAACACCAGAGGGGCACTATCAGTTCCGGGTCATGCCCTTTGGGTTGAAGAACACCCCTGCCACGTTCCAGAGACTGGTCAACCGGGTACTGTCCGGGCTGGAGGAGTTCAGCGCCGCATACCTGGATGACATTGCTGTGTTCAGCTCCAGCTGGAAGGAACACTTGCAACACCTCTGCGAAGTGTTGAAGGCTCTGCAAAAAGGCAGGTCTCACTATCAAGGCCAGTAAGTGCCAGATAGGGCAAGGGTCTGTGATGTACTTAGGGCACCAGGTAGGGAGCGGCCAGGTGGTGCCCCTGCAACCAAAGATTGACTCCATTCTGGCTTGGGAGCCCCCCAAGACCCAGACAGAGGTGAGAGCCTTTTTAGGTCTCACCGGGTACTACAGACGATTTGTCAAGGGGTATGGCACTATTGTTGCCCCCTTGACAGAGCTGACTTCAAGGAAGCAGCCCAGGAAGGTGATCTGGACTGATGCCTGCCAGACCGCTTTTGATGCCCTGAAATCTGCCATGTGCACAGCACCACAATTGAACGACAAGGGCTTGCACCAACCTGTATCTTTCATTGGTAGAAGGCTACTTCCTAGGGAACAGAGGTGGAGTGCAATTGAGAGAGAAGCTTTTGCTGTGGTCTGGGGGCTGAAGAAGCTAAGACCCTACTTGTTTGGGACTCACTTTCGGGTTCAGACAGACCACAGGCCTCTCAGATGGTTGATGCAAATGAGGGTTGAGAACCCAAAGCTGTTGAGGTGATCCATCTCCCTACAGGGAATGGACCTTACGGTGCAACACCTCCCTGGTACTGAACACGCCATTGCTGTTGGTCTGTCCAGGTTCTTCTTCCTTAGTGATGAGAACTCCCAAGAGGGTGGGTAGTTCTCCTCACTTTTCAGCTGGAAGGGTCACGTGTTAGACCTGTCATCCTTGGCATGGTTTCCCCTGATCTTTTGCCTCTACCTTCTGTATTTTTGGTGCTGTGTTGGATTTCGTTTTTGCTGGCTTAGATGCTTTAGGCATTTTGCCACTGCTGATCAGTGTCAGAGTGCAAGTGCTCCCTATGAAAACGGTTATTCTGATTGGTTCTCCCTGATTGGCATATTTGATTTACTGGTAAGCCCCTAGTAATGTGCACTACATGTGCCAGGGCCTGTAAGTGAAATGCTACTAGTGGGCCTGCAACACTGATTGGCACCCACATGAGTAGCCCTGAAAAGGTATCTCAGGCCTGCCACTGCAGTGTCTGCGCGCAGTTGTAAACTGCCATGTCGACCTGGCAAGTGCACCCACTTGCCAGGCCCTAACCTTCCCTTTTCTTACCTGTTAGTCACCCCTAAGGTAGGCCCAAGGTACCCCTGTGGGCAGGGGTGTATGTGAAAGGTAGGACATGCCCTGGTGTGTGTGGCATGTCCTGATAGTGAAATACTGCCAATTTCATTTTTCACTATTGCAAGGCTATCTGTTCCCATAGGATAGAATGGGGAGTTTGCTTACAACATCTTGTAAGCATAACTACCCCTGGGAACAAGGTAGGAAAATAGAGTTTAGTATGTCTGAACTCAGAATGTTAAAATGCATCTTTTAGTAAGGGTGATTTTTCCATTCTGTCTTTGAAAATACCACTTTTAGAAAGTAGGTATTTTCTAGCTTAGCCATCCAGTGTGCCTCTTTGAGGATGTGTGGTGACGGTCTGGCTTTGGAGTGACAGGGGCTGGGGATGTGCAGTGGCTCCAGAGAGTCTGGATGAGTCAGGGCTGGGCTGAATAGACCTGGGCCGTATTTAGAGTAGGGGGAGGAGATTTCCTTTCACCTGAATGGGCCTGGTCTGCCTTCCACAATGCTGTGTCCACCTTCTGCCAGGAAGCTGCACCATAGAGGACAGAAATGGTTTTGGCTGGGCACAGGGCTTCTCTGCCACCAGAGAACAAAGGGTTTTGCTGTATAAGTATTGGGGCCCAGACCCCAGAACTTTAGATCATCCCTGGAATTCAAGAGGGGCCTTTGCCAAGGAAAAGAGCTGGAGAGACGGAGGAGAAGTACTGCCCCTTTGCTGTGTGCTGTTTGGGGTTGGCCTGCAGTTGCTGTTTCTGCCAAGGAAAGGAGAAGGACTTTGCTGTGTGCTGTGTCCCCTGCTTGAAGGAGATCTCCAAGGGCCTGTGTGTGCTGGCCTCCTGTTCTGAAGTCTCAGGAACACAAAGACTTCACCTCCAGCTCCCCTGAACTCTGCTGCTGTGAGTTCTGACCTGCCAAGAGGTGCCTGTGCCAGCTTCGGACCTCTGAAGGTTGTTGCTGATGTTTGGGAGCTGGAAGAAAGAAACTTGAAGAACTGCAAAAATCGACGCATCGCTCTTCTTGCGGTTGTTTTTCTGACGCATCTCCACGGCTTGAGAAGAATTTCCACGCATCACCGTGCCACTGCGAAAACCAACGCAGCGCCTGTTGCCGCTGCAAGAATCGAAGCATCGAGGAATCGCGGCTGAAGAAAACCGCTGCAGCGCCGCTCGATGCCGCCACATCGATCACCGACGCATCCTGGATTTCCACTCATCGCACCAGCGCGGCAAGTTTTCCAGACACATCACCTGCGGACCTGAACCGTCACGAAGAATCGACGCATCACTCCCCATACAGACCAGATTCGATGCAACCCTTCCTCTGCGTGCAGCATGAGTTTCGCATCGCCTCCCCAAGTGAATTTGTGACTACAGGTACTTTGTGTAAAAGTCACGCATCCATAGTTTTCTATGGTAAAGTTCTTGAAACATTTTGAAAGTCATATTTTTAACTATGTATGTTGGATTTTTGTCATTATGGTCTTGTTAAGTTTAGATAAAGATATTTTATTTTTCTAAACTGGTGTGGTGTCCCTTTGTGGTGTTTTCAGTGTGTTACTGTGAGGGTTGGTACAACTACTTTACACATTGCCTTTGGGATTAGCCTGTCTGCTCGTGCCAAGCTACCAAGGGGGTGAGCAGGGGTTATCTAAAGTGTGTATCCCCCTTATCCTAACTAGAAGCAAGGGTCGCTATTTGGACAAAGGTGCCTTCCTCTGCCAACTAGAGACCCCCATTTCTAACAGCTGGATGAACCTGGTCCCTGTGCCCTGCCCACGTGCCATCGCAGTTGGCTTGAACTCATGACTTTCACCCAGTCTCGCACGACCAGATATCTGCGAGTGGCGATTTGTCCTTTTTGTCACAATTTTCACTTCAATCTTCAAAATTGCATAGCTACAGTTCTGCTGATTGCATTTTTGTCATTTTGGTGCCAAATATTTTATTACAATTTGCTCTATTGTTTTAAATTGGTGTGGGACTTTTCTTGTGTTGTGCTTTCACTTTATTTCTGTCTGTGTGCTGCATAAATACTTTACACATTGCCTCTAAGTTAAGCCTGACTGCTTCTGTGCAAAGCTACCAGGGGTTTGAGCACAGGTTAATTTTGGACTTTTTGTGGTTCACCCTAACAGGGATTGTGACTGTTGCTTGAATAGGGGTCATCCCCCCTTTAACCAATGACCCGATTTCTCACATTGTTGTTGAGTGGTGTAGATCATGGCTTGTGTTTGTGCAGTGCCATACAGCGATTTTTATAACACAATGTGCCATAGAAATAATCTGACACCAGAGTTGGCCTCTTTTAAATTTCCCTTAGTTTTCTATTGGCTGTTTTTTCCTTTTTTTTATTTAATGCCTTACCTTCTTTTTGTTAACATGGAGATGGAGGATCTGATCAGCTTTGACACCCTCAACAGTGCTGAGCTGCTAAAACTGTGCAAGGTGAAGGGGCTAAAGGTGGCAGCCAGGAAGGTTACCAAAGTGGATATCTAGGTAGCCCTCAGAGCCTTTGAGGAGGTAAAGAGGAGGATGACCCAGAGAAGAATGGGGCCAACTTGAGTGATGAGGAGATTGAGGACCCAGACCAGGTCCTAAGGTGCAAGGAGAGCCCAACTCAACCCCAGTGAATGCCCAGGATGGGGCAGGGAGCAGTGAGTCTGCCAGGAGTTTGTCCCCATAGAAGCTGGAGGAAAGAAAGGCAGGCAGGGACCTCAGATATCCGAGATGGCCAAGATGAAGATTGAAGCAAAGGAGCGGAAAGTTCAGACAGAGAGGGCCATGGCAGAAATGGCACTTTTCATGGCACATGGAATGTGTCTGAAAGAGCTGGAGCTCAAAGCCAGAAAGATCCCAGAGCCCAGAAATAATGATGGCAGCATTACCCCAGTATCTACTGGAGAAAGGAGGGTCCCCATCCCAAAGGACCTGGTGCCTAACTTTGTTGTGGGGGACAAAATAGACAACTGGTTTGAGGCCTATGAGGTTGTCCTGGAGATGAATAGTGTCCTTGAAAAAGATTGGGGCACCACTCTTTGGAGGCATAGTCCTAATGAAGGGAGGGATGCCCTGTTATCATTAGGGAAGGGGCATATCATGAAGTATCCTCTAATGAAAGAGGCCCTGACCAGGAAATATGGCTCACACCAGAGAGGTAAAGGCAAAAGTTTAGGGACAGTCCGAAATGGCCCCAACAGACCTGAGTGGAATGTGTGGATCACTGTTTCAGGGTACTGTATGGTTGGGTGAAGGGTAGTGAAGTGAGAGATTACAAAGGCCTGCTAGAGAGCACATGTTCAGTCTTTATTTTACAGAACTGCACAAACAACTTGTGGATAGCAAGCTCGCTGAGCCCAGGGAGCCTGCTATGGAGATGAATCACAGGATCCGCACCAGGGTCCAAAAGAAGGTACCTGGAAGTAACCCCAAGAAGGATGGTTTAGGTTCCCCCCAGCAGAGTGAGGGGGAGGTCAAGGGAGACACAGACAAGTACTAGAGCAAGGTGGGTGGAAAGGGATCCCATGCCCCTTCTAAGGTCCCGATTTTGATGTCGGACGGACCTGAGTCTGTCCGACATCGATTCGGTATTGGGACCGACCGACCTCCTGTCGGCGGTCCCAACCCAGCAATTAGGATGCACTCCTATTTAGGTCGAGCCTATAGCGGCAGCGCACTTGCACTGCTCCCTCTGCGAGGCATGCAGTAATCGAGTATGCAGTGGAAGCTCCGCCCACTCTCCGCCCATGTTTGTAATTGGCTTGTGTCATTGTCTTTCGTAAATGTTGCCTTCTGATTGATTATGAGGCTTGTTAGTCCCTCCTTATAATGGCCATGTCGTCATTTGTACCCTCCCATGGCTACTGGCCCCTTTACTTCAAGTATTACACGGTAGGGTACGTGTTATTTAGACTGTGAGCACTACTTTGTCCATGCCTTCTTGCCCCCTTCTCCCCCCTCCCCCGCCCGCACTCCCGTTGTCCGTGCTTCCCCCCCATCCTCCCGTTGTCCGTGATGCAATGCAATGGGTCTCGCATAAATGCGAGTCCTATTGCATTGCAAATGCTTGTCACTTTTGGAGTGGATCGCCTCGGGCGTGTGGGGCGCTCTCATGTGTGAGAGCTGTTGAGATATTTAAACAGAAATGTGAAAGTCAAAGGAAAATAACGCAAGCGTTTAGTTTGTATTTTTGAATGTTTATATCATGCCTACCCAATCCCTTGGTGTTAGAGCACTTCCGAAGAGGGATAGGTTCAGAGAAGAGTGCGCTTTCTAAACACATCGGCATGTGTAAATGGTACGGGGGGCTTGCGGAAGGTGCAAATCCCGGATTGGAGTGTTTTGGAGCATACAGAGCTGGGTTCGTATCCTGGTTTCTGCTGAGCGTCGTGTGATTCTGGGCAGATACAGATCACGTGGTTTCCTTGCCCTGAAGCAGCTCTGCTGATGCCAATTGCTTCCCCGAGGAATGGCTGGCAACAAGCTGGCACTTTGTTGCTAGTTTTGGTGCCAGGATTTGTCAATGAGTTGCGCTGCTGCTTTTGACCTACATGTGATCTGCAGTTGCACGTCAGAATTCGGGCAGGGTCGGCTCACCCTTTCATCCTTCCGATGTCACTATTAATGGCAGCTCCTGTTGTGTTGAAAACTTGTAGACGGCAGCTGCTCCATTGAACATTGGGTAGGCCCATTGTCAGTGAACATGAGTTGCTACAGAAGGGAATGTTTGTTGAGGTGGCATTGGTCTTTGAGGTTTTACTGATAAGTTTTTCTCACCCCTAGTTTCATCATGGTGGTTTCTTTTTTGCTCATGGCTTCAACTTGTTGCCATGTTCTTAGCATTTATGGGCAATTGATGCCCCCTGGATCTCGGCCTCTTCTTATTTTCAATTCTGACGAGGTTGCAGGGCTTGGGCATGGCTGTTCACAGGGCTTTAATTGGGATGAAAAAACCTGAGGGATGGGGGATCTCCAGGGAGCGTGGCCGATGTAATGAAGGGCGTGGCTTAACATGTAAGCTAAAAATCTGTGTTTAGCAGCAGTGTCCCGCTCCACTGGTATTTTGCTGCTTCTGTCATTGCATCCGGATATATAATACAACAAGTAACATTACACCTACAACAAGCCAGAACTATTGGCTTTGTCAATTGTTGTTAGTTCCCTAAGATAAATAAGCAATACATATGGCTTCGTTGTATAGAATATTAAAAAGCTTCAGTTCTGAAATGAGACTGTGAAACAACTATAAGGAACCTCTTTGAAGTTACTTCAAAGGCAGTGAAGGGTGGCACTGCTGCAGAGTTAAGATTAATGTTCACCCTGATGGGGAGGGCAAAAATTGAGAGGCCGATAGGGACCCGTCTCAGCACCGGCTTTTTAGAATTGCTGGTGCTGAGCACCGGCAGGGCCCGGCCCACTTAAAGCCCTGGCTGTTCAACTCCTAAAGGAGTGTTGAGGACGGATTTCTCTTTTCCACCTCGGCATACTTGTGGGGAGTTTACAGCCAGAGGGTGGGGTTCATTGGAGGACTGGCTTCCCTTGTGCCAGTTTCTGCCGCGCGGACAGAGCTTGGCGCACAGGGCAGGCACTGTATCCTGGCTGGCGGGAGCAGTGGCCCTGGGCATTGCACCCACTCCTGTTGGCGCCCCTCTCCTACTGTTGACCCGCACACATCCAGACATGGCTGTAGGTCATTGTGAAGACAACTTGAATATGACACTTTTCTCTGGTTTTGTTGCACGTTTCCCCTTTTCCAAGGCTGCTTTGAACTGTCTCTGGATCCAGAATCACGTATTTCTAAACATCGATGAAAATCGAGGGCAAGCTGCTTCACCATGTTTATAGCATACAACCCATTAAAAAGCTTCAAAGCCCAAGTGCAGATATTACTTTTTGTGTATGGGAAAGTGCATGTCGATCAATTCTCTGTCTTTTGGTTTAAGTAGCAGTTTGTGCATAGGCTTGCATACATTATCCCCTTTAGCAAAACCAGTTTAGGGTTGGTCCCATTTTAGTGTCCTTCTTAAGCTACCCACAGACACAGCCTTTGTGTACAGTGATGCTTCTCACAGCATGGAGCACTGAGGCTGGCTCCAAGCAGGAGCACCCAGAACATGAGCACAATCAAGTGTGAAATCTCTGCAGAGCTTCCTTCCTGAGACCACAATTGGGGCCAAACAAAAGAGCAGGCTTGGCCAAAAACTACAGCCCCACCAGTTCTTAGTTTGAGCTGGTGGTTTCTGGTGCTCAGCACTGACTCTTAATCATCAACACAGGCGCTTTTCATGAGCACCAGTTAAGGGCACATTTATTTTTGGGGAGATTAAGTAATTTGCGCAGAATCACAGGATGTTGAGCCAATGATGATACTCGAACCTTGTTCCCTAGCTCTGAAGTCGGCAGCTCTTGCCATTAAGCCACATCCTCTCTTTCATGGTTAGTTGTTGGTTCTGTTTTAGGTGGCGCTAACAGGAGAGATGGGCTGGTGTAAGCTGCCTGCTGACAAGAGCCCCAGCACTTATTTGTTTTACAGGTAAAGCACTGATCCCACCCTCCCCAATAACATTCACCAGATGGCAGAGCTCAAGAAGAATTAATCTTCAGCCCCTTGCTAACAAAGTTCATGGAATTTCTAAAGGCAGTCCTGTCTCTACCCCACCCCCCCCTCACTTCAGTGTCTGAATCTCCACTTTTCACCTGCAGGAGTGAAGGCAATACATATCCATTGTCTGCAGAGGCCTTAGATATAGTCTTCAGACTCCCATAACAACAGAATGCCGCGCTGCAGGAGATGAATCAACTGATTACACGCCCAAAACGAGATTCAGCTATGAATTGATAGAAAGTCCAGAGTGAAACCTAATACGGAAATAAAGATCAGAGCGCCAGCAAAAATGAGGGCTTTGCTACTCCGCCTCGATGTGGCCACATAATTAAACAGGCTTTTCCTCGGCATCTTACACCTTTCATTTCACTGCGTTTCCATAGGCCTTTTTCAATTGTTTTTCTCTGGCTGCTTTCCCTCGCATCCTTCCACCTGTGTCGCTTCATGCCCGTTTCCAAATATCGCAGCCAGTAATCTCCTGGTCCAACTGCTAATGCAGGAGGTTCAGGCTCCCAGCAGCTCTCCAGTTTAAGCTCCAAGTCTAGCATCAAGGGCAAATCCATTCATGGAGCAGGAACGCCAGGGAACTGCTCCTGCCAGCAGCTGCTTTTACCTATCTCACGTGGCCCTGATGCCTCCTACCTATGTGCTCTCCGTGCTATCTCAGGGGTCAACAGTGGACACTGCCAACACTCTGAGAGCTGCACTGGTACCAGTCTTGATTTCAGCAACATCAAAGTGAAAACTGCCCTAGCTGCATTGTACTCGCACTGAGTTCCTTGCACTAAATGACCTCGCAGTGGGCGCTGCCCTCGCTACAATAAGAACCATCACTTCTCCCCACCCCAATCACATGCTGTCTGTTCTCTCACTTTAATTGCCCCACTCTCTTTCTCTTGTATTTCTCAACCTGTCTTTCACCCCCTCCTCTCTCCTTTCACACACCTGTCCCCCAGACAATGCCCCTCTGCTCTAACAATGTCTGCCTTTCTCTTCCTCTGTGCACCTCAAACACTGCAGGGCATGCATGTTAATTTACACAAATGTACACAAACCTCTTTGTAGGCTCCACTTTTTATTAATGTTTATCAATAATTTAATGTATTAATCTTCGGACCACTTCTAAGAGCTCAAATACCACGTTCAATGCCAAATCTACTGCCACTCTTATAATCACTGCCACACAGTCCATTACAGTAATGTGCGATAATATAATGCGTGGCTAAACTCTTTTAAGGTCTCAAAGGCGAGACCGATTTCATTGCAAATGCTTGTTTTTACAATGGCAGCATTCATTCCGATCGGAATGCATGCTCTCACTGTAAAGAGAAGAGGTGCAGTTCATCCCTGCACCCCGTGGCAGGCACCTTAAGGTGCCTGCCACGGGGTGCAGGGATCAACAGGAGGGCACCATAGGTGCCCCCTAGGCCGCCATCTGGAGGCCTTGCACCCATGGGCGACCTGCTGGGGGCCCTCAAAGTTGACTTCCAACAGCCTATCTGTGTCGGAAAAGGCCGGCACAGAAAGGCTGTTGGAATTCGACATTGTAATCGCTCGGGCAGGAAGAGCCGCCCTTGGGATTACAGGAGGCTTTCCGAATGGCAGATGGGCTCTCCCAGCCCGTCGGAAGCCATTCGGAAATCCAGTTTGGATTCATTCCTGACCGACTCCATCCAGATGGGTCGGTCGGAAATTAATCCAAACTGCTGATTACGATGTCGTAGGTATGGCTCCGACCGAGGGTCGGAGCCGTTTCCTACAGCATCGTAATCGGCTCCTAAGAAGAAGGAGGGAGGTCCAGGTGTGCGGTGGCCCAGTGTGCCCCATTTCCAACCCGCTGCTTTGATTGTCCTCAGCTGCGACACAAGCAAGGGGACTCTGTCTGTACTAGGAAACCACCCACTGGTGGGACCTCTACAGGGATGGCCAATATGGCCTTAGAGGTAAGTAGTCCCCGGGGGCAGGAGGTAGAGCATGCCCTAATCTCTCTTGGTTGGGAGGTGAACTCAGAGGGTAGACTTGTGATCCCTGAGGGTGATAGTCATCACTTCTATCAGGCCATGGTGATTGGGGTCCCTGTCACTGCTCTGAGGGGCACTGGGGCCAGCCAGTCAATGGTAGTCCAAAGGCTAGTTTCCCCAGAGCAGTACACCATCCAGGTGTGTAGGGTAATTCAGGCCCTGGGGCAGGACTTTTTACGCCCCATGGCCCTGGTATCCCTGAAGTGGGTTGGGGTGCTGACCCAGAGAAGGGTCATAGGTAGTCCCCAGATGCCCATAGACTGCACTCTGGGGAATGAGTTGCCCCTGGTGTCAGGATAGCTAATAGGGACAGCCACCCAGGGTTCCCTGGAAGCTCAGATTGCTGGGAGTGCCACTCCCAAACAGAGGGTAAAGAGGCCCAGATGTAGTGGCAGGGGGAGTAAGGACTCACTCCTGTCCCCTGCTCAGCCTCAGGGTACAGACCTTCAGCTGAATGGACAGCCTCAGGCTACCACCCATGCACTGGTGGGAAAGAGAGTGGAAAAGGGTGCCTAACACCTGGGGCTGTTACCCCCCCACTCTGAGAAACTTCAGCAGTCAGAGATCTCTGGATTACCTGGGGCCTGGCTCTTCACACTGACAGATGTCAGTGGCCTCTGTTGATTGCTGTCCTTATGAGCAGAATTTTTTCAGGTTATTACTGTGTGTGTGCTGCATAAATACTTTACACATTGCCTCTAAGTTAAGCCTGACTGCTTTTGTGTCAAACTACCAGAGGGTTAAGCACAGTTTAATTTAGGACTTTTTGTGGTTCACCCTGAGAGGAATTGTGGCTGTTGCTGGCTGTTGGTGCAAAGGCGTGGGTGTGTGAGATATTTAGGATAGGTTTTTGTACTGGAAGTATGCCTTTCCAGGCCAAAATCCTATACCTAGACAATTAAACATGTCACACAATGCACTTGTGCTGTTTAGTTCAGTGCACATGCAATGGGTGAACTGTTTGGAGAAATAAATATATTTCTCTAACTGTGCACCAACCTCAAGGAGGCATTTATGTACAGTCTAGTCCTACAACTTTAGTAAATAGGACTTTGAGACAAAAAGCATGGGTGTTCTTCTCGGAGCACCCAATTACAACTCATGTAACTTCCAATTGACTCAATGTGAGGCAAAGCTGTGCAAGGCTCTATTTTCATCTAAAAATGGGCACTTTTCTAGCTGGAAAAAATTTGTAAGGAAAGTAAAGAAAGTTGCCTTGCTTTGTGTCACTTTGCGGTGTCAAAAGGTCTTGATAAATTTGCTGCAAGGTATGTACGTTTTTACACCAGCATAGCAATGCAAAACCTAGCTCACGGTTCATTTCTCTTGCAAAAAATATTTATCAAACAAATTCTACGGCTAAAACTTTTTTGGGTGAATCGTTGCCAACTTGTGAAGTAGTCAAACTTTTCCATTTCATGAAAGTGATAAGATTTCAACTTGGCACATATATGCTTTCAAAACTTACACCCTAGCAGGATTGTCATTTAGAACCATTTTACTGCAGTACCCCCAGCACCCCTGATTCCAGCGCCTGTTTCTCCCGCAACATTGTTTACCTGCCCTCTCCTGCTTTTGCCCTCATTCTTCCTAACTGTATCTCTGAGTCTGAGTAAAATTACGTGTATTTATGGGATTGTGTGTGTATAGAAAAAAACTTTCCACTATACATATCAACGGGTTTTGGCTTTGCCAGCCCTTGTTTGGCAGAGGTACTGTTCAGCTAACTTTAAGCCATGGATTAGCTTTGCACTTTACTGTTTGTAATGTCCTCCTATGACAGACACATCATGTACCCTTCACACCCTTGCTGCAAACAATTACAGGTTCACAATCTGAACATTTTAACAAAGTGACCTGGCTGCAAAAAAGACCGGTTCATTAATTCGAGCAATGCCCTCTCGTCGCCTTGCTTAATCCTCTGTTTGTTAAATTGCCAACATAACCTTGACATAGTTGGAACACATAGTTCAGGGTGGTAAGCAAATATGTTCAGATAAATATTATCATGTTGTCATTACCTGAAAAAAGCAGTACATTACATAGGAATGTGATATTTCAGGAAATGTTTATAACTTCAAGAGTGGCAGGCGACTTGTAGGCGCCCAAAAACCGAACACACACTTTTTTGTGCAAATATTAATTTCTTCTCAAATTTCACTTCATCCCCATTTTAGCCTATGAAAGTTTCCTCTGAAAAAATCTATAATCAAATCTATTCATGACAATTTTGAATCGGGACAAAACATAATCTTGTGGGAATATGCAATTGTTCACGAGAAAACAAATTGATTATTGATAAAATATAATGGCTCCTTTACAGGAATAAATAGCATGACAAAGAATCAATCAATGAAATAGAACTGCGTTGATGTTCAAATTTAAAGCAGACAAAAGAAAATCCAGTCATTTAGTGTGGGGGTGAGCTGAAGAACTGGACACTTTTTCATGGTGATTTTCGGTTTACTCAGCTTTCTTTAATCAGAATGCTAAAGCGTGTAGATGGGAGACAGATGTCTTTCTTTAGCCAGTAGTTTTACAGAGTACTGCGTGTCTCCATTGGGTTGCATCATATCACATGATAGGTGGCTGGCTGGATACAAAGAATGACAGGATGGCAGTGATGCAGTGGAAAGGGGTTTTGCCAATTTTTACCATCTGGACCCAAATGTAATACCTACCAGTCCCTTTCACGCTGCATGAGTTTAAAACATGTTACCAATTTCTATTGACTATATTGGTCCTCTTTCCTCTCCGATGAATCTATTATAGTTGACAGGGATTGGCAAAGGATTGACAGAATTCTAACAATGAGGACCTAAATAAAGAAATAATCATTCAATATAACCTTTTGACATTAATAAAGACAGACTCTGATTACTTATCAATATGCTTTTATCTAAATTAATGTGAATGCTCATCAAGTACAATACAGCTCGAATCATAGATCACCATACAATAGAAACAACAAAATAGTAATTCATAATACACATCTCAAATATACGTGTCCCCATCTCTCTTAAGGTCAACGACGCACCACAACATATAACAATAATACAAAATATTAATAACCAAAATTATTAATTCTGTCCTAATCAATCGCCAATTTAATCAATAAAACCATCAAGTCTGCTACCAAAAACTATGCAGCGGAAGGAGGTTTTGCCAATTTTTACCATCTGGACCCTAATTTTACACCTACCAGTCCCTTTCATGCTGCATGAGTTTAAAGCATGTTACCAATTTCTATTGACTATATTAGTCCTCTTTCCTCTCCGATGAATCTTTTTTAGTTGACATGGATTGGCAAAGGATTTACAGAATTCTAACAATGAGGATCTAAATAAAGAAATAATCATTCAATATGACCTTTTGACATTAATAAAGACAGACTCTGATTACTTATCAATATGCTTTTATCTAAATTAATGTGAATGCTCATCAAGTACAATACAGCTCGAATCATAGATCACCATACAAGAGAAACAACAAAATAGTAATTCATAATACACATCTTAAATATACGTGTCATGAGAGAGTGGATAGGCGAAGAGACAAAAGAGTAAAGACATTTGCAAAATAAGATTAATGCAAATTCGGAATATCATTTGAACCTAATAGCACAAAATGCTAGAAGTCTGAAAAGCTACTCTCCGGCCGAGAAAATAGCTGGGGCACCCTCAAAAGATAATGAGGTGCAAAGTCAAAGAGTCAGGATCAGCAGAACAACAGCCAGCCAATTAAGTTAGGAAAACAGCAACACGGCTCTCTCCTCTCTCAAAGTAGCCTATCCAAACTACAAACATTTCAGTACTAATAGTTATACCCTAATTCACTAAAGATCCAACCCCCATGTATCATCCCATGAAAAATTCTCAAATCCTATTGGTCAAGACCAGGGGGTGTCTGGTCACTCCACTTTTGGTGAGCCTAACTTTTCAACAGTTCCTTTGTCTTTAGAAAACTTCCATCATCGACCTTCAGCAGAGGAAAGTCCTATATCTCTTCCGCGGCTTGTACATTTCTCCAGCTTACTAATGTATCAAACTAAAAGCACAATTGTCCACAAACTCCGGCTTGCAAAGGAAATTCCATTCACAATGTTCATTACTTCCTCCATACAGCCTTGGCCATCATCAGGAACTCACGAAGGACAAAAACATTTCTTTGCAGCCTATGTTTTAATAAGCAAATTAAGCCTAAAAAGACTCTTGAGGCCTTCTCTGCAAAACAGTGAAATGTGGTCTAGGAAAAACGAATACACATGTGATTATCGTTGTCACTTTACAAAACTCCACTACTAATGCTTCTTTGCATCACGTTATATATATTTTCAAACAGTTAGTGAAAAGGAAAATATCACGTCTCTTTTAAACTTATGGCTTCTATTATTCTTATTATTCTTTGGATGTTATTTCTGCATTATTCATTTACATTTGCGGCCTACTACAAAAGCATTGGAAACACTAGTTTCTTTCCAGCACGCACTTGTGCAGTTTTCATCCTCCCCTTTTTGGTTTTGCACTGTTAATTTTCACACTATTTTGTTAATAATCCACAAAATGAGGAGTTCGATTCGAGCAGGTTTTATTTCGCAAAACCCTGCTCCATCAATCCCCCCCCCTTGATGGTGACTTGAGCCATCATAAAACCCCAAAAATCTGATTGTCATCATGTTATACTACTTGAAAAGCATTAGTTTTCTTCTGTTTCAACATAACCCCATTTATGTCTTTTACTATTTCATAGTAATTTCCTCTTCTGTCTTCCAACTCTATTTCTTCTCTCTTTCTCTTTCTTGCTCTCCATTTAGTCTCTAGTGTTTGTTTCTTGCACTTACAACACTTATATATTAATACCAGCGTTAATATCCCTGTAGCAACAGCAACTATTGGCATTAGTATTTTTCCTAGCAAGCTATTACTAAAAGCAGAAAACCAGTTACCCACTAAAGAGAAACCCTTACCAAGTTTCTCCCAAGCACTGTCAACCTTCAGCTCAGTTAAATCTTCTTGTAAATGTGTAATATTAGTAGTATATCGCTCTAGGTTCTTACTTTTGTCAGGAATATATGTGCAACACTGTTGAATTTTCAACATACTACAGACTCTGCCCTCTTTTGCCAATAATACATCAAGAGCAAGTCGATTTTGCAAAACCATAGATCTTTTAGCTACCTTCTCTGTATCAATCATTAAAACCCACCAGCAGTGTCTGTTGATAAACGATCAACCACTGTGGACGATTTTCTAATTTTATGTGAATTCAAGATTACTCCGACTGATGGTATCAATATTCCAAAAATATCACCCACAATCTCCACAGCACTAATTCCCCTTTTATTTTGAGTTAGAGTTAGTCCACTCTTCTTTTCATTGGTTCCATGACTTTTATCCAAATGATATGCCTTCGAAAAGACAATTCCCAAATAACAACACCCATACCAATGTGCAGGCATCGTATAATAGGCATTCTTACCACACATATAATATATCCCAGGGAAAACAGGATCAGTACCACCTCTTATTCCCCAACCTCCTGTAATTAGGAAAGTATGGTCACATTCACTAGAACCAATGAAATAATTATTATACTCAATTTTTTGTCTAAATAAGCAAAGCTTTCCCCTATGATGCCACTCCAGAGTCATTTCAGCATATGTCTCACACTTTTTGTAATCTCCTTCTCTAAAAGCCCGAGGAGGTATATGTGACTTTTGCTCAGCAGCTTTTTTCTTAAAACTCTGTCTCCTATCTTCCACCAGATTTATAAATTCAATCTCCTCCTGATGCAAACTACAGGTCAAATTATTACGATGTGCATACACAGTATCTATCGGTTTAGTAGTATGGAAGAACTTTCCAAAATACTCTGCATTTTTCGCACTATTCACCATATTCATATTCTTTCTAATAGTTACTTCAGAAAATACTAAGTCATAATTTGAATAAAAATACTGCAAGCTTCCTTTTTCATAGAACAAACTTGTTAGTACACTACACAAAACTCCATATGTTAAAGGTAGGTGATGATAGGTCACCCCCTCAGACACAGACGAAGGTAATTGCATGCACACGTAACAATCTCTTGCACCCATAGTATCTACATACTCATACAATAATTTAGTAAAAACATTTAACGTAAAATCATTAATAGAGTTATCCTGGTGAAATATATTAGCACTCGTTAATTTCTCAATGTTAGTCTGTGGATCTTCTTTAAGATTTTCCACATCTACTTTTACACTCACCAAATTATTAGTAATATTATTCTTAGTAGAATACATAAAATAAGGCACAACAACCACTAATATTAACCAAACAAACATTATTAGTAAGACACTTATAAAGCAAGCATTATCAGATCTACGTTTTAAACTTTGATTTTGATATCCAGTCTCTTGAAATTTTGCCCTTGCCATTTTCTAGGAAAATCAAAAACTAAAACCAAGCTAAAACTAAAAATAAAAATAAAATAAAAAAATAACTAAAATATGTAAAAATGTGTAGTGTATCTAAGCACTTCTTGCCTTCCCCCATATATATATTTTTTTCAAAAGCCTTTAATTGAGTTCCAGCTTTATTTTCTGCACTTTACAGAACAGCTTTTTCAATCTTCTGCACCCTTAATTTCAGCACAGTTCATTTAGGGTGGCTCGTAATTGTTTTTGTTGCTTGATTCTGTATCTGTCTTTTCTTTCGCAATGATCTGTAGGTTTAACTTCTTCAATCACCACATATGTCCATTCAGGTGCTGTGTACTTCTTGTTCGGAACTCTTGCTCTTTTTGTTCTCTGAACTGTATCTCCTTCTGAATCACTTTGTTCTGTTTGGCTTGATACTTCTATTATTGTATTTGGAACCTTTTTATTCATAGTGTATTTCAGTCTTTTCACTCCCTTTGGCCATATGTCTTCTTGTCTTGCCTTTTTCACTTGCACAGAGTCACCAGATTCAAGACTTGATTCAAAACTTCTTTTGTTTGCTTCCTTTCTTGTTTGCGCTTGCTCTTGAATCAAACTCTCTTCTGCATCTGCATTGACAACAGTCTCAAGAGACCCAGTAGCTGGTGCCCACTTTATTCGACTCTGTTGAGACTCTCCTTGATATTCAGCCTGATCTTGATCTTTTTCATTTGTTTCTGTTGTTTCAAGTGGACTTGGGACTCTTCTTGTGTGGCTTGCGTGTATCCAATTTGGTAAGCCACCACACTTCATTGCTGTCGTCATCACCAATATCACTTGTTATGGCCCATGCCAACGTGGTTCCAAACCCGACTTCCTTATGTGTTTCTTCACCAGGATCCAATCTCCTGGACTTGGGTCATGTGCTTGTTCTTGCTCTGTTGTGGTTGCAATGTCTCCAACTTGATGAAACATAGAACGCAGCACATCAGCCAATCCTTTGCAATAATCGAGCACTAGATCATCAGTTATATTTATCAGTTGATTTGCTGGAACTATTGGCGGTCTCATTGCTCTGCCCATAATTACTTTGTGGGGCAATAATCCAGTCTTTTTATCAGGAATACTTCTCAGACTAATCAGAACTAAAGGTAAAGCATCTGGCCATTTTAGTGCTGTGGATGCACACACCTTCGAAAGTCTTGACTTAATTGTACCATTGATCTGCTCAACCACACCTGAAGCTTCTGGTTGATAGGCACAATGATATTTTTGCTCAATTTGCAATGATGCAAAAATCATCTGAATTACTTCATTATTAAAATGTGTACCTCTATCAGTTTCTAAAGAGACTGGAAATCCGAATCGTGGTATTATCTCTCTCAGTAGCAATTTAGCAACAGTTAGACTATCATTTCGTCTTGTTAGATAAGCTTCCACCCAACGAGAGGACAAACAAAAAACTACCAACACATATTTCAATCCATTACATGGAGGCAGTTCTATAAAGTCTGCCTGCAGTCTAGTAAATGGGCCTGCTGCTTTTCCAATTCATCCCCAACTGACAACAGTTTTCCTCCCTGTATTTTGCTGCTGGCATGTATTGCCCCTCTGGCAAAGACTTTCTGCAATGACCCTGAGTTTAGGATTATACTATGTTTGCTTAAATAGCCTAATCATGGCGTCTCTTCCTACATGTGTTAATTCATGGTACATTCTTGCCATTTGTAACAACAGGATGTCTGGCATTATTGGTCTTCCATCAGTGTAAACCCACACTTCATCTTCCACCCTATGTGAACAACCTGTCTTGATCCAAATTTATTTTTCTTCCTCACTAGCTTCTTCCTGCAATTGTCTAATTTCTTCCCATGTCTCCACAGAAGAAAACATCAGATGATAATTTGTATCAGATTTCTGCGTATCTTTGTTAATTGAAATTGAATTTTGAGCTCAAAAACATGCAACTTGGTCGGAATATCGATTTCCTTTTGTCACATAGTCATTTCCAGATTTGTGCGCTGAACATTTCACAACTCCAATTTCTTTGGGCAATTGTAGTGCAACTAGCAACTCTTTCACATAACTGCCATTCCTAATTGGTGAACCAGATGATGTCAAAAATCCACGTTGCAACCACAATTGTCCAAAATCGTGCACAACTCCAAAACCATATTGACTATCAGTGAATATGGTTATTCTCAGATTTTTGCCAATTATACATGCTCTGGTCAATGCAACCAGCTCAGAAATTTGGGCAGAACTTACTCCTTTCAAGCATGAAGCTTCAAGAACCATGGCCACTGTACAAACTGCATATGAAGCACGCAAGGTACCTTTATCATCTCTCAAGCAAGATCCATCCACAAACATTACGCAATCTGATTCAGCCAATGGTGTGACTTTTATATCAGGTCTTGGCTTTGTACATAGTTCAGTCACATCCAGACAATCATGATAAGCTTCATCCACCACTTCCTCACAACTTGGACTTGGTAACAAAGTAGCTGGATTCAAATTCGTACATCTTGTCACAGTCACATTCTCTGCTCCCAAAATCACTCTCTCATATCTTGTCACCCGACTACTTGTATGATGCTGTGTTCTAGTTCGTGTCAACAAGATCTCGACAGAATGTGGCACATACACTCTCAATGAATGTCCCATAACAATTGATTCACTCTGTTCCAAACTCACACAAGTAGCAGCAACTGCTTTCAAACATCCTGGTAACGCTGCAGCCACTGAATCTAGTGTTGCAGAAAAATATGCCACTGGACGACGTGCTGTTCTATGCGTTTGCATTAGAACTGAAGGTGCACAACCGTCTCTCTCACAGCAAAACAATGCAAAATCCTTGCTGTAATCTGGCATTCCTAATGAAGGTGCTCGACAAAGGCTGTCTCGCAACTCTACAAATGCCCTCATGCATTCTTCATCCAGTTCAATTGGATCGGTCACATCTTTATGTGTCAATCTCTGTAATGGCTTGGCAGTCAGTGAAAAACCACTGATCCATTATCTGCAGTATCCAACCATACCCAAGAACATTCGAACTTCTTTCTGTGTTCTGGGTGGATTCATTTGCAAGATCACAGTTATTCGATCTTGTGATACTTTCCTGACTAATTTTTTGATTTTATGGCCCAAATATAAAACTTCTTTTTGACAGAATTGCAATTTTGCAGGTGACACTTTATGCCCACCTACTGCCAAATGTTTCAGTAGAGCAATTGTATCTGTCACACATGCTTCCCTTGTCTTTGATGCAGCAAGCAAATCATCAATGTATTGCACCAAAACTGAGTCTTCTGGCATTACCAATGACTCTAAGCACTTTTTCAAAATTTGATTGTAAATTGAGAGACTCTCGTATACCCTCGAGGAACTCGGCACCATGCCAAAACACCGTCTCCGAACCAGAATGTAAACAAATAGTGGCACAAATCAATCACGGTAAACCACTCTGCATCACAAGGAATTTGGTAAAGAATCCCTGCTGGGTTTGGCACTATTGGGCAACAAGGTATCACTATCTTATTGATTTTCCTCAGGTCTTGAACTATTCTTTACTTGCCACTCGGTTTCTTAATTCCCATATTAGGTGTATTACAAGGACTCCCTAGTATCTCTCTCAAAATACCTTGTTCAATCATTAATTCAATTACAGGTGTTACTCCTGCAATGGTCTCAGGACTAATTTTGTATTGGGGCGTTTTTGGAAATTCTGCACCTTGTTTGACTGAAATCTGAATAGGATCAACTCCT
Organism: Calotriton arnoldi; assembly: GCA_963921515.1. NCBI lineage: Eukaryota > Metazoa > Chordata > Amphibia > Caudata > Salamandridae > Calotriton > Calotriton arnoldi. The sequence continues at coordinate 544,965 of CAWUFW010010807.1, read as the reverse complement.
TTCATCAATCCGATGTCTTTCCCTGAAAAATCCCACACATCAGTCATCACTGTGTCTCTCAGTTCAACAGGCAAATCCTTCGCTGTAAATAAAGGATATAAATCATTCACTTCTGTCCCTTGCCTCGCCATCATCATTTTAAATACCACATCTTCGTGCTGCGTATGAAATGCTATCCCATCTGGTGTACAATAGATGGTGCAATTCATCTTACAAAGCAAATCCCTACCTAATAGGTTAACTGGACTTGTATCACACACCACAAAACGATGTAAGTCTTTAAAGTCTCCAATGTGTTGCTTCATTGGTTTGGTCACAGGAGTTCTGATTAGTTTATTTGAAACACCTATGACTTGGATAGTATCTCCCGAGAGGGGTAGGTTAAGGATTTCCACAGTTCTCACAGTGGAACGGGTAGCACCAGTGTCTACAAGGAATGTAATTACATTACCTTCGACTTCTTCATCCACAAAGGGACCACACTGATCTACCTCTAGAGATGTGCCAAGCATGCACTCTTCCTCCCCCGTCAATCATTGAGATGTATCCAAATCACTCTCCTGGCATTTCAACCAGTATTCTGAAACCATTTGCACATTTTGATTATTATTAGTTCGTTCACCTGTATGAAAACCCACATTCGTACTGTATCTTTGTACCTGAGCATTCGTATTCTCGTTTGGCATCGGGGTTGTGGTATTTGTACCTGTGTAACCACCTGTTGTGGTTGTAGTTGATTTCTGTTCACCTCAACTTGCAATTGCTGATTGAAATCCTGATTCATTTAATTATTCCCTAAGAAAACCTTACACTCGTGTTTCCAATGTCGCAACTTGCCGCACGCATAACACAGACATTTCTTTTTCATCTCTTCTTTATTACCTCTACCCCTACCTCTTCCTTGAGTAGAAACACCACCATTCACCATAACACCTCCCATGTTAGAAATGTGACCATTCTGAGTATTCTGATTCTGATTCTTTCCTTGGAAACCTGTTTGAGAAAAATCTACAAAATTACCACTTTTCTGTGCTGCTTTCATCTGTGCCCACATTAATTTCTCTTTCAACTTCTTATGTCTCGATTCAATATCATCACTACAGTATTTTGCATACTGCAATATCTCATCTACACTTTTATTCTGCCAACAAATCAAATGCTGCTGAATCATGTTACTAATCTCCGGTTTCAATCCAAACACAAACTTATACACAAAATGTCCCATATCTTTATCAGTTATGCTTTCAAAACCACTACACAGTTTAAATACCTGTAGAAGCCTCTCATAATAAGCATTTACTGTTTCTTTTGTTTCCTGAGTTCTATCTATTTTAACCCAATCAGTTTCTTTTGGTGAAATCTTTCCCTTCAAATAGGTAATGACTTGATTATATTTTTTCATCACTTCATCTGACGGTGCCCCAGTCTTTGCATCTCTGGGATATTCTTCTTTTGGCCAATCTACCGCAATCTTACACTCAACCCATAAATCAGCTGGAACCACAATGTCAAACAAACCATCTAAATCTTTCAACAAAACTTTTGAAATCTTTACAAATCTTTCTACTTGTTTGTACCACTCAACTGGTTTTTCTCTCAATCTGGAAAACTCATATGTAAAAGACAGTATATCCTGCCTTGACCATGGTACGTGAACATATCCACCTCCTGGTACCTCTCTCTTCGGATATATCATTTCAGTCACTGTTGTCTCTGTCCCTGTTTCTCTCACTGGAAACACAGATGAAGCTCCTTGATTTGCAACCATTTCTTCTTTCTTTTTAGCCCATCTGCCTTTCCAAAGTTGCGATTCATCCCATTGTCTTAATGTATTAATCAGCTCTTTAATTTGCAATCGCTTACCAGAAGCATTCAAACTCTCCAAATCTTTATCACTGAAATCCAATCTATATGTGTTCTGTAAAGCCTTTGATTTCTCTATGTCTACTTGTTAGAAGTGGGGGTCTCTAGTTGGCAGAGGTAGGTACCTTTGTCCAAATAAGGACCCTTGCTTATAGTCAGGGCAAGGGGGATACACTCCTAAAATAACCCCTGCTCACCCCCTTGGTAGCTTGGCACGAGCAGACAGGCTTATCTCAGAGGCAGTGTGTAAAGTATTTGTGAACACATACAGTAACACAGTGAAAACACTACAAATGGACACCACACCAGTTTAGAAAAATAAATAATCTTTATCTAAACCAAAACAAGACCAAACGACAAAAATCCACAATACAGTTCTCAAGATATCCTTAAAAATAGGTTATTCACTCAAATAAAGCTTGTAGCAACAAATAACTCCACTTGGAGTTACAATGACGTCGTGACCGGTGGAAATCCCAAAGTACGGCGCCGACTGCGAAGTGCGCGACGTCGGGCCCGGAGTCAAGCAGACCCACAAAGAACAGTACCTTGGAAATGATGAAAGCAACGACAGTTCACGGCGTTGGGGAGGTGCGGCTTCATAGGCGCTGGGCGGCGTTGGTTCCTTACGACCTTAGGGGAGGTGTAGACTCTGTTCCTCACTGCAGCGGAGGTGAGATGACGGTTCCTTACTGCGTCGGGGAGGTGACGTCACAATGGCGCCGAAACCACTGTTCCTTACGATGTCGCGATGTCGATGGATTCGGGGGTCACCCACGTCGAGCATCGGCTCCGCGATGATGAAGTCGGCTTCGGAGTCAATGCTGCACAGCAGCAGGCGTCAGGCCCACGTCGCAAGTCGGAGCAGTGCTCACGGCTTTGGACAGGTTACGGCGTCGCTCGCTGGCGTCGATGTGGCACGGCAGCTGGCGGTGGGCCTGCGGCGCAAGTCGGAGCAGCGCTCACGGCTTCGGTGCAGGTTACGGCGTCGCTCGCCAGCGTCGGTGTTGCAATTTCCTTCTGTAGCAGCTAAAACAGCAGTTCTAGATGCAGGCAGACAGAAGGGGTGAAGTCTTTGTGTCCCTGAGACTTCATAACAGAAGGCAAGCTCAGTTTCAAGCCCTTGGAGATCTTTTCTTCAAGCAGGTGACAAAGCAAACAGCAAAGTCCTTCTTCTCCTTTCCTTGGCAGCAAGCAGCCACTGCAGGCCAACCCCAGACAGCAAACAGCACAGGGGCAGTATTCCTCCTCAGCTTCTCCGGCTCTTCTCCTTGGCAAAGGTTCCTCTTGATTTCCCAGAAGTGATCTAAAAGTCTGGGGTCTGGACCCCTCTTTTTATACACCAAAATCCTTTGTTCTCTGAAGGGAAAGAGTGTCTGTACCCAGCCAAAACCAGTTCTGTGGGGCACTTTGCAAGTGCACAACAACCTCCTTTGTCAGTGTGAGCCCTGGCTTCAGACACACCACAGGGGGCGGAGCTGTCATTCTGGAAGGCAGGCACAGCCCTATTCAGGTGAAGATACTACTCCTCCCACCACTCCAAATGCAGACCAAGCCTATTCAGCCCAGCCCTGACTCATCAGACTTCTGGAGCCCCTGCCCTGCTCCAGCCCCTGTCATCCAAAAGCCAGACATGCAATACACAAACCTAGCAGAGGCACACTGGATGGTTAGGCAAGAAAATACCTACTTTCTAAAAGTGGTATTTTCAAACACAGAATGTAAAAATCACCCTCACTAAAAGATGCACTTTAACATTCTGAGTTCAGGCATACTAAACTTTATTTTCCTATCTTGTTCCCAGGGTCAGTTATGTTTATAAGATGTTATAAACAAACTCCCCATTCTGGCCTATGGGAACAGATAGCCTTGCAATAGTGAAAAACGAAATTGGCTGTATTTCACTATCAGGACATACCACACACATCAGGGCATGTCCTACTTTTCACATACAATGCACCCTGCCCACAGGGGTACCTTGGGCCTACCTTAGGGGTGACTAATATGTAGAAAAGGGAAGGTTTAGGGACTGGCAAATGTGTGCACTTGCCAAGTCGACATGGCAGTCCCAGACTGCACACAGGCTCTGCAATGGCAGGCCTGAGCCACATTTTACAAGCTGCTTCTGTGGGTGGCACAATCAGTGCTGCAAGCCCACAAGCAGCATTTGATTTACAGGCCCTGGGCACACATAGTGCACCGTACTAGGGTCTGACAAGTAAATCAAACAGCCAATCATGGAATCACTAATCCACAACAATACTTTACAGGGAGAGCATATGCACTTTAGCACTGATCAGCAGTGGTAAAGTGCCCAGAGTCAGAAAACCACCAACAACAGGTCAGAAAAAATACAGGAGGAAGTCAAAAAGTTCTGGGATGACCCTGAAAAAAGGGCCAAGTCCAACACTACTCCATAAGTTTGAGCAACTTCAGCAAGTCTTTCATGAAGATTCCTCGCTCTCATTGTAATATTCTTACACAAAAACAATAATTCTTCTTCCTGATATTTACTCAATCTTCCAGGACTAATCGTACCTAGAATCATTTCCTCCAAATCCGCTTTTAACCTACTCACATCCATGCGCGAAACAACTTTATTAGACACCATCCCTTTAATCCATTCATCCAACTCTTCTGGCGATGGCCCTATTGAACCTCCTGATGTTTGTGTCACTTCTCTCACATTCTGCACTAATCTTCTTTGTTACGCCTTGGGGTTTCTACTGGTGTTTCTGAAATATCAATCAATGTTCCTGTCTCACTTACTCCAGCACCACTACTAGTCCTATTATCATTAACAGGTACTGTCAATGCATGCACTTGTTCACACAAAGGAAGAGGTACCCCCTATATAATTACAGGACCAAGAGAAGGGGGGAAAACTGAAAATATAAGGAAAACCTCTTGTCTGACCTATATTACTTTCTAATATGGCCTCCTAGGGCTCATGTGCAAGACAAATCCCCAATATTAGTGTCAAACACCAAGATTAATTGAAAAATATATTTTATTTGTATATTTCTTATATATAAAATCTTCTTTTATTATGTATATCTTAGTTTGCTGCTATTCTTTGTTCATATCTGTTCATTGTTTACAAATACATATAGCAGTTGTACAGATAGACAAACAAATACCACTACATAGATGCAATACTTCTAACTTCTTTGCGTGTGTTGATTCTACAGCAATCAGACATTTTATAACAACACATAGACAAAAAATTGCCTTTGCATAGATACAAAGTCTTACAAATTCTTTATCTGCAACTGTTATAAGAACAAAGAGACCTGCAATTCAACCTTAAACTCAATATACATAAGAATTTTCACAAATAACCCCACACTCAACCATCAAATCTTCACTCTCACCTATCAAACCATCTCATCCATACTAACATTCATACACCAGAAAAATCCAATAATGTCAGGGATCCTAAAAATATTGTTAGCGACAAACAAACTATCTTTCATCTGTGGTGTGATTAAATCCCATCATATTCCACTGGTGTGTTTGTCTCTATAAAGGATTCCCCATATATCTAGTTGTGGTCAACGCAGATTTCGGTGGAAAGTTAATTGAACCACCTTCATCAGGACCAAATTGGATCACAAAAATCTCAAAGGTGGATGGGGGTTATCTTGGTCTGGCCAAAACTTTCATCTTTGTTGGACTTGGACTTTATTCTTATTGTCTGGCGGGACAGAGCCACAAGGCGTGTAAGGACCCTGTATCTTTTATTCCACCAAGCGCTGTGCTATTTCTTTCCTATTTTGAGATACAGGTTATTGATCAGACTACAGCCGTTGTCTGATGTTCTAGTGCCGATCTAAGTATGGCGGCATATTTTCATTCAGGCAGCCCTCATTGGTTGATTTGATGTCGTATCTCTAAGCAAGTATTGACCCAATGTATTCTCGCACACGCGGCACGTCTTGACGGCTTTTTCCCATAAGTACTGCATGCACTTGTGAAATATTCTGACCCTCACTATACAATGGAACTGTGGGACCAATAGTCACAGGAACTGATAAAGCTTCTGCATTTAAATTTAATTGGGTGATCTTTTGTGTCAAATCATCTTTCACTTGACTCACTTCATTTGTATTTCTCACTTAGAAGGCTGAGGAACTTCTACTTGAATCAATGGTGCATTTGGGGTAATTCTTTCTACATGTTCTTCTTGATATGACGGAGGTCTATTTAGTAATAATTCATCCAACAACTCATCATCAATTTCATTTGAATCTGGATCTGAGCGCTCAACATTTTTCTTTTTCTCTTTACACTTTCCTCCTTCCTGATCCTCTACTATAACAACCAGATATAAACCTTCACCAGCTGCAATCACATCTCTTCTCCACCTCTTCATTTAGGCATCCCATTTTGCCTCTGAGTATCTACTCACAGTATTTCTGTATCTGTCTCTATCTCTCTTATATGCTTCATGTTCCCATTCCTCAAGCGCTTCGTACTGCATAGGTCTAGGATTTGGTCTCAATTGATTCATTTGATATCTCAAATTCTCTAAAATCCTTACATTAAAAGTACCATACTCGGGGCGTGGCTAGCAGCCGTCAGGAATGGCCGCACTCTGAAGCGGCTTCGCTGCCCTCTCCGTTTCTCCTGGCAAAATCCGGCATCAAACCTGAAGATACCCCCTCGCAAAAGGGGGTACAAGTCCCAGAGAAGCCCCAGCCGCCAGATTTGTGCAGCCTGCCGTGGGGAGTGCGGCAGAGCCGGGACACCACCGGAATAATCGGAGTCCATGCGGGACGAACATGGCGCCCCCTCCCCGTACTTCCAGCTATAGAGGTGGGCGCGCGGAGCCGCCACGACTACAGTGACTGTTGGGGGGCCATGGAACAGATAACTACCAGCCCCGCAGCCCGATAACGGACGTGACGCGGCCTGGCGCGTTAGTGATCCGAGACATCGTAATGCGCCAGCAGTGGGAGGGGCCTGAGCGTCAGTAACGGTGGTGGCAATAGGATAACGAGGGTACTCGAGGCCCCGACTTTGCGGCCTTGTGGATCACGGAGCCGGAAAGACGGCCGTCCTCATCCTGCTAGAGGGGCAAGTAAACTTGCAGGTGGCGCGACTGGGACATCGCTCTACCGAATAGCCCAGGACACCAGCGGCACTCGCGGCGAGTCGGGAGCCACGAGGGACGCAGGGCCAGGGAGCCGGCTACACATGGTGATTGCCCCACAATAAGCATCTACGGCCAGTGACAGACGCGAACGGCCTCACGAACACCGGGGGTGAAACAGCATACAAGGAAGCATCCCACCCAATCTGAGGGGGCCCACGGAGGCTGGGAACCGCGGGTACAGCGAGGCCCAGCGACCCTCCATGTGATCCGATGATGGGCTGCTCTGATAGTAAAAGCTTCAGAAGGGACTTGAACATGTTTGAATGACATAATGTGTAAAATGCTTATATCCTCAAATCACGGCGAGGGAGGGAGGGTTGTAAACCAAGCACCTCGCACATGGGGGGGTGGGCGACAGGCACTCTGCCTTGTTGGGAGGTGGGTAGTTTGAAATCCACCGGCAGGGGGGCAGGGAGGGGGGTAGAGCGGGGGGGACGGAGGGGTTCTTTTGTTAGTTTTAAGGTTGAATGTCACGATGCACAGTGTTATAAACCAGATTTGGAAAGTTGTGTCCTCCCTAAGCTGGCATGGTATAGACAGCTGGAATTCACGGAACATTCCGGAACGTATGACCAACCCAGGTTTCTAAAGATAGCTGCTCACGTACTGGAGGAGTCGGTCACCCCTCGGGTGACCTCCGCAGGTGTTTCGCCAGTCCTTAACAACGATTCATCATGGGTAGCACTATAGCCACAAAATTGTCTATTTGACGTGGAATGTAAACGGATTGGGAGACAAAATAAAGCGGGGAGTAGTGTTGCAATACCTCAAGAGACAGGCGCCAGATTTAGTATTGCTACAAGAAACACATCTAGTGGGTAATAACTGCAAGGCCTTCAGCAGGTGGGGGTACAGACTATTGGTTCATGCAGGGTTTACATCTGGTTCCAGGGGAACGGGTATCCTAGTGCGGAGGAACTTAGCTCTCACGCCCACTCATACATGGGCGGACCCACAAGGAAGATTCGCGGTGATGGAGGCCACTTGGGAGGGGAAACCGATAAATGTGGTATCAATGTATCTCCCGCCAGCACTGGGAAAGGAGGCACTCAGTGATTTAGGCAAAATCCTGATAGATCTCCCCAACGGTACCCTAGTACTGGAAGGTGACTTTAACATGACTATGGACGATGCACTAGATAGGTTTCCTCGATGACCCCCAACCCGACATATGGAGGAGTTTGCTCAAGCCATGGGACTGACAGAAGTATGGCGCTCACTGCAACCAAACATGTCGTATTACACCCACTACTTTAACGCACACAATAGTATGTCCCGCATCGATTATTTCCTTACGCACTTAGCAGACATTGGCCACTTTCAAAACCCTCGCGGGCTCCCAAGGGGGATCTCGGATCACTCCCCAGTATGGCTCGAGCTCACCTTTAACCAAAAAGGACAGCGCAGCTCCCTAATTATTAATCCATGGCTCCTAACGGCTCCAGACATAAAGGAGGAACTCACCGAGCAGACAGACTGTTATTTTACCGAAAATCTAGGATCCGTGGAATCAGCGCAGACCATCTGCGAAGCTTATAAAGTGGTGCTGAAGGGGCATGCTCTGGCATTAAAGACAGGTTATATCCGACGACATAACGAGCAAATACTACAATTAGAGAGTGAGCTCCAGCAGCTAGAGACACAAAATAATTCCTCGCCCAGCGAAGCCACCACACACCGCTTAACCATTAAGCAACTCGAGTATAAAACTTTGGTGCGGGAAAAAGCCCGGGCGAAAACACTTTACACGCGTCACAGGGTTGACGAACTGGGAGACAGAGCAGGGAAAATGCTTGCCTGGCTAGAGAGAAGGGAACAAGGGGAACGGTGGGTACCTGAACTATCCGTTAACGGGAATAAACGGATCTCCGATCCCCAAGAAGTAGCGGAGGCATTTGCAGATTATTTGGAGACGGTGTATACATCCTCCACCACCTATACATCTGACGACTCACGACAGCTGTTGGCAGATATAAACTTGCCCTCATTGTCCGAGACAGACAGAGCCGAGCTGGAAGCAGATATAACGGATGATGAAATTTGCAAAGCCATATTTAGCGTCCACTCAGGGAACGCAATGCGGCCCAACGGGATTCCAATTGAGTTCCTTAAATCGATGGCCTTACGGGTAGCACCCCACCTTAAACACATGTATACAGAAAGCTTGGAGAAGGGAATTCTGCCTGAAGATCAAAGATTGGCTTCCATAGTGGTAATCCGCAAACCCGGGAAACCGGCGAACAGTTGTAGCTCTTACAGGCAGATCTCCTTGATAAATGCGGAGGCTAAAATTCTAGCGAAACTGCTGACGTCTCGTCTTAATACTGTTCTCCCTTCATTGGTTCATGTAGATCAGTCAGGCTTTGTGCCGGGACGGAACACGGCACTGAATATTCGCTGAGTGCACAATGTTTTGGCACATCAGCAATGTATAGAAGAGGACGCGGTAATTCTGTCGTTGGATGCCTCAATGGCATTCGATTCTATAGAGTGGCCCTATCTCTTCGAAGTACTGGCCCACCTGGGGTTTGGCCCGCGGTTCATAAATTGGATCAGACTGCTTTACACTGAGTTGTGGAGTCAGGTGAGGGTGAATAACCGCACGTCACAGACGTTTAAGCTGAACAGAGGGACCAGACAAGGCTGCCCCCTGTCCCCCCTACTCTTCGCCTTAGTACATCATGGGTGAGACGAGACGTGGCTCTTAGGGGCCTAAAATGGGAGGCAGACAATGAGGACAGGATTTCATTGTATGCAGATGATATCCTGATCTACTTAGCATCCCCAAATGCCTCAATACATAGATTACTAAATATATTCACAAATTTCGGCAACTATTCGGGATATGCTATTAATTTGACTAAGTCAACGCTATTTGTTCTACATGGCCCCACACCTAGGCTACCCCGGGGATGTGAAATCGAAGTGGCCTGCGAAGGATTCCGGTATTTGGGATCTTCATTACTCCCGACCCCAAAAAATTTTATGACAAGAACTTAGCAGTCCCCTTAAACAGACTCCGTGAAGATGTTAAACATTGGAGGTCGCTGCCATTGTCACTATTAGGTCAAGCGGCCCTATTTAAAATGCTAGCTCTGCCGCGATTCCTTTACCTGCTTCAGAATTGCCCATACCAGGTCCCCGACTCCTATTTTGATAGCATGGAGGCGGAGGTCCGCATACTATTGTGGGATGGAGGTACACCACGAATTAGCTTTAGGGAAATTGACGAAGGGGTGGTACGACGGGGGAATCGCACTCCCAGATATACGGCTCTATTATTGGGCATCACAATTGGTGGCGATTAATCAATGGCTGTACGGCGCCCCGAAGAACCCAGCATACAGACTAGAAAGATATCAGACGGGACGAGAGGGGTATCTTGGGGCCCTATACACCAAGCTCCGTAAAGGGAGATATCTGGGCCCTATGGCTCAAACGGTATCCATCTGGCATAAGGCAACTAAATGTCTGGGCTGGACGGGAGCATTGACGAAAGCTACACCCCTGTGGTCCTCTCAACAGCTGGGCTTGCTTTGTCACCACCTGGGTTTTGAAAAATGGGACACCATCGGACTCTCACCATAGGAGATCTCCTACATAAGGGTAAGGTCCTCACATTTAAAGAATTACAAGCAAAGAACGAACTAGCACACAGTGAGATATTTTGATATCTACAGATTCGCCATGCTCTTAAGACAGCACTTCCAGACTTGACAAATGTACCAGACTCATCTCACTTGGAGGACCGGCTATTATCAGAGCCTATCCCAGCCAAAGCCATTTCACTCACATATCGTAAGCTATGCAACAATTTACCAGACCCCTTCCACACTCTCAGAAACCATTGGCAGCCAGACTTGGGGCAGATCGATGATGATGATTGGCAAACCGTATTGATGTCCCCAAGAGAGGCAGCCATAAATCATCATTTTTGACTGATTCAATTAAAAGTTTTACACAGAACGTACCTCACCGGAGTAACCCTAGCTAAAATAGGAACAAGGCAGGACGCACTCTGTCTGCGTGGATGTAACCAAACGGCAACATTTTATCATATTTTATGGGACTGCCCCCAGATACGACTCCTGTGGGAGAAGGCCACGGAGAAGCTGCAAGACGCACTAGGGAAACAAATCACTCTAACACCTCTAATGGGGATTCTAAACGTATGGGATGCCACTGACCTAACAGAAATAGAGCAGCAATTAGCCACCCTAGGATACACATTGGTGAAAAGGGCAATCGCTATGAAATTGGGAGCAGCAGATCGACCATTGACAATAGGCTGGGTGGCAGAAATGGACAAATGTATGATTGCTGAAAAAGATGTCTTTAAATCCAGGGGCTATCCTAAAAAGTGGGACAAAAAGTGGGGTGCCTGGAATGCATATAGAGGAGAATTATATATTTCACCAACGGTAGAAATGGAAATGTCAAACAAGGGGGACCGAGGGAACGTAATGATGGACTGAAACACTGTGCACGATAAATGTTGATATATAAATGTTTTATCTGTAACGGAATATATACTAATGCTATCCTGAATGTCACAAGTTTAAACTCAATAAAATTATTAAAATTAAAAAAAAAAAAAGTACAATACTCTGGAAACGTCAAATTCCCATCTCTTTCTGTATATTTCACCCAATTCTCCAGCCATGTACACGTATGATATCCTCGTTCTAAAGACATAAAAGAAGGAGGCGTACCATCAGCCGGTATAGGAATTCCCTCTCTAATAGCTATAGGCTCATCTTTCCTAAACAAAGTATTAATCATTTTCAATAACTTTATTCTATCTCGTTTGTTATGCCAGAAACCAAGAAAAGAAGGGAAAACTCTTCCGTAATTCTACAAACACTATTCTTTCACACTGACCAATACCAGCGCGACTCACACCAACCAACCAATAACAGCACAGCGCTCTTCCGTGACGATTCACACTAGCTGACCAATGACAGCGCGGCTTTCTGTGACGTCAGTATAACTCCTACAACTGACCCTCCCTTTACAAAAATAATCCGCAGCAAATTACAAACTTTTCTCAAAGGGAAACAAAATTAGAAACAACATATAAGAAACCTGCTTGTCTGCTCCACTAAAAGAAAGAGATAGATTCAATCACTCAAAGAAATCTTTTGCTACTAGCAGAATTTCAACCAGGGTTACTCCACCCTCAATCAAGTGAAAATTCTCAGAACGTCTTCAGCTGAGCTTTCTAAAGGTACCCAAATAAATCTCCACTATACTAACTTCAAGGTTCCCTGTGCAATATTAACAACCTAGCTGCTGCTTAATACAGCATCAGCAGACAACGCAATACTACTTAGGGGCCGATTACAATCTTGCTTGGAAAGCCCTATGGCCAACTCGGTCCCGTAGAGCTTTCCGAGCGACTCGCGCTCCGAGGCTCCGAGCGACCGAGTACAATGCAATTGAGTGCTGATGGACTCGGGTCCCTCGGAGTCCCATTGAAGTCTATGGGAGCCTGTTGTACATAGCGTGCATAGGCTCCCATAGAGAATAAAGGTAGGTCGTGGAAAAGGGCGCCCCCTGTCGCGGGGACGCCTCGGTGCCGGCTTCCCCGTGCATGAATGTGTAGGGGGGACGTCCCCCCCAGTTACAGAGTCGTAGAGCTACGGGAGAAGGGGGGCCCGCTATGGCCCCCCGAAGTCCGCTTCCCAACGGTGTCTCGAGTCGGAGGCTCTGACTCGATCCGGCTGCTCAATGCGCGCATCGTACTTGGTCGCTCGGAAATCGGCCCCATTGCGCTGTGCGCGTTGCCCATGTCGGAGTCGTCTGGAGGGCCTTGCTGACGGGTACAAGTCGCTCGTAGCGCGAAGCTATATTCGCATCCTACTTGCTCGCTCGTACAGCGGTATGAGTCGTCCGGAAATCGCGCTTACGACTCGGACTCGCTCCTGACGGATGCCGTCAGGAGCCCTTCCGAGCGAGATTGTAATCGGCCCCTTAGTCTATGCCACACTAAGACCTGCCCATTAAGCTAATATCATCCCGGGATCTTAGGCCACTTCGGACCCATCTCTCTTAAGGTCAACGACGCACCACAACATATAACAATAATACAAAATATTAATAACCAAAATTATTAATTCTGTCCTAATCAATCGCCAATTTAATCAATAAAACCATCAAGTCTGCTACCAAAAACTGATGCAGCGGAAGGAGGTTTTGCCAATTTTTACCATCTGGACCCTAATTTTATACCTACCAGTCCCTTTCATGCTGCATGAGTTTAAAGCATGTTACCAATTTCTATTGACTATATTAGTCCTCTTTCCTCTCCGATGAATCTTTTTTAGTTGACATGGATTGGCAAAGGATTTACAGAATTCTAACAATGAGGATCTAAATAAAGAAATAATCATTCAATATGACCTTTTGACATTAATAAAGACAGACTCTGATTACTTATCAATATGCTTTTATCTAAATTAATGTGAATGCTCATCAAGTACAATACAGCTCGAATCATAGATCACCATACAAGAGAAACAACAAAATAGTAATTCATAATACACATCTTAAATATACGTGTCATGAGAGAGTGGATAGGCGAAGAGACAAAAGAGTAAAGACATTTGCAAAATAAGATTAATGCAAATTCGGAATATCATACGAACCTAATAGCACAAAATGCTAGAAGTCTGAAAAGCTACTCTCCGGCCGAGAAAATAGCTGGGGCACCCTCAAAAGATAATGAGGCGCAAAGTCAAAGAGTCAGGATCAGCAGAACAACAGCCAGCCAATTAAGTTAGGAAAACAGCAACACGGCTCTCTCCTCTCTCAAAGTAACCTATCCAAACTACAAACATTTCAGTACTAATAGTTATACCCTAATTCACCAAAGATCCAACCCCCCCTGTATCATCACACGAAAAATTCTCAAATCCTATTGGTCAAAACCAGGGGATGTCTGGTCACTCCACTTTCAGTGAGCCTAACTTTTCAACAGTTCCTTTGTCTTTAGAAAACTTCCGTCATCAACCTTCAGCAGAGGAGAGTCCGATATCTCTTCCGCGGCTTGTACATTCCTCCAGCTCACCAACCTATCAAACTCATAGCACAAGTGTCCACAAACTCCGCTCGGCAAGGAAATTCCATTCACAATGTTCATTTTTCCTCCGCACAGCCTTGGCCATCATCAGGAACTCACAAAGGACAAAAACATTTCTTTGCAGCCTACGTTTTAATAAGCAAATTAAGCCTAAAAAGACTCTTGAGGCCTTCTCTGCAAAACAGTGAAATGTGCTCTAGGAAAAATGAATACACATGTGATTATCGTTGTCACTTTACAAAACTCCACTATTAATGGTTCTCTGCATCACGTTATATATATTTTCAAACAGTTAGTGAAAAAGAAAATATCACGTCTCTTTTAAACTTATGGCTTCTATTATTCTTATTATTCTTTGGCTGTTAATTCTGTATTATTCATTTAGATTTGCGGCCTACTACAAAAGCACTGGAAACACTAGTTTCTTTCCAGCACGCACTTGCGCAGTTTTCATCCTCCCCATTTTAGTTTTGCACTGTTAATTTTCACACTATTTTGTTAATAATCCACACAATGAGGAGTTCGATCCGAGCAGGTTTTATTTCACAAAACCCTGCTCCATCATCAGGTTCTAGCAATCCTTTAGGTAGGCATAGCAGGACTATACACCCATATCTTTGAAAGTCACACAGATCTTCTGAAGCCAAAATGCAGATCACTTTAGGAAATGGCACAGAGTGTATGTTTCTAAATGGAAAGTGAAAAGAACAAGTGAAGGACAGAATATTGAACAATGTCAAACATTCACCCCAGTACCGAGATCTGGGCCTAAATTCATTGTTTTTTTGCTCCCCATGCCATTTCAGTTTAAACCCAGACATATACAAATCAATCTTGACCCTGTTCCCCATTGGCACAGTCCAGCCCGAACTGCCAGGCCAGGTCCTCCCTGGACCAGAAACAAGCATCCTGGTACCGGTTTCGGGGTTTCACCCCTCATCAACCAGGCTAGCTTGACTCCAGTGGCATAGAAAGCACAAGACCCACGTCTGGGCATACCCATCTCACTATCTGTCTAAATCAAAAGTGTCATTTTCGAAAAACAAATGTAGCAAATCATCCTAAATTTGTAATGTAATATGTAGGTATCCTCAGACAGATTAAAATAACTTTCAAGAGCACAAAAAGCACCTTCTTCAAATTCACCTGTAGAAGTTATTTAATGTGGCTCTAGGTACAGTTTAAATGTATGGAGCAGAGGGCATTAATGCGCAGGATTGGAAACTGTAATCCAGGGCAATATGCAAGTTAAGCAGACCCTACATAGTCCTGGCTTTAGGATTAGTGTTGGAAACATGGGTGTCGACAGGGGAGGGTCAGTGTGGTGACCAATATCAATGTCACGAATCCCCCAAAAAGTATAACATTATGATATTCCTCCATGTTCCAAATTATTTTCATATCAAATTGTACATTAAAATGTACAGATTTACTCCATGTCAGTATTGATTTATAGTAAGTGTGTAAAGTGAGCATGAAAAATATCGTTACATTCCCTTTTTTTCCTTAGGTGCGAGTTGTGTGATTTCCCATATGTATTTCCTTGAAAAGCATCCTAACATCCCCTTCTTTCCTTGAATGAGGTTATGTAATTCCCCATCTGGTAATATATTTTCAAGGTGGATAACGGAAGAAAAATTGGAAGCAATTTCTCCAAACTATAAAAAAATAGAAGACTTAGTCACTGCAGATGGAGCAAATGCACAGAAATATGCATTTTCGTACATTTAGGTACATATGCAGTGGGAATTTTTTGAATTCCAGTCAGAACCCTGTTCAGCGGGCCACAGATCAAGCCGAGGTTATTGGGCCTACCTGTGGGGGTTGAGGCCTTTTACTCCTGATGTCCCGGGGCCCGATCTACTATGGATTTTGAGCAACTGGGGCAAGGACCACTTCATCATTGACTCTCCGAAAGAGCATGGTTCGAGCAGTCAAAGGCACCCTAGGGGGGTGGTAGATACACGGGGTACGCACAGACTTGCAACTCAGAATAGGTGCAGCAGCAGCAATTTATTATTGTCCAGCTAAACAGTCACTATAATGGAAAAATAGGTATTTTATTTTACCGTAACTAATATAGAGGGAAATATGACATTCACTAACAACTGCCACAGTCCCACTGAGGTCAGGGCTCTAGTGTTTCTTACACGGCTCCCCATGTCCCACTACCTCCTTGCTCTGTTGGTAGTGGTTATTCCCCATTCACTATAGGCAACATCAAGGGTAATCCCCACTAGTAGTCTGAGTCTTAAGAGTTCCACTCCGACTCTGTCTTAAAGTCAAAATGTGTTCCAGCACCAAAGCGCTATCTAGCACGCAAGTTTCGCCAGTGCCGACTGGCCCGAAATAAGTCTTACCCACAATTGCAGGATCAGAGCAACCAGAGTTGCTGACCTATTCCACAACTACTTTTCCTCCCGCAGACCAAATGACTGGTTGACAGTTGACATTTTTTGGGGTTTCAAGCTCACCTATCATAGTCAGTTTCCAGACATCATATCTGATTTGGAGTCTAAATCAAAGTCCAACCATCTTTGTTCAGTTAATAATTTTTAACCATAAAAGAATACATAAAACAATAAATAAGAAAACTGTTTGAAAACAAATAAATCAAATACAGTCTGCATGCATAGCCGCAGAGATTTCCTAATTTTCACAGTGCTATACACAAAAGACAACACAGCAGAGCAAATCGGGGGAGATTGTAAAAACAAGAGGGTAGGTCTGTACTGTTTACCATAAGATGCAAATTGTTTTAAAAAACTAAAAGAAGTTTACAAAACGTACAAAAAAGAAGAAAAATGTAAAGTGCTTTGTGCAGAAGATCCATCACAAGTACATAAATGACAAAAACAAAATAAAATACACCATTGATGGCTAGCTAAAATGTATGAAAGATATGGCTGAACGTCAAGGCTTGAAGGAATGAAACCATAGGACAATACAGAACTAAGTCCACCCATGAATGTGTGCTCATTAGATGGGTGTCTCTGTACTTCACCCTGTACTGTTCTGGGGTCAGACCAAATCTCTTGACTTTGTATGCCTTCATCTGTGGGCAGGATTCTGTCTCATCCCCTCTCAGGAGCCTGTTCCTCCCAGTCACTGGAATCAACTCACACAGGAGTGCACCCCAATACTTAGAGGGGACCCTACTCATCTTAAGCAGGCCTGGGCATAGTTCGCGGAGCAGAACTCCGCGAAGTGACAAAAAAACTCTGCAGAGTTCCACAAGTGGCGGAGTGCAGGTAGAAATTCTACCCTAGCGGCATCTCGCGCTCACAAACTTACCATTCACGAGTGTGAGCGGGGAAAAAACTCCGCTGCACTACGCTGAGCAGAGTTTTCTGCACTCCGCGGAGTGCAGAAAACTCAGCAAACTCAGCAAACGGAGCGAAGTTCACCACCCAGGCCTAATCTTAAGGGCCCTCTCAAAGGCTGTCAGCCACTTATCTATGTCACCTCCATCTGTGCACCTGGGAATTATTCCCTTGGGGAGCTTGGGATTAACCGCCCCCCCCCCCCATCCCCCTCAGGCATCTCAAACTCTTCTTCATTATCACTGCCACCATTTCTTCATTCTTTCTCTTCCCTCTCCAACTTCTTCTCAGCTAGGATCAACCCCCTTTCGCTTAGGGCCAGCTCCCTTTCTTTAAGGGACTTCAGTGAGCCCTGCACAAGTGAGCCCGTCCTCCCCTCATTCACAGGAAGAATGAAACTGGTACTAGAGGAAATGGAAAGGAGATCATCACCCACCTCCTGGAGATGGTTGGAGGGGTTACCCTCCCCATCAGTTTCTGGAGCTGATCTTTCCCAGGCCTTAAAGGACCTAACCAACAATGCCTTTTTAATCTTGTTTATGGCAGGTAGCCCCCTGGCCCTACAAAGAATCCTAAGCTCCGCCACTCTGAGTTTAGTCAGCTTAGCCAGATCCAGCTCCATGGTATCCCTAGTTTTGTGTCACAACAACTACCAATCAGACTTAGACAAGCTTTAGAAAAATCAAAACAATGGATTGAAAATCATTTTAGTCCAAATCTTAAAAATCCCAAAGTCAAAAGTTTTGTTCTAAGGCAATGTAAAGGATTTTTAAAGATCTCACTCACTTCACTGTTAGGTCTAATTTAAATACAAGTCTGCATCCCACTGCTGCCTCTGGTTTATTGTTAGTGGTAGGTAGGCACGTAACACCAGAAACAAGATTATCGACATGGTACTGGGTCCTAAATAGGGTCTCTATAAATTGGTCCCTTGCTCAACCCTTGGTAGTTGACACCGAGCAATAAGGCTTAACGTAGGAGATAGGCATGTAAGGCATTTAAAAACACCAATAAAGTAAATAAGAAAGACACAACACACAATACAAATCTTACACAATTTATAAAAATGGGAAAAAATGTATCCTTAAAATGACACCAAAATGACCAAAATCCAATGTAGGGAACCAGAGATATGTATTTTTAAAGAATAAACACTTTATAGTGCTTATAAACCAATAGCGCCACTTCTGGAAATCTGGTTGTGCTTGACCGGGACAAAGTCATTGTTTGAGGCCGACCGCGATGGAGCCCTGTTCGGATACCCCACACGGGAGGCCTCGGTCAAAATTTTACCTTTGTACTTAGAAACCTTTCTGGAGCTTTTTCCGCTGAGCGCCCTCACTGCTCTCCACCAGTCCAGATTTGGTGAGGGTTCGCCAGCTTGACTTTCAGGGAGCTCCCAGTCAAACTCTGGAAGTCGGAACTTCGGAGCTCTTTAGCGGGACTACCTGTAATCCGGGCTGGGTCATGGTTGACAGTGGCCGGCTTGGCTCTTGTGGTCGGGTCAGTCACCTTCTGGAGCTTTTTCTAAAAAGTTTCTCATACTTTCCCAGACTTCTGGAGGTTCTTCCAGAAGGTCTCCTGGTGGTTTTCAAGTGTACAAAACACATATCCAAGAGCCCGGAATCTCCTAGAGGGTCCTTGGCAGGCCTGCACTTCACTTTTCACAATGCACTTGGTCAACCCCTTAAAACTCCATTGGACGTACTCCAGGAGGGGGATTCTGGCTGGAGAAGGGTCAATTAAGCTCTGTTAACTTGTAGCTGCAGGGAGTCCACGCCTTCTTGAAGCAAGACAAAATCCTCAGAGTTGCAGTCCCAGATAGTGCAGCTGGCGCAGTCCTCACTAGGCAGGCCCTTGGGTGCAGATCAGGATTCCAGCAGAACAATCCTCCTTCTTCTTGTAGTTTCAGGCCGCAGAACTGAGAGGCTATGCACCTCTCACATGTTTAATTTCACCTCTGGGCATCAAGAGGGTCCACCCCTGACCAATGGGATGCAGGGTGCCATCCAGGCGCATGTCCACTTCCACCAAGGTGTGACATCGTCTTGTACCAGAAAGGACAATTCCTCCCAAAATCCATCATGGCTGAATTATCAGCAGAGCAGTAAGAGCTAACTAAACCAACTCTCAGTGTGTCTCATTTCCATAGCTCTCCTCCCCCTAACATCTGCAAATGTCTTCCTTAAGCCTGCTAGCTGGCTGGGCACAAGGGACTGAGAGTAAGTAGGCCTGGCATTCCCTGACTGTCCTATCCTCCTTTGAAACATTATGCTTTACGACCTCTCTGCCCTGGCCTGGCTTTCCTGTGTAGCTGCAGAGCTCTCTACAGCAGATAGCCTCTCCCCCAGGATAGCCACTTATCACCTAATCAAGGCAGCCTTCCTAAGCCTGTTAGCACTGACCAATCAGGGACGACTGCAGGAAGGCTAGGTTTTGGCTAACAGACAATAAAGTGTGATAACTTCTTTTCTGTATACGTTAGGATAAATTCAAAAAAAGCAATCTGTTGGATGTATCAATGCAATTCGGTTAAGTCTTTGAATAAAATTGTTTATACTTTCCTAGCAATACTTATGCGTCCATAGAATATTGCCATGTTAGCCTATGAGGCCAAGTATCTACAATAGGGAAAATGAAATGTGCAATTTCTCCCTCACCAGGGTTTATAAAACATCTATTATAAGGACCCTGCTCATACTAACAGGACCCCCCTTACCCCTGGGTGTCAGTACCACGCACCTGAAACTCGGCTTCCACAGGAGCAGAAGAACTTTTCCCCAAATCCCAGACTCTACTGCAAGTCAATTATATAATCCACTCACAGTAAAGAGGGGGAAAGGGGATTGGGATGACAAGAGAGACTGCCACTGCTGCACCTCTTCCTCTCTGGATATCTGGTAAATGTCTTCAGGGCACCAGTAAATACAAACACAATTTTACTACTTCTCTAACTAACTCCCTAGTATCTCTCTCTGTACCCTCTCTTGCTGTAAAAGGGGACCTCTCCAGGGACCACTGGTGCTAGGGGTTCGCCCTTCTTTGCGCACTAGTCCTCAGACCAATAAATAGAGTTTGGCACGGAAGCTGTAATATCAAGAAACAAGTTTATTAAACCTCATGAGCGGAACTACATCTATACAAGACCCTTGGGTGGTGTATGAGGTAGCACAAGAAGTACTGAGACTGTGGGTCTTTTATATCCACACAGGAGCAATAAGGGGGTGGTACAAGCACATACAAGAATAGCTATTCACATATATAGTCATACAGAAAATGCTCAGTCAACAGAGTAGGAGGAGCAATGAGTTGCTTACACCACTTGAAACAACCTGACATTTACAAAATTAGGAAAGGTGCATGAGAAGTACAGGCTTTTCTGAGCATGCTCAGTGCTGCAGGAGCTAAATATAAACAGTCTCTTCAGCAGAGCACAAGTGTAGGCAACAGCAAAGACGGACAAAGCACATGGCGAGCACATGGTAAATTAAAATGGCTGCCAAAAACAAAATGGATTCAGCTCATGCTAACAGCGATCTCCGTCAAACTTTAACAGACGACCCTTTTAGCATCAGCTGAAGACATTTCTAGGATCCAGAAGGAACAGGATATACATCCTGTATATCTATCATCATTATTTCACTGACTTTTTTGTTTAATGCATGTTGGGCATTCATTTTCTTAGCATTTCTCTTAGTAGGTATACAGGCAGTGATACAGAGGGAACAAAGCATTGGACCACATTGTATACATAGGCACAAAGTCAGCAGAATTGCAAATAATATACACAATATCGTCAACAGTTTCCAGCCCCAAGTAGTAAACAGTGTCCATAGCCAACTGGTTAAAGTCCATGTTCCAGTATCGGGGTGAATTTCAGCAGCGATTTTATGTAACTTGGAGATTGCATCAAAGATTGAAGGGGCGTGATCAGGGATGTAAACACAACAACTGCTCCCGATGATGCGGCATGCACCACCACGGTCAGCCAACACGACGTCGAGGACCATTCAGTTTTGGAGCGCCACAATCCTCGCAATTTGTAGTTCTTCTGTGAGGTTTCCAAGTGCCATAGCTGTTTGGTTGGTTACAGCCTCTACAACACGTGTCAGGTGTCTGATTTTCCAGCTGTTTAAGGCAGCACAAACAAGGAAGAACAATCCTAAATTAAAGTCAACATATTGCTGCAGTGTAGTGTCAGTCTGATCCACCTCATCATAATTTATTGTCCGCTTAAATCTGTTTTTGGAAACGTCATTAAACAGTTTATAGTCTTTATGATAGGATGCAGGTGCCAAAAACACAGGTGGTAGCAAAAAGGACACAAAACAAGTACCGGACCAGCCAATGGGTAAATTGTAATATCCCTTATTTCCACATATAAAGTAGGTATTATGCGATGACGTAAAACTGCTGTTATTTACTCCGGTAATATTTAAAACCAGAGTACAGTCGCTTTTTCCCACGGGAATACTACCAACACTGTTCACACACAGGTCTGCTCGAGCTCTAGTAACAGCTATAACAAAAGGTCCATTACCCTTAGCAGTTCGAGTATTTGGGAAAACATAGTGTGTAGAGGAATTTCCTCGGCGATACTCCTCCATTTTCCATACAGTTCCTTTGGCCTGTGGATCTCCTTCCTCATCAGGGTAACAGGCTTTGTTCAGCTGAAAGTTCAGTCTTCCTACATCATAGTTAGTGATGTTAGCAACATGAGTAGCCCATAGCAGAGCAAACCAGGCTCTGCAGGAGCCGTTGTGTGAAAATGGCAGAGGAATAAAAGGTGTTCCTCCCTTCTTCTGATGAGCTGGCATCATTCCACACACCCAACAGTTGGTAATGTTCGTAGCATTATGAGTGTGGTGCAACATTTGAATGAACGTGTTGTTAAGAGAAAACTGTCTATGCTTCTGCTCATGATAAGGGAGAGTGAAGTAGTGGTGCTCAATGTGGACAGGAGTAGTAGCAGTCAGTGTTCGTCGAGCAGGAGCCACTTCCTCTACAACCCAAGTTATTACTGCCATAATGATCACAGTGACAGTAAACCCAACAATGCACATAGTCTCTTTGTTGCAGATTCTCGCAGCAGTCGATGTCTTTTCCATAGGCATTTTTATCTTGACGTTGAAATAACAAAGCAGATGGAGCTCTAAAGTCCTGGGCAGCCATTGGTTTCTTCACTGAGGGTTAAGATGGGTGTCACTAAGCAAAAGATCCCCCCCCCTCTTCAGCTCAGTCTCTCACTAACCCAGGACGGTTGCTCAACCAGTCTCTTTCAGCAATGCAGTTTCTCTCCGGGGTCGCAGCTGATATCGAGATGTACCAGGGATCGTGTGGCCCGGGAAGACTTCCTCAGGTGACGTGGCTTGGCCTCTCTCGGTGTCCAGAATCTGTCGATAGTCGGCGAGCGCAGCAGGTTCCACCAGGGCAGACGGCACTTTTCTGCAGTGCGTTGAATGGACCCAATTCTTCCGATTGGTCACTCGGACTACAGTTCTCGTGGCCAGGAGCACCTGCTCAGGGCCTTTCCACCTGGGCTCTAGGCTGTTCGACCTCTGGAAGACCTTGACCATGACGTGGTCACCGGGCCGAAGATCATGACCATCACCCTGCGACCTGTCAGGAAGAGCTTCTCGAACCTGTTGATGAATAGAAAGCAAGCTGTCAGTCAACTGTGACAGGTAGTCACTCATCAATACACAAGGTACATCATGTATGGGGCGTGGCTTAGGAATCCCCCAAATATTCATAGGCCTCCCAAATACCACCTCATACGGTGTAAGGCCAGATTGTGCATGTGGCACTGATCTAATGGACAATAATGCCAAGGGTAGTGCATCAGGCCATTTCAGAGATGTGGAAGCCTGTATTTTAGCTAGTTTAAGCTTAAGAGTAGAATTATATCGTTCCACTAGCCCTGCTGATTGTGGATGGAAGGCAGCATGAAACTTCTGCTTAATTCCCAATCCTTTCAAGACATACTCAACAACTTGCCCAATGAAATGGGGTCCGTTGTCACTCCACAAAAGTCTGCAAACGCCGAATCTAGGGAAGAATTCCTTTAGAAGCACCTTCGCTGTAGTAAGAGCTGTATTATCTTTCGTAGGGTACGCCTCTATCCACTTACTGAAGGCACATACCACTACTAGAACATATTTTAGATTATTACAGCGTTCAAGCTGGATATAATCCATTTGCAGTACCTCAAAAGGTGCAGTTGGTGTAGCAAACCCTCCTGTTGGAGTTCGTGTTCCCTTTCCAGGATTATACTGGAGACAAATTAAGCAGGACTGCACTACCTTTTTAGCTGTGCCGGCAATTTCTGGATGATCCCAAACTTGCGTAAGCAACTTCGCTATTGAGGATGCTCCAACATGTGCCGGCCCATGTGCCATGTGAATCATAGGATGTAAATAGGCTGTGGGCAATCTCCACTTAGTCATATCTTTGTTTCTCCAACAGCCCTCATCATCCAATGTTCCCTCCTTAGCCCATTGCTCTAGTTCATCTCCAGAAGCAGATCGCTGTATGTCCAGCACTTCTTGCCTGGCATCATGCCAACGTTCAGCCTGTGACTTCACCACGTACATAGATGTAGTGCTTCGCTGCATTGCAGTCTCACGGGCTGTGTGATCTGCGAAGGCATTACCCTGTCCTATTTTATCAGTCACTTTCTTGTGTGCACTACACTTAACAATCGCTATTTTCTCAGGGTATGTCAAAGCAGTAAGGAGATTATGCACTAATTCTCCATACACTATTTGTGTTCCATGTGATGTAAGAAAGCCTCTTTCCTTCCAGAGTAGCCCAAAATCATGAGCCACTCCAAAGGCGTATCGGCTATCGGTGTAGATGTTAACAGACAAGTCAGTACTAAGTTCACACGCCCTCGTTAATGCTATCAACTCAGCTGCCTGAGCTGACTTCTGTGGGATGCGAGCTGTCTCAACTACCGTCTGAAGTGTTGTAATTGCATATGCAGCTGATGTCGTGCCATCTGGGAGCTTCAAACAGGACCCATCAACCCACAATTCCCCATCAACATTGTCTGTTCTTCAGTAAGGAATGTACAATCATGAGACTCTTGTGACTGAGATTGAGTAGCTGGATACGGCAACAAAGTAGCCGGATTAAGGGTTGAACATCTTTTCAAAGTGATATGAGGGGCCAAAAGTGTCAATTCATATCCTGTCAAATGAGCACTAGTCAGGTGGTGCGTTTTGGTTTGGTTCAAAAGGGCATCAACTGCATGGGGTACTAACACAAGTAGTCTATGTGACAAGACTATCCCCTCACTCTGACGTATGGAAACAGCTGCCGCTGCCACAGAGCGAAAACACCCAGGCATCGCACGAGCAACTGGATCGAGGACAGCTGAAAAATATGCACAGGGACGCTGTTTATCACCATGTGTCTGCACTAAAACTGAGAGAGCGCAACCATCCCTTTCATATACATAGAGTGTGAAGGCCTTAGTGTAGTCTGGAGTGCCTAATGCTGGTGCAGAACATAGAGCTTGACGCAACTGTTGGAAAGCATTCTGACATTCAGTAGTCCATGGGAGGGGCATCGGAGTGTCTTTAGTCAAAAGAGCCAACAAAGGTTTAACAATATGCGAAAAGCAAGGAATCCACTGCCTACAGAAAGAAGTAATGCCAATCAACGCATGAACCTCCTTCTGAGTACGGGGCACAGGCATGTCTAAAATAGTTTGGATGCGATCTGGTGTGAGTGCACGTCCCTCCTTAGACAGGAGGTGACCTAAATAGGTAACCTGCTGTCTACAATATTGCAATTTCTTCCGGGAAACCTTGTGATGATGTGATGTAAGAAAAGAAAGCAATGACAGTGTTCCTTCTTCACACTGCTCAGGGGTATCAGCTGCCAACAAGATGTCATCAACATATTGTATGAGAGCCACCCCTGGTAACACAGGGAAAGAATCAAGTTGTCTTTTCAACGCTTGGCTGTAAATACTAGGACTCTCTGTATACCCCTGTGGAGCTCTACAAAATCTGAATGATCGATTATTCAAAGTGAAGTTGAACAAATATCGGCTGTCAGGATGAATAGGGATCGAGAAGAAAGCATTCTTCAAATCGATCACAGTGAATGTAGTTGCAGTCGGAGGAACCATGGTAAAGAGTGTCGTGATGTCAGAGACTACCGGATATTGGGACACTACGATCTTATTAACCTCTCGTAAATCAATGATAAACCTGTATATTTTAGTATCAGTGTCTTTTTTCAAGATGGGAAGGATAGGGCTATTGCAAATATTGTAAGGGATTTCTTCCACAACCCCGACTCCAATCAGATCTTGAACAATACGTATTAGTGCCTCTTCACCTTCTCGAGATATTTTATATTGAGGAAGTCGTGGCAATGAAGCACCTTCCTTCACCTGAATATGGACTGGTGGGATAACCATTTGACCCACATCAGTATCTGACGTAGCCCACAGAGTACTATGTAGGGATGCCAAAGCAATATCTTCTTTAATAAGACAAAACCTCTCACCCATGGGATAGTTATCATTCAGAATAACACGCACACCTTCTGGGGAACATCGTATCGTAGCACGAAAATGTTTGAGCATATCGAGACCCACAATATTATCCGGTGTGTTAGGGGAAAGCAAAAAAGGACATGCTGCAGTAAATTTATCAACATGAAATGCAAGTGGATGTGACAGTGGGCTAAGGGAAGGGGTCCCATCGAATCCTATCGATGTTATTGTTAAGCCAGACAGGGGAGCCCTAGGAACCAATTGTTTAGACAGGGCGCTACGAGTAGCTCCTGTGTCAACCAGAAATCGATCAGTAGAACCCAAGACATTTGCATCTACATAGGGACCCTTCTGATCTACTGGGACTTCAACTGGTTCCTTACCCCATCCTAGGCATTCCTATGCATAATTAGAATCCCTCAAATCATCAGTCGAATAATCAGACATTTGATATTGATTACGCCTGTCAAAAGTATTAGAAGAATTTTGAGTATGTTCTGCTACCTCAAACCTAGTATGATTATCCATACCTCCCCTATTTCCTGAGTTCCCTGGGCGGCTTCTCATTTGTCCTCTACCACGCTGATACTGCTGACCTCACAAAAGTGGGCACTCAGAGCGCCAATGTCCTATCTCCTTACAATAAGCACACTGATCAGAAGACAAAGTAGCTCAAGGGAAAGAAGATGCACTAGGTCGATACATTGCACGTCCACCTCTACCACTACCTCTATAAGATGGACCAAAAACCTGAGCTAACATAACCTTTGTTTTTAAATCCTTAACTTTCTTGTCCTCCTTACCCTTAGCTTCCAATTCCTGACGTTCGTAATACTGAGCCATAGTCAAAAGAGAGACTGGGGAAGACGTAGTCCATGAACTCTCGCTGGCCTTTAGGCG
The DNA here is from genome assembly GCA_963921515.1 of Calotriton arnoldi. NCBI lineage: Eukaryota > Metazoa > Chordata > Amphibia > Caudata > Salamandridae > Calotriton > Calotriton arnoldi. The sequence goes on along the minus strand of CAWUFW010010807.1, from coordinate 518,128 downwards.
ACTAGCTATTCCTGGCAACATGTTCGCAACAAATTTGTCAACGAACAGATGCTTGCCTGTGTCATCAGTCAATGACTGTCCACTAAAGTCATGGAATGTCTCCTCAAAACGTGTAAAAAAATCAGAAACTGACTCATCCGCCTTTTGCTTACAGGATGCTAACATAGTCCAATCTATCTTTTTGGGAGGTATAAGAGTTTTCAATTTAGTTATGATAGCCTTTGGAAGGTCTAATATCTCTTGTATCGGTTTCTGCGCAGGCTCTCTTTCTGCATCTTTTCTCTCTATTTCCTTCCAAATATCTCCAAAAGCGGTATGATCATCTACTTTACGAATAGATCTCCACATATCAGGAGGTAAAATAAGCCCAAAAAACATATCAATATCAGGCAAAGTCATAGTGCAAGAACTAATAGCTCCTTCAACTTCTTCATAAAAAGCAGCCGGATTTTTCCGCGGGTCAGGCAAAGCAGCTTTAAGAGCCATGACATCCGCTCTACTCCAAGGAGTATAAACCCAATTATAAACAAAATATCCCTTCGCATCAGTGGAATCTTTATTATCACTTGTTCCCGCACCCCTAGGAGGGACATATAAAGGCGCAGCTTCACGCATTGGTTTCCCATGAACTACAATATCCTTATCTGTCCCTGGATCGTGATCATGGAGCACGGGGGTCTGGACTGTTTGTTCAACTGTAGCAGCTGCCTGTTTCTCCTCTCGCAAACGGAAGGCATCAGTTCGTAATTTAACCACGCGTCTAATTAAGTCAGCCACCTGAGAATGGAGAAAAAGACCGTCACTCAATTGTTTATGATTAGTTTTTATATCAACAGGCTCTAATTCTTTGGAATGTTTCCTAAAACTTTCAATTACTTCTCTAGTAAACGACTCGGTAAAATACAACTGCTCTGATTCTGGCCATTGCTGAATATTTGCTATGATATCTAGAGCAGAGGCAGTACCACGAGCTGCTTTACGAGCAGCAGATCTAAGAGTGGCTGAACGGTCAGCAGACAAGAAAGAGCGAGTTTGTCGTTTACTCTATAAATCTGTCCCTTTCTGGTCTTCAGAGCATTGATCATCATCAGAATCATTCTCGGGGCAGAGGGAAAAACATAAGGAGACGGGGATCGATCTAACAAAATTGAATCATCCTGAGGTTGATTAAGCAGAGGATAGAAAGGGCGGCGGACAGGGTATTGGCCATTTACTTGTAATCGACGCTCCCTATCCTCTTTCTCCTTAATTTCCTTTAATTCTTTATTTTTCAGTTCCTGCGCTTTCGCGTAAATAGTTTTGCGCTGTTCTTTTTCTACTAAAGCTTGCGCTTTCCTCACTCTCTCATTCGCTTCTTTCTCCCACATTCGTACACAGTCAAACATATCTTGTCTACTTTTGCGCTTAAACACACATTGTTCCATATACTGAATCTTTCTAAGATCAAATGACCCATTTATTGGCCATCGCAGATCAGGATCCCTTTTGGTGTATTTATTCCATAGTGCGCAATACATTATGGAAGAAATACCGTTTTTTATGTACATATATCTATTTGGTGTCCCCTCAGGGGAGCTGGCTGACTTCGTTCTAGATCCATATTGGTACCTCCAAGAAAGCAACACATTCTACGAAGCGTGCTTGAAACAGGCATGCTGAAAATATTATAGAATATAGAATATTATTTTTAAAAAATGGCACTTAACACAACTTGTACCTTTCAAGAATTCAAAATTTAGAGAAAAAATCTCCACATTACCTGCCTATATAAATTGCAATTTATATATACCCAAACAAAACTGATATATTGGCCAATCAAAACTAAAAGCGTCGCATCTAGCGACCTTACCAAACAAAAGTCTCCAACCTCCAGCTGCCAAGCTCTAAATCGACCAAACGGTCTCTGCCAGACAAACGCCAAAAGGGATCTCAGTCGGGGACCGGCACCACCTGGAGGGTCGACTCGGGAAGAGCGGAAAAACCGCGTTGGTTTGCCAAGACAAGGGTCACCTCACGCAGTGTACATCCGCCACGAGATTCCAATCCTCCGTCGAGACCACTCCTTCGGGCATCCAAGTCGCCGATGAGCCCCACGTTGACGCACCAATTTGTAAAAGCGGACCTCTCCAGGGACCACTGGTGCTAGGGGTTCGCCCTTCTTTGCGCACTAGTCCTCAGAGCAATAAATAGAGTTTGGTACGGAAGCTGTAATATCAAGAAACAAGTTTATTAAACCTCATGAGCGGAACTACATCTATACAAGACCCTTGGGTGGTGTATGAGGTAGCACAAGAAGTACTGAGACTGTGGGTCTTTTATACCCACACAGGAGAAAAAAGGGGGTGGTACAAGCACATACAAAAATAGCTATTCACATATATAGTCATACAGAAAATGCTCAGTCAACAGAGTAGGAGGAGCAATGAGTTGCTTACACCACTTGAAACAACCTGACATTTACAAAACTAGGACAGGTGCATGAGAAGTACAGGCTTTTCTGAGCATGCTCAGTGCTGCAGGAGCTAAATATAAACAGTCTCTTCAGCAGAGCACAAGTGTAGGCAACAGCAAAGACGGACAAAGCACATGGCGAGCACATGGTAAATTAAAATGGCTGCCAAAAACAAAATGGATTCAGCTCATGCTAACAGCGATCTCCGTCAAACTTTAACATTGCTACTGCCTTATTACCTGTTATACACAGTGGACAAGCTGCTCTCCATTATGAATTAATAAATTATATTGGGCCAGATGTACGACCCGTTTTTGCATGCGCAAACGGGTTTGCGAACCCGTTTGCGAATGCAAAAACCTATTGTGCCGTGTACATAGCCTATTTAGCGAGTCGCAATTTTTTTGCGACTCGCTTAATAGGTTTTGCAACTCGCTATTTGGAAGGGGCGTTCCCTTCCAAATAGCGAGTCTCAAAACCATGTACAAAGGTTTTGCGACAGCAATTGCGGTTGCAAAACACTCGCAATTACCACCTACTTCAAGTAGGTGGTAATGCATTTGCAAATGGGAAGGGGTTCCCAGGGGACGGGACCCCTTCCCCTTTGCAAATGCATGCAAAATTATTTTAAGGGCAGGCAGTGGTCCCAGGGACCACTGCCTGCCCTTAAAAATGAAATGAAAATGTTTAATTTTTATTTTTTTAAATGCATCCCGTTTTCCTTTAAGGAAAACAGGCTGCATTTTAAAAAAAAATACTGCTTTATTTAAAAGCAGTCCCAGGCATGGTGGTCTGCTGAGCCCAGCAGGCCACCATCCCTGGGAGGGCTGGCATTCCCAATGGGCTCGCAAATTGCGAGAGGCTCATTAATATTAATGAGCCTCGCAATTTGCGACTCCATTGGGAATTGCAAACAGTGTTAAACACACTGTTGTACATTTCATTTAGCGCCTCGCAATTTGCGACTCGCAATGTGTCGCAAATTGCGAGGCGCTAAATGAAATGGTCGTACATCTGGCCCATTGTTCTTTGTAGTACATTTCTCAATTGCAATTTAATGTTCTTTTTTGATTTTACAGCTTGCTGGTAGAGGAGACTCTCCTATGAATAACCCACAGAAATGCATTATTTATTTATAATAAAAAGCATCCTTGCAATGTATATACAAATTAAAATTGTAATGGGTTTGCAGATAGTCCTGTCACCCCATGGATGAAGATAGACCAACATTGGACAGCATGTACAAAGGCCGTGTACTTGGTGTTCAAGGCATCATGATAATGTTGCATGAAGTGAAATGTGTAAGCAAAACAGTTTCAGAGAAACAAAGGCCCTCATTTACAACAAAGTGCTGCAGCGCAGCACCGCAAGACTTTTTGCTGCACCACGCTGTGGTACTTTCAAAGCACAGGCATGCATCATATCTACAAGGATATGACGGATCCCTTTGCTTGCCCCTGCGCTGGTGCACAATTAGCTGCCATGCGCTGATGCAGGCACCCTTGTGCCATGGTGCAAGGATGCCTGCGTCATGGGGATGATTGTTTATGTGCAGGAAGGTGTACCTTCCTGCACATAAACAATCTGAAATGGCGTTTTTTAACTTCTATGTATGCTGCATTAGCACACATAGAACTTGTAAAACTTATTTTTTTCTCATGATTGTTTATGTTCAGGAAGGGACACCTTCCTGCACATAAACAATCATAAGAGGTGATTTCCTCATTCTATGTGTGCTGCAAAATGAAGCACGCAGAGAAAGAGGAAAAAAAAACGAGGCGAAATTAATACATTTCTCCTCGTTGCTCCTCCCTACACCTCATTCACACGCATTTCCAGGTTTATGATTTCTCGTAAATCTGGAAATGTGTCAGGTTCCATGGGTCTTGCTTGGAAACACCCACAGCAACAACCATGGAATGCCCCTTTCACGCAAAGTGCTGAGTGTACAGGAGCTGTATATAGAAGGACAGGAAAAGCCACGCAGGGTGGCTTTTCGTGTCCTTGTAAATATAGGGTAGAAAAATGTGCCGCAGGTGCGTCACTTTTTGTAAGTAAGCCCCAAAATCACCATTGTCACGCACGCAAATATGTGCAAAAGGTTATCGTAAAATGTTATTGTGCAGAAAGAGGGCAATGCAACTAGGCACATAACACCCACTCCTCATACTAGGGGCCGGCCTAAAAGCTATCTAAAAACAGCAGGCCATATAACATTATAAAACTTATAAAATCTAAAACCACTGTAAAATTCAGCTATTAGTAATTTCCTCCCAAAAAACTCTTTAAAAAGGCCATCATACAGTTTGAAATACCAAGCACAAAGAAAGCCAAGGTTGGTAGAAGCAAAAGTAAGGAAAATAATCCGCCAATTTGGGAATTATTCCTGCATCGTCTCAACAGACTCTCAGAAGATGGAGCCTTCTACCCTGAAAAGACACCAGACTGAAAATTGAAATAAAAATGAAAACAGGACTACCCTCTACCTGCACTCAAACCAGCAATATTGGCGGCCATCTTTGAATGTCTTGGTCTGTAGCCTGCAACTAATTGAACCTTTTTTTTTCTTCTTCTGGCTTTTTTAGGGAAGGTGCACACAATTAGGACAATATAATACTCCTTCCTTCAGGCTTACCGTGGTTCGAACAGTATTGTACTCATTTAGTCGATCCAACTTGTATTAGCACAAGAGCAGTTACTGTAAAAAGTCTCACTTCTGCATTTTCAGCATAACCACCACCATGTGTATCCTAACACAGCAGCATTCTTGACCGGAGCTATGAGTCACTCATTTGCAATCACTATGATCCTCCTTCACGCACAGCATCTATTGGCTCATTATTCCTGCTGTTTCTTTTGAGTTTATAAAATGACCAATCCTGATCCCAAGAAGAGGCTCTTCAAGAAGTAACTGATCAATCCTCAACCCCGTTTTCCTTGACTGACCTAATTTCTCATTGAGAATTCCCTTTGTTAAGCGCATCTCTGCTATTCGATTAAGAGCTCTTATTTTGCTCTTCACTAAAGATCTTCAACGTGGTCCCCCATAAGAATGGATTCAAGGATTGCCCCTACCTGTCGACATGCCTTCACAATCAACTACCCTCCAAACCTCTCCAAAAATGCTACCAAAAAGCTCAAACATCGATTACTAAAAACCCAACCCGAAACACTTATCTCTGATCCTTACTTTTGTGCCAACAAGGGTATACTAACTAATGACCTCATCTTTTATTCCAGGAAACAGGCAAGATGGAGGAATCTCTTCTATTCCTTGCTTCATATAACGGGTGCCAGAAAAGCTCCGTATGGCCTCAAACTATCAGCATCACCCTCGCCCTTTTACAATGCCAATGCCACCATCTCCCTTTATAACAGCGGTATTATCCTAATTCAAGCCTCGAATGTCAATCTACTTAAAATGGATAATATCTTCCCCACCCTCAAGACGGCAGTAAATTCTAAGTCTTCTCATCCCCGCTTAAGCCTTCTGACTCCAATTGATCTCACATTCACTTCTCTCCTCACGCCCGAGGTGACACCAACCACACATATCCCTTCTCACCCCTTAGGCGAGTGCTGTGCCAATCAGTTCTCCAATCTAGTTTCTCCAGAGCCTACAATGCCCTCAACTTCAGGGAATCATTCAACTCTTGGACCTATAGCTTCACTCACTTCTCCTAACCCCACATGGGTACAGAATGGGACCCTTGCAGGGGAATCCTCTCTCGCTCCATCGCTTTATCAATCTCCCGGTGAACGTCCTTGCTTGATCCTACCTAACTCGCCATTAGCCCAATCTGTGGCCAGCCTCCCGCCCTCCCTGGAACACTCTCCTGCCATCCCACTCTACCTCTCTTCCCCCACATCCTGTCCTCTCTACTCAAGCCCTATCACCCGCCTTACAACCACGGTTCCTCTCTCCTTGCTAATTGGTAATCCACAAGACCATATTGACTCACCCGCTCCCTCCGTCTATCCCAGGGCCTCCCCGGCCCCCACAGCTATCCCTCCAACCCCCACCTCCCCTACAGAACCCAACATTCAGCTCTCAGACTGGGCCGCGCGTCTGGATGATATCTCTAGCCACCTGCACCTTCTTTCGAAGGAAATCCAGGAATTGAAAGCCATCACTATCGAACACCTCCCTCTACTCAGAACCCTTAGCATTATAGAGAATCAACCACCCGTCCTGTCGGGTGTAGCTCCTGCATTCGTCTCGCACAACCCTCTCAATACTTGTAAAACTTTACCCCTCCCGAATGCCTCCTCCCACCCAGACGACTAAAGGCTGATCTCTTGACCAGTGAGATCTGTGATCTACTCCTCTTGTATTCCCAATAACCTAACAAGTCCCGGACGGGGCAAATCCAAGCCATCCAAGTTAGCCCTTACAGAGAATCCTCCCACAACCTGAGAGGCATAAATACGGACAACCTCCAGCGCATCAATATCCTTCCGGCTGCCACCTTTCTCTCGACTAACCAATTGAAATGTGGACTTCTCAACTGCAGATAAGCGAGTAAACATGCTTCCGACATCTATGATCTCATCCTAACCAATAAGCTTGACATCATTATCCTCACAAAAACCTGGCTAAATGACTCCTCCACCCCTATCCTTGACCTTCTAGTCCCACCTAGCCATGACATAATTCGTATGGACAGATATTTGAAACAGGGTGGAGGAACAGCCTGTAAACACAGAAATACACTCTCACTTTCTCAATCAGATTCCACCACTCCAACCTCCAGCGAATATCTTTGCATCAACATCACCAGCAAAAACCACACTGTCTGTAAACTACATACTTTCTACCACCCCCCTGGTGACAATCTTTCCTTCATTGAGCATTTAATGGAAATCATCTCCCCCAACGACGACCCTATAGTGTTCCAAATCTTCCTGGGAGACTTCAACCTCCACTGGTCCAACCCAAACGATCACGTAGTGAACTGTCTTAAATTCTTCCTTTTGGATCAGGAGCTGACACAATTTTGTGATAGTTCAACTCACAACAAGGGAGGAATTCTGGATCTCATCATATCCAAAGGTAACACCATCACATTGGATTGCATTATCTCTTGTGACTGGTCCGACTACTATTGCATCTTCTTCTTCATTAACAGGGAGGTGTCCGTGAAGGGAGATCAACCCAAGAAAATGAAGCAATGGAAAAGGAATCTTAGAAATATCAACACTGAAGCGCTAGCAACCTGCTGTACAAAAGCTTGGACTCCTCACTCAGAAATGAAAGATGTTCATGTCCTCACAGATTTCTATAATGCCTCTATCTCTGGTATCATGGACGATATAGCCCCTTTACAACTAAAAAAACGTCTCCTCCAAAAACTCCAAACCGTGGTTTAACGACTCCCTAAACTCTGAATGCCGAAACCTAAGGTCAGCGGAAAGATCTTGGAGATCTATACCATCTACTGAACACCTAAACCTCCTTAGAGCTGTCAGGAACACTTACAACAAAAAAATCAAGAGTGCAAAAGCCGACTTCTTCAGATTCCAACTTAATCTAGCGAAAAATCATCCCAAGAAACTCTTCAAATTTTTTGATCAACAATCGAGCAAAGCGCCCATCCGCCCTGACCATGGCGAAGGCACTCTTACTTGCGATGAACTGGCTGCCTTCTTTGTCGAAAAAACGTCAATCATCAATATCGACCTAGAATTAAAAAGTGCCCTTCTTCCAACTTCTGGACGCACTGCTCTACTTGATCACCAGGAGCTGCTCGTCCCCCATAGTATTAGACCCAAGAACAATTCCTCTTGGCACACCTTTACACCCCTCAGTGAAAACGACATCTACAACACTCTGCTTGTGATCAAACCATCCAATCACTTCAACGACCCTCTACCACCTCCCATATTCAAAGAAATTATGGCTGCCATCCTCCATATTTGGGCAAAGATTGTTAACGCTTCTTTATTGCAAGGCATGATACCTGGCTGCCCAAAAGCAGCACAAGTTTCCCCCATTCTAAAAAAAACAAACGCAGACCGTTCTGATCTGAATAACTTCCATCCTATTTCCAACATCCCCACGCTGGCGAAACCTCTAGAAAAGTGTGTGCAATCTCAACTTTGTGCTCACATTGAGAAATTCCAACTATTGGATCAACATCAATCGGGCTTTCGTAGAGGCCACAGCACAGAATCTGCACTCTCTCACATCCTGGAGGACATTTTAAAGTTGCCAGACCTAAATGAATCCTGCCTCCTGATTCTCCTCGACCTATCTTCTGCCTTCGACACTGTTAACCACAACAAATTACTATCCATGCTAGAACACAGGATGGGTCTATCAGGTGTGGTTTTGCAATGGTTCACTTCCTTCCTACACAACAGATCTCAAAAAGTCAAAGTGAATCAATCTCTATCTCAGCCGTCTACACTCTCTATGGGGGCTCCACAAGGATCCGCCCTTTCACCCATACACTTCAATTTATTCCTGGAACCATTAGAAAAGGCGCTGAACTCAGTGAACATTCATTTTCATATGTATGCGAATGATACCCAACTTTATTTGAAAGTTTCCTCCCCGGAAGACCTCATTTCACTCAACTCCCTCCTGATGAACACTCAAAACTGGCTCATTAAAAACTATCTCATGCTCAACACCTCCAAAACAGAATTCCTTCTCATTGCTCCCCGTAACCACGCCCCCAAGATTGACCTCTGGATGCATCATCTGTCAGATTTCAACTGCTCCCCCCACATTATTGAGTCTGCTAAATCTCTAGAAATCACTCTAGACAGGCACCTGAACATGCAGAATCATATCAGCAATGCAACCAAGGGTGCTAGAAAGCAGATGAGATTACTAAGGAATCTTAAACCATTCCTTCCACAGGAAGACTTCAAATGGGCGGTGCAAGCTCTAGTATTGCCAAGGCTAGACTACGGTAGTTCCACGCTCTGTGGTCTCCCCAAACAAAGCTTGGCCCCACTTTCGGCTTCTATTAATGCTGCAGCCAGATTAATTACTGGTACTAAAAGAAATGATCACATATCCCTAGCCTTAAAATCCCTAAACTGGCTACCTTACGAAGCTAGAATACAACTAAAGATCGTTTGCATGACTCACAAAGCCCTGCACTTCAAGACCCCCACCTATCTGACTCACAAGTTAGAATTATCAGCGGTGGTCGTCCGTCTCGAAGGGCAAACTCACTACTCCTGAAAACACAGTTCTTCCACAAAATGAGAACGAGTAACAGAGCTTTCTCTTGCATGGCCCGAAGATTTGAACTCCCACCGGAAGTACGTCGAATCCCTTCCATCGCTTCTTTCAAAAAAAGAAGTGAAAAAAATCTTAATGCTGAAGTTCCTGCCCTAAAGTCCTTGGCTCAGCTGCTTCAATACTGCCCTCCTCTCTGCTATCTATTACACGATTGTACTCCTGGGATTAACAATGTTAGCAGGCCATTACACATCTTTGTATGGCATTTATAGAATTTTTCTCCCTTCACCTGATTGTTATTCTTTACATGTGTGCAATCCGGTGATTAATAGTGTTGGCAGGATATGATCATACTGTTACTGTTTACATTGCCTTTTCTTCTCAATTAATGATTCCGTCCAGACTCGTTCTTAAGTGCTCTGAATTACGCTGTTATATTGCTCATGTCTTGAACCTTTGTGTATCGATTGCTCTTGTCCCACTTTTTGTACCCTACCTGCCCCATCTGTGAAGCGCTCTGATACCTTCCTGGGTCATGTTCGTGCTATGCAAAACTTTATAAATAAATAAATCAGAAAAAAAACATCATTTGTTCCTTGTTTTAAAAAATAGGCCAAATAAATAGTTCCCACCAAACGTAATAGCCAATTGTTTATGTGCTCCGAGTGGTAGCATTGCTGTTGCTAGCAACTGTAGACGATGTTCCCAGAGGTGCACCTCGAAGCAGGTTTATAGAGCAAAGGTGTTACCATCCAGTCCCCTCAGCATCCTGTAAGCGTTCAGCAGAGCTGATATCCAGTTGACTAGGAGTCAAAGCATTCTAGGGTGGCTTGAAGAATGCGTTCAGCAGCAATGGAATACGCTGGGGACAACTATACCTATGGGCCTTTAAAGGGTCCATCAGTACCTCAATGTCCAATGGCGCAACCAAGTGCAATCCAAGGCAGAAATCCAGTACACATTCATGACTGCACAGCAGACAGCGGACTACAGGTTGTAAGCAGTGAGGCCATACAGGCCTGAACGATAAGAACCAATACTCATTCAAATCTCAAAGCCGAGGTGTGCCGAAGCAGTGTATCATGTGCTCATGGCATTGAAGCACAGGCAGTGCTGTCTCCATTCTATTTTGAACTAGGATATCCATTGCGGAGCAGAAAAATTAAAATAGGAATCCCAGCCACAAGTAGCAGGACAAGCGGAAGAGCTCCAAAAACACTTTCCAGCACGGAATGAATGAATGATGGAATTACTCGAAAAACTGCCTGAAAGGTGCTAACCAATCCTGAGCCAATACATTTTAAAAAGTGGCTACTCCTTTTGTATTAGACATATTAAAGATACGATGTACCAGCTCCCCAAAATGCAGTGGGAAGATAGTATGAAGAAGCATCTCTATTTCAGACGAGGATCTTGCAACCTGGAGATCAAACGCCTCTTTGGCGGATGTTAAGGCCACATCCTTTTGAAAAAGCATGGCTTTCAGTTTGCTCAGAGAATCAAATCGTATGTTGGAAACATTTATCGAAGGCCACAGCATTGCCTCCCTAACTGTGCGGGCAGGTGAAAACATTACTTGTGTGCAACACGTAACTGTATAATAAACCGTCACCAGATAAGCGATGCCTGGCTTCATAGCAGCCTGGAGTGCTCAGAATCAAATGACTCCCATTAGAGAGTAGCCTGAAAACAGGATGAATCACAGCGGCTGGAGAACCCTTCAGATAACAGGACAAGTTAGCAACTGACACCTATTATAAGCCCCGTGAAGCAAAATGTCCTTCCATGCTAAGTAAGGACCCGCCTAAAGCATTCTCACAGTCAGAACCGCTGAGAAAAACTTCTGTGTCCCCATTCCTGCATCGAAACTTGAAAGGTAATTCCCAGTATTCATGCACAAATCCTTCCCCTAACGCTTCATATCTGCCTACATGGTGATGTTGTAGACAATATTGGAATTGGAATGTCGTGACCAGTAGGGTAATATATCCATGGATTATCCAATCCGTGGGCAGTATTTCAGCAACGGTGAAAGGTAATCGTTCTAGTTTTTCAATGTGCAACATGGTATACTTTGCGTCTCTCAGTACCATTAATATCTGTCGTTCAGTTAGATCGTTTGAGGAAACTGATTGGAGGTATTAATATAACGCTACAGCACGTGGCCGGAATGTAGGGTTTGAAGTGTCCAGCTTAATAACACAATGGATCGAAGTTGCGACTGTCCGTGTTGTAAAATAGACACATCTTGCTGCATTAGGTCGATTGCAGATGATACTATGTTGCCCAATGAATATAGCCTAGAGGATAACATGGTCATGCCATTGCCAACCACTGCCAAAGCCTTTTCTAGATTAATCCTATCAATCTTGCGCAGCCTCTCAGCAGCTTCCGGTTGAGAAACTTTCCATAGTTCATTGTATATGGAATACAAGAAGCGATGTTGGCGTAGGTTCCAGGGACCTAACAAGAAATCCCTGAGATCCAAGTAATCTGACAAAAGGGACAATTGTTGTTTCACCTAAGACAGTGTTCAGGTCTTTAGCCAGTCAAGGCATAACTTCCAAATACTATACGATGTCACCACCACCGAATGTGTTCAGATTGTACATAACGTTGGTCAGGTCTATTGATCTTTAACCCTCTGGCATTACCCAGGAATCTGGACTGACACCTATTAGTGTCTAGAGGCCAAACCATCCATCGGTTCCAATTGGGGTCTGATGAATTGTAGGAGCCATTGTGCAGAATGGCATTTTGTGTATCCTCATTATAGCATGTAGAGTCTTGCCAATTTTCAAAATGTGCAAATGTGGGAATTTGTGGTGTGTTCAAGTCTTTTATCTTGGCTATTCCAAGACATGATGTTTGCTGCACAGTTTTGTTCGGGAAAATCATTTGGTGTGGTATTAGGCATGCTCTAAACAAGGCCTCAGTTCCCTGAACCTGCCAAACTTTTGTCCCACCAAACAGACTTTACATCTATTGTTTCTTTCCAAAACTCAAAACCCTGTAAAAACAGCTGGGAAAGAAAAGAAGCAGGATATATCAGCTTGGTGTTTGTTAGCATATTTTTCTTTGCAGATGTAGGTGCAGGCCTGTAAAAATATGAGGCTAGGTGGTCTGATGCATCAAAACCAGAAAAATAAGCAAACTTCTCTATAAATATCTTCGAACTACCTTTTGGTGGTATTGGACAGTGTTCCCATTGGATATAATTATAAATGGCATGGTGGATACTTGCTTTATGCACAAAGTGGTGACCATAATGTTGATAACAGAACATATCACCATAATTAGGCGTACCATCATACAATTCATCAGAAGAAAATACAGTTGATTGCTCTAGATCTTTTAGAAAATTATGTGTATCAATGTCCCAATCATCATAAATAGTACTAGTGGTGGTGACATAATTCAAAGAAATTTTAAACAAATACGGAATTTGCAAAAGTTCAGTAGGGCCATACACATCATACGATACCCTGTCCCACACTATTCCTTCAGAAATTGGAAATGCTGTAATGTTCGCCAGGGACAGATCTCTTTGTTCACTGGGCGATGTTGCATGTAGATTCAATACCAAATTCACCGTTTCTACTGCAGAGCATTCTGGGAGATAATGTCCATTCAAAAGTAAGAAAAAGACAGTCACCAAACCAATACAGAGGACCAGTTATCCAATTGTAATCCAAAGGTGTAACTGGGGACTAACAAAGCATGTCTTTTCCAGTCAAAGATAGAGAGCACACACTTGTAGCTTGAAAGGGAGAAGCGGCGGCAGTGTTATCTCTGGTTCATTTAAATCCGATGAGGAGTTGTCATTGTCCACGAAGTAGCCAGATGCCATTTGGTCTATTTTTGGCAGCTCAGCAGGTTTTGTAGACACAGGAGATGACTCAATCTGTGGTATATTAACGTAGATCTTATTGTCGACATGTTGTCGAATTGAAATTTGCGATTCTGTACTAGTTGATTGTACAGTGGTTGTTGTTGCAAAAGGTGGAAAATACTTCATTGTTGTTTACTGTTTCTTGTTACAGAGAGGAATCTTCTTTAGTTATCAAAGCTTCCATCTGAACCTACTGTGTGGCAGCGAGAGGAGAGCGGTGGCTACCCAGGAGTCCACATGGCTTACTGTTGAGATTCAGCCACATAATGTGGTTTGATCAGATCAATGAAAACAAAACTTTTGTCTTGTCGGCCGACAAGGGGCGGAAGAAGTACAGTTCTGGTACCTTCGACAAGCAGGACAGGTACAGGTGTTCTATATGACGGCCTAAATTCTTTTTTGTCCACAATTTTCTCACTGACCAGATTTCCAATCTTCAGGACCCAACCGGATCTTGCCGGGACAACGTTCACTTACCCAGTGGTGGTGAGTTTTACTTGGATGTCACTTTGTTCGTCCCGGAATTATTTTAATTCCTGTAAAACAGCCAAACGTTCATTGATGTCAAACGGTGTGTCTGCCACCACTGTGCCGACATTATCGAGGTCTGGGACCCACTTTCTCACCCTGAACAGGAATTCATATGGAGTCCGACCACCGAGGAATGTTCTTGGCATATTGTTAAGTGCCCTCTGGGCCCCATATAGGTGTTGGACCCAACTGCGACCTGAGCCTAGTACCCTTGCTGTTAAAGACTGCTTTAAGTCACTGTTTTTCCTATCGACTACCAAATTTCCCTCAGGATGATAGGGTGAGGAGTATTGCAAGGTCACATCCAAACTTCCCATGGCTTCTTTGGAAGCCCGAGAGCTAAGCGCCGGATCCTGGTCGGAATGTAGTGTGCCAATTGCACACGTCCCGATGAAGACTCGCAAGTCGTTGATAACAGTTCGGGAGTCAGCCTACCGCTGTGACAATACCCATAGGATTCTAGAGCAGGAATCCACTGCCACCAAGATGTACTTGCAAGCCTCATCAGATTGTAAGGGGCCGCAGTGGTCCAGATGTGAGAGGCTTTTTCAAAATCAATAGAGTTGTCTGTGGTGGACGTGCGATGGTGGAGCCCTTCATTTGCTGGCCGATGTCACATTTGAGGACAAAGTCATTGGTATTTTTTGTAAGACCAGGCCGCTTGTATCGCTGATGCAATAATGAAACTGTAGCAGTAATCCCTGCGTGTGCTGAACCTAGACCCTCATGTGCAGCTAGTATTAACCCCAGTCTGCGATCAGTGTTAGGTTTGACTCTAGCCCCCACTCCAGGAATGTGAGCATACAGTATGTTTTGTGCATCTAACTTGTAGGAGTACTTGAGTGAAAAGCCTTTCGGCAGGTGTGTGTCATTGCATGCAGCATTGACAGACACCATGATGTCTCTGTCTACCCTCGTATTAGAACGAGTGATTGCAGCGACTGCATCAGTACGAACTGTTGCCTTAGCAGCTTCATCAGTCATCGAATTCCCTACAAAGTGACCGCAAACACGTTGATGGCTCAAGGTGTGTATTACATGAGCCCGTGATGAGGAATCTTTCAGCTTTGCCACTTGTTCCCAAAGCATCTTGTGCTTGATCATGTAATCCTTAGAATCTCGAAATCCATTTTTGCCCCAGTAGTAAAAGTATTCATTATATGACTGGACACAATAATACGAATCACACACTATAAGTATGGGGAATCCATGATCCGTATTCTCCAGTGCCAGTATCGGGGCCTTGAGTTCTGCCAGCTGCGCTGTGCAGTCACCAAGGGACTGCGTGTATGTTTTTTCAGGATGGAATTTTCCATCATGCATGCATCCCTTTACTATTGTGCATGCCGCCGAATATTGGTGCTTTGTTCCTATGGTAGGCTGGGCAGACTCATCAGTGTAGATGATGTATTCATATTGATCTAGATGCATTATTTAATTTGGCAGAGGATATTCCTGTTCATACTGCAAAAAGGCTTGTGTTTGTAATGTAGAGTCAAATCTGTAGTCTACATCTGTTGCAGTGAGAGAGTTAGCCCATTGTATCCATCGTGGAGGTAAAGCTTTGGCATTTGGAACGCTTGCTTTGGTGACGGCCTCTATGGTCAGCACTGGGGTTACAACAGTTATGTGTTTACCCTGAGCTAGTGCTCTCTCTCTCTCATTACAGTAGTCTGTACTGCTGTGAGAATTTTTTCAGTAGGTGCAAAATGCATTTTAGTATTTGTGTATAAATATAATTTGTGTGCTATTGATACTGTATCACCTTCGTTTAATGTGATATAAGTGTATCTAGATAGTCAAGCGACTAGGCGGATCACTAGATTTGTGCTGTTTACAAGTGTGTATAAATGTTTGGAAGCTATCATATCAGCTTGGTCAGAATGCAAAATGTTTGTGTGTTCCTGTGTTTAATGTGTGCTTGAAAAGTCTGGTATTATCAAGTCGTAAAGTGGTTTTATATGTTCTGCGTAATCCAAAATTTATGCTCTGCCAAAATGCCAAAATCCTAAAATGGATTGTAGACTTTTCAGAGTCCTTGGAGGTTGGAGCAAAGCAAATTTTTCAGAAAAAATGGGCCGCTAGGCTTTTGCCTTCACTTGACAATTCGTATCCTAAAAATAATACATTGAGATGGGCAATTTTTGATTTTTTGAAATTAAATTTATAGCCCATGTAAGCAACCCCCAGAACTACGCGGTCCACTCTGTTCAAGTGTTCCATTAATTCATCGTCCATTACATATATATCATCAACGTAGGACAATGCCTCCTTATCAAATTTTTTTACTAAGTCCATTAATCTGGCTGAAAACAGCCCAGGGCTATTCTTATACCCCTGGGGTAATCTACAGAATTGCCTCTGTATACTGTATGCCCAGTGCTGAAAATGCTGTCAACTATCTGCAATCCATTTGAGATGTCTAGTATTTTTTTCCGTATTTTTTCGGCATAATGTTGTTCATTATTGCGGCGTTGTGTGCATTTTGTACTGCAAATGTGCAAGTAGATGTGTTCAGATGTCTGTAATCCAATACTAGACGGTATGAATTGTTAGGTTTCATTATGGGAAACAAGGGGTTGAACATTGATGTGGTGCAATTTTTTATTGCACCTTGGTATTCACATTGTTCTAGGATTTCCCTAACTTGTTTCTTAGCTTCATGTTTAATTGGATATTGTCTTTGGGGTTAAGGAGTTGTACTCAACGGGATCTCAGAATGAGGTGACTCATCATCCCACCTTACATGATTGAGGTATAACGCTGTAGCTTGCACTAAAGCCCACTCCGTGGCATAAGAATGTTTCACTGATTCACGAACAAGGTCAGAAAATGCCAGTAAAATTACTGTTTTCCCGTTTGGGCACTCCATTATGAAATCTGGTGGCCAGTCTTTTCCAGCCAAAAGAATATCGTAACCATACGTGGAGTTCTTCCAAAAGGGAGCCTTGATGTTTCTGGGTATGTCCCCCTCCAACTGGAGTGTAATTTCATATAAACAATGGGGCACACTTACCCTAGTATCCGGTGTTTCCACCTTGATATGCTCACTCAGCGCTACTGCCACCAGATAATCCATCAGGTTCTGGCAAGCTATTGTGACTTCTGCCGCGCTGTCCAGCATCGTCACTGCTCATTCCCCATTCAGAAGCAGAATCCTCAGTACTCTGGGCATGCCTGATTTTAATTCTGTCTACCATTTTATTTTTTAATTGAGGTTTAGGAGTCATTGATTTTTCTTCTTTATTAATGATGTAATCAGACGAGCTTTGTGATTCCTTCTTCAATTTCAAGTGCTCCTCCGATCTGTGCTCTGACTGTCCACCTCTCTCTAAACGTGTATCAGATGACTCCTGAAAGAAACAAAAGGAAATTGTATCAGCATCCTGGTACGTGTCACGCTTTCTAATGTTATCACAGTTTCTGAGATTTTATCTTTTTTCAGTGGCGTCCTGCTGATGAGACTCACCACTTGATCGTGTCTTGTCTTTATTCTTCTGTTTATCATTCCATTTCTTCTTTGTCGAAGAATCAGGTGCTTGCCTAGAGTTATCCTTTTCAGAATTACTCTTTAGTTGTGGTTTCCCAGTTCTGGCTCCCAAATTATCTTTACCTAGCATAGAATAGGTTTCT
Source organism: Calotriton arnoldi (assembly GCA_963921515.1). Classification (NCBI taxonomy): domain Eukaryota; kingdom Metazoa; phylum Chordata; class Amphibia; order Caudata; family Salamandridae; genus Calotriton; species Calotriton arnoldi. Next base: position 500,422 of record CAWUFW010010807.1, on the reverse strand, counting down.
TCGATACATTTTGGTAATTCCCGCTCCTGCTGTGTAGGAGTGAAATCCCTCAGGCGTTGGCGTATAGCCAATACAGCTGCCTCCCCCTTTATGTTGCTTAATATAATTGCGGACACTACGGAAAAATTGCCCATCAGTTTCATCCCTAAGTCCAGGGAAGGTGCTGCCCCATACTCATTCTGAAGCTGCTTCAATACCTCAGGTAAAACAGCCAGAGAAAGGTACCATGTCTTCTGGTGTAAACGGCAGCAAAGACTGTATCCCAAGTTGCGCAGTCTTCCACTGGGGGAGCCATCCCTATCGGCAAGCAAATAGTTAGTATTCTTTGTTTTTCCTGCGGGCCCGTATGGGAAAACACTGCTTCAAGTTGTTTTGTTTTTTGTTCTATCCAGAACGGTATTTGCTTCCGACTGGTGACAATTTTTCCCATAACGGCATTCAGTGTTTGTGGGCTGATACCAGTAGTACCCAATTGTGGTTGTGCGGCTTGAGCAGTTCCATGCAGGGTTTACCGTTAATGTTTCCATTATGAACTGTGTGAGATTTCTGTATATTTTTACTAAATCTTTGCACAGTGTACGCATTTCTGCTGCAGTTAGATTAACAGTATCAGAATGTGGTGTGTATGCAGCTAGACCAGCAATGTCGCTCCTTCTTTACTGAGCGGACCGAGTCTCACGTTTTCTGTTGTGTGTGGGACGGTGCCTTTAAATCAATTAATATGTTCTTGGTAAGAGAGAGGAACCTCTATGTCTTCATATGAAGTGAATTCCTCTGGTGCTTCATCTTCAATGTAGGTATAAAATAATTCTGTTCGAGAATTTAACCAAAGAATAGAACACCTCTGTCTTAAATGCTTCGTGTGCCTCAACCATTAAGATTACATATCCACCCGTAGCCGGGAGACCAAAATGTAATAATTTTAAAGTAGCCGCATTTCTGCAGTTCTCTGCGATATTAGTGCCTGGGGATGTTCGTCCCCAGATATATTAGAACAAATGAATTACAGAGAGGGTTAACCCAATGTAGGAAATTTTATCCTTCACGCTTGAACAACCTACAACCAATACATAGGGTCTACCTACTCAGCTGAGGCGGATTTCCCTACCATCACGGACATCTCCGGTTTGGAGGTGAGTAGGAGTATCCAAGAAGGCACGATTGAATTATTCAGGCAGACCATAAAATAAGAACCCAACCAACGTTGGTGGCGCAATGTCGTGTAGTTCCCACTAATCAGTAGGATCTGCATGTTTGTGGACAACATAAACCTTGGGTGAAGTGCCTAGACTGATTCCATGCACCCCCGTAGCACATGTTTGCCTAGAGACCAGCTAGCTCACAGTGCCACAGTAAGCCTTCCCCAAACTTGAACAGGGAGTGAACAGTTTCTAATAATCACTGAACATGACCACCCTGACCCCTCAGGATCGTGGTAACAGATCTAGAACCCTTTCGCTCAGTCACTCGTGCAGTCTTGTTTTCAGAGAAGTATACAGAGAATGTACAATGCAATGCTCTTCAATATATTTATTGAAACAATGTTATTCCTGTATAGAGTACATGTGCTGCGATGATCAATAGACAGAAGCATATGAAAGTGATTACAAGCACCAAAAGAGACTATAGCAGGTATAGTTCCACCATGCTGCTAAGAACAGTGTATATATGCAGGCATATAAAACAATGTAGGAATTAGGCGTACTCCCTACCCTATGGGTGTCTAGGGTATGTGCGTAGCCAAGAATCCCCACGGGATGATCCAACCCCTTTACCTGGTGGGTCAGAATGTAGGACCCCGTATTGGTCACAAACTGGACACCCCTACCGGAGATGTTAGGCAGCTGCTTGGCAAAGCATCAGCATGCATGGACCTCTCCATGTCAGCAGAAGTGTCTCCTCTAGCTAACCCCCGGAAATGCTTATTTAGTTATAATAAAAAGCATCCTTGCGATGTATATACCAATTAGCATTGTTATGGGTTTGCAGATAGCCCTGTCGCCCCATGGATGAAGATAGAACGACATTGTACAGCGTGTACAAGGGCCTTGTACTCGGTGTTAGAGACATCATGAAAATGCTGCGTGAAGTGAAATATGTAAGCAAAGCAGTTTCAGAGAAACTAATCCAACATTGTCACGCACACAAATATGTGCAAAAGGTTATCGTAAAATGTTATTGTGCAGAAAGAAGGTAATGTAAGAAAATGTGCAGCGTTGCTACATGGGCCTAAGTTAGGCACATAACAACAGGTCTCTACTGGGGCCATCACCCACACTTTCTGGCCAGGCTGAAATTCAGCCAGAGTGGTATTCTGGTCATACTAGCTTCCAGATTCTCCTGGGTGAGTTTCCGGAAGCAGGATGCCTGGTTCCAGAAGGCTAGCATGTAAGTGAATACATCCTGGGGTGGCTTTGTAGGAGCTTGCTCCCAGCCCTCCTTTACCAAACTGAAAGTTCCACTCACAGGGTGCCCATACAGAATCTCAAAAGGGCTGAAGCCAGCCCCCTTCTGCAGTACCTCCCTGTAGGCGAATAGAAGGCATGGTAAGAGGATGTCCCACTTATACCTCATGGGTTCTTAAAAGACCCATAATCATGCCCTGCAGAGTACGGTTGAACCTTTCAACCAACCCTTGCATGGGGGTGTTAGAGGGTGGTGAACTTGTAGTTAACACCACACGCCTTCCACATGGCCTTCATGTACAAGGACATGAAGTTGCTATCCCGGTCAGATACCATGTCCTTGGGGAAACCTGCATGGGTAAAGATCTCCATTAGTGCCCTGGTCACAGTGGGTGAAGTTACCGTCCTCAGTGGGATAGCTTACGGGTGGCATGGCTCACCAAGACCAGGATAAACCTGTTGCCCATGGCTGTCTTGGGATCCAAAGGCCCCACAATTTCAATGCCCACCTGCTCGAAAGGGTTGCTCATGACATGAAACGGAGAGGAGCATTGCACCTCTTTCCAGCTTTGCCACTAGCCTGCCAGGTTTGACAAGACCTACAGTCGCATCTGAAGTCTTCCTCATTTGGGGCCAATAAAAGTGGGTGACAAGCCTGGAAAAGGTCTTGTCCTGCCCCAAATGACCTGCCAGAGGCACATCATGAGCCAAACCCAGTAGGAAGGCTCAGAAAATCACTGGGATACCACCAGCAGACAGGCTCAGCAAACTTAGGCTCACAATACAGGAGCTCATTCTCCCAATAGATCAGGTAAGATCCTGAGGCGTTACCAGCTGCCTGGTCCCCAGCCTGCTTCCAGCGACCCACAAGAGTGGGGCATTCTTTCTGCACAGAATTCTTCCCCGGTGGGGCCTCCTTCCCGCTGCCAATGTGTCAGCTCAGGCAGGACCCCCAATCAGCCACATCTTCCCCTATAGGTTCCAAGGCTTCACCCTCAGGCTACGCCTCCTCCCAGACTTTGGGAATCTCAGGATTAGGTTTTCCCATGTCCCTTGCCCCTCCTCTTTCTGGCAGGCACCTGGGCCACTGATTCAGGCTCTAGGTCCTTCTGATCACCCTCTTTGGCTGCCATGGACCGTGTGGTCAGGCACGCCCACTCCAGCAGTTCCAACATCTCCAAGTGCGACCTGAGATCCACGTTCTTCCAGGCAGAGTGCTCCAGGTCATTGCCCAGCAGACAACCAGCAGGCATGAATGGACTCACAGCTACCCTCAAGGAACCAGAGACCCCCCCCACTCAAAGGGAACCTGAGCCACCAAACATTGGCACTCACTATTGTCTACAGCAACAACTTGGTGGACGACATTCTTGACTACCTGCTCTTTGGACACCAGATGACAGCGGACAGTTGTCATACTGGTTCTTGTGTCTCTCAGAGCCTCCACCCACCTCCCACTGGTGTTCACCCACTTCCTGTAGTTCTTAGTGTTTTAAAGGCATAAGGTTTCTCTGGACCACCTCACCCAGAAAGACTAGGGTTACCTCATCTGGCTCCCCACCACTAACTGGGACCAACTCCTCCCCAAGCACTACACGGGACATCCCCTGTGACTGCCACTGGTGGGGGCCTGTGGCCGCTTGAGACACTTGCGACTCCCTCTAAAGTGTCCTTCCTGGCTACAGTCAAAGCACTTTAGGGGGTCCCTTCCCTCCAGGCTTTCCTGGCGGGAACCAATTTCTTTTTCTCAACAGGGGTTTGGGAATCCTTACCCTGGGAACTATTTTGGGGCCCTTTAGAGAACTCCTTGCTTTTATCTTTGTCCCCACTCCTTCTTCTGTTGGGGACCCTGCCCACCTTTGGCTGAGTCTTCCACATACAACCTTTTGTGGACTCTGGTACTCACCCAGCGGTCCGCCTCCAGAGCAAGCTTCCTAGGATCAGTAAGCTTATTGTTCATCGAGTGCTGGTACAGATCTGGTAAACACAGACTATACAAGTGCTCCCACACAATCAAATTGCACAGCCCCTGGTAATCTGTTACTTCACTGCCCTTGACCCAACCATCCAATAGTCTGCAAAAAGTATCAACATAATCAAGCCAGGTCTGCGATTCAAGCTTGGTACTCTTCTTAAACTTGTCTCGATATCTCTCTGGGAGAAGACCGTGCCTAGCGATCAGGACATCCTTCATGACAGGGTAGGTAAGCTTACTTGTAGGCCCTACTGCCAATAATGTATCCCTCTCCTCCACTGTAAAGTAGTTTCACAGACCTGCCCCCCCCAGTCTCTCTCAGGGACCAAGTGAATAAGGAGAGCTGACCCATAACCCTGAAACCACCTATGTATGTCATCCTCCTTGGCATACTCCTTCCCTAGGTTCTTAGGTATGTGCACTTTAAAATCAGACTGCACTTTTGAATTGCTGTCACCATCTGTGCTGGACTTGGCCTTCAAGTCCAGCTCCTTCAAACTCAGCTCTTGAGCTAGCATCAACTTTCGCTCCTCTATGGCCAATTTATCCTTTTCTGCCTCTCTGATGAGTTTGGCTAGTTCCAACTGGAACTCCCTCTCATCCATCTTGAGCATTTCCAGCTCCATCTGATGCTTCCTAGCCTCCCGCCTGCCCTCCAGCTCCTCTGGGACAGACCTCTTGAAGAAACACTGCTGCTTGCTCTGGAAGGTGCCTTCCTCCCAGGCAGATCCTGATTCACAAAATCCCCATGCAGGTTTCTGCTCCTCTATATTCACGTTAGCATTCCCATCCTCTGTGTGCTCAGCAGCCTTCTTTGCTGACACCCATGCCATCAGCGTCTTTTGCAGCTCTTCCTTTTTAGTAAGGCCTCTGATAGGACATTTGAGCTCCTTGCAGAATTTTTTTAGCTGAGGTACCATATAGGCCTCTGACTTCTCCAGCTCAAAAACCAAATCCGCAGCTTCAACTGCTGGCTCACCAGCTGAGACATGATTGTGGATCAAACTCAAGAGTTGCAAAAAGAGAAAAATCAAACCAGTATGTTGAGGTGTAATGGTCTGCGATATGGAAGTAGTGTACACCAATCACTGTATTCAATGTACAAATACAAGTCCTATCCTCACCGCTGATCACCAATGTTAGAAATGGTGTCTCTAGTTGGCAGTGGTTTGTACCCTGTCCAAATAGGGACCCTCACTCTAGTTAGGGTAAGGGAGTCACACAGCTAAGATAACCCTGGCTCACCTGCTTGGTAGCTTGGCATGAGCAGTCAGGCTTATCTCAGAGGCAATGTGTAAAGTATTTGTACACAGAGTAACACAGTGAAAACACCACAAAAGGACTCCACATCAGTTTAGAAAAATAGCCGATATTTATTTGAATAAAACAAGACCAAAACAACAAAAATCCAACATACACAAATCATGATATCACTTTCGCAAAGATCACGTAAAGGTATAGCTCTTAGAAATCCAATAGCTCTAGCTGGGGCTATCTCAATGTTGTGACCAGTACTAATCCAACAGTTCGGTGCCATCCGCGAGGGAGTGTGGGCCAGCTGCAGAGACAAACAGACCCCAGTTACAGTACAGGTACGGCATCAGTTCCTTACTGCCACAGGGGAGGTGAGGCGTTGGTTCCTTACTGCAAGGCAGGGGAGGTGATGAATCAGTTCCTTACTGTTACAGGGGTGGTGTGATGTGGCATTGGCGGCGATGCATCAGTTCATTACGAGGGTACGAGGTTGATGATGTCGGGAGGTCACATACGTCGGTTATCGACAGTGTGGTGTCATGGTTGAAGCACTGGAGCTAGCTGGGCTGGAACTGGGGTGCAAGTCGGGGCATCGTGCTGTTTACGAGCGGTGCCCTCGGCTCCGGTGCAGTCAGTGGCATCGATGATGGAGTCAGAGTCGATAAGTTGCTGTCATCAACAAAACCAAGGCTGCGGTGCAAGTTGGGGCAGTGCGTCGTGCTCTTCACATGCAGTGCCCTCGGCTTCAGTGCAGGCAGTGGCATTACTGAAAATGTTGGGTTGCTTTTCTTAGGTTGCAACACCGACCACATGGCTCCAATGGCCCAGGAACTGGATTTGGCACCACTTGGTAAAACAGGACTCCCAGCAGAGAAGTCCAGGTGCTATTAGCGAGAGGCAGGTGAAGTCTTTGATGGCCCTGAGACTTCTTAACAGGAGGCAAGCACACACAAGCCCTTGGAGAACCTTGGAAGTGGGATGTAGAAAGCAAAGTCCAGTCCTTTCACTCCCAGCACAGAAGTAGCAGTAGCAGGCCAGCACAGCAAAGCACCAAGCAAAGTGGCTGTATCTCCTGAGAGCAATCCATCTCTTTTTCCTGGCAGAATGTCATCAACCTAGAAGTGTTCTGAGTATATGGTGTTCGAAGTCCAGTACTTATGCCCATTTCAGCCTTTGAAGTAGGCAAACTTTAAAGGAAATCCTTTGTAGTGCACAAGACCCTGCCTTTTCCTGCCTTAGCTCCAGACACACTACGGGGGTGGAGACGGCTTTATGTGAGGATAGGCACAGCCCAATTCAGGTGTCAGTGTCAACTCCTCTCACCACTCTAACTCAGAAAGACCAATCAGCCTGGTGATGCGCCATCAGGATATACAAGTCACACCTCAGCTCCCTTTGTGTGACTGTCTAGAGTGAATGCACAGACAGCCCAACTGTCATCCTAATCCAGACGTGTTTTCAGCAGACAGGCAGAGGCATGGAATGGTTAATAAGAAAATGCCCACTTTCTAAAAGTTGCAAAAAGAACAGATGATGGACGGAATGCTGAATCAATCGAAAATTCACCCCCAGTCACAGATCTGGGTTAAATCCATTGTTTTTTTGCATGCCTCACCATTCCAGTTTAGACGCAGCCATATGCAAATTAGCCTTGACCCGATTGGAACAGTCCAGCCAGAACTGCCAGGCCAGGTCCTCCCTGGACCAGAAACAAGCATCCTAGGACCGGTTTCGGGGTATCACCCCACATCAGCCAGGATAGGTTGAATCTGGTGGCGTAGCGAGCACGGGACCCACATCTGGGCCTAACCTTCCCACTTAGGGCGACAACTACAAAAAGAACAGATGATGGACGGAATGCTGAATCAATCGAACATTCTCCAACAGTCACAGCCATCTCCTTGTGTTCTTTTTCTAAAAGTGGCATTTTCAGACAAGCAATTTAAAAAGCAACTTTACCAAAAGATGTATTTTAAAATTGTGTGTCCAGAGACCCAACCTCAAATCTCTATCTATTCCCAATTGGAAGATACACTTGTGAGATGTTACTAGGAAGCTCCAATGCCTATGGGAGAGACAGGCCTTGCTGTAGTGAAAAACGAAATTAGTAGTATTTCACTACCAGACTATGGAAAACAAAACAGTACATGTCCTACCTTTTAAATACATTGCACCCTGCCCATGGGGCTACCTTGGGCCTACCTTAGGGGTCGTTACATGTAATAAGAGGGCAGGTTTGGACTTGCCAGGTTGACATGACAGTTTAAAACTGCTCATACAGACACTGCAGTGGCAGGTCTGAGACATGTTTGAAGGGCTACTCATGTGAGTGGCACAATTACTGCTGTAGGCTGAGTAGTAGCATTTGATTTACATGCCCTGGGCACACCTGGTCCACTTTACTGGGGACTACTAGTAAATCAAATATGCCAATCATGGATAAACCAATCACCAATACAATTTAGACGGGGGCACTTGCACTTTAGCACTGGTCAGCAGTGGTAAAGTGCCCATAGGCCTAAACCAGCAAAACCTAAATGGAGCACACAATCAAAACAGGAGGTCAGAAGCAAAAAAACAGGGGAAACCATGCCAAAGATACCAGGTCTAACAGGATTTATATTTGTTTGATCTTCAGTTATGTTGGTGAATGTGTTGTTGCTATCATGTTACCCCGATTCAGCAATTTGAGCTCGGATTAAGCCTAACCACAACCCGAGTTCGGGATACAGTTCGCCCTCTGGCAATGAATGAGTAATCACAAAGTCAAGCATCACCTCTAATCCATCTGGCTGTAGTCCTAAAAAATGTTCTCAATAATGCAATGTGCCTTTTATTACAGGATTAACATAACAATATTTCATAAGGGAGACCAAATACAAACTTCACAAAGTAAACTGCACCCACAAACAAATACCAAAGGGTCACTGTCAATACAGGATAAACAGATCCGCCTATTTGGCTAGGCTCACGCTACAGAACCAGCTACCCCTGCTGTCATTCATTGACTTTGCCTTTCACCCATACAGTGCTCCGCTGCCTTTTGGCTAGATTTGCGCAGTATAAATACAACATACATATATATTTTTTGCTGGAATAGACACGGATTGGGAGATTTAATAATGATTCTTTCTGGAGATTTGACTACCTATCTGCTAAGCTGCATCTGCTGCCTCCTTTGTTTCTCTTTCTGGAAAATGTACTTTTGTCGAGGACACCTGCCTCCTGGCCCAGTTCCCCTTCCCATTTTAGGAAACCTGCATCAGCTAAAAACCAGTTCCATGGTCGAATCCCTGAAGGCGGTGAGTTTTATTAACCTTTCTGTGGCATTTTATGCAACCAATAACTCATGTATGTTTCAGATACTCTGGATAAATCCTCTTCTTTTTTCTTTGGTTCATGAAAATGCTTCTTCTGCTGCATAATTTCAATATTTTTGGACTTAAAGGTTACATAATGTGCCTACAAAACATTTGAGATTATATTGTACATTATAATATCCAGACATAAGTTACATGATGCATCCTAAACGAATGCCTGCTGCAGCACTTATATCGCGTGTGCCTGTAATTTGCGTTATGGCTGTTAAAAAGTAAGGCCCAGATTTACTAACACTTTGTGCGCGGTTTGTATCACAAAAGTTAAGGACATTGGTGAAAGTGTTGAATTGGGATTTACTTTCTAGTGCTAAACTTGTTTTGGGCTGCAAAGTAGCATGAATATTCCCAGAGTCCTTCGCTCATGCTACAACAAAGCTGTTAATAATGATAGCAGCTAACAGGGATAACCGCACTATATGGCGCTATATATATTGGATCTGCCGTCTTTTGTCTTTCTCTGCAGGGCACTTTTTTATAGTGAGAAACAAACCCTCATTCTATTAAGTGCCCCTCTTCAGTTGGTTTTCCATGCTGATAACTTGTTACCCCCCTGTAATATTGAGACCGAGATCACTGATATTGAGTATCGGTAATAAAAGGTGCAGTATTCCAGGCCCATTTTACAAAGCCTCTCCTAATAAGAGCTGAAGAATTTTAAACTGAACGCAGTTTGTGGAGGGAGGGACTCAGGAAGGGGTTAAAGGAAGTGGTAGCTTGTAATTTGAGCAGGGGGTGGCAGGCGGGTCACACAAGCACATGCATACCTATTCACAGCACTCACTCACAAATACACAAACATTCATACAAACACACATGCATGCATGCACCAAACATTAAACAAGCATTGGCATAGCCAATAGGTCTCGCTTTTGGGACCTTATAAGTATTTTTTAGCTTACGTGTTTTTAAGCCACGCCCTAATTACATTGGCCACGCCCCTTTGAGAGACCCCCCCAGTTTTTTCATCCCACTTAAAGCCCTGTGTGTAAGGTCTTAAGATCTAATGTCACTTCTTGTGATGTTACTTCCTGTGAGTTCATGGGTTGTGATGCCACTTCCTGAGATGCCATGTGCGATATCATGCTCCGTGATGTCACACGCTGTGATGTTAAGCGCCATGATATCACTTGCATACTACCTAACTTGGCTAGTCCCCCCCACTTCATTTTTTAAGACTTGTGCCCTCGCTAGGTAGGCTCAGTATAATTAAGCACTGCACTGAACATCTTTTCTGTTTTATTATACATTTAATAACGTGGAGAAGCCTGCATGCAGGTTAGCAGTTTTTACACAATTGTGAATTGTAAAGCTGTTTTGCACTACGTCTCCAAAGAGGATATGTTGGCAAAGAGTTTTTAGAAAGTGTAAGCAAAGAAGAATTTTGCTTTAAAGCAGCGAATGTATCAGAATGCATTCTGTGCTAAGAATGATTAAGCTCTCTCTTTATGGCATAAAGAATTGGATAGAAAAATGAGAAAATCTGTGCTCTTCAGTACGAGCAGAGTGCGCCCCTCTTGTGGGCAATATTGGCTTCTTTGATAAGACAATAAAGGCTTTCTACATGGACCATACAAAACGGATGCGTCCTCTTTAATAGCCATCTGTACAGGGGAGATGAGAGGGCCAGGTCATCTCTCTTCAGCTGTCATGGCATTAACGTAGGTAATGGAGCACGCGCTCTGTTCTGCCGGGTGTTGGTTTCCGTGGAAGTCCATTCTGATAAACCTATTTATTTCGCATAGCTGACCCAAATAAGCTAGCCAGCATAACACGCACACATTCTAAAGCATTTTGAATTACTTTGTCATTGTTTTCTGAAATGTCACTTTTGTCCCAAAATGGTGGCGCCCCTAGTGTGCAGATGGCGGCAAGTTGCATAAGCCAGCCAAAATATCTAAACAACAAAGGGATAAATTAAATGAAGAATAAAATGCAGCGTTGGCCGCAAATACAAATACTAATGTGCCGATTTTAAGTTGTGCCTGGTGCAGACGGACAGAGAGTGGCGATTGCAGTGGGGTCTGGCGCTTGTAGGGAGGCTTGCCAGACACAGCAAGGTGTCTCACATCTCAGGATGGTGTCTCTGGCCCACCAGACCTCCGCCTGAGAGTGTACAGCTGGCGGCTCTGTATGGAAACATTAGATACAAATTGTGGGGAATGAAGTGCCATAGCCGTGTATGAAATTGTCCAGAGATGAATTTTGTAGACCCTGTAACAGGATAGAAAAGAGACACAACATTCTTAAAGAAACAAAAATATAGCTCTGTAATATCATACTATCTCTCAGAGTTCAATACTCACATAAGCTGAAGAAGGAAATGAAAAAAGGTCACTCATACATGCCACACAACTTGCAGTCCGTCATGACCTTGGCAGCGCCATCCTGAAGAGATCAGTAGATAATTAAGGAAAACAAACTTCCTTTCACAGGAAGCTTGTAGCAATCACCCTCCAAATAATCCAGGAGAAAAGTACTGGAAGAAGAGCTCTCGAAGTGGCCCCCTTCGTAGCTCAAACAATGAAGCCCATGCTCGCAAACCCTCCCAAATCCTCCAGCTGGAGGTAATGTTGCCTGGCAGAGGCGTAATGCTTTACGCAACATCAAAGGCTCTCACACTCAGATGCGGTAATAAATGATATACTGAACGGTTCATGCCTCTTCCGTGTACACACGCGGTGAAGGTAAATGTAAACGGCTCCTGCCGCTTTGGGGCATACATGCGGTGAGAGTGAGTTGTACACGGCTCCTGCTGCTTCGGCATAACCCCACACGAAAGGAACAAACAGAAACGGCTTCTGCCGCTTCTGCGTACACACGCGGTAAAAGGAAATGCAAACAACTCCTGCCGCTTGCAAGCACACTCGCTGGGAAAATATAAATACAAACGGCTCCTGCCGCTTGCTTATCGGGAGGTTCGTAGCTGGAGAATGCGGCTATTATTCTCAACGGGAAGCCGCTAATGAGTCTCACTGTAGGGAGCCCCGTCGAGGGTCGAAATCCGCTGAGGAAGGGGTGAATGTTTTCATAAGTGCGACCGAGAATCAACAAAGCGTTTCCCTTGCGGGAGTGAGCCAGGGGCACCATGTGTTTGCAAGTTAATTACAAACATATGGTGTCAAAGCTCGCTCCCGCAAGGGAATCGCCAAACGTGCACGCGTTGCCATTGAAAGCAATGCAACGCGTGCACGTTTTTGCCTGCAGAAGTGAATCGATGGCTAAAGGTCTTTTTCCTATGCAGGGCATGCGCGCTGCGTAGGCGAGACCTAAAAAATTAAATTTACAGGGTCGCAACGGTGATCTCGAGAGGTGGGAGGGAAGCCTCAGTGGTTCCTGATGATTGGGACTGCTGCCTCCTCTCATTGGCTGACCTTGCTACGGGTCAGCCAATGAAAGGAGGTGGCCGTCCCTTACTGGTCACAGATTGGGACGGAGCCATTGAGACTGCTTTCCTCACCCACTCGCTGATTGACACTCGGTCCTGGCTACTTCAGGCCTTAAAACTGAAGTGTCCGGGTACATGGCTGTTAGTGACGCTACCCCCTCGTCCTGAGGGAGTGCCATCAAGCACTTTTCTGGGCTGAGAAGGTCATGCCAACTGGGCTGTGACATCATCAGACCAGCAAAGTTCATCTCAGGCAGCCAAGAAAGAGCCTGCGCATTTAGCCCAAGTACAGCACCCGACTGCCTGACCTGAAGAAGAAGAGTCTCTGTCAGGATGACTTCTGCTCAGCCTGATAGACATTCTTCATGTTTGGAAAAAAGTGGAGTGGCCGGCCCCCTCCGCTTTTAAAGAACGGGTTTCTGCTGGTCAAAGGGAAGAAAACAACCAAGGGTACAGTTTGAGACTCTTCAGACGAAAGAACCTCCATCTCTTTAGACGTTTCTCTTCCTGACACCTAATTCTGACATCTCAAAAACACCCTAGAGCACTGCACTTTGCTGATTCTGACAAACATGTCTTCTTGCCCTGATTTCCCCTCCTTAGACTTCTCTTTTGTTGAACTCTGCAGCTGAGCGAGAAGTACGGTCCGGTGTACACCCTGCATTTGGGCCTCCGTCGAGTGGTGATACTCTGGGGGTATGACGCAGTGAAGGAAGCCCTGGTGGACCAGGGAGATGACTTCAGCGGGAGGGGGGCTATGCCTACCTTTCAGTCTGTGATCGAAAACTATGGTGAGTACACTTTGTATATGATTATGCTTTAAAGAAATATCAATCTGTACGGTCATCTCAATTTAATTTTAGTTTGTTTACACTCGTACAATCAGGTAAGAGGTCAAATATTGAATGTGACTGTGCGATAAGTGCCTGCAAAAATGGATTTATTGTCCACATCAAAGGATTTGTTTACATTGCTCTGCTAGTTTGACATTGTAGAGATGGATCTTAATATTCAGGGGTGGGTAAATGTTTGCAAACGCTTGCCAAAGCAGCGGTGATCATTGCAGTAATTATTTCATTATTATTGGAATTTATATTATTATTACTAGTAGTACTACTAATGATAAAAATATCATTATAAAATAAAATATTTCTACAATGGTCAAGTCTTTTGTACTGAGCCAAACAAGTTTTGGCTCTGGGAAATAGGAAAAACATTTACTGCCAGACTGCAAAAAACCTTTACCGCCATACCTATTAAAGATGTTCTGTAGGGTATTAAATGTGGGTGGCTGCTTCCCCCACATGAGAAGGCAGCCATTGCCGTCAGATGGAGCCCAGCATTCTGCTCAAATGACAGGTAAAGCCCGCTAGTGCAACACGCGCCTCTCACAGTACATGCGCACAATGGGTGAAGCTCACTGCCTGGACTGTAGACTAGTTAGTGCCTCTTACATAAAAAGTTCCAATAGAATGTATAGATTTACTGTCCTAAATCTACACTTACTTACCTTGTCTATGTTAGTAGTGTGTGTGTTGTGGAGCTAGTTCTTCTGCCGTTTCGATCCTAAACAAGCATATGCAATGCAATAGGTCTCACATTTGTGAGAGTTTGAGCTATTGGCATTGTAAAAGACAATGGCTTTTATTTATGTGTTTTTAAAACCTGCAAGCGGTGTGTAAACACACACTTTGCACTTATTGTCCATTCATATGAGAAGCAAGGCTGGCAGTAAAAGAGGCGCATTTACTGCCAGCCTTGCTTCGCGTAAGCTATGACTATAAGTATAAAGTGCATGTTTACGCACCACTTGCAGATTACCAAAACACATAAATAAAAAGCATTGTCATCTACAATGCCAATAGCTTAAACTCTCGCAAATGCAAGATCTATTGCATTGCAAATGCTTGTTGAGCTCTGAGACGGAGGCAGCAGCATCCATAGGAAGGCAGGGACCGTGACTTCAGGCCGTATGTTTCAAAAGCAGGAGGGAGGAGAACGCAGCTGCAGGCAAAACAGACCTCTGTCTTTGAATGCACAGCAAATGTGGCAAGATAAGAGGAAGATTTACCGCCCTGTTTACAATAGAGCTCTGTAAACCACAAGCATGGGTCTCGAGTGCTCCAGCTTAAAGAAAGAAATAGTGCTCACAAGCTCTGTGTAACAACACATGTAACAGGGACAGTCCTTGAAAATGGGTGGTGCTTTTAAAGCCCATATCCTCAATACAGCATGTCTCGCAGAGACAGCGCAATCGCTGCCTAGGCGAGACCTAAAAATGGATATTCTGACAGCTGACCTGTTCTCTGCATGGCATTTTTCTGCCAGAAACAGCTCATCAGCTCTGAATTAGCCACTAATCAGCGAACTTCAAAATGGGATTCCCTAAACCCGCAGTGTGGGCAAGAGGGGAAAATGTATGCAAGTGGCGTGAGGCTCTTTCTAAAAGGATTAGGTAAGTGAATGAATTCCAATACTGGGGAAGCAATCCAAACTGAATAAATAGTCCAAGACACTGAACTGAACCACATTCATCCAAGTTCCAACTATTAGAAGAAAAATCCCTCCTAGGCAGGCACACTGCAATTAGGCGGCGCGGGAGAACTAGTCCAAGATCCAGGTCTTCAGCTTTTTTTGGAATTCCAGCAGCGACGTGGAGGTCCTGATGTGAAGAAGGAGGTCGTTCCACATCGAGGTGGGAGAATGATTGTCCTCTGGCTTTGCTTCTACATGTGCGGGGTACTTGGGCGAGAGAGAGAGAGAGAAAGAGGCTGAACGAAGGTGTCTGGTGGGTTGATCGAAGTGGAGGCGATGGTTTAGGCAGGTGCGTCCGATGTTGTGCAGAACCTTGAATGTGTTTGTGAGGAGTTTAATGATGCACCTTGAGTCCTGGGGGAGCCACTTGAAGATCTTTCGTAGCATGCACAGGATAAAGAAGCAGGAGGATGTGACAGAGTTGACTTTTGAGGCCAATCATACGTTTGCTGTCGAAGATGATTCAGAGATTTCAGGCACGCTCAGTTGGGGTGGGCAGGTGGCTGAACTCTGAGGGCCACTAAGAGGAGTCCCAGGGGGAGTTCTTGGTTTCAAAGATCAGCATTTCCGTCCCGTCAGTGTTGAGCTTCAGGCAGTTTTCCTTCATCCAGTCTGCTATGCTGGTCATATAGTTGTGGAAGTTGTTTACTGGTGTTGTTGGGATCTTCTGAGAGGGAGAGGAAGAGGTGTGTGTTGTTGACGTAAGAGATGATGTTGAGTCTGTGGTATTTGACGATGTTGGCCAGCGGTGCCATGTAAGTCTTGTAAAGGGTGGGGCTTAGAGACAAGCCTTATGGGACTTCACAGATGATTTTTTGTGTTCGGAGGTGAAGGGTGGGAGACATACTCGTTGGGTTCTTCCTGTGAGGAAGGAGGTGAACCACAGGAGTGCTGCTCCATGAATTCAGCTGTGATGGAGTCTGGCAACAAGTGTATGGTGTGAGATTGTGTCCAACGCCGCAAAGAGGTCAAGGAGGATGAGAGTAGGTGTCTCACCTCAGTCGAGTATTGCACGGATGTTGTCCCTGACTGCAAAGAGGGCTGTTTTGGTGCTGTGGTTGCTGTGGAATCCAGTTTGTGAGCAGTCAAGGAGTTGATGATGTTCCAGGTGTTTGTCGAATTGCTTATTGATTGCTTTCTCCATGACTTGGAAAAGGTAGTAGTGAGATGGATTTTTGACTTCGCTTGGGTTGGCCGATGGTTTCTTTAGGAGGGTGCTACCTTCTGTGTGTTACCAAGTTTCTGGGAAGGTGGCAGTTGCTATTGAGGCGTTGATAATGGTCATGAGTTTGAGGCTGACTTTGAGCCCATCTTGGCTGAAGATGTGGTGGTGGCATTAGTCGGTTGCTGTACTGTTTTTATGACGCAGGTTGTATCCTGCTGGGTGAGTAGGGTCCAGTTGGTTAGTTGGGTGAGTGTTGTGCTGGTGGTGGGTTCGATGAAGTTGGACGGTGTGGGCTGTGGGGTGAAGTTCTGTGGATCATGGCTATCTTGTTGTGGAAAAAGTCAGCAAGGCTGTCGCAGAGTTCTTGTGAAGGGATGACGATGGTTTCTGTGGCTGAGGAGTTGGAGAATTCCTTGACAATAGCAAAGACTTCCCTGATCTTGTTGGGGCTAGCTTCGATTCTTGCTGTGAGGGCTCGTTTCCTTGTCTTTCGCAGTTGGTGATGATTGAGTGCAGTTTTGGAAGTGGACCTATCGGTGGCATTTTTGCTGGTTCTTCATCTCCTCTCTGGTTGCTTGCAGTGGCGTTTGGAGTCCCTGAGGTCTGCCGTGCACCAGCTGGTGTGCATCTTGGTTCTTCTGTGTCTGGTGTGTTTGATCTGTGCGAGGGTGTTTGCGCAGTTTGAGATCCGGGTGTTGAAGATTTCACTCTGAGGTACAGCCTGAGGGTGAGGTCAAACTGGTAGATTGATTTGATTTGATTTGTCGATTTACATAGCGCACAAATGCCCGAAGGCGTCTTGGCGCTGGGGGATGGCAGAACATATAAGGTAGTGGGGTTGGGCGATGCGTTATAGATTTCCAAAGCTCAGTCAGCGAAGAGCCAAGTTTTCAGTAGTCTTCTGAAAGACATGAGTGAGGTACTGTTTTTTATCGACATTGGCAAACGGTTCCAAGTTTTTGCTGTTCCCAATATGAAACTTCTTCCTCCCCAGCGAACCTGCCTGTACTTGGGTAATTGTAGCAGTTTTAAATGAGAGGATCTGAGATTTCTGGCTGGCACATACCATTTCAAGTGCGATCTCAGATATAGCGGTCCTATGCCCTGAAGTGCCTTATAGGCCAGACATTGTGATTTAAAAATGATTCTCTTCCCCACTGGGAGCCAGTGAAGGGTTCTCAATCTATGGGAGATTGCTTCATGTTTGGGGACACCCAGTATCAATCTGGCGGCGGCGTTCTGCAGACGCTGCAGTTTTTGTAGATACTGGGATTGCAGCCCTACATATAGGGCGTTGCCGTAGTCCAATCTCGAAAGGGCCAAAGCTGTCACCAACGTCTTTACTGCTTCTGGGGGTATGAAAGAGCGAATCTTTCTGATCATCTTTAAAATCCCCCAGATAGTGGATGAAAGCTTGTTGATTTGACCGTCAAAAATCAGTTTGTCATCAAAGACCACACCTAGATTCTTGACATTGGAGACTGGCATCGGACAGTCTCCAAGGTTATCTGGCCACCACCTTGGTGACCAGAAGGACGGATCAGGGCCCAATATCAGGACCTCCGTTTTTTCTCCATTTAATTTTAGGCAATTAGTCTGCATCCAGGTGTTTACTTGTGACATGCAATTGTTAAAATGATCAGCTGTCGCGTCCACATTATTTGACACTGACACAACCACCTGGGTGTCGTCAGCGTAAGAGACCACCGAGAAGCCACATTGCCTAATAATCGAGGCTAACGGAGTCACATAAATATTAAAAAGCGTGGGGCTCAGAGAGGAGCCCTGAGGAACACCACACGGCAGTTCAAATGATTTGGATATAGAACCTCCCAGTTCCACTGAGAAAGTTCTGCCGGTTAGATAGGATGTAAGAAGATTGAGGGCGGATTCCTGAAATCCCAGCTCCGTCAATCTGGCAATTAATATTTCGTGGTTGACAGTGTCGAAGGCCGCCGACAGATCCAACAAAATCAAGGCGGCCTTCCCTCCTGAGTCCAGTGACCTTCTAAGTTCCTCTGTTGCCATGATCAAAGCGGTCTCGGTTCCGTGGCCCTCTCTGAACCCATACTGAGAGTGGTCCAGGAGATCTCCAGCGGAGATGAAAGAAGTAATCTGTGTGTTAAGCAGTTTCTCCAATACCTTAGATGAAAAAGGGATCCGAGAAATTGGCCGATAACTGCCAGGTTCCTCGGGATCTAAATTGGCCTTTTTTAGCAGAGGCAGGACTGAGGCTGTCTTCCAAGCATCCGGGAACTTGCCCGACTGTACGATCTTCCTAAACAGTAAGTTTAATTGTTCACTGAGTAATTCAGGGAACAAATGGAAGACCTTGGGAGGACAGGGGTCTGACGGGGCTCCTGATTTAGTCGCTATCACTACTTGGACAATCTGTTCCCATGTGGGAGATGTAAAGGAGAAGCCCGTGCCCGATGTGTGACTATCTGGCCCTGGCTTGGGTGTCTTAGGGGAGGGGTGATTCCCACCTATAAAGGTTTTATAAACTGACTCAACTTTGTTAATAAAGAACTGTCCCACGGTGTTACAAAATTCCAAGGTGCTGACTGTTTTAGCATTGGCTGAGAGGTTGGCTAATTTCTTTACAGTAACGAACAGTTCCCTGCTGGAGTTCTTAGCTTCCAGAATTTTCGACGTAAAGTAGTTGCTTTTTCCTCAATAATCAATCTCTTATACTCTGCTAATGTTAGTGCATACTCCTTCTTTTTGGCTTGATCATAGTTTACCCTCCACTTACTTTCGGACCTTCTGCAAATTCGTTTCTGAGCTCTAAGTTTCTCTGAAAACCAAGGTTCTGATGGCCTTTTCCTATTAGATCTAACACTCTTAATAGGGGCTGCAGCGTCAACCGCTGTTTTGATCCAAGTGGTTAGTCTGTGGACTGCTTTGTTTGTATCTGCTATTAGGTCCGGCTTGGTTACCCATAGTGAATTTCTAAGATCGGGGGTATTAATTTTAGTCCAATCTTGATATTTAACTGTGATAGGTGTATTAGATGATGTTAATTGTTGAGAGTTTGCCTTAATGTTGAACAATATAGCTCTGTGGTCTGACCAAGGTACGGGAATCACCTCCACAATTTTGATCATGGTATTGGAGGTAAAGATTCCGTCCAGAGTGTGGCCCGCGACGTGAGTCTCTTGCTTGACTATCTGTCCCAATGAGAACCCCGACAAGGCGTCAATGAGTGCGGTCACGTTGTGGTCTACTGCATTTTCAAGGTGATAATTAAAATCTCCTAAAATTGTGAAGTCTGAGTAGTTAATGCTGGCTTCCAAGAATGGACTGATTTTGTCCATAGGGGGGATCCGTGCCTTTGGTGGCCGATATATAAGAAGTCCTTTTAGAGTGTAGTTGTTGTTAAGTAGTACTTGGAAAGATAGCAATTCACACTCTGGGGTGCTACCAGCTGAGGAACCCGACACTGGCAGCTCTTCTCTAGCAATGATAGCTAGCCCTCCCCCCCGCTTGAGTGTTCTATCGGCTCTAATGATAGTAAAACCTACTGGGAGTGCTAATGCCAGGTCAGGATCCGAAGCTGAGTCTGCCCAAGTCTCTGTTATAAAAGCCAGATCGAGCTTATGGTTTTCGATCATTTCTGCAATTTCTGTGTTATGCTTTATTAATGATCGTGCATTGATTAACATGGCTTTTATACCTTTACTAGTGGATGAATGTGATGATTTTTGCTGTGATGTTGGTGACTTAATATTCCTGAAGCTAAAGTGTGATTGTGAGTGCGTTGATCAAGTCTGGTTCTGTGACTTTGCTCTAGTTGGGTTCCCTGGGCCTACCTGCAGGGAGGCCTGTGTGCTGGTGATGCTGAAGTGTACCGCAAAATGATCCGTCCAGGTGAGCTGGGTGGTGTGGCTGTATGTGATTCTGTTGCTGGAGGTGATGATGGGATTGAGTGTTTGGCCTGCAGCATGTGTAGGGTCATGGACGAGTTGGGTGAGTCCGATGTTGTTCAGGGAGTCAAGGAGTTGGTTAAGGAGTTGGGGTCCATATGGTCATTAGGTGGAAATTGAGGTAACCAAGGAGCAAGTACTCTTTGGAGTCAATGGTGAGGGGGGCGATGAAGTCTGCAATGAGTTTTGTGAACCTGGTTTGTGGCCCATGTGGGCGGTACATGAGGGTTCCCTTGATGGTTGTTCTTTCATCAGTCTGGAGTTCGAACTTCATATGTTCCATGGCCAGGGTGGTGTCATCTGTGTTGGTGGTGCATTGGATGGAGTCTCTGTGGATGATGGCAAGCCCTCCTCCTGGTTTGTTGATGCTTTCACAGTGGGTGATCATGTATCCCTCTGGAATGGCCGTTGTGATGTTGGGGGCTGATGTTGGGTTGAGGCAGGTGTCGATGAGGAAGAGGAGGAACGAAGCGAGTGAGTTGATGAGGTCCCAGACCGCGATAGGATGTTTGGAAGTAGTCAGCGTGTTAAGGAATGAGCATGCGATCTGCTGATGTTTTGCAGGTGTAGTGCGTGGAGTTGTCTGAGGGAAGCTTGGGGATGTAGGAGTGTGCATAGAGGGGCAGGTGAAAGGGAAGGTGCTGCAGACAAATCGTGGTCATATCATGGAATCGTGGAAAGTGGGGCAGCATGGCAGCAATGTTTGTGGTGGTAAACGAGAGCACAGAGTGCGGTGGAGGTGTAGCTCTGGCAGCTTGATAGACCTAGGTTCATGGTACTGGGCACGGTTCAGGCACGGAAAGGCTCAGACGGGCTTGCCTTCGGAATTCCTTTGGCACACTGGCAGTGCGTCTGCTGCACAGCTGCACTGCAGCCACCATTAAGTAGGTCCTGGGAGGTGGGAGGGGTGAAGGGGGTGGTGGGCAGGGCTTGGAAAGGCAAGAAGAAGAAGGGGGAAGACACACAGGAGAAAAGGTATGAAGCGGGGAGTAGGCGGGAGGGGGGAGTGGGTGAAGGCAACTGATAGCAGCAGAAGGGGTGAAGGAAGGGGAAACAAAGGGATGGCAAAATGTGACAAAGCAGAAAGGTGCTAAGAGACATGAGTGAAGGCAAAAAGAGGCAAAAGAAAAGAGGCAAAAGCTGAGAAATAGCAAGGAAGCAAAGAGGCACGAGTTAAAGGCAAAATGAGCATACAGAGGCAAAAGCTGGAAAAGAGCAATGAAGCAAAGAAGCACATGTGAAAGCCAAAAAGGGGCAAAAAGCTGAAAAAGAGCAATAAACCATGAGTGAGAGAGCGCAGTGAGAGAGTGAGGTGGTCAGCACTAGGAGTATGGAGCTGGTTCTGAAAGGGCCTTGACTGTTTGGAGGACAGGTCTAGCTAAGTGGGGAGCTGTGCATGGGCACATGCTTCTGTGTCAGAACTTACAGTGAAGGAAAATGTGAAGAAACATTACTACAAGAATAGTTACATTGTCAATGAAAGTTGCTTTGAAACTATGTATGAAGGAATCTATTACAATGCCAACAACTTCAATGGCCATAATCCATAGAGACTTGAGAATATGGGCTATTAAGCCAGAGACTGTCTGCAGCTGTAATGTAGAAGTTGAGCTGTGAAAAATAGATTATAATGTTGTCGGAGATCGGAAAGAGAGTAAGGGCAATTACTTACTGGTAATATTCATTTCCCTGAATAATAGCTCTCATTATCCCAGTCCTTACGATAATAAGTCCTGCCTCCTTACAGATTGCTTTACAAAATAAGTTAAAAGATTGCCATTCTTATTTCTATGTTTTATTCTATTTCATATGATAAGACCTCCCTATTTCCATCCTTGTTCCTGTTTCTAGCCAGTAGTACAAGCAGCCTCTCCCAGCCCACTCTCAGTGTGATAAACGCTCCCCGCCCTGCCTCTGCACATGAGCGGGGACCGCAATGTGGAGAGGTGCTGAAAATCAGAAAGATGCCTGTGCTGCAAGGCGACCCAGGTTATAAGGTAGTGACACATTATAAGAGGAATATAAAATTCTGAACCAAAACATACCTTTAAAATCTGACCTGCATAGGTACAGGAAATAGAACAGGAAGAAGGAAGGTAAGGGAGGGGTCGTATTATGTTGTATAGAATAAAACATAGAAACAAGACTAGCAGTCTTTGAATTTATTTTGTAAAGCGTCCCTGTTGGGAGACGGGACTCTCCACTATTGAAAGGACTGGGACGAGCAGGGCAGATGATGGGTAATGCAAGTTTTGGTGTTTCAATTACAGGTTTTATCAGAGGCATCCAAAGCAGGGACATAGTTTTGGTGTTGATGGCATTCCAAGCTCTTTAGAAACATCGAGTTCTCTTCAGGGCAATAAGATAACAGGGACACCTGATTAAAGGGTAGTCACAAGGTCATGATTGGATGAAGGATCTAGGATGTGTAAGAGTTCCAGTGACACCCAAAAGTTGATAGATAAAATGTAATCACTCAGTTGTGCTTGCAATCAAGTGGTGTCACTCTTAGTAATGTATATATACAGTGCAAAGTTGGTGCAGAGTCCAGACTGACGTTGGCTAAATCAATCCAAATGCTAGATATTCACTTTAAATTAACCTGTGTTCACCCTCTGGTAGCTTGGCACAGAGCAGGCAGGCTTAACTTAAGAGGCAATGTGTAAAGTATTTGTGCAACACACACACAGTAACACAATGAAAGCAAAACAAAAAACTCCACACAGGTTTAGAAAAATAGAGAATTTTATCTGTGTAAAACAAGACCAAAATGACAAAATTCCAATCAGTAGAAGTTGAGATATGTATTTTTAAAGAATAAATGCAAAAACAGTGCTTTGAAGTCAATAGCGCTAAAAGGTTACTTGAGGTCGTAAGGGACTGAGGTAAATACAAAGTTCAGGCCAGCCGCAATGAAAGGCAGGCTGGCTACAAGATTTACACAGGTCCTGCTGAAAAAGTACCTTAGATGGAGAAAAGGGTCGACACTGATGGCACGATGCATCAATATCTTCCACGTAGTTGGGTCGTTGCATCGTCATCAAGCTCCATTGAGATGCAGGCAATGCATCATCATCGAGCCACGCAGAGCGTCATCATTGGGCCGCACAGGTTGTAGAACCTCTGTCATCGAACAGCCTCTAAATTGGCTTCGAAGGGTGATTCCTTGGTTCCGATCAGCGCAACGGTGATGATGTGTCCGTTTTGTGGCAAAACAGCTGCAAATCCCATTTCTGAGGCCCAGGAATGAAGGGTGCTCCTCAGGCAAGGGTATGACTCACAGATGGCAGAGTCCAGCAGCACCAGCAGGATTGCAGGAAGTGTTTTGTGTCCCTGAGACTTCAGAAAACAGGAGGCAAGCCAGCAAGACCTTGGAGTCACTCTGGGATTAAGTGAGATGGGTCCAGTCCTTGTCCTCAGCCGGACAAAGAGCAGCAGACAGCAGGGCAGCTCAGCAAAGCAGAAAAGAAGTTCCTCAGAACAGTCAGTCCAGGCAAAGTGCCATTTCTTCCAGCAGAGTTCTTTCCAGGCCCAGTAGTGTACTGTCTTGGTAGGGTCAGTGCCCCAGTACTTATACCCAAATGTGACTGTGAATATGAAGTGGGGGGTGACATCAAAGTAGCTCCTTGAAGTGCACGGGTCCCCTTTCATCCCAGCCCTGTCTGCCAGGCTGTCTGTAGGGGGTAATCAGCCCTTTGTGTGGGACACAGTACACTGCCTATTCAGATGTAAGTGTTAGCTCCCACTCCCCCTTCCTGCCCAGGAAGGCTATCAGAATGCAGATGAATGAAGATGAGTGCAGATGAGTCCTCTGTCACACTCACCCTTCCTGTGTTTGTGGCTGTCTATAGGGAATGCACTAAGTGTAGCTGTCACCCATCCCAGATGTGTATTGGAGACAGGCTGCAGGCACACAGAAAAGTTAAGAGCAGAGAAATGTACACTTTCTAAAAGTGGCATTTCTAAAATAGTAATGTCAAATCCAACTTTACCACTAAAAAGGATTTATCATTACTATTTCAGACATATGAAACATGATTTAGCTACTCCTTTCTAATCAGGAATTGTAGCTTAACAGTGTTTTAAGGAATTCCCAATGCTAGGAGAGGAGTAGGCCTCACAGTAGTGAAAAATGAATTTAGATGTTTGTCGCTACCAGGACATGTAAAACTTAAGAGTACATTTCCTATGTTTTATTTACACAGCACCCTGCCCTTAGGGCTACCTAGGGCTTGCCTAAGGGGTGACCTATGTGTAGTAAAAGGGGAGTTTAAGGCTTAGCAAGTGGCTTTAAATGCCAAGTCAAAGTGGCAGCAAACTACACACACAGGGCCTGCAATGGCAGGTCTGAGACAGGTTTGAAAGGCTACTTCTGAGGGTGGCACAGCCAGCGCTGCAGACCCATTAGTAGCATTTGGATTACAGGCCTTGGGTATATAGTATACCACTTTACAAGGGACTTACAGGTGAACTAAATATGCCAGTCAGGCATACACCATTGTCACCATGTGCAGGGGAGCAGCACATGCACTTTAGCAGTGTCAAGTCAAGTCAAAAGCAATGTTTATTTAGACCATAGTCTTTAAACAGCAATAAAACAACGATTATAAATAATAAATCAATGCAATTTCATCAATGATTCCATATGAAGAGGTAACTTTTACGCGGAAAATTTACAACACGAATATCCCACATTGAGTGACACAATAACATAATTCCTTAATATGAACATTATCAGTACGACCCCATTAAAATTAATAAAAGTTCAAGTTAATTTAAATTTTATGTTAATAAATAAGTACATATTAATAACATTCAACCTCTAAGATCACTAAAAATACTTCAATTTTTCCCTAAAAAACTTTTTACGGCCTTCATATAACTTCCAATTGCAATTGCAATCTCAAGATTAGACATATCTGTAAGTAAGTCTACCGCCTGAGCCCGTGACGCCGTATCATATTTTAAGAAAATGGGGTGTAAAAATAATTTACTCTGGGCTAAAACTGCAGCACAGTCTAATAATATGTGCAAAATATCACTTTTTGCTCCCAGCATACATTTACAGTTTCCATCAGGCTTTATCCTTTCTGCTTTTATTTTCTCATTTGCCAACCAAGGATTAATGCCAATTCTTAGTCTTAAAATTTCACATCTGAGCCAATAATTGGGTAGTGTGTCTAGGTAAGGGTACCAGGCTTCATTCAACCAGGAAGCCCTCATAAATTGTACCGATTTTTTCGTGCTCAAGTACTCCATGTCTACCCTCCTGGACAATTCCTGGCCTTGTGATCTAAGTGTACTCTTGGTAAATTCTGCCTGCAGTGATTGTGGACAGATTCTCACCTTTAAGTTCTCACCAACCATATACAATTTCTTTCTAGTCTCCTTGGCCCATTTTAGACTACTAAGCTGAATCTCATTTCTGCACCATTGTGAGACCTTCTGTACCGCCCCGGGTTCCTGGCGTTTCCAGAACCTTAGCAAAGTCACTTGAGCCTCTATGCTCCATGATGTTGTTCCTAGCTCAATTCTAATGGCCTGGATCATTGCTGGGCCTGGTAACGACAATAGGGATTTTAAACACTTCCTTTCCTCTAAGTCCCAGTCACTTCTACCACTTAGGTAAAGGACTTCTGCTCCATACAGTACTTGAGGGGGAATCATTGCTCTATAGGCCTTTAACAACGGTCTATGGGACATATCTCCGTAATCTCGATTAAATTTTTTCAACCCACAAACCGATGTAAAGGCCTTTGCTTTCTGGGCTTCTAAGTGCGTATGCCACTTTAGAGTACTATCGAACCAGACCCCGAGGTATCTGTATTCTCTCACAATTTCCAATTTTAAAGGGCCTAAAAACCAAAAACTGGGGTCTCTTTTCCCAAAGCATAACATTTTTGTTTTATCCATATTTACAGTTAAAAACTTTGCCACACAGTACTCTCTAAAAGCGTTTAACTTCCTTTGGAGGCCTAGCTCGGTCTGATCAAAAATTACCAGGTCATCTGCGTACAACAGGCATGTCAATTTTTTACCATTCATTTTCGTGCTGGCCTTTCTATCGACCTCTAAGGCCGAGGGCAAATCTGCTAGGAATATGGCAAAGAGCAAGGGGGCCAACACACAGCCCTGTCTGAGACCGTTCTCAATCGCTATTTTTGGCGTCAAAGACCCCCCCGTATCCTTAATAATCTGCGCCCAGTTTCCTCTATGTAGCTCTTTAATTATAGCCAGAAGACCTTCCGGTATGTTATAGTTTTCCAAAGTCTCCCAGAGGCATTTACGGTCCACTAAATCAAACACAGCACGGAAGTCCACAAAGCAGCAATATAGCTTCCCTTTTTGCTCAATTGACTTCCGTGCCACTGCCCATAGTGCGAAGCAGTGGTCGACGGTGGAGTGGCCTTTCTTGAAGCCCCCCTGTTCTACCGGCACAATCGACCGCTGATCCACCCAATCCTTAAGTCTGCCTAATATTATTTTTGCGAAGACTTTTTCCCCAATGTCAAGTAAGTTAATTAATCTGTAGTTTTTTGGAGCTTTCATGTCACCCTTCTTGTACACCGGTCTGATTACTGCTCCCTTCCAGTTCTTAGGAATTTTTCCTGAGTCCAAAATGACTAAAAACATGTGGGACAAAAATTCAGCCCACCAGTTCAACTGAGACTTTATTATAATAGCTGGGAGGTTATCTGGTCCTGCAGCCCTGGTTAGCTTTAGCTTTTTTATCGTGTTCATCACATTTGCTACAGAAAAGTCTCTTTTTAAATCTTCCACTAACCCACTCCAATACAGCGGCTCTCCTTCTTCAGGTGAACTACGGGAGCTATTCAGTCCCTTCAAATATTCCACCCATGCGGCCTCTTCTACTACGCAATTCATAGCCCCCACAGGATGTTCTGCTGCTGCCTGTATCAGCTTCCATAACTGGTGTATATTCTTTGTTTCAATGGTTTCCAACAGGTTTTCCCAACATTTTTCTTTGTAAACTCTTTTCGAACTACTGATTAACATTTTATATTCTCTTCTCAGTTTTTTGAGATTTAAAAATCTACCCAGGTCATATTTAGCTCTGAGGATTCGTGCTTCTCTCCTTATCTCCCTCTTCTTCTTTAAACATTCTACGGAGAACCACTTAGCTTGCCTTACCGGGATTTTATGTTGGTGTATTGCCCCTGTTTTCTCATTTTTTAATTCAACTCGGAGGCATTGCACTACCTGTTCTATTTTTTCCTCAAACCATTCCAAATTTTGCCCTCTGACACTTCCCAAGTCTAGCTTCTGTTATAATTTTGCCAACTTTGCTATGTATTCGTCCGTTAATCTAGTTGTCACCCGCCTAGGATACTCTACTTGTTGTGGAATTACTTTGTCTCGTAGGCTCGGGATCACACCTCGGACCTCAATCTGCAGGGAGTTATGATCACTGCCTTCCCTTTGACATACCCTAAACCCCTTTATTAATGCAAAGTTCCAAGCAAAAGTAAAAGCATAGTCTATTGAGCAATTTTGTGAACCTATTTTAAATGTTTTCTTAGCCGGGCAATCTGTTTCTGTCCTGCCATTCAGGCAAAATAGGCCCTTTGTCCCCAAATAATTTACTAAGCTTATGTCTTGGCTTGAGGAAGCACAGTCTGGGAAGGTTACCATTCCTATATCGTAAGCTTCCAGAATTTCCATGTACCAAGGATCTAACTTATTTGGATTCAATTTATGGTTAAAATCACCCATCATTAAAAATATATCAGTGCCGTACTTTTCACTTAGAGTATCCATGTCTTCTTTAAAATGCCCCATCACAGCCCCATATTCCTCAGGGCACCCCCATTGCATATAAACATTTATAAGGACCAAGTTTGCGCACTTTAGCAGTGGTTAGCAATGTAAAACTGCTCAGAGTCCTAATGCCCCAAAAATATTTTCAGCAAAAAGAGGAGGAGGAAGGCGAAAGGTTGGGGTAATCCTTCAGAGATGGTCATTTTCCAACACTATACTTTTCTGGTTGAATTAAAATACCCATAAGGCTACGGTGTATTAGTGATTTTACTACAGTTAGAAATTGGGACTCTAGCTGGCAGAGGTTTTCACTCTGTCTACGTAGGGACCACAATCCAAGTCAGTGTAAGTCAGATACACAACCTAAATTAACCTGTGCTCGCCCTTTGGTAGCTTGGCACAGAGCAGTCAGGCTTTACTTAAGAGGCAATGCGTAAAGTGTTTCTGTACACTTTAATTACAATAACTTAGTGAAAACACCACAAAAAGGCTTTAGTAACATAGAGAATTTTGATCTGAGTAAAACAAGACCTAAATCACAAAAATCCAATAAGCAGAACTTGAGATATGAATTTTTAAAGAATAAACTGCAATAACGTGCCTATACGCAATGGCGCTTAGGGGTTACTTGAGGTCATGTTGGACCGGGGTAAATCCAAAGTTCAGGTTGACCATGATGGAGGGCAGCCCATGTACAGGACCCACACAGGGCCCGCTGAAAAAGTACATTGGATGGAGCAAACGTTGGCGTCAAAGACTTGATGCGTCAGTTCCGATCCATGCAGTTGGGTAGATGCGTTGGTGTCTGGCTTCGCAGTCAGGTCCCGCATCGTCCTCAAACCCCTTTTGATGCAGGCTATGCATCATCGTCGAGTCTCGCAGCTGAGTCCCATATCAAACCCCTTACGATGCAGGTGATACGTCAATGTCGAGCCTCGCAGTTGGGTCCTGCATTGTAGTTGAGCTGCGCTGGGATGTCCTCGAAGTGGCGCTGCATTGGTGTTGAAGGGCACTGCTTCGGTTTTGATTGGCGCAAAGTCATCACTGCATCTACTTTTGCAGGAAAACAGCTGCAGAACCCACTTTCAAGGCCCAGGACTGGATTGGGGCACCTCTTGGCAGGACTCACAGTTGGCAGAGTCCAGCAGCTGAAGCAGAGTTGAAGGACATCTTTCATGGCCCTGATACTTCCAAACAGGAGACAAACCAGCAAGCCCTTGGAGAAGCTTGGGTTCAAGGATGTTTAGCAAAAGACACACAATTGATGGACGGAATGCAGAACAAATCAAAACATTCACCCCCAGTCTAGAGATCTGGGTTAAATCCATCATTCTTTTGCTCACCATGCCACCCCAGTTTAGACCTGACCATATGCAAATCGGTTTTGTCCTGTGCCTCATGGGAACAGTCCAGCCCGAACTGCCAAGCCAGGTCTTCCCTGGACCGGAAACAAGCATCCTAGGACCGGTTTCGGGGTTTCACCCCTCAGCAGCCAGGATAGCTTGATTCCAGTGGCACAGTGAGCCCGGGAACCACGTCTGGGCATACCCGGCGCACTTAGGGCGAGAAAGCAAAAGACACACAATTGATGGACGGAATGCAGAACAAATCAAAACATTCAACCCCAGTCTAGAGATCTGGGTTAAATCCATCATTCTTTTGCTCACCATGCCACCCTAGTTTAGACCTGGCCATATGCAAATCAGTCTTGACCCTGTGCCTCATGGGAACAGTCCAGCCTGAACTGCCAAGCCAGGTCCTCCCTGGACCGGAAACAAGCATCCTAGGACCAGTTTCGGGGTTTCACCCCTCATCAGCCAGGATAGCTTGATTCCAGTGGCACAGTGAGCTAAAGAATGATGATGGATTCAATCCAGATCTGTGACTGGGGGTGAGTGTCTGAAAAGTTTCAGCGCTCCATCCATCATCTCCTTGTGTTTGCTTTGTTCTCCCTAAGTTGGCAGTGTATGCCCAGACGTGGGTCCCTTGCTCACTTTGCCACTGGATTCAAGATAGCCTGGCTGAAACCGGTCCCAGGATGCTTGTTTCCGGTCCAGGGAAGACATGGCTTGGCAGTTCGGGCTGGACTGTTCCCATGAGGCACAGTGTCAAGATTGATTTGCATATAGCTGTGTCTGAACTGGGGTGGCGAAGTGAGCTAAAGAACGATGATGGATTCAACCCAGATCTAGACTGGGGGTGAGTGTCTGAAAAGTTTCAGCGCTCCGTCCATCATCTCCTTGTGTTTGCTTTGTTCGCCCTAAGTTGGCAGGGTATGCCCAGATGTGGGTCCCTTGCTCACTTTGCCACTGGATTCAAGCTAGCCTGGCTGATGAGGGCTGTTAGCCCGAAACTGGCCCCAGGATGCTTGTTTCCGGTCCAGGGAAGACATGGCTTGGCAGTTCGGGCTGGACTGTTCCCACGAGGCACAGGGTTAAGACTGATTTGTGTATAGCTGTGTCTGAACTGCGGTGGCAAAGTGAGCTAAAGAACGATGATGGATTCAACCCAGATCTGTGACTCAAGGTGAGTGTTTGCTTTGTTCGCCCCAAGGATGTTTAGAGAAGGTCCAGTCCTTCTCACTGACAGGCAAGAAGCAGCAGGCAGTAGGCCAACACAACAAAGCAGGTAGCAAAGTGGCAGTCCCTCCTAAAGAACAGCAAAGTGGTAGTTCCTCCTACAGAACAGCATTCAGAAGGCTGCAGGCCACACAGAAAATCAGTTAACAAAGAGGCAGTCCCTCCTACAGCACAGCTGCTCTTCTGCCTTGCAGAATATCTTTAGATCCATAAATGTTCTGATTTCATGGTGTCAGAGATCCAGTACTTGTACCAAATTTGACCTTTGAAGTAGGGAGCCTTCAAAGAGATGCTTTGAAGTGCACTCTGCCCTGCCTTTTCTGCCCTGGCCCAAGACTCACTACAGGGGGTATGCAACCCTTTGGTTTGGGACAGGCACATCCCTATTCACGTTCAAGTGTCATCTCCTACCTCTCATCTTGCCTCAGGATGACCCATCAACATGCAGATGCCTGCTCAGTCACACCTACTCTGCCTTTGTGTGTGGCTGTCTAGAGGGAATGAAGGAAGCCAGCTGTCACCCACCCCAGATGTGCATTCCAGGGACAAGCAGAAGGCACCAAATGGTTTATTTAACAAACTGCCATCTTTCTAAAAGTGGCATTTTTAGAACTGCAATTTAAAAACAAACTTCACCATAAATTATATTTTGAAATTGTGAGTCCAGAGACACCAAATTTGATTTTCCTTTCTTGTCCCAATGGGAAGCTACACTTATAAAATGTTATACGGCAGTCCCCATATTAACCTCTAGGAGAGAGTGGTCCTGCAGTAGTGAAAAACAAATTTACGAGTATTTTACTACCAGGACATTGGAAACCTAAAAGTACACGTCCAACTTTTTAAATACACTGCACTCTGCCCTTGGGGCTGCCTATGACCTACCTTAGGGGTGACTTATCTGTACTATAAAGGAAGATTTGGGCCTGACAAGAGGGTTAACTTGCCAGGTCGAAATTGCAGTTTATACTGTACACACAGGCTTTGCAGTGACAGGCCTGAGCTATGCTTAAAGGGCTACTGGAGTGGGTGGCACAATCAGTGCTGCAGACCCACTAGTAGCGTTTAATTTACAGGCCCTGGGAACATATAGTGCACTTTACTAGGGACTTATAAGTAAATTAAATATGCCAATTGTGGTTAAGCCAATGTTACCATGCTTAGAATACAGAGCACATGCATGTTTGCACTGGTTAGCAGTGGTACAGTGCCTAGAATCCTAAAGCCAGCAAAAATGAAGTTAGTAAAACAGGAAGTCAGAAGGCAAAAAGTTAGGGGAACCATGCCAAGGATGCCAGGTCTAACAACTACATTAATTGTATACTTAGAATATATTTATGTGCCTATCTACAAAGTTTGCATAAATGAATTCCAGGTGAACCATTGTTTTGAGTATTTACTGAATGTCCAGGTTCTACTGGCACAAGGGCTGCTACTGTTATATATAGGCTGACCTACTCATGCATGGACCTAGAAAACTTGAGAGTTATGCGCTTGTTCATCTTAGGCAGCAATCTCCAGGTGTTGTATGCTAGCCTCCTTCCACCTAGTCTAGTGAGCTGCCACTCTTTTTGGCTCCCAGCAATGCAATCCAGTGTACTCCCTATTCAGCTGCCTTCCTTCATTCAATCTAATACTGTGTGCTGCTTACGCCACATGGTCCCATATATGTTATGTTGATTTGTATAGTGCACTAATCACCCAGGAGGGTATACAGGCGCTTGGGCAAGGTATGTAGGTGTTTGGTCCCAAGGTGCTTATATAAACAGCCAGGTCTTCTGCTTCTTGCGGAACTCAATAAGTGAGGAGTCTCTGATGTGTCAAGGGAGGTTGTTCCGTGTCTTGGGTGCAATGTAAGAAAATGTAGTTTTTGCCAAGAAATGTGAATTCACTCCATGTAGACTGAACACCATGTATCCATCTTGGCCTTTCAGTAAAACAAAAATAATTGTTTCAGGAGGGCAAGTCGATTTGGAAAGCTGAAGCAAATTAAGACTGCAACTACCAGAGCAAACTATTTGTTAAAATAAAGCTCTGGGCATCGCTCCTCTGATCAGCATGCAAGGCATGTTGCCTCCCTTTTGTGATGCTTCAAGCCAACCTTGGTGTTTTAGCCTGAAAGTCATGTGTGCCTTGAAAATGAAATACCACTTGGCAGTATGCCAAGGTGTCTTTTTTGTTTATAACACAGTGTTTAGTTTGGTGTGGGGGGGACTACAGAAGGACAAGCTAGCTTTAACATCAGGTTACTTATTTTTATCCCACCTCCTCCCGGCATAGAAATATATTCTTTGTATTTCTTTTTAAATTCTTTTTATTAAACAAATGCTCAGCAACACATCACAGGTACACAGAATCATCTGTTATGTCAAGCAAGGTTATCGGGTTCATCACTCATCCCAGACCCAACGACAAACTATTGCAGCAAAGATGTTTTGCATGACCTCCCCTCCCAAAACGCCAATCACAATTGTAATGTTTCAAGTCCCTCTATATTCCACCAATTGCCAGCCCTCCCTCAAACACACCCCTCTGTAGCTTGTGGAGGGCTATCCTGGAACTTACCCCATCCGATGAAAGCTGTCTTTTTTCGTTGTCGATCTTTCGGAAAAAATCTGACCGTATTTTGCATGGGGTGTTCTGGAGGACATACAAGAGGCGCGGTAGTGCCATCATTTTAAACAGGGCTGTTCTTCCCATCAGTGAGAGTGTGAAGGAAGTGACCCAATTAGGGTCACCCGGGTCACTCTCGAACTCCTCTAGCCTTCCATTCAATGAAGAGTCGATGACGCAGTAGAGAATACAAGCAAACTCGTTTATTCACAAAGTACCCTGCAGTGGAGTCCAATTTGACCAGCCTCCTATGATGGCTGACGAGGGACTGACTCTAGCAAACATAGAGTTACATTTTGTAGGTTGTGAAGCCCACAAAGACCCGCCTACTATGGAAAAGTACTGGTAGCTGTCGTAATACAATGGGGGTACAGAGCACAAGTTTCAGTTCCGCAGCCTGGCACAAGCTAACTACTGCCCAAGGTCATCTGACTTATCCTCCCTACTAGACACGTGGGAGAAGGCCTCTATGTAACAGAAAAGGCATGCGTTAATGAGCAAGATTCGACATTGGAGAAACGAAACTTACCAAGGACCATTTCTCGTAAATGATCAAGTAACAGTTTCGATTATAATACAAAATGGCGTCTTCAAGAGCTAAAATGGTGGTGCAGATGTCAACCTAACTAACGTAATATCTGCACTTTCTAGTTACGTATGCATACAGCGAGAATATATAATGAATTAGCTACATAAATGCTAACATAATATCAGGTAAAATACGAGTAATATGGTAATAATACATTTCAATTCTAACAGACCCTCCTTTTAGCATTTATAAGCTAATACGGACACCTTTATCCTTGCTATCAGGTAAAGGTCTTTACAATTCTAAAAGTAGAGAAAATATAGAGATACAGGTAATAACATGTCAGGTGCAGATATATATATATATATATATATATATATATATATATATATATATATATTAATCAACAAATGCCCGAAAGCTTTGACAGGGCACTCGACAGCTCGCCAACCTTCCGGTCTTCACTTCTGACTCTTCCGGCATCCCGAAGAATCTCTCCATTGCCTGACGCGTTTCGATGCTTCACGCATCTTAGTCATAGGCTTTGCTTATTCACCATGTCGCGGAAGGAGCTCTCTTTTATTTCTATTCTTAGCATGCTTAATTAGTTAATCGCCCTCAGTGGGCTCCGCATAGTGCGTTCATTATCTGGCATGCTGGGACATGTAGTCTCACTTCGAGCATCAATTTTCCCTTAGTGGGGATCCGTTCACATTAGCACTTTAAAAGCATTGTATATCCTTAGTAGGATCTCGGAATGTCATGGAAAGTCCAAATATATTAGGCTTGCTGCGCCGTATGGTCCAGAAGTAGTTTCATGCCACAGCCTCTCTTTCCTTGACAGAGATGGTGCTCCTGTCCACGGCAGGGCCGCCGTGTAAACAGATTAATCAACAAATGCCCGAAAGCTATGACAGGGCACTCGACAGCTCGCCAACCTTCCGGTCTTCACTTCTGACTCTCCCGGCATCCCGAAGAATCTCTCCATTGCCTGACGCGTTTCGATGCTTCACGCATCTTAGTCATAGGCTTTGCTTATTCACCATGTCGCGGAAGGAGCTCTCTTTTATTTCTATTCTTAGCATGCTTAATTAGTTAATCGCCCTCAGTGGGCTCCGCATAGTGCGTTCATTATCTGGCATGCTGGGACATGTAGTCTCACTTCGAGCATCAATTTTCCCTTAGTGGGGATCCGTTCACATTAGCACTTTAAAAGCATTGTATATCCTTAGTAGGATCTCGGAATGTCATGGAAAGTCCAAATATATTAGGCTTGCTGCGCCGTATGGTCCAGAATTAGTTTCATGCCACAGCCTCTCTTTCCTTGATAGAGATGGTGCTCCTGTCCACGGCAGGGCCGCCGTGTAAACAGATTAATCAACAAATGCCCGAAAGCTTTGACAGGGCACTCGACAGCTCGCCAACCTTCCGGTCTTCACTTCTGACTCTCCCGGCATCCCGAAGAATCTCTCCATTGCCTGACGCGTTTCGATGCTTCACGCATCTTAGTCATAGGCTTTGCTTATTCACCATGTCGCGGAAGGAGCTCTTTTATTTCTATTCTTAGCATGCTTAATTAGTTAATCGCCCTCAGTGGGCTCCGCATAGTGCGTTCATTATCTGTCATGCTGGGACATGTAGTCTCACTTCGAGCATCAATTTTCCCTTAGTGGGGATCCGTTCACATTAGCACTTTAAAAGCATTGTATATCCTTAGTAGGATCTCGGAATGTCATGGAAAGTCCAAATATATTAGGCTTGCTGCGCCGTATGGTCCAGAATTAGTTTCATGCCACAGCCTCTCTTTCCTTGACAGAGATGGTGCTCCTGTCCACGGCAGGGCCCCCGTATAAACAGATTAATCAACAAATGCCCGAAAGCTTTGACAGGGCACTCGACAGCTCGCCAACCTTCCGGTCTTCACTTCTGACTCTCCCGGCATCCCGAAGAATCTCTCCATTGCCTGACGCGTTTCGATGCTTCACGCATCTTAGTCATAGGCTTTGCTTATTCACCATGTCGTGGAAGGAGCTCTCTTTTATTTCTATTCTTAGCATGCTTAATTAGTTAATCGCCCTCAGTGGGCTCCGCATAGTGCGTTCATTATCTGGCATGCTGGGACATGTAGTCTCACTTCGAGCATCAATTTTCCCTTAGTGGGGATCCGTTCACATTAGCACTTTAAAAGCATTGTATATCCTTAGTAGGATCTCGGAATGTCATGGAAAGTCCAAATATATTAGGCTTGCTGCGCCGTATGGTCCAGAATTAGTTTAATGCCACAGCCTCTCTTTCCTTGACAGAGATGGTGCTCCTGTCCATGGCAGGGCCGCCGTGTAAACAGATTAATCAACAAATGCCCGAAAGCTTTGACAGGGCACTCGACAGCTCGCCAACCTTCCGGTCTTCACTTCTGACTCTCCCGGCATCCCGAAGAATCTCTCCATTGCCTGACGCGTTTTGATGCTTCACGCATCTTAGTCATAGGCTTTGCTTATTCACCATGTCGCGGAAGGAGCTCTCTTTTATTTCTATTCTTAGCATGCTTAATTAGTTAATCGCCCTCAGTGGGCTCCGCATAGTGCGTTCATTATCTGGCATGCTGGGTCATGTAGTCTCACTTCGAGCATCAATTTTCCCTTAGTGGGGATCCGTTCACATTAGCACTTTAAAAGCATTGTATATCCTTAGTAGGATCTCGGAATGTCATGGAAAGTCCAAATATATTAGGCTTGCTGCGCCGTATGGTCCAGAATTAGTTTAATGCCACAGCCTCTCTTTCCTTGACAGAGATGGTGCTCCTGTCCACGGCAGGGCCGCCGTGTAAACAGATTAATCAACAAATGCCCAAAAGCTTTGACAGGGCACTCGACAGCTCGCCAACCTTCCGGTCTTCACTTCTGACTCTCCCGGCATCCCGAAGAATCTCTCCATTGCCTGACGCGTTTCGATGCTTCACGCATCTTAGTCATAGGCTTTGCTTATTCACCATGTCGCGGAAGGAGCTCTCTTTTATTTCTATTCTTAGCATGCTTAATTAGTTAATCGCCCTCAGTGGGCTCCGCATAGTGCGTTCATTATCTGGCATGCTGGGACATGTAGTCTCACTTCGAGCATCAATTTTCCCTTAGTGGGGATCCGTTCACATTAGCACTTTAAAAGCATTGTATATCCTTAGTAGGATCTCGGAATGTCATGGAAAGTCCAAATATATTAGGCTTGCTGCGCCGTATGGTCCAGAATTAGTTTCATGCCACAGCCTCTCTTTCCTTGACAGAGATGGTGCTCCTGTCCACGGCAGGGCCGCCGTGTAAACAGATTAATCAACAAATGCCCGAAAGCTTTGACAGGGCACTCGACAGCTCGCCAACCTTCCGGTCTTCACTTCTGACTCTCCCGGCATCCCGAAGAATCTCTCCATTGCCTGATGCGTTTCGATGCTTCACGCATCTTAGTCATAGGCTTTGCTTATTCACCATGTCGCGGAAGGAGCTCTTTTATTTCTATTCTTAGCATGCTTAATTAGTTAATCGCCCTCAGTGGGCTCCGCATAGTGCGTTCATTATCTGGCATGCTGGGACATGTAGTCTCACTTCGAGCATCAATTTTCCCTTAGTGGGGATCCGTTCACATTAGCACTTTAAAAGCATTGTATATCCTTAGTAGGATCTCGGAATGTCATGGAAAGTCCAAATATATTAGGCTTGCTGCGCCGTATGGTCCAGAATTAGTTTAATGCCACAGCCTCTCTTTCCTTGACAGAGATGGTGCTCCTGTCCACGGCAGGGCCGCCGTGTAAACAGATTAATCAACAAATGCCCGAAAGCTTTGACAGGGCACTCGACAGCTCGCCAACCTTCCGGTCTTCACTTCTGACTCTCCCGGCATCCCGAAGAATCTCTCCATTGCCTGACGCGTTTCGATGCTTCACGCATATTAGTCATAGGCTTTGCTTATTCACCATGTCGCGGAAGGAGCTCTCTTTTATTTCTATTCTTAGCATGCTTAATTAGTTAATCGCCCTCAGTGGGCTCCGCATAGTGCGTTCATTATCTGGCATGCTGGGACATGTAGTCTCACTTCGAGCATCAATTTTCCCTTAGTGGGGATCCGTTCACATTAGCACTTTAAAAGCATTGTATATCCTTAGTAGGATCTCGGAATGTCATGGAAAGTCCAAATATATTAGGCTTGATGCGCCGTATGGTCCAGAATTAGTTTCATGCCACAGCCTCTCTTTCCTTGACAGAGATGGTGCTCCTGTCCACGGCAGGGCCGCCGTGTAAACAGATTAATCAACAAATGCCCGAAAGCTTTGACAGGGCACTCGACAGCTCGCCAACCTTCCGGCCTTCACTTCTGACTCTCCCGGCATCCCGAAGAATCTCTCCATTGCCTGACGCGTTTCGATGCTTCACGCATCTTAGTCATAGGCTTTGCTTATTCACCATGTCGCGGAAGGAGCTCTCTTTTATTTCTATTCTTAGCATGCTTAATTAGTTAATCACGCTCAGTTGGCTCCGCATAGTGCGTTCATTATCTGGCATGCTGGGACATGTAGTCTCACTTCGAGCATCAATTTTCCCTTAGTGGGGATCCGTTCACATTAGCACTTTAAAAGCATTGTATATCCTTAGTAGGATCTCGGAATGTCATGGAAAGTCCAAATATATTAGGCTTGCTGCGCCGTATGGTCCAGAATTAGTTTCATGCCACAGCCTCTCTTTCCTTGACAGAGATGGTGCTCCTGTCCACGGCAGGGCCGCCGTGTAAACAGATTAATCAACAAATGCCCGACAGCTTTGACAGGGCACTCGACAGCTCGCCAACCTTACGGTCTTCACTTCTGACTCTCCCGGCATCCCGAAGAATCTCTCCATTGCCTGACGCGTTTCGATGCTTCACGCATCTTAGTCATAGGCTTTGCTTACTCACCATGTCGCGGAAGGAGCTCTCTTTTATTTCTATTCTTAGCATGCTTAATTAGTTAATCGCCCTCAGTGGGCTCCGCATAGTGCGTTCATTATCTGGCATGCTGGGACATGTAGTCTCACTTCGAGCATCAATTTTCCCTTAGTGGGGATCCGTTCACATTAGCACTTTAAAAGCATTGTATATCCTTAGTAGGATCTCGGAATGTCATGCAAAGTCCAAATATATTAGGCTTGCTGCGCCGTATGGTCCAGAATTAGTTTCATGCCACAGCCTCTCTTTCCTTGACAGAGATGGTGCTCCTGTCCACGGCAGGGCCGCCGTGTAAACAGATTAATCAACAAATGCCCGAAAGCTTTGACAGGGCACTCGACAGCTCGCCAACCTTCCGGTCTTCACTTCTGACTCTCCCGGCATCCCGAAGAATCTCTCCATTGCCTGACGCGTTTCGATGCTTCACGCATCTTAGTCATAGGCTTTGCTTATTCACCATGTCGCGGAAGGAGCTCTCTTTTATTTCTATTCTTAGCATGCTTAATTAGTTAATCGCCCTCAGTGGGCTCCGCATAGTGCGTTCATTATCTTGCATGCTGGGACATGTAGTCTCACTTCGAGCATCAATTTTCCCTTAGTGGGGATCCGTTCACATTAGCACTTTAAAAGCATTGTATATCCTTAGTAGGATCTCGGAATGTCATGCAAAGTCCAAATATATTAGGCTTGCTGCGCCGTATGGTCCAGAATTAGTTTCATGCCACAGCCTCTCTTTCCTTGACAGAGATGGTGCTCCTGTCCACGGCAGGGCCGCCGTGTAAACAGATTAATCAACAAATGCCCGAAAGCTTTGACAGGGCACTCGACAGCTCGCCAACCTTCCGGTCTTCACTTCTGACTCTCCCGGCATCCCGAAGAATCTCTCCATTGCCTGACGCGTTTCGATGCTTCACGCATCTTAGTCATAGGCTTTGCTTATTCACCATGTCGCGGAAGGAGCTCTCTTTTATTTCTATTCTTAGCATGCTTAATTAGTTAATCGCCCTCAGTGGGCTCCGCATAGTGCGTTCATTATCTGGCATGCTGGGACATGTAGTCTCACTTCGAGCATCAATTTTCCCTTAGTGGGGATCCGTTCACATTAGCACTTTAAAAGCATTGTATATCCTTAGTAGGATCTCGGAATGTCATGGAAAGTCCAAATATATTAGGCTTGCTGCGCCGTATGGTCCAGAATTAGTTTCATGCCACAGCCTCTCTTTCCTTGACAGAGATGGTGCTCCTGTCCACGGCAGGGCCGCCGTGTAAACAGATTAATCAACAAATGCCCGAAAGCTTTGACAGGGCACACGACAGCTCGCCAACCTTCCGGTCTTCACTTCTGACTCTCCCGGCATCCCGAAGAATCTCTCCATTGCCTGACGCGTTTCGATGCTTCACGCATCTTAGTCATAGGCTTTGCTTATTCACCATGTCGCGGAAGGAGCTCTCTTTTATTTCTATTCTTAGCATGCTTAATTAGTTAATCGCCCTCAGTGGGCTCCGCATAGTGCGTTCATTATCTGGCATGCTGGGACATGTAGTCTCACTTCGAGCATCAATTTTCCCTTAGTGGGGATCCGTTCACATTAGCACTTTAAAAGCATTGTATATCCTTAGTAGGATCTCGGAATGTCATGGAAAGTCCAAATATATTAGGCTTGCTGCGCCGTATGGTCCAGAAGTAGTTTCATGCCACAGCCTCTCTTTCCTTGACAGAGATGGTGCTCCTGTCCACGGCAGGGCCGCCGTGTAAACAGATTAATCAACAAATGCCCGAAAGCTATGACAGGGCACTCGACAGCTCGCCAACCTTCCGGTCTTCACTTCTGACTCTCCCGGCATCCCGAAGAATCTCTCCATTGCCTGACGCGTTTCGATGCTTCACGCATCTTAGTCATAGGCTTTGCTTATTCACCATGTCGCAGAAGGAGCTCTCTTTTATTTCTATTCTTAGCATGCTTAATTAGTTAATCGCCCTCAGTGGGCTCCGCATAGAGCGTTCATTATCTGGCATGCTGGGACATGTAGTCTCACTTCGAGCATCAATTTTCCCTTAGTGGGGATCCGTTCACATTAGCACTTTAAAAGCATTGTATATCCTTAGTAGGATCTCGGAATGTCATGGAAAGTCCAAATATATTAGGCTTGCTGCGCCATATGGTCCAGAATTAGTTTCATGCCACAGCCTCTCTTTCCTTGACAGAGATGGTGCTCCTGTCCACGGCAGGGCCGCCGTGTAAACAGATTAATCAACAAATGCCCGAAAGCTTTGACAGGGCACTCGACAGCTTGAGTCATGGAATGGAATGTCATGGAAAGTCCAAATATATTAGGCTTGCTGCGCCGTATGATCCAGAATTAGTTTCATGCCACAGCCTCTCTTTCCTTGACAGAGATGGTGCTCCTGCCCACGTGAATAAGCAAAGCCTATGACTAAGATGCGTGAAGCATCGAAACGCGTCAGGCAATGGAGAGATTCTTCGGGATGCCGGGAGAGTCAGAAGTGAAGACCAGAAGGTTGGCGAGCTGTCGAGTGCCCTGTCAAAGCTTTCGGGCATTTGTTGATTAATATATATATATATATATATATATATATATATATATATATGCAAAAAGAGTTGCCTCTAGGTGGGTTGCACTCCTAGGTGGAAATTACACCAAAGCAAGGGCACACGCCATGAACAAAGTCCTTTTCTGGTTTCCTGCCAGACGCGTTCCGGGCCAACGCCCTCTTCAGTGGCAGACCATGTGACGTGACGGCGTGCGGTAACCACCAGTAAATCCCCGTAATAATTATGCTCAGGTGAACCACCTGAAGCAATGCTTCCTGGGACTGGTGGTTCAGTAAAACCCAAGTGGGTCGCCGCCGACACTCACATTCAAAACTGTCTTTAAAAGGATTGCCGATGTTCGCGCAGGCACCCCTGCATATAACAGGCACCTCCTGTTCCACAGTTAGCTGCCCCAATAAAGCAGCAGCGGACCCGCAAGTGTTTCGCAGTGGTGCAATCCCGCGACCAGGCAGGCCGCTATACAAAATGCAAAAAGAGTTGCCTCTAGGTGGGATGCACTCCCAGGTGGAAATTACGCCAAAGCAAGGGCACACACCATGAACAAAGTCCTTTTGTGGTTTCCTGCCAGACACGTTTCGGGCCAACGCCCTCTTCAGTGGCAGACCATGTGACGTGACTGTGTGCGGTAACCACCAGTAAATCCCCGTAATAATTATGCTCAGGTGAACCACCTGAAGCAATGCTTTCTGGGACTGGTGGTTCAGTAAAACCCACGAGGGTAGCCGCCGACACTCACATTCAAAAATGTCTTTAAAAGGATTGCCGATATTCGCGCCGGCACCCCTGCATATAACAGGCACCTCCTGTTCCACAGTTAGCTGCCCCAATAAAGCAG
Organism: Calotriton arnoldi; assembly: GCA_963921515.1. Lineage (NCBI taxonomy): Eukaryota > Metazoa > Chordata > Amphibia > Caudata > Salamandridae > Calotriton > Calotriton arnoldi. The sequence continues at coordinate 458,521 of CAWUFW010010807.1, read as the reverse complement.
CCGCGGACCCGCAAGTGTTTCGCGGTGGTGCAATCCCGCGACCAGGCAGGCCGCTATACAAAATGCAAAAAGAGTTGCCTCTAGGTGGGATGCACTCCCAGGTGGAAATTACGCCAAAGCAAGGGCACACACCATGAACAAAGTCCTTTTCTGGCTTCCTGCCAGACACGTTTCGGGCCAACGCCCTCTTCAGTGGCAGACCATGTGACGTGACGGTGTGCGGTAACCAGCAGTAAATCCCCGTAATAATTATGCTCAGGTGAACCACCTGAAGCAATGCTTTCTGGGACTGGTGGTTCAGTAAAACCCAAGTGGGTCGCCGCCGACACTCACATTCAAAAATGTCTTTAAAAGGATTGCCGATATTCGCGCCGGCACCCCTGCATATAACAGGCACCTCCTGTTCCACAGTTAGCTGCCCCAATAAAGCAGCCGCGGACCCGCAAGTGTTTCATGGTGGTGCAATCCCGTGACCAGGCAGGCCGCTATACAAAATACAAAAAGAGTTGCCTCTAGGTGGGATGCACTCCCAGGTGGAAATTATGCCAAAGCAAGGGCACACGCCATGAACAAAGTCCTTTTCTGGTTTCCTGCCAGACGCGTTTCGGTCCAACGCCCTCTTCAGTGGCAGACCATGTGACGTGATGGCGTGCGGTAACCACTAGTAAATCCCTGTAATAATTATGCTCAGGTGAACCACCTGAATCAATGCTTCCTGGGACTGGTGGTTCAGTAAAACCCAAGTGGGTAGCCGCCGACACTCACATTCAAAAATGTCTTTAAAAGTATTGCCGATATTCGCGCCGGCACCCCTGCATATAACAGGCACCTCCTGTTCCACAGTTAGCTGCCCCAATAAAGCAGCCGCGGACCCGCAAGTGTTTCGCGGTGGTGCAATCCCGTGACCAGGCAGGCCGCTATGCAAAATGCAAAAAGAGTTGCCTCTAGGTGGGATGCACTCCCAGGTGGAAATTACGCCAAAGCAAGGGCACACGCCATGAACAAAGTCCTTTTCTGGTTTCCTGCCAGACGCGTTTCGGTCCAACGCCCTCTTCAGTGGCAGACCATGTGACGTGATGGCGTGCGGTAACCACTAGTAAATCCCTGTAATAATTATGCTCAGGTGAACCACCTGAAGCAATGCTTCCTGGGACTGGTGGTTCAGTAAAACCCAAGTGGGTAGCCGCCGACACTCACATTAAAAAATGTCTTTAAAAGGATTGCCAATGTTCGCGCCGGCACCCCTGCATATAACAGGCACCTCCTGTTCCACAGTTAGCTGCCCCAATAAAGCAGCCGCGGACCGGCAAGTGTTTCGCGGTGGTGCAATGCCGCGACCAGGCAGGCCGCTATACAAAATGCAAAAAGAATTGCCTCTAGGTGGGATGCACTCCCAGGTGGAAATTACGCCAAAGCAAGGGCACAGGCCATGAACAAAGTCCTTTTCTGGTTTCCTGCCAGACGCGTTTCGGGCCAACATCCTCTTCAGTGGCAGACCATGTGACGTGACGGCGTGCGGTAACCACCAGTAAATCCCCGTAATAATTATGCTCAGGTGAACCACCTGAAGCAATGCTTCCTGGGACTGGTGGTACAGTAAAACCCAAGTGGGTCGCCGCCGACACTCACATTCAAAAATGTCTTTAAAAGGATTGCCGATGTTCGCGCCGGCACCCCTGCATATAACAGGCACCTCCTGTTCCACAGTTAGCTGCCCCAATAAAGCAGCCGCGGACCCGCAAGTGTTTCGCAGTGGTGCAATTTCGTGACCAGGCAGGCCGCTATACAAAATGCAAAAAGAGTTGCCTCTAGGTGGGATGCACTCCCAGGTGGAAGTTACGCCAAAGTAAGGGCACAGGCCATGAACAAAGTCTTTTTCTGGTTTCCTGCCAGGCGCGTTTCGGGCCAACGTCCTCTTCAGTGGCACACCATGTGATGTGAAGGCGTGCGGTAACCACCAGTAAATCCCCGTAATAATTATACTCAGGTGAACCACCTGAAGCAATGCTTCCTGGGACTGGTGGTTCAGTAAAACCCAAGTGGGTCGCCGCCGACACTCACATTCAAAAATGTCTTTAAAAGCATTGCCGATGTTCGCGCCGGCACCCCTGCATATAACAGGCACCTCCTGTTCCACAGTTAGCTGCCCCAATAAAGCAGCCGCGGACCCGCAAGTGTTTCGCGGTGGTGCAATCCCGCGACCAGGCAGGCCGCTATACAAAATTCAAAAAGAGTTGCCTGTAGGTGGGATGCACTCCCAGGTGGAAATTACGGCAAAGCAAGGGCACACGCCATGAACAAAGTCCTTTTCTGGTTTCCTGCCAGACGCGTTTCGGGCCAACGCCCTCTTCAGTGGCAGACCATGTGATGTGACGGTGTGCGGTAACCACCAGTAAATCCCCGTAATAATTATGCTCAGGTGAACCACCTGAAGAAATGCTTCCTGGGATGGTGGTTCAGTAAAACCCAAGTGGGTCGCTGCCGACATTCACATTCAAAAATGTCTTTAAAAGGATTGCCGATGTTCGCGCCGGGACCCCTGCATATAACAGGCACCTCCTGTTCCACAGTTAGCTGCCCCAATAAAGCAGCCGCGGACCCGCAAGTGTTTCGCGGTGGTGCAATCCCGCGACCAGGCAGGCCGCTATACAAAATGCAAAAAGAGTTGCCTCTAGGTGGGATGCACTCCCAGGTGGAAATTAAGCCAAAGCAAGGGCACACGCCATGAACAAAGTCCTTTTCTGGTTTACTGCCAGACGCGTTTCGGGCCAAATCCCTCTTCAGTGGCAGACCATGTGACGTGACGGCATGCGGAAACCACCAGTAAATCCCTGTAATAATTATGCTCAGGTGAACCACCTGAAGCAATGCTTCCTGGGACTGGTGGTTCAGTAAAACCCAAGTGGGTCGCTGCCGACACTCACATTCAAACATGTCTTTAAAAGGATTACCGATGTTCGCGCCGGCGCCCCTGCATATAACAGGCACCTCCTGTTCCACAGTTAGCTGCCCCAATAAAGCAGCCGCGGACCCGTAAGTGTTTCACGGTGGTGCAATCCCGCGACCAGGCAGGCCGCTATACAAAATGCAAAAAGAGTTGCCTGCAGGTGGGATGCACTCCCAGGTGGAAATTACGCCAAAGCAAGGGCACACGCCATGAACAAAGTCCTTTTCTGGTTTCCTGCCAGACGCGTTTCGGGCCAACGCCCTCTTCAGTGGCAGACCATGTGACGTGACGGCGTGCGATAACCACCAGTAAATCCCCGTAATAATTATGCTCAGGTGAGTCACCTGAAGCAATGCTTCCTGGGACTGGTGGTTCAGTAAAACCCAAGTGGGTCGCCGCCGACACTCACATTCAAAAATGTCTTTAAAAGGATTGCCGATGTTTGCGCCGGCACCCCTGCATATAACAGGCACCTCCTGTTCCACAGTTAGCTGACCCAATAAAGCAGCCGCGGACCCGCAAGTGTTTCGCGGTGGTGCAATCCCGCGACCATGCAGGCCGCTATACAAACTGCAAAAAGAGTTGCCTCTAGGTGGGATGCACTCCCAGGTGGAAATTACGCCAAAGCAAGGGGACACGCCATGAACAAAGTCCTTTTCTGGTTTCCTGCCAGAAGCGTTTCGGGCCAACGCCCTCTTCAGTGGCAGACCATGTGACGTGACGGCATGCGGTAACCACCATTAAATTCCTGTAATAATTATGCTCAGGTGAACCATCTGAAGCAATGCTTCCTGGGACTGGTGGTTCAGTAAAACCCAAGTGGGTCGCCGCCGACACTCACATTCAATAATGTCTTTAATAGGATGGCCGATGTTCTTGCCGGCACCCCTGCATATAACAGGCACCTCCTGTTCCACAGTTAGCTGCCCCAATAAAGCAGCCGCGGACCTGCAAGTGTTTCGATGTGGTGCAATCCCGCGACCAGCAGGCCGCTATACAAAATGCAAAAAGAGTTGCCTCTAGGTGGGATGCACTCCCAGGTGGAAATTACGCCAAAGCAAGGGCACACGCTATGAACAAAGTCCTTTTCTGGTTTCCTGCCAGACGCGTTACGGGCCAACGCCCTCTTCAGTGGCAGACCATGTGACGTGACGGTGTGCGGTACCCACTAGTAAATCCCCGTAATAATTATGCTCAGGTGAACCACCTGAAGCAATGCTTCCTGGGACTGGTGGTTCAGTAAAACCCAAGTGGGTCGCCGCTGACACTCACATTAAAAAATGTCTTTAAAAGTATTGCCGATGTTCGCGCCGGCACCCTTGCATATAACAGGCACCTCCTGTTCCACAGTTAGCTGCCCCAATAAAGCAGCCGCGGACCCGCAAGTGTTTCGCAGTGGTGCAATCCCGTGACCAGGCAGGCCGCTATACAAAATGCAAAAAGAGTTGCCTCTAGGTGGGATGCACTCCCAGGTGGAAGTTACGCCAAAGCAAGGGCACAGGCCATGAACAAAGTCCTTTTCTGGTTTCCTGCCAGACGCGTTTCGGGCCAACGTCCTCTTCAGTGGCAGACCATGTGATGTGACGGCGTGCGGTAACCACCAGTAAATCCCCGTAATAATTATGCTCAGGTGAACCACCTGAAGCAATGCTTCCTGGGACTGCTGGTTCAGTAAGACCCAAGTGGGTCACCGCCGACACTCACATTCAAAAATGTCTTTAAAAGGATTGCCGATGTTTGCGCCGGCACCCCTGCATATAACAGGCACCTCCTGTTCCACAGTTAGCTGACCCAATAAAGCAGCCGCGGACCCGCAAGTGTTTCGCGGTGGTGCAATCCCGCGACCATGCAGGCCGCTATACAAACTGCAAAAAGAGTTGCCTCTAGGTGGGATGCACTCCCAGGTGGAAATTACGCCAAAGCAAGGGGACACGCCATGAACAAAGTCCTTTTCTGGTTTCCTGCCAGAAGCGTTTCGGGCCAACGCCCTCTTCAGTGGCAGACCATGTGACGTGACGGCATGCGGTAACCATCATTAAATTCCTGTAATAATTATGCTCAGGTGAACCATCTGAAGCAATGCTTCCTGGGACTGGTGGTTCAGTAAAACCCAAGTGGGTCGCCGCCGACACTCACATTCAATAATGTCTTTAATAGGATGGCCGATGTTCTTGCCGGCACCCCTGCATATAACAGGCACCTCCTGTTCCACAGTTAGCTGCCCCAATAAAGCAGCCGCGGACCTGCAAGTGTTTCGATGTGGTGCAATCCCGCGACCAGCAGGCCGCTATACAAAATGCAAAAAGAGTTGCCTCTAGGTGGGATGCACTCCCAGGTGGAAATTACGCCAAAGCAAGGGCACACGCTATGAACAAAGTCCTTTTCTGGTTTCCTGCCAGACGCGTTACGGGCCAACGCCCTCTTCAGTGGCAGACCATGTGACGTGACGGTGTGCGGTACCCACCAGTAAATCCCCGTAATAATTATGCTCAGGTGAACCACCTGAAGCAATGCTTCCTGGGACTGGTGGTTCAGTAAAACCCAAGTGGGTCGCCGCCGACACTCACATTCAAAAATGTCTTTAAAAGTATTGCCGATGTTCGCGCCGGCACCCCTGCATATAACAGGCACCTCCTGTTCCACAGTTAGCTGCCCCAATAAAGCAGCCGCGGACCCGCAAGTGTTTCGCAGTGGTGCAATCCCGTGACCAGGCAGGCCGCTATACAAAATGCAAAAAGAGTTGCCTCTAGGTGGGATGCACTCCCAGGTGGAAGTTACGCCAAAGCAAGGGCACAGGCCATGAACAAAGTCCTTTTCTGGTTTCCTGCCAGACGCGTTTCGGGCCAACGTCCTCTTCAGTGGCAGACCATGTGATGTGACGGCGTGCGGTAACCACCAGTAAATCCCCGTAATAATTATGCTCAGGTGAACCACCTGAAGCAATGCTTCCTGTGACTGCTGGTTCAGTAGAACCCAAGTGGGTCGCCGCCGACACTCACATTCAAAAATGTCTTTAAAAGCGTTGCCAATGTTCGCGCCGGCACCCCTGCATAGAACAGGCTCCTCCTGTTCCACAGTTAGCTGCCCCAATAAAGCAGCCGCGGACCCGCAAGTGTTTCGCGGTGGTGCAATCCTGCGACCAGGCAGGCCGCTATACAAAATTCAAAAAGAGTTGCCTGTAGGTGGGATGCACTCCCAGGTGGAAATTACGCCAAAGCAAGGGCACACGCACATGAACAAAGTCCTTTTCTGGGTTCCTGCCAGACGCGTTTTGGGCCAACGCCCTCTTCAGTGGCAGACCATGTGACGTGATGAAGTGCGGTAACCACCAGTAAATTCCTGTAATAATTATGCTCAGGTGAACCACCTGAAGCAATGCTTCCTGGGACTGGTGGTTCAGTAAAACCCAAGTGGGTCGCCGCCGACACTCACATTCAAAAATGTCTTTAATAGGATTGCCGATGTTCTTGCCGGCACCCCTGCATATAACAGGCACCTCCTGTTCCACAGTTAGCTGCCCCAATAAAGCAGCCGCGGACCCGCAAGTGTTTCGATGTGGTGCAATCCCGCGACCAGGCAGGCCGCTATACAAAATGCAAAAAGAGTTGCCTCTAGGTGGGATGCACTCCCAGGTGGAAATTACGCCAAAGCAAGGGCACACGCCATGAACAAAGTCCTTTTCTGGTTTCCTGTCAGACGCGTTTCGGGACAACGCCCTCTTCAGTGGCAGACCATGTGATGTGACGTGTGCTGTAACCACCAGTAAATCCCCGTAATAATTATGCTCAAGTGAACCACCTGAAGCAATGCTTCCTGGGACTGGTGGTTCAGTAAAACCCAAGTGGGTCGCTGCCGACACTCACATTAAAAAATGTCTTTAAAAGGATTGCCGATGTTCGCGCCGGCACCCCTGCATATAACAGGCACCTCCTGTTCCACAGTTAGCTGCCCCAATAAAGCAGCCGCGGACCCGCAAGTGTTTCGCGGTGGTGCAATCCCGCGACCAGGCAGGCCGCTATACAAAATGCAAAAAGAGTTGCCTGTATGTGGTATGCACTCCAAGGTAGAAATTACGCCAAAGCAAGGGCACACGCCATGAACAAAGTCCTTTTCCGGTTTCCTGCCAGACGCGTTTTGGGCCAACGCCCTCTTCAGTGGCAGACCATGTGACGTGACGGCGTGCGGTAACCACCAGTAAATCAATGTAATATTTATGCTCAGGTGAACCACCTCAAGCAATACTTCCTGGGTCTGGTGGTTCAGTAAAACCCAAGTGGGTCGCCGCCGACACTCACATTCAAAAATGTCTTTAAAAGCGTTGCCGATGTTCGCGCCGGCACCCCTGCATATAACAGGCACCTCCTGTTCCACAGTTAGCTGCCCCAATAAAGCAGCCGCGGACCCGCAAGTGTTTCACGGTGGTGCAATCCCGCGACCAGGCAGGCCGCTATACAAAATTCAAAAAGAGTTGCCTGTAGGTGGGATGCACTCCCAGGTGGAAATTACGCCAAAGCAAGGGCACATGTCATGAACAAAGTCCTTTTCTGGTTTCCTGCCAGACGCGTTTCGGGCCAACGCCCTCTTCAGTGGCAGACCATGTGACGTGACGGCGTGCGGTAACCACCAGTAAATTCCTGTAATAATTATGCTCAGGTGAACCACCTGAAGCAATGCTTCCTGGGACTGGTGGTTCAGTAAAAACCCAAGTGGGTCGCCGCCGACACACTCATTCAAAAATGTCTTTAATAGGATTGCCGATGTTCTTGCCGGCACCCCTGCATATAACAGGCACCTCCTGTTCCACAGTTAGCTGCCCCAATAAAGCAGCCGCGGACCTGCAAGTGTTTCGATGTGGTGCAATCCCGCGACCAGGCAGGCCGCTATACAAAATGCAAAAAGAGTTTCCTCTAGGTGGGATGCGCTCCCAGGTGGAAATTACGCCAAAGCAAGGGCACACGCCATGAACAAAGTGCTTTTCTGCTTTCCTGCCAGACGCGTTTCGGGACAACGCCCTCTTCAGTGGCAGACCATGTGATGTGACGGTGTGCGGTAACCACCAGTAAATCCCCGTAATAATTATGCTCAAGTGAACCACCTGAAGCAATGCTTCCTGGGACTGGTGGTTCAGTAAAACCTAAGTGGGTCGCTGCCGACACTCACATTCAAAAATGTCTTTAAAAGGATTGCCGATGTTCGCGCCGGCACCCCTGCATATAACAGGCACCTCCTGTTCCACAGTTAGCTGCCCCAATAAAGCAGCCGCGGACCTGCAAGTGTTTCGCGGTGGTGCAATCCCGCGACCAGGCAGGCCGCTATACAAAATTCAAAAAGAGTTGCCTGTAGGTGGGATGCACTCCCAGGTGGAAATTACGCCAAAGCAAGGGCACACGCCATGAACAAAGTCCTTTTCTGGTTTCCTGCCAGACGCGTTTCGGGCCAACGCCCTCTTCAGTGGCAGACCATGTGACGTGACGGCGTGCGGTAACCACCATTAAATTCCTGTAATAATTATGCTCAGGTGAACCACCTGAAGCAATGCTTCCTGGGACTGGTGGTTCAGTAAAACCCAAGTGGGTCGCCGCCGACACTCACATTAAAAAATTTCTTTAATAGGATTGCCAATGTTCTTGCCGGCACCCCTGCATATAACAGGCACCTCCTGTTCCACAGTTAGCTGCCCCAATAAAGCAGCCGCGGACCTGCAAGTGTTTCGATGTGGTGCAATCCCGCGACCAGGCAGGCCGCTATACAAAATGCAAAAAGAGTTGCCTCTAGGTGGGATGCAGTCCCAGGTGGAAATTACGCCAAAGCAAGGGCACACGCCATGAACAAAGTCCTTTTCTGGTTTCCTGCCAGATGCGTTACGGGCCAACGCCCTCTTCAGTGGCAGACCATGTGACGTGACGGTGTACGGTAACCACCAGTAAATTCCCGTAATAATTATGCTCAGGTGAACCACCTGAAGCAATGCTTCCTGGGATTGGTGGTTCAGTAAAACCCAAGTGGGTCGCCGCCGACACTCACATTAAAAAATGTCTTTAAAAGTATTGCAGATGTTCGCGCCGGCACCCTTGCATATAACAGGCACCTCCTGTTCCACAGTTAGCTGCCCCAATAAAGCAGCCGCGGACCCGCAAGTGTTTCGCAGTGGTGCAATCCCGTGACCAGGCAGGCCGCTATACAAAATGCAAAAAGGTTTGCCTCTAGGTGGGATGCACTCCCAGGTGGAAGTTACGCCAAAGCAAGGGCACAGGCCATGAACAAAGTCCTTTTCTGGTTTCCTGTCAGACGCGTTTCGGGACAACGCCCTCTTCAGTGGCAGACCATGTGATGTGACGTGTGCTGTAACCACCAGTAAATCCCCGTAATAATTATGCTCAAGTGAACCACCTGAAGCAATGCTTCCTGGGACTGGTGGTTCAGTAAAACCCAAGTGGGTCGCTGCCGACACTCACATTAAAAAATGTCTTTAAAAGGATTGCCGATGTTCGCGCCGGCACCCCTGCATATAACAGGCACCTCCTGTTCCACAGTTAGCTGCCCCAATAAAGCAGCCACGGACCCGCAAGTGTTTCGCGGTGGTGCAATCCCGCGACCAGGCAGGCCGCTATACAAAATGCAAAAAGAGTTGCCTGTATGTGGTATGCACTCCAAGGTGGAAATTACGCCAAAGCAAGGGCACACGCCATGAACAAAGTCCTTTTCCGGTTTCCTGCCAGACGCGTTTCGGGCCAACGCCCTCTTCAGTGGCAGACCATGTGACGTGACGGCGTGCGGTAACCACCAGTAAATCAATGTAATATTTATGCTCAGGTGAACCACCTCAAGCAATACTTCCTGGGTCTGGTGGTTCAGTAAAACCCAAGTGGGTCGCCGCCGACACTCACATTCAAAAATGTCTTTAAAAGCGTTGCCGATGTTCGCGCCGGCACCCCTGCATATAACAGGCACCTCCTGTTCCACAGTTAGCTGCCCCAATAAAGCAGCCGCGGACCCGCAAGTGTTTCACGGTGGTGCAATCCCGCGACCAGGCAGGCCGCTATACAAAATTCAAAAAGAGTTGCCTGTAGGTGGGATGCACTCCCAGGTGGAAATTACGCCAAAGCAAGGGCACACGCCATGAACAAAGTCCTTTTCTGGTTTCCTGCCAGACGCGTTTCGGGCCAACGCCCTCTTCAGTGGCAGACCATGTGACGTGACGGCGTGCGGTAACCACCAGTAAATTCCTGTAATAATTATGCTCAGGTGAACCACCTGAAGCAATGCTTCCTGGGACTGGTGGTTCAGTAAAAACCCAAGTGGGTCGCCGCCGACACACTCATTCAAAAATGTCTTTAATAGGATTGCCGATGTTCTTGCCAGCACCCCTGCATATAACAGGCACCTCCTGTTCCACAGTTAGCTGCCCCAATAAAGCAGCCGCGGACCTGCAAGTGTTTCGATGTGGTGCAATCCCGCGACCAGGCAGGCCGCTATACAAAATGCAAAAAGAGTTGCCTCTAGGTGGGATGCGCTCCCAGGTGGAAATTACGCCAAAGCAAGGGCACACGCCATGAACAAAGTCCTTTTCTGGTTTCCTGCCAGACGCGTTTCGGGCCAACGCCCTCTTCAGTGGCAGACCATGTGACGTGACGGCGTGCGGTAACCACCAGTAAATTCCTGTAATAATTATGCTCAGGTGAACCACCTGAAGCAATGCTTCCTGGGACTGGTGGTTCAGTAAAAACCCAAGTGGGTCGCCGCCGACACACTCATTCAAAAATGTCTTTAATAGGATTGCCGATGTTCTTGCCGGCACCCCTGCATATAACAGGCACCTCCTGTTCCACAGTTAGCTGCCCCAATAAAGCAGCCGCGGACCTGCAAGTGTTTCGATGTGGTGCAATCCCGCGACCAGGCAGGCCTCTATACAAAATGCAAAAAGAGTTTCCTCTAGGTGGGATGCGCTCCCAGGTGGAAATTACGCCAAAGCAAGGGCACACGCCATGAACAAAGTGCTTTTCTGCTTTCCTGCCAGACGCGTTTCGGGACAACGCCCTCTTCAGTGGCAGACCATGTGATGTGACGGTGTGCGGTAACCACCAGTAAATCCCCGTAATAATTATGCTCAAGTGAACCACCTGAAGCAATGCTTCCTGGGACTGGTGGTTCAGTAAAACCCAAGTGGGTCGCTGCCGACACTCACATTCAAAAATGTCTTTAAAAGGATTGCCGATGTTCGCGCCGGCACCCCTGCATATAACAGGCACCTCCTGTTCCACAGTTAGCTGCCCCAATAAAGCAGCCGCGGACCTGCAAGTGTTTCGCGGTGGTGCAATCCCGCGACCAGGCAGGCCGCTATACAAAATTCAAAAAGAGTTGCCTGTAGGTGGGATGCACTCCCAGGTGGAAATTACGCCAAAGCAAGGGCACACGCCATGAACAAAGTCCTTTTCTGGTTTCCTGCCAGACGCGTTTCGGGCCAACGCCCTCTTCAGTGGCAGACCATGTGACGTGACGGCGTGCGGTAACCACCATTAAATTCCTGTAATAATTATGCTCAGGTGAACCACCTGAAGCAATGCTTCCTGGGACTGGTGGTTCAGTAAAACCCAAGTGGGTCGCCGCCGACACTCACATTAAAAAATGTCTTTAATAGGATTGCCAATGTTCTTGCCGGCACCCCTGCATATAACAGGCACCTCCTGTTCCACAGTTAGCTGCCCCAATAAAGCAGCCGCGGACCTGCAAGTGTTTCGATGTGGTGCAATCCCGCGACCAGGCAGGCCGCTATACAAAATGCAAAAAGAGTTGCCTCTAGGTGGGATGCAGTCCCAGGTGGAAATTACGCCAAAGCAAGGGCACACGCCATGAACAAAGTCCTTTTCTGGTTTCCTGCCAGATGCGTTACGGGCCAACGCCCTCTTCAGTGGCAGACCATGTGACGTGACGGTGTACGGTAACCACCAGTAAATTCCCGTAATAATTATGCTCAGGTGAACCACCTGAAGCAATGCTTCCTGGGATTGGTGGTTCAGTAAAACCCAAGTGGGTCGCCGCCGACACTCACATTAAAAAATGTCTTTAAAAGTATTGCCGATGTTCGCGCCGGCACCCTTGCATATAACAGGCACCTCCTGTTCCACAGTTAGCTGCCCCAATAAAGCAGCCGCGGACCCGCAAGTGTTTCGCAGTGGTGCAATCCCGTGACCAGGCAGGCCGCTATACAAAATGCAAAAAGGTTTGCCTCTAGGTGGGATGCACTCCCAGGTGGAAGTTACGCCAAAGCAAGGGCACAGGCCATGAACAAAGTCCTTTTCTGGTTTCCTGCCAGACGCGTTTCGGGCCAACGTCCTCTTCAGTGGCAGACCATGTGATGTGACGGCGTGCGGTAACCACCAGTAAATTCCTGTAATAATTATGCTCAGGTGAACCACCTGAAGCAATGCTTCCTGGGACTGGTGGTTCAGTAAAACCCAAGTGGGTCGCCGCCGACACTCACATTCAAAAATGTCTTTATTAGGATTGCCGATGTTCTTGCCAGCACCCCTGCATATAACAGGCACCTCCTGTTCCACAGTTAGCTGCCCCAATAAAGCAGCCGCGGACCTGCAAGTGTTTCGATGTGGTGCAATCCCGCGACCAGGCAGGCCGCTATACAAAATGCAAAAAGAGTTGCCTCTAGGTGGGATGCGCTCCCAGGTGGAAATTACGCCAAAGCAAGGGCACACGCCATGAACAAAGTCCTTTTCTGGTTTCCTGCCAGACGCGTTTCGGGGCAACGCCCTCTTCAGTGGCAGACCATGTGATGTGACGGTGTGCGGTAACCACCAGTAAATCCCCGTAATAATTATGCTCAAGTGAACCACCTGAAGCAATGCTTCCTGGGACTGGTGGTTCAGTAAAACCCAAGTGGGTCGCCGCCGACACTCACATTCAATAATGTCTTTAATAGGATTGCCGATGTTCTTGCCGGCACCCCTGCATATAACAGGCACCTCCTGTTCCACAGTTAGCTGCCCCAATAAAGCAGCCGCGGACCTGCAAGTGTTTCGATGTGGTGCAATCCCGCGACCAGGCAGGCCGCTATACAAAATGCAAAAAGAGTTGCCTCTAGGTGGGATGCAGTCCCAGGTGGAAATTACGCCAAAGCAAGGGCACACGCCATGAACAAAGTCCTTTTCTGGTTTCCTGCCAGATGCGTTACGGGCCAACGCCCTCTTCAGTGGCAGACCATGTGACGTGACGGTGTACGGTAACCACCAGTAAATTCCCGTAATAATTATGCTCAGGTGAACCACCTGAAGCAATGCTTCCTGGGACTGGTGGTTCAGTAAAACCCAAGTGGGTCGCCGCCGACACTCACATTCAAATATGTCTTTAAAAGTATTGCCGATGTTCGCGCCGGCACCCCTGCATATAACAGGCACCTCCTGTTCCACAGTTAGCTGCCCCAATAAAGCAGCCGCGGACCCGCAAGTGTTTCGCAGTGGTGCAATCCCGTGACCAGGCAGGCCGCTATACAAAATGCAAAAAGAGTTGCCTCTAGGTGGGATGCACTCCCAGGTGGAAGTTACGCCAAAGCAAGGGCACAGGCCATGAACAAAGTCCTTTTCTGGTTTCCTGCCAGACGCGTTTCGGGCCAACGTCCTCTTCAGTGGCAGACCATGTGATGTGACGGCGTGCGGTAACCACCAGTAAATTCCTGTAATAATTATGCTCAGGTGAACCACCTGAAGCAATGCTTCCTGGGACTGGTGGTTCAGTAAAACCCAAGTGGGTCGCCGCCGACACACTCATTCAAAAATGTCTTTAATAGGATTGCCGATGTTCTTGCCGGCACCCCTGCATATAACAGGCACCTCCTGTTCCACAGTTAGCTGCCCCAATAAAGCAGCCGCGGACCTGCAAGTGTTTCGATGTGGTGCAATCCCGCGACCAGGCAGGCCGCTATACAAAATGCAAAAAGAGTTTCCTCTAGGTGGGATGCGCTCCCAGGTGGAAATTACGCCAAAGCAAGGGCACACGCCATGAACAAAGTGCTTTTCTGCTTTCCTGCCAGACGCGTTTCGGGACAACGCCCTCTTCAGTGGCAGACCATGTGATGTGACGGTGTGCGGTAACCACCAGTAAATCCCCGTAATAATTATGCTCATGTGAACCACCTGAAGCAATGCTTCCTGGGACTGGTGGTTCAGTAAAACCCAAGTGGGTCGCTGCCGACACTCACATTCAAAAATGTCTTTAAAAGGATTGCCGATGTTCGCGCCGGCACCCCTGCATATAACAGGCACCTCCTGTTCCACAGTTAGCTGCCCCAATAAAGCAGCCGCGGACCCGCAAGTGTTTCGCAGTGGTGCAATCCCGTGACCAGGCAGGCCGCTATACAAAATGCAAAAAGGTTTGCCTCTAGGTGGGATGCACTCCCAGGTGGAAGTTACGCCAAAGCAATGGCACAGGCCATGAACAAAGTCCTTTTCTGGTTTCCTGCCAGACGCGTTTCGGGCCAACGTCCTCTTCAGTGGCAGACCATGTGATGTGACGGCGTGCGGTAACCACCAGTAAATTCCTGTAATAATTATGCTCAGGTGAACCACCTGAAGCAATGCTTCCTGGGACTGGTGGTTCAGTAAAACCCAAGTAGGTCGCCGCCGACACTCACATTCAAAAATGTCTTTAATAGGATTGCCGATGATCTTGCCGGCACCCCTGCATATAACAGGCACCTCCTGTTCCACAGTTAGCTGCCCCAATAAAGCAGCCGCGGACCTGCAAGTGTTTCACGGTGGTGCAATCCCGCGACCAGGCAGGCCGCTATACAAAATTCAAAAAGAGTTGCCTGTAGGTGGGATGCACTCCCAGGTGGAAATTACGCCAAAGCAAGGGCACACGCCATGAACAAAGTCCTTTTCTGGTTTCCTGCCAGACGCGTTTCGGGCCAACGCCCTCTTCAGTGGCAGACCATGTGACGTGACGGCGTGCGGTAACCACCATTAAATTCCTGTAATAATTATGCTCAGGTGAACCACCTGAAGCAATGCTTCCTGGGACTGGTGGTTCAGTAAAACCCAAGTGGGTCGCCGCCGACACTCACATTAAAAAATGTCTTTAATAGGATTGCCAATGTTCTTGCCGGCACCCCTGCATATAACAGGCACCTCCTGTTCCACAGTTAGCTGCCCCAATAAAGCAGCCGCGGACCTGCAAGTGTTTCGATGTGGTGCAATCCCACGACCAGGCAGGCCGCTATTCAAAATGCAAAAAGAGTTGCCTCTAGGTGGGATGCGCTCCCAGGTGGAAATTACGCCAAAAGCAAGGGCACACGCCATGAACAAAGTCCTTTTCTGGTTTCCTGCCAGACGCGTTTCGGGACAACGCCCTCTTCAGTGGCAGACCATGTGATGTGACGGTGTGCGGTAACCACCAGTAAATCCCCGTAATAATTATGCTCAAGTGAACCACCTGAAGCAATGCTTCCTGGGACTTGTGGTTCAGTAAAACCCAAGTGGGTCGCTGCCGACACTCACATTCAAAAATGTCTTTAAAAGCGTTGCCGATGTTCGCGCCGGCACCCCTGCATATAACAGGCACCTCCTGTTCCACAGTTAGCTGCCCCAATAAAGCAGCCGCGGACCCGCAAGTGTTTCGCGGTGGTGCAATCCCGCGACCAGGCAGGCCGCTATACAAAATTCAAAAAGAGTTGCCTGTAGGTGGGATGCAATCCCAGGTGGAAATTACGCCAAAGCAAGGGCACACGCCATGAACAAAGTCCTTTTCTGGTTTCCTGCCAGACGCGTTTCGGGCCAACGCCCTCTTCAGTGGCAGACCATGTGACGTGACGGCGTGCGGTAACCACCATTAAATTCCTGTAATAATTATGCTCAGGTGAACCACCTGAAGCAATGCTTCCTGGGACTGGTGGTTCAGTAAAACCCAAGTGGGTCGCCGCCGACACTCACATTCAATAATGTCTTTAATAGGATTTCCGATGTTGTTGCCGGCACCCCTGCATATAACAGGCACCTCCTGTTCCACAGTTAGCTGCCCCAATAAAGCAGCCGCGGACCTGCAAGTGTTTCGATGTGGTGCAATCCCGCGACCAGGCAGGCCGCTATACAAAATGCAAAAAGAGTTGCCTCTAGGTGGGATGCAGTCCCAGGTGGAAATTACGCCAAAGCAAGGGCACACGCCATGAACAAAGTCCTTTTCTGGTTTCCTGCCAGATGCGTTACGGGCCAACGCCCTCTTCAGTGGCAGACCATGTGACGTGACGGTGTACGGTAACCACCAGTAAATTCCCGTAATAATTATGTTCAGGTGAACCACCTGAAGCAATGCTTCCTGGGATTGGTGGTTCAGTAAAACCCAAGTGGGTCGCCGCCGACACTCACATTAAAAAATGTCTTTAAAAGTATTGCCGATGTTCGCGCCGGCACCCTTGCATATAACAGGCACCTCCTGTTCCACAGTTAGCTGCCCCAATAAAGCAGCCGCGGACCCGCAAGTGTTTCGCAGTGGTGCAATCCCGTGACCAGGCAGGCCGCTATACAAAATGCAAAAAGGTTTGCCTCTAGGTGGGATGCACTCCCAGGTGGAAGTTACGCCAAAGCAAGGGCACAGGCCATGAACAAAGTCCTTTTCTGGTTTCCTGCCAGACGCGTTTCGGGCCAACGTCCTCTTCAGTGGCAGACCATGTGATGTGACGGCGTGCGGTAACCACCAGTAAATTCCTGTAATAATTATGCTCAGGTGAACCACCTGAAGCAATGCTTCCTGGGACTGGTGGTTCAGTAAAACCCAAGTGGGTCGCCGCCGACACTCACATTCAAAAATGTCTTTAATAGGATTGCCGATGTTCTTGCCAGCACCCCTGCATATAACAGGCACCTCCTGTTCCACAGTTAGCTGCCCCAATAAAGCAGCCGCGGACCTGCAACTGTTTCGATGTGGTGCAATCCCGCGACCAGGCAGGCCGCTATACAAAATGCAAAAAGAGTTGCCTCTAGGTGGGATGCGCTCCCAGGTGGAAATTACGCCAAAGCAAGGGCACACACCATGAACAAAGTCCTTTTCTGGTTTCCTGCCAGACGCGTTTCGGGACAACGCCCTCTTCAGTGGCAGACCATGTGATGTGACGGTGTGCGGTAACCACCAGTAAATCCCCGTAATAATTATGCTCAAGTGAACCACCTGAAGCAATGCTTCCTGGGACTGGTGGTTCAGTAAAACCCAAGTGGGTCGCTGCCGACACTCACATTCAAAAATGTCTTTAAAAGCGTTGCCGATGTTCGCGCCGGCACCACTGCATATAACAGGCACCTCCTGTTCCACAGTTAGCTGCCCCAATAAAGCAGCCACGGACCGCAAGTGTTTCGCGGTGGTGCAATCCCGCGACCAGGCAGGCCGCTATACAAAATTCAAAAAGAGTTGCCTGTAGGTGGGATGCACTCCCAGGTGGAAATTACGCCAAAGCAAGGGCACACGCCATGAACAAAGTCCTTTTCTGGTTTCCTGCCAGACGCGTTTCGGGCCAACGCCCTCTTCAGTGGCAGACCATGTGACGTGACGGCGCGCGGTAACCACCATTAAATTCCTGTAATAATTATGCTCAGGTGAACCACCTGAAGCAATGCTTCCTGGGACTGGTGGTTCAGTAAAACCCAAGTGGGTCGCCGCCGACACTCGAATTCAAAAATGTCTTTAATAGGATTGCCGATGTTCTTGCCGGCACCCCTGCATATAACAGGCACCTCCTGTTCCACAGTTAGCTGCCCCAATAAAGCAGCCGCGGACCTGCAAGTGTTTCGATGTGGTGCAATCCCGCGACCAGGCAGGCCGCTATACAAAATGCAAAAAGAGTTGCCTCTAGGTGGGATGCGCTCTCAGGTGGAAATTACGCCAAAGCAAGGGCACACGCCATGAACAAAGTCCTTTTCTGGTTTCCTGCCAGACGTGTTTCGGGACAACGCCCTCTTCAGTGGCAGACCATGTGATGTGACGGTGTGCGGTAACCACCAGTAAATCCCCGTAATAATTATGCTCAAGTGAACCACCTGAAGCAATGCTTCCTGGGACTGGTGGTTCAGTAAAACCCAAGTGGGTCGCTGCCGACACTCACATTCAAAAATGTCTTTAAAAGCGTTGCCGATGTTCGCGCCGGCACCCCTGCATATAACAGGCACCTCCTGTTCCACAGTTAGCTGCCCCAATAAAGCAGCCGCGGACCCGCAAGTGTTTCGCGGTGGTGCAATCCCGCGACCAGGCAGGCCGCTATACAAAATTCAAAAAGAGTTGCCTATAGGTGGGATGCACTCCAAGGTGGAAATTACGCCAAAGCAAGGGCACACGCCATGAACAAAGTCCTTTTCTGGTTTCCTGCCAGACGCGTTTCGGGCCAACGCCCTCTTCAGTGGCAGACCATGTGACCTGACGGTGTGCGGTAACCACCAGTAAATCCCCGTAATAATTATGCTCAAGTGAACCACCTGAAGCAATGCTTCCTGGGACTGGTGGTTCAGTAAAACCCAAGTGGGTTGCTGCCGACACTCACATTCAAAAATGTCTTTAAAAGCGTTGCCGATGTTTGCGCCGGCACCCCTGCATATAACAGGCACCTCCTGTTCCACAGTTAGCTGTCCCAATAAAGCAGCCGCGGACCCGCAAGTGTTTTGCGGTGGTGCAATCCCGTGACCAGGCAGGCCGCTATACAAAATTCAAAAAGAGTTGCCTGTAGGTGGGATGCACTCCCAGGTGGAAATTACGCCAAAGCAAGGGCACACGCCATGAACAAAGTCCTTTTCTGGTTTCCTGCCAGATGCGTTACGGGCCAACGCCCTCTTCAGTGGCAGACCATGTGACGTGACGGTGTACGGTAACCACCAGTACATTTCCGTAATAATTATGCTCAGGTGAACCACCTGAAGTAATGCTTCCTGGGACTGGTGGTTCAGTAAAACCCAAGTGGGTCGCCGCCGACACTCACATTCAAAAATGTCTTTAAAAGTATTGCCGATGTTCGCGCCGGCACCCCTGCATATAACAGGCACCTCCTGTTCCACAGTTAGCTGCCCCAATAAAGCAGCCGCGGACCCGCAAGTGTTTCGCAGTGGTGCAATCCCGTGACCAGGCAGGCCGCTATACAAAATGCAAAAAGAGTTGCCTATAGGTGGGATGCACTCCCAGGTGGGAGTTACGCCAAAGCAAGGGCACAGGCCATGAACAAAGTCCTTTTCTGGTTTCCTGCCAGACGAGTTTCGGGCCAACGTCCTCTTCAGTGGCAGACCATGTGATGTGACGGCGTGCGGTGACCACCAGTAAATTCCTGTAATAATTATGCTCAGGTGAACCACCTGAAGCAATGCTTCCTGGGACTGGTGGTTCAGTAAAACCCAAGTGGGTCGCCGCTGACACTCACATTCAAAAATGTCTTTAATAGGATTGCCGATGTTCTTGCCGGCACCCCTGCATATAACAGGCACCTCCTGTTCCACAGTTAGCTGCCCCAATAAAGCAGCCGCGGACCTGCAAGTGTTTCGATGTGGTGCAATCCCGCGACCAGGCAGGCCGCTATACAAAATGCAAAAAGAGTTGCCTCTAGGTGGGATGCACTCCCAGGTGGAAATTACGCCAAAGCAAGGGCACACGGCATGAACAAAGTCCTTTTCTGGTTTCCTGCCAGACGCGTTTCGGGACAACGCCCTCTTCAGTGGCAGACCATGTGATGTGACGGTGTGCGGTAACCACCAGTAAATCCTCGTAATAAATATGCTCAAGTGAACCACCTGAAGCAATGCTTCCTGGGACTGGTGGTTCAGTAAAACCCAAGTGGGTCGCTGCCGACACTCACATTCAAAAATGTCTTTAAAAGGATTGCCGATGTTCGCGCCGGCACCCCTGCATATAACAGGCACCTCCTGTTCCACAGTTAGCTGCCCCAATAAAGCAGCCGCGGACCCGCAAGTGTTTCGCGGTGGTGCAATCCCGTGACCAGGCAGGCCGCTATACAAAATGCAAAAAGAGTTGCCTGTAGGTGGGATGCACTCCCAGGTGGAAATTACGCCAAAGCAAGGGCACACGCCATGAACAAAGTCCTTTTCTGGTTTCCTGCCAGACGCGTTTTGGGCCAACGCCCTCTTCAGTGGCAGACCATGTGACGTGACGGCATGCGGTAACCACCAGTAAATTCCCATAATAATTATGCTCAGGCGAACCACCTGAAGCAATGCTTCCTGGGACTGGTGGTTCAGTAAAACCCAAGTGGGTCGTCGCCGACACTCACATTAAAAAATGTCTTTAAAAGGATTGCCGATGTTCGCGCCGGCACCCCTGCATATAACAGGCACCTCCTGTTCCACAGTTAGCTGCCCCAATAAAGCAGCCGCGGACCCGCAAGTGTTTCGCAGTGGTGCAATCCCGTGACCAGGTAGGCCGCTATACAAATTGCAAAAAGGTTTGCCTCTAGGTGGGATGCACTCCCAGGTGGAAGTTACGCCAAAGCAAGGGCACAGGCCATGAACAAAGTCCTTTTCTGGTTTCCTGCCAGACGTGTTTCGGGCCAACGTCCTCTTCAGTGGCAGACCATGTGATGTGACGGCGTGCGGTAACCACCAGTAAATTCCTGTAATAATTATGCTCAGGTGAACCACCTGAAGCAATGCTTCCTGGGACTGGTGGTTCAGTAAAACCCAAGTGGGTCGCCGCCGACACTCACATTAAAAAATGTCTTTAATAGGATTGCCGATGTTCTTGCCGGCACCCCTGCATATAACAGGCACCTCCTGTTCCACAGTTAGCTGCCCCAATAAAGCAGCCGCGGACCTGCAAGTGTTTCGATGTGGTGCAATCCCGCGACCAGGCAGGCCGCTATACAAAATGCAAAAAGAGTTGCCTCTAGGTGGGATGCGCTCCCAGGTGGAAATTACGCCAAAGCAAGGGCACACGCCATGAACAAAGTCCTTTTCTGGTTTCCTGCCAGACGTGTTTCGGGACAACGCCCTCTTCAGTGGCAGACCATGTGATGTGACAGTGTGCGGTAACCACCAGTAAATCCCCGTAATAATTATGCTCAAGTGAACCACCTGAAGCAATGCTTCCTGGGACTGGTGGTTCAGTAAAACCCAAGTGGGTCGCTGCCGACACTCACATTCAAAAATGTCTTTAAAAGCGTTGCCGATGTTCGCGCCGGCACCCCTGCATATAATAGGCACCTCCTGTTCCACAGTTAGCTGCCCCAATAAAGCAGCCGCGGACCGCAAGTGTTTCGCGGTGGTGCAATCCCGCGACCAGGCAGGCCGCTATACAAAATTCAAAAAGAGTTGCCTGTAGGTGGGATGCACTCCCAGGTGGAAATTACGCCAAAGCAAGGGCACACGCCATGAACAAAGTCCTTTTCTGGTTTCCTGCCAGACGCGTTTCGGGCCAACGCCCTCTTCAGTGGCAGACCATGTGACGTGTCGGCGTGTGGTAACCGCCATTAAATTCCTGTAATAATTATGCTCAGGTGAACCACCTGAAGCAATGCTTCCTGGGACTGGTGGTTCAGTAAAACCCAAGTGGGTCGCCGCCGACACTCACATTCAAAAATGTCTTTAATAGGATTGCCGATGTTCTTGCCGGCACCCCTGCATATAACAGGCACCTCCTGTTCCATAGTTAGCTGCCCCAATAAAGCAGCCGCGGACCTGCAAGTGTTTCGATGTGGTGCAATCCCGCGACCAGGCAGGCCGCTATACAAAATGCAAAAAGAGTTGCCTCTAGGTGGGATGCGCTCCCAGGTGGAAATTACGCCAAAGCAAGGCACACGCCATGAACAAAGTCCTTTTCTGGTTTCCTGCCAGACGCGTTTCGGGACAACGCCCTCTTCAGTGGCAGACCATGTGATGTGATGGTGTGCGGTAACCTCCAGTAAATCCCCGTAATAATTATGCTCAAGTGAACCACCTGAAGCAATGCTTCCTGGGACTGGTGGTTCAGTAAAACCCAAGTGGGTCGCTGCCGACACTCACATTAAAAAATGTCTTTAAAAGCGTTGCCGATGTTCGCGCCGGCACCCCTGCATATAACAGGCACCTCCTGTTCCACAGTTAGCTGCCCCAATAAAGCAGCCGCGGACCCGCAAGTGTTTCGCGGTGGTGCTATCCCGCGACCAGGCAGGCCGCTATACAAAATTCAAAAAGAGTTGCCTGTAGGTGGGATGCACTCCCAGGTGGAAATTACGCCAAAGCAGGGGCACACGCCATGAACAAAGTCCTTTTCTGGTTTCCTGCCAGACGCGTTTCGGGCCAACGCCCTCTTCAGTGGCAGACCATGTGACGTGACGGCGTGCGGTAACCACCATTAAATTCCTGTAATAATTATGCTCAGGTGAACCACCTGAAGCAATGCTTCCTGGGACTGGTGGTTCAGTAAAACCCAAGTGGGTCGCCGCCGACACTCACATTCAAAAATGTCTTTAAAAGTTTTGCCGATGTTCGCGCCGGCACCCATGCATATAACAGGCACCTCCTGTTCCACAGTTAGCTGCCCCAATAAAGCAGCCGCGGACCCGCAAGTGTTTCGCAGTGGTGCAATCCCGTGACCAGGCAGGCCGCTATACAAAATGCAAAAAGAGTTGCCTCTAGGTGGGATGCACTCCCAGGTGGAAGTTACGCCAAAGCAAGGGCACAGGCCATGAACAAAGTCCTTTTCTGGTTTCCTGCCAGACGCGTTTCGGGCCAACGTCCTCTTTAGTGGCAGACCATGTGATGTGACGGCGTGCGGTAACCACCAGTAAATTCCTGTAATAATTATGCTCAGCTGAACCACCTGAAGCAATGCTTCCTGGGACTGGTGGTTCAGTAAAACCCAAGTGGGTCGCCGCCGACACTCACATTCAAAAATGTCTTTAATAGGATTGCCGATGTTCTTGCCGGCACCCCTGCATATAACAGGAACCTCCTGTTCCACAGTTAGCTGCCCCAATAAAGCAGCCGCGGACCTGCAAGTGTTTCGATGTGGTGCAATCCAGCGACCAGGCAGGCCGCTATACAAAATGCAAAAAGAGTTGCCTCTAGGTGGGATGCACTCCCAGGTGGAAATTACGCCAAAGCAAGGGCACACGCCATGAACAAAGTCCTTTTCTGGTTTCCTGCCAGACGCGTTTCGGGACAACGCCCTCTTCAGTGGCAGACCATGTGATGTGACGGTGTGCGGTAACCACCAGTAAACCCCCGTAATAATTATGCTCAAGTGAACCACCTGAAGCAATGCTTCCTGGGACTGGTGGTTCAGTAAAACCCAAGTGGGTCGCTGCCGACACTCACATTCAAAAATGTCTTTAAAAGGATTGCCGATGTTCGCGCCGGCACCCCTGCATATAACAGGCACCTCCTGTTCCACAGTTAGCTGCCCCAATAAAGCAGCCGCGGACCCGCAAGTGTTTCGCTTTGGTGCAATCCCGTGACAAGGCAGGCCGCTATACAAAATGCAAAAAGAGTTGCCTGTAGGTGGGATGCACTCCCAGGTGGAAATTACGCCAAAGCAAGGGCACACGCCATGAACAAAGTCCTTTTCTGGTTTCCTGCCAGACGCGTTTTGGGCCAACGCCCTCTTCAGTGGCAGACCATGTGACGTGACGGCATGCGGTAACCACCAGTAAATTCCCATAATAATTATGCTCAGGCGAACCACCTGAAGCAATGCTTCCTGGGACTGGTGGTTCAGTAAAACCCAAGTGGGTCGTCGCCGACACTCACATTCAAAAATGTCTTTAAAAGGATTGCCGATGTTCTTGCCGGCACCCCTGCATATAACAGGAACCTCCTGTTCCACAGTTAGCTGCCCCAATAAAGCAGCCGCGGACCTGCAAGTGTTTCGATGTGGTGCAATCCAGCGACCAGGCAGGCCGCTATACAAAATGCAAAAAGAGTTGCCTCTAGGTGGGATGCACTCCCAGGTGGAAATTACGCCAAAGCAAGGGCACACGCCATGAACAAAGTCCTTTTCTGGTTTCCTGCCAGACGCGTTTCGGGACAACGCCCTCTTCAGTGGCAGACCATGTGATGTGACGGTGTGCGGTAACCACCAGTAAATTCCTGTAATAATTATGCTCAGCTGAACCACCTGAAGCAATGCTTCCTGGGACTGGTGGTTCAGTAAAACCCAAGTGGGTCGCTGCCGACACTCACATTCAAAAATGTCTTTAAAAGCGTTGCCGATGTTCGCGCCGGCACCCCTGCATATAACAGGCACCTCCTGTTCCACAGTTAGCTGCCCCAATAAAGCAGCCGCGGACCCGCAAGTGTTTCGCGGTGGTGCAATCCCGGGACCAGGCAGACCGCTATACAAAATTCAAAAAGAGTTGCCTGTAGGTGGGATGCACTCCCAGGTGGAAATTACGCCAAAGCAAGGGCACACGCCATGAACAAAGTCCTTTTCTGGTTTCCTGCCAGACGCGTTTCGGGCCAGCGCCCTCTTCAGTGGCAGACCATGTGACGTGACGGTGTGCGGTAACCACCAGTAAATCCCCGTAATAATTATGCTCAATTGAACCACCTGAAGCAATGCTTCCTGGGACTGGTGGTTCAGTAAAACCCAAGTGGGTCGCTGCCGACACTCACATTAAAAAATGTCTTTAAAAGCGTTGCCGATGTTCGCGCCGGCACCCCTGCATATAACAGGCACCTCCTGTTCCACAGTTAGCTGCCCCAATAAAGCAGCCGCGGACCCGCAAGTGTTTCGCGGTGGTGCAATCCCGCGACCAGGCAGGCCGCTATACAAAATTCAAAAAGAGTTGCCTGTAGGTGGGATGCAGTCCCAGGTGGAAATTACGCCAAAGCAAGGGCACACGCCATGAACAAAGTCCTTTTCTGGTTTCCTGCCAGACGCGTTTCGGGCCAACGCCCTCTTCAGTGGCAGACCATGTGACGTGACGGCGTGCGGTAACCACCATTAAATTCCTGTAATAATTATGCTCAGGTGAACCACCTGAAGCAATGCTTCCTGGGACTGGTGGTTCAGTAAAACCCAAGTGGGTCGCCGCCGACACTCACTTTCAAAAATGTCTTTAAAAGTTTTGCCGATGTTCGCGCCGGCACCCATGCATATAACAGGCACATCCTGTTCCACAGTTAGCTGCCCCAATAAAGCAGCTGCGGACCCGCAAGTGTTTCGCAGTGGTGCAATCCCGTGACCAGGCAGGCCGCTATACAAAATGCAAAAAGAGTTGCCTCTAGGTGGGATGCACTCCCAGGTGGAAGTTACGCCAAAGCAAGGGCACAGGCCATGAACAAAGTCCTTTTCTGGTTTCCTGCCAGACGCGTTTCGGGCCAACGTCCTCTTCAGTGGCAGACCATGTGATGTGACGGCGTGCGGTAACCACCAGTAAATTCCTGTAATAATTATGCTCAGCTGAACCACCTGAAGCAATGCTTCCTGGGACTGGTGGTTCAGTAAAACCCAAGTGGGTCGCCGCCGACACTCACATTCAAAAATGTCTTTAATAGGATTGCCGATGTTCTTGCCGGCACCCCTGCATATAACAGGAACCTCCTGTTCCACAGTTAGCTGCCCCAATAAAGCAGCCGCGGACCTGCAAGTGTTTCGATGTGGTGCAATCCAGCGACCAGGCAGGCCGCTATACAAAATGCAAAAAGAGTTGCCTCTAGGTGGGATGCACTCCCAGGTGGAAATTACGCCAAAGCAAGGGCACACGCCATGAACAAAGTCCTTTTCTGGTTTCCTGCCAGACGCGTTTCGGGACAACGCCCTCTTCAGTGGCAGACCATGTGATGTGACGGTGTGCGGTAACCACCAGTAAATCCCCGTAATAATTATGCTCAAGTGAACCACCTGAAGCAATGCTTCCTGGGACTGGTGGTTCAGTAAAACCCAAGTGGGTCGCTGCCGACACTCACATTCAAAAATGTCTTTAAAAGGATTGCCGATGTTCGCGCCGGCACCCCTGCATATAACAGGCACCTCCTGTTCCACAGTTAGCTGCCCCAATAAAGCAGCCGCGGACCCGCAAGTGTTTCGCTTTGGTGCAATCCCGTGACAAGGCAGGCCGCTATACAAAATGCAAAAAGAGTTGCCTGTAGGTGGGATGCACTCCCAGGTGGAAATTACGCCAAAGCAAGGGCACACGCCATGAACAAAGTCCTTTTCTGGTTTCCTGCCAGACGCGTTTTGGGCCAACGCCCTCTTCAGTGGCAGACCATGTGACGTGACGGCATGCAGTAACCACCAGTAAATTCCCATAATAATTATGCTCAGGCGAACCACCTGAAGCAATGCTTCCTGGGACTGGTGGTTCAGTAAAACCCAAGTGGGTCGTCGCCGACACTCACATTCAAAAATGTCTTTAAAAGGATTGCCGATGTTCTTGCCGGCACCCCTGCATATAACAGGAACCTCCTGTTCCACAGTTAGCTGCCCCAATAAAGCAGCCGCGGACCTGCAAGTGTTTCGATGTGGTGCAATCCAGCGACCAGGCAGGCCGCTATTCAAAATGCAAAAAGAGTTGCCTCTAGGTGGGATGCACTCCCAGGTGGAAATTACGCCAAAGCAAGGGCACACGCCATGAACAAAGTCCTTTTCTGGTTTCCTGCCAGACGCGTTTCGGGACAACTCCCTCTTCAGTGGCAGACCATGTGATGTGACGGTGTGCGGTAACCACCAGTAAATCCCCGTAATAATTATACTCAAGTGAACCACCTGAAGCAATGCTTCCTGGGACTGGTGGTTCAGTAAAACCCAAGTGGGTCGCTGCCGACACTCACATTCAAAAATGTCTTTAAAAGGATTGCCGATGTTCGCGCCGGCACCCCTGCATATAACCGGCACCTCCTGTTCCACAGTTAGCTGCCCCAATAAAGCAGCCGTGGACCCGCAAGTGTTTCGCGGTGGTGCAATCCCGTGACCAGGCAGGCCGCTATACAAAATGCAAAAAGAGTTGCCTGTAGGTGGGATGCACTCCCAGGTGGAAATTACGCCAAAGCAAGGGCACACGCCATGAACAAAGTCCTTTTCTGGATTCCTGACAGACGCGTTTTGGGCCAACGCCCTCTTCAGTGGCAGACCATGTGACGTGACGGCATGCGGTAACCACCAGTAAATTCCCATAATAATTATGCTCAGGCGAACCACCTGAAGCAATGCTTCCTGGGACTGGTGGTTCAGTAAAACCCAAGTGGGTCGTCGCCGACACTCACATTAAAAAATGTCTTTAAAAGGATTGCCGATGTTCGCGCCGGCACCCCTGCATATAACAGGAACCTCCTGTTCCACAGTTAGCTGCCCCAATAAAGCAGCCGCGGACCCGCAAGTGTTTCGCGGTGGTGCAATCCTGCGACCAGGCAGGCCGCTATACAAAATGCAAAAAGAGTTGCCTGTAGGTGGTATGCACTCCCAGGTGGAAATTACGCCAAAGCAAGGGCACACGCCATGAACAAAGTCCGTTTCTGGTTTCCTGCCAGACGCGTTTCGGGCCAACGCCCTCTTCAGTGGCAGACCATGTGACGTGACGGCGTGCGGTAACCACCAGTAAATCCCCGTAATATTTATGCTCAGGTGAACCACCTCAAGCAATACTTCCTGGGTCTGGTGGTTCAGTAAACCCAAGTGGGTCGCCGCCGACACTCACATTAAAAAATGTCTTTAAAAGGATTGCCGATGTTCGCGCCGGCACCCCTGCAAATAACCGGCACCTCCTGTTCCACAGTTAGCTGCCCCAATAAAGGAGCCGCGGACCCGCAAGTGTTTCGCGGTGGTGCAATCCCGCGACCAGGCAGGCCGCTATACAAAATGCAAAAAGAGTTGCCTGTAGGTGGGATGCACTCCCAGGTGGAAATTACGCCAAAGCAAGGGCACACTCCATGAACAAAGTCCTTTTCTGGTTTCCTGCCAGACGCGTTTCTGGCCAACGCCCTCTTCAGTGGCAGACCATGTGACGTGATGGCGTGCGGTAACCACCAGTAAATCCCCGTAATAATTATGCTCAGGTGAACCACCTGAAGCAATGCTTCCTGGGACTGCTGGTTCAGTAAAACCCAAGTGGGACGCCGCCGACACTCACATTCAAAAATGTCTTTAAAAAGATTGCCGATGTTCGCGCCGGCACCCCTGCATATAACAGGCACCTCCTGTTCCACAGTTAGCTGCCCCAAAAAAGCAGCCGCGGACCCGCAAGTGTTTCGCGGTGGTGCAATCCCGCGACCAGGCAGGCCGCTATACAAAATGCAAAAAGAGTTGCCTGTAGGTGGGATGCACTCCCAGGTGGAAATTACGCCAAAGCAAGGGCACACGCAATGAACAAAGTCCTTTTCTGGTTTCCTGCCAGACGCGTTTCTGGCCAACGCCCTCTTCAGTGGCAGACCATGTGACGTGATGGCGTGCGGTAACCACCAGTAAATCCCCGTAATAATTATGCTCAGGTGAACCACCTGAAGCAATGCTTTCTGGGACTGGTGGTTCAGTAAAACCCAAGTGGGTCGCCGCCGACACTCACATTCAAAAATGTCTTTAAAAGGATTGCTGATGTTCGCGCCGGCACCCCTGCATATAACAGGCACTTCCTGTTCCACAGTTAGCTGCCCCAATAAAGCAGCCGCAGACCCGCAAGTGTTTCGCAGTGGTGCAATCCCGGGACCAGGCAGGCCGCTATACAAAATGCAAAAAGAGTTGCCTCTAGGTGGGATGCACTCCCAGGTGGAAGTTACGCCAAAGCAAGGGCACAGGCCATGAACAAAGTCCTTTTCTAGTTTCCTGCCAATCGCGTTTCGGGCCAACGTCCTCTTCAGTGGCAGACCATGTGATGTGACGGCATGCGGTAACCAGCAGTAAATCCCCGTAATAATTATGCTCAGGTGAACCACCTGAAGCAATGCTTCCTGGGACTGGTGGTTCAGTAAAACCCAAGTGGGTCGCCGCCGACACTCACATTCAAAAATGTCTTTAAAAGCGTTGCCGATGTTCGCGCCGGCACCCCTGCATATAACAGGCACCTCCTGTTCCACAGTTAGCTGCCCCAATAAAGCAGCCGCGGACCCGCAAGTGTTTCGCTTTGGTGCAATCCCGTGACAAGGCAGGCCGCTATACAAAATGCAAAAAGAGTTGCCTGTAGGTGGGATGCACTCCCAGGTGGAAATTACGCCAAAGCAAGGGCACACGCCATGAACAAAGTCCTTTTCTGGTTTCCTGCCAGACGCGTTTTGGGCCAACGCCCTCTTCAGTGGCAGACCATGTGACGTGACGGCATGCAGTAACCACCAGTAAATTCCCATAATAATTATGCTCAGGCGAACCACCTGAAGCAATGCTTCCTGGGACTGGTGGTTCAGTAAAACCCAAGTGGGTCGTCGCCGACACTCACATTCAAAAATGTCTTTAAAAGGATTGCCGATGTTCTTGCCGGCACCCCTGCATATAACAGGAACCTCCTGTTCCACAGTTAGCTGCCCCAATAAAGCAGCCGCGGACCTGCAAGTGTTTCGATGTGGTGCAATCCAGCGACCAGGCAGGCCGCTATTCAAAATGCAAAAAGAGTTGCCTCTAGGTGGGATGCACTCCCAGGTGGAAATTACGCCAAAGCAAGGGCACACGCCATGAACAAAGTCCTTTTCTGGTTTCCTGCCAGACGCGTTTCGGGACAACTCCCTCTTCAGTGGCAGACCATGTGATGTGACGGTGTGCGGTAACCACCAGTAAATCCCCGTAATAATTATACTCAAGTGAACCACCTGAAGCAATGCTTCCTGGGACTGGTGGTTCAGTAAAACCCAAGTGGGTCGCTGCCGACACTCACATTCAAAAATGTCTTTAAAAGGATTGCCGATGTTCGCGCCGGCACCCCTGCATATAACCGGCACCTCCTGTTCCACAGTTAGCTGCCCCAATAAAGCAGCCGTGGACCCGCAAGTGTTTCGCGGTGGTGCAATCCCGTGACCAGGCAGGCCGCTATACAAAATGCAAAAAGAGTTGCCTGTAGGTGGGATGCACTCCCAGGTGGAAATTACGCCAAAGCAAGGGCACACGCCATGAACAAAGTCCTTTTCTGGATTCCTGACAGACGCGTTTTGGGCCAACGCCCTCTTCAGTGGCAGACCATGTGACGTGACGGCATGCGGTAACCACCAGTAAATTCCCATAATAATTATGCTCAGGCGAACCACCTGAAGCAATGCTTCCTGGGACTGGTGGTTCAGTAAAACCCAAGTGGGTCGTCGCCGACACTCACATTAAAAAATGTCTTTAAAAGGATTGCCGATGTTCGCGCCGGCACCCCTGCATATAACAGGAACCTCCTGTTCCACAGTTAGCTGCCCCAATAAAGCAGCCGCGGACCCGCAAGTGTTTCGCGGTGGTGCAATCCTGCGACCAGGCAGGCCGCTATACAAAATGCAAAAAGAGTTGCCTGTAGGTGGTATGCACTCCCAGGTGGAAATTACGCCAAAGCAAGGGCACACGCCATGAACAAAGTCCGTTTCTGGTTTCCTGCCAGACGCGTTTCGGGCCAACGCCCTCTTCAGTGGCAGACCATGTGACGTGACGGCGTGCGGTAACCACCAGTAAATCCCCGTAATATTTATGCTCAGGTGAACCACCTCAAGCAATACTTCCTGGGTCTGGTGGTTCAGTAAAACCCAAGTGGGTCGCCGCCGACACTCACATTAAAAAATGTCTTTAAAAGGATTGCCGATGTTCGCGCCGGCACCCCTGCAAATAACCGGCACCTCCTGTTCCACAGTTAGCTGCCCCAATAAAGGAGCCGCGGACCCGCAAGTGTTTCGCGGTGGTGCAATCCCGCGACCAGGCAGGCCGCTATACAAAATGCAAAAAGAGTTGCCTGTAGGTGGGATGCACTCCCAGGTGGAAATTACGCCAAAGCAAGGGCACACTCCATGAACAAAGTCCTTTTCTGGTTTCCTGCCAGACGCGTTTCTGGCCAACGCCCTCTTCAGTGGCAGACCATGTGACGTGATGGCGTGCGGTAACCACCAGTAAATCCCCGTAATAATTATGCTCAGGTGAACCACCTGAAGCAATGCTTCCTGGGACTGCTGGTTCAGTAAAACCCAAGTGGGACGCCGCCGACACTCACATTCAAAAATGTCTTTAAAAAGATTGCCGATGTTCGCGCCGGCACCCCTGCATATAACAGGCACCTCCTGTTCCACAGTTAGCTGCCCCAAAAAAGCAGCCGCGGACCCGCAAGTGTTTCGCGGTGGTGCAATCCCGCGACCAGGCAGGCCGCTATACAAAATGCAAAAAGAGTTGCCTGTAGGTGGGATGCACTCCCAGGTGGAAATTACGCCAAAGCAAGGGCACACGCAATGAACAAAGTCCTTTTCTGGTTTCCTGCCAGACGCGTTTCTGGCCAACGCCCTCTTCAGTGGCAGACCATGTGACGTGATGGCGTGCGGTAACCACCAGTAAATCCCCGTAATAATTATGCTCAGGTGAACCACCTGAAGCAATGCTTTCTGGGACTGGTGGTTCAGTAAAACCCAAGTGGGTCGCCGCCGACACTCACATTCAAAAATGTCTTTAAAAGGATTGCTGATGTTCGCGCCGGCACCCCTGCATATAACAGGCACTTCCTGTTCCACAGTTAGCTGCCCCAATAAAGCAGCCGCAGACCCGCAAGTGTTTCGCAGTGGTGCAATCCCGGGACCAGGCAGGCCGCTATACAAAATGCAAAAAGAGTTGCCTCTAGGTGGGATGCACTCCCAGGTGGAAGTTACGCCAAAGCAAGGGCACAGGCCATGAACAAAGTCCTTTTCTAGTTTCCTGCCAATCGCGTTTCGGGCCAACGTCCTCTTCAGTGGCAGACCATGTGATGTGACGGCATGCGGTAACCAGCAGTAAATCCCCGTAATAATTATGCTCAGGTGAACCACCTGAAGCAATGCTTCCTGGGACTGGTGGTTCAGTAAAACCCAAGTGGGTCGCCGCCGACACTCACATTCAAAAATGTCTTTAAAAGCGTTGCCGATGTTCGCGCCGGCACCCCTGCATATAACAGGCACCTCCTGTTCCACAGTTAGCTGCCCCAATAAAGCAGCCGCGGACCCGCAAGTGTTTCGCGGTGGTGCAATCCCGCGACCAGGCAGGCCGCTATACAAAATTCAAAAAGAGTTGCCTGTAGGTGGGATGCACTCCAGGGTGGAAATTATGCCAAAGCAAGGGCACACGCCATGAACAAAGTCCTTTTCTGGTTTCCTGCCAGACGCGTTTCGGGCCAACGCCCTCTTCAGTGGCAGACCATGTGACATGACGGCGTGCGGTAACCACCAGTAAATTCCTGTAATAATTATGCTCAGGTGAACCACCTGAAGCAATGCTTCCTGGGACTGGTGGTTCAGTAAAACCCAAGTGGGTCGCCGCCGACACTCACATTCAAAAATGTCTTTAATAGGATTGCCGATGTTCTTGCCGGCACCCCTGAATATAACAGGCACCTCCTGTTCCACAGTTAGCTGCCCCAATAAAGCAGCCGCGGACCTGCAAGTGTTTCGATGTGGTGCAATCCCGCGACCAGGCAGGCCGCTATACAAAATGCAAAAAGAGTTGCCTCTAGGTGGGATGCACTCCCAGGTGGAAATTACGCCAAAGCAAGGGCACACGCCATGAACAAAGTCCTTTTCTGGTTTCCTGCCAGGCGCGTTTCGGGACAACGCCCTCTTCAGTGGCAGACCATGTGATGTGACGGTGTGCGGTAACCACCAGTAAATCCCCGTAATAATTATGCTCAAGTGAACCACCTGAAGCAATGCTTTCTGGGACTGGTGGTTCAGTAAAACCCAAGTGGGTCGCTGCCGACACTCACATTCAAAAATGTCTTTAAAAGTATTGCCGATGTTCGCGCCGGCACCCCTGCATATAACAGGCACCTCCTGTTCCACAGTTAGCTGCCCCAATAAAGCAGCCGTGGACCCGCAAGTGTTTCGCGGTGGTGCAATCCCGTGACCAGGCAGGCCGCTATACAAAATGCAAAAAGAGTTGCCTGTAGGTGGGATGCACTCCCAGGTGGAAATTACGCCAAAGCAAGGGCACACGCCATGAACAAAGTCATTTTCTGGTTTCCTGCCAGACGCGTTTTGGGCCAACGCCCTCTTCAGTGGCAGACCATGTGACGTGACGGCATGCTGTAACCACCAGTAAATTCCCATAATAATTATGCTCAGGCGAACCACCTGAAGCAATGCTTCCTGGGACTGGTGGTTCAGTAAAACCCAAGTGGGTCGTCGCCGACACTCACATTCAAAAATGTCTTTAAAAGGATTGCCGATGTTCGCGCCGGCACCCCTGCATATAACAGGAACCTCCTGTTCCACAGTTAGCTGCCCCAATAAAGCAGCCGCAGACCCGCAAGTGTTTCGCGGTGGTGCAATCCTGCGACCAGGCAGGCCGCTATACAAAATGCAAAAAGAGTTGCCTGTAGGTGGTATGCACTCCCAGGTGGAAATTACGCCAAAGCAAGGGCACACGCCATGAACAAAGTCCTTTTCTGGTTTCCTGCCAGACGCGTTTCGGGCCAACGCCCTCTTCAGTGGCAGACCATGTGACGTGACGGCGTGCGGTAACCACCAGTAAATCCCCATAATATTTATGCTCAGGTGAACCACCTCAAGCAATACTTCCTGGGTCTGGTGGTTCAGTAAAACCCAAGTGGGTCGCCGCCGACACTCACATTCAAAAATGTCTTTAAAAGGATTGCCGATGTTCACGCCGGCACCCCTGCAAATAACCGGCACCTCCTGTTCCACAGTTAGCTGCCCCAATAAAGGAGCCGCGGACCCGCAAGTGTTTCGCGGTGGTGCAATCCCGCGACCAGGCAGGCCGCTATACAAAATGCAAAAAGAGTTGCCTGTAGGTGGGATGCACTCCCAGGTGGAAATTATGCCAAAGCAAGGGCACACTCCATGAACAAAGACCTTTTCTGGTTTCCTGCCAGACGCGTTTCTGGCCAACGCCCTCTTCAGTGGCAGACCATGTGACGTGATGGCGTGCGGTAACCACCAGTAAATCCCCGTAATAATTATGCTCAGGTGAACCACCTGAAGCAATGCTTCCTGGGACTGGTGGTTCAGTAAAACCCAAGTTGGACGCCGCCGACACTCACATTCAAAAATGTCTTTAAAAGGATTGCCGATGTTCGCGCCGGCACCCCTGCATATAACAGGCACCTCCTGTTCCACAGTTAGCTGCCCCAATAAAGCAGCCGCGGACCCGCAAGTGTTTCGCGGTGGTGCAATCCCGCGACCAGGCAGGCCGCTATACAAAATGCAAAAAGAGTTGCCTGTAGGTGGGATGCACTCCCAGGTGGAAATTACGTCAAAGCAAGGGCGCACGCCAT
Source organism: Calotriton arnoldi (assembly GCA_963921515.1). Lineage (NCBI taxonomy): Eukaryota > Metazoa > Chordata > Amphibia > Caudata > Salamandridae > Calotriton > Calotriton arnoldi. The sequence continues at coordinate 424,262 of CAWUFW010010807.1, read as the reverse complement.
GAACAAAGTCCTTTTCTGGTTTCCTGCCAGACGCGTTTCTGGCCAATGCCCTCTTCAGTGGCAGACCATGTGACGTGATGGCGTGCGGTAACCACCAGTAAATCCCAGTAATAATTATGCTCAGGTGAACCACCTGAAGCAATGCTTCCTGGGACTGGTGGTTCAGTAAAACCCAAGTGGGACGCCGCCGACACTCACATTCAAAAATGTCTTTAAAAGTTTTGCTGATGTTCGCGCCTGCACCCCTGCATATAACAGGCACCTCCTGTTCCACAGTTAGCTGCCCCAATAAAGCAGCCGCAGACCCGCAAGTGTTTCGCAGTGGTGCAATCCCGGGACCAGGCAGGCCGCTATAAAAATGCAAAAAGAGTTGCCTCTAGGTGGGATGCACTCCCAGGTGGAAGTTACGCCAAAGCAAGGGCACAGGCCATGAACAAAGTCCTTTTCTAGTTTCCTGCCAGACGCGTTTCGGGCCAACGTCCTCTTCAGTGGCAGACCATGTGATGTGACGGCGTGCGGTAACCAGCAGTAAATCCCCGTAATAATTATGCTCAGGTGAACCACCTGAAGCAATGCTTCCTGGGACTGGTGGTTCAGTAAAACCCAAGTGGGTCGCCGCCGACACTCACATTCAAAAATGTCTTTAAAAGCGCTGCCGATGTTCGCGCCGGCACCCCTGCATATAACAGGCACCTCCTGTTCCACAGTTAGCTGCCCCAATAAAGCAGCCGCGGACCCGCAAGTGTTTCGCGGTGGTGCAATCCCGCGACCAGGCAGGCCGCTATACAAAATTCAAAAAGAGTTGCCTGTAGGTGGGATGCACTCCCAGGTGGAAATTACGCCAAAGCAAGGGCACACGCCATGAACAAAGTCCTTTTCTGGTTTCCTGCCAGACGCGTTTCGGGCCAACGCCCTCTTCAGAGGCAGACCATGTGACGTGACGGCGTGCGGTAACCACCAGTAAATTCCTGTAATAATTATGCTCAGGTGAACCACCTGAAGCAATGCTTCCTGGGACTGGTGGTTCAGTAAAACCCAAGTGGGTTCGCCGCCGACACTCACATTCAAAAATGTCTTTAATAGGATTGCCGATGTTCTTGCCGGCACCCCTGAATATAACAGGCACCTCCTGTTCCACAGTTAGCTGCCCCAATAAAGCAGCCGCGGACCTGCAAGTGTTTCGATGTGGTGCAATCCCGCGACCAGGCAGGCCGCTATACAAAATGCAAAAAGAGTTGCCTCTAGGTGGGATGCACTCCCAGGTGGAAATTACGCCAAAGCAAGGGCACACGCCATGAACAAAGTCCTTTTCTGGTTTCCTGCCAGACGCGTTTCGGGACAACGCCCTCTTCAGTGGCAGACCATGTGATGTGACGGTGTGCGGTAACCACCAGTAAATCCCCGTAATAATTATGCTCAAGTGAACCACCTGAAGCAATGCTTCCTGGGACTGGTGGTTCAGTAAAACCCAAGTGGGTCGCTGCCGACACTCACATTCAAAAATGTCTTTAAAAGGATTGCCGATGTTCGCGCCGGCACCCCTGCATATAACAGGCACCTCCTGTTCCACAGTTAGCTGCCCCAATAAAGAAGCCGCGGACCTGCAAGTGTTTCGATGTGGTGCAATCCCGCGACCAGGCAGGCCGCTATACAAAATGCAAAAAGAGTTGCCTCTAGGTGGGATGCACTCCCAGGTGGAAATTACGCCAAAGCAAGGGCACACGCCATGAACAAAGTCCTTTTCTGGTTTCCTGCCAGACACGTTTCGGGACAACACCCTCTTCAGTGGCAGACCATGTGATGTGACGGTGTGCGGTAACCACCAGTAAATCCCCGTAATAATTATGCTCAAGTGAACCACATGAAGCAATGCTTCCTGGGACTGGTGGTTCAGTAAAACCCAAGTGGGTCGCTGCCGACACTCACATTCAAAAATGTCTTTAAAAGGATTGCCGATGTTCGCGCCGGCACCCCTGCATATAACAGGCACCTCCTGTTCCACAGTTAGCTGCCCCAATAAAGCAGCCGCGGACCCGCAAGTGTTTCGCGGTGGTGCAATCCCGTGACCAGGCAGGCCGCTATACAAAATGCAAAAAGAGTTGCCTGTAGGTGGGATGCACTCCCAGGTGGAAATTACGCCAAAGCAAGGGCACACGCCATGAACAAAGTCCTTTTCTGGTTTCCTGCCAGACGCGTTTTGGGCCAACGCCCTCTTCAGTGGCAGACCATGTGACGTGACGGCATGCGGTAACCACCAGTAAATTCCCATAATAATTATGCTCAGGCGAACCACCTGAAGCAATGCTTCCTGGGACTGGTGGTTCAGTAAAACCCAAGTGGGTCGTCGCCGACACTCACATTCAAAAATGTCTTTAAAAGGATTGCCGATGTTCGCGCCGGCACCCCTGCATATAACAGGAACCTCCTGTTCCAGAGTTAGCTGCCCCAATAAAGCAGCCGCAGACCCGCAAGTGTTTCACGGTGGTGCAATCCTGCGACCAGGCAGGCCGCTATACAAAATGCAAAAAGAGTTGCCTGTAGGTGGTATGCACTCCCAGGTGGAAATTACGCCAAAGCAAGGGCACACGCCATGAACAAAGTCCTTTTCTGGTTTCCTGCCAGACGCGTTTCGGGCCAACGCCCTCTTCAGTGGCAGACCATGTGACGTGACGGCGTGCGGTAACCACCAGTAAATCCCCGTAATATTTATGCTCAGGTGAACCACCTCAAGCAATACTGCCTGGGTCTGGTGGTTCAGTAAAACCCAAGTGGGTCGCCGCCGACACTCACATTCAAAAATGTCTTTAAAAGGATTGCCGATGTTTGCGCCGGCACCCCTGCAAATAACCGGCACCTCCTGTTCCACAGTTAGCTGCCCCAATAAAGGAGCCGCGGACCCGCAAGTGTTTCGCGGTGGTGCAATCCCGCGACCAGGCAGGCCGCTATACAAAATGCAAAAAGAGTTGCCTGTAGGTGGGATGCACTCCCAGGTGGAAATTAAGCCAAAGCAAGGGCACACGCCATGAACAAAGTCCTTTTCTGGTTTCCTGCCAGACGCGTTTCTGGCCAACGCCCTCTTCAGTGGCAGACCATGTGACGTGATGGCGTGCGGTAACCACCAGTAAATCCCTGTAATAATTATGCTCAGGTGAACCACCTGAAGCAATGCTTCCTGGGACTGGTGGTTCAGTAAAACCCAAGTGGGACACCGCCGACACTCACATTCAAAAATGTCTTTAAAAGGATTGCCGATGTTCGCGCCGGCACCCCTGCATATAACAGGCACCTCCTGTTCCACAGTTAGCTGCCCCAATAAAGCAGCCGCGGACCCGCAAGTGTTTCGCGGTGGTGCAATCCCGCGACCAGGCAGGCCGCTATACAAAATGCAAAAAGAGTTGCCTGTAGGTGGGATGCATTCCCAGGTGGAAATTACGCCAAAGCAAGGGCACACGCCATGAACAAAGTCCTTTTCTGGTCTCCTGCCAGACGCATTTCGGGCCAACGCCCTCTTCAGTAGCAGACCATGTGACGTGATGGCGTGCGGTAACCACCAGTAAATTCCCGTAATAATTATGCTCAGGTGAACCACCTGAAGCAATGCTTTCTGGGACTGGTGGTTCAGTAAAACCCAAGTGGGTCACCGCCGACACTCACATTCAAAAATGTCTTTAAAAGGATTGCTGATGTTCACGCCGGCACCCCTGCATATAACAGGCACCTCCTGTTCCACAGTTAGCTGCCCCAATAAAGCAGCTGCAGACCCGCAAGTGTTTCACAGTGGTGCAATCCCGGGACCAGGCAGGCCGCTATACAAAATGCAAAAAGAGTTGCCTCTAGTTGGGATGCACTCCCAGGTGGAAGTTACGCCAAAGCAAGGGCACAGGCCATGAACAAAGTCCTTTTCTAGTTTCCTGCCAGACGCGTTTCGGGCCAACGTCCTCTTCAGTGGCAGACCATGTGATGTGACGGCGTGCGGTAACCAGCAGTAAATCCCTGTAATAATTATGCTCAGGTGAACCACCTGAAGCAATGCTTCCTGGGACTGGTGGTTCAGTAAAACCCAAGTGGGTCGCCGCCGACACTCACATTCAAAAATGTCTTTAAAAGCGTTGCCGATGTTCGCGCCGGCACCCCTGCATATAACAGGCACCTCCTTTTCTACAGTTAGCTGCCCCAATAAAGCAGCCGCGGACCTGCAAGTGTTTCGATGTGGTGCAATCCCGCGACCAGGCAGGCCGCTATACAAAATGCAAAAAGAGTTGCCTCTAGGTGGGATGCACTCCCAGGTGGAAATTACGCCAAAGCAAGGGCACACGCCATGAACAAAGTCCTTTTCTGGTTTACTGCCAGACGCGTTTCGGGACAACACCCTCTTCAGTGGCAGACCATGTGATGTGACGGTGTGCGGTAACCACCAGTAAATCCCCGTAATAATTATGCTCAAGTGAACCACCTGAAGCAATGCTTCCTGGGACTGGTGGTTCAGTAAAACCCAAGTGGGTCGCTGCCGACACTCACATTCAAAAATGTCTTTAAAAGGATTGCCGATGTTCGCGCCGGCACCCCTGCATATAACAGGCACCTCCTGTTCCACAGTTAGCTGCCCCAATAAAGCAGCCGCGGACCCGCAAGTGTTTCACGGTGGTGCAATCCCGTGACCAGGCAGGCCGCTATACAAAATGCAAAAAGAGTTGCCTGTAGGTGGGATGCACTCCCAGGTGGAAATTACGCCAAAGCAAGGGCACACGCCATGAACAAAGTCCTTTTCTGGTTTCCTGCCAGAAGCGTTTTGGGCCAACGCCCTCTTCAGTGGCAGACCATGTGACGTGATGGCATGCGGTAACCACCAGTAAATTCCCGTAATAATTATGCTCAGGCGAACCACCTGAAGCAATGCTTCCTGGGACTGGTGGTTCAGTAAAACCCAAGTGGGTCGTCGCCGACACTCACATTCAAAAATGTCTTTAAAAGGATTGCCGATGTTCGCGCCGGCACCCCTGCATATAACCGGCACCTCCTGTTCCACAGTTAGCTGCCCCAATAAAGGAGCCGCGGACCCGCAAGTGTTTCGCGGTGGTGCAATCCCGCGACCAGGCAGGCCGCTAGACAAAATGCAAAACGAGTTGACTCTAGGTGGGATGCACTCCCAGGTGGAAATTACGTCAAAGCAAGGGCACACGCCATGAACAAAGTCCTTTTCTGGTTTCCTGCCAGACGCGTTTCGGGCCAACGCCCTCTTCAGTGGCAGACCATGTGATGTGATGGCGTGCGGTAACCACCAGTAAATCCCCGTAATAATTATGCTCAGGTGAACCACCAGAAGCAATGCTTCCTGGGACTGGTGGTTCAGTAAAACCCAAGTGGGTCGCCGCCGACACTCACATTCAAAAATGTCTTTAAAAGGATTGCCGATGTTCGCGCCGGCACCCCTGCATATAACAGGCACCTCCTGTTCCACAGTTAGCTGCCCCAATAAAGCAGCCGCGGACCCGCAGGTGTTTCGCGGTGGTGCAATCCCGCGACCGGGCAGGCCGCTATACAAAATGCAAAAAGAGTTGCCTGTAGGTGGGATGCACTCCCAGGTGGAAATTACGCCAAAGCAAGGGCACACACCATGAACAAAGTACTTTTCTGGTTTCCTGCCTGACGCGTTTCGGGCCAACGCCCTCTTCAGTGGCAGACCATGTGACGTGATGGCATGCGGTAACCACCAGTAAATCCCCGTAATAATTATACTCAGGTGAACTACCTGAAGCAATGCTTCCTGGGACTGGTGGTTCAGTAAAACCCAAGTGGGTCGCCGCCGACACTCACATTCAAAAATGTCTTTAAAAGGATTTCCGATGTTCGCGCCGGCACCCCTGCATATAACAGGCACCTCCTGTTCCACAGTTAGCTGCCCCAATAAAGCAGCCGCGGACCCGCAAGTGTTTCGCGGTGGTGCAATCCCGCGACCAGGCAGGCCGCTATACAAAATGCAAAAAGAGTTGCCTGTAGGTGGGATGCACTCCCAGGTGGAAATTACGTCAAAGCAAGGGCGCACGCCATGAACAAAGTCCTTTTCTGGTTTCCTGCCAGACGCGTTTCTGGCCAATGCCCTCTTCAGTGGCAGACCATGTGACGTGATGGCGTGCGGTAACCACCAGTAAATCCCAGTAATAATTATGCTCAGGTGAACCACCTGAAGCAATGCTTCCTGGGACTGGTGGTTCAGTAAAACCCAAGTGGGACGCCGCCGACACTCACATTCAAAAATGTCTTTAAAAGTTTTGCTGATGTTCGCGCCTGCACCCCTGCATATAACAGGCACCTCCTGTTCCACAGTTAGCTGCCCCAATAAAGCAGCCGCAGACCCGCAAGTGTTTCGCAGTGGTGCAATCCCGGGACCAGGCAGGCCGCTATAAAAAATGCAAAAAGAGTTGCCTCTAGGTGGGATGCACTCCCAGGTGGAAGTTACGCCAAAGCAAGGGCACAGGCCATGAACAAAGTCCTTTTCTAGTTTCCTGCCAGACGCGTTTCGGGCCAACGTCCTCTTCAGTGGCAGACCATGTGATGTGACGGCGTGCGGTAACCAGCAGTAAATCCCCGTAATAATTATGCTCAGGTGAACCACCTGAAGCAATGCTTCCTGGGACTGGTGGTTCAGTAAAACCCAAGTGGGTCGCCGCCGACACTCACATTCAAAAATGTCTTTAAAAGCGCTGCCGATGTTCGCGCCGGCACCCCTGCATATAACAGGCACCTCCTGTTCCACAGTTAGCTGCCCCAATAAAGCAGCCGCGGACCCGCAAGTGTTTCGCGGTGGTGCAATCCCGCGACCAGGCAGGCCGCTATACAAAATTCAAAAAGAGTTGCCTGTAGGTGGGATGCACTCCCAGGTGGAAATTACGCCAAAGCAAGGGCACACGCCATGAACAAAGTCCTTTTCTGGTTTCCTGCCAGACGCGTTTCGGGCCAACGCCCTCTTCAGAGGCAGACCATGTGACGTGACGGCGTGCGGTAACCACCAGTAAATTCCTGTAATAATTATGCTCAGGTGAACCACCTGAAGCAATGCTTCCTGGGACTGGTGGTTCAGTAAAACCCAAGTGGGTTCGCCGCCGACACTCACATTCAAAAATGTCTTTAATAGGATTGCCGATGTTCTTGCCGGCACCCCTGAATATAACAGGCACCTCCTGTTCCACAGTTAGCTGCCCCAATAAAGCAGCCGCGGACCTGCAAGTGTTTCGATGTGGTGCAATCCCGCGACCAGGCAGGCCGCTATACAAAATGCAAAAAGAGTTGCCTCTAGGTGGGATGCACTCCCAGGTGGAAATTACGCCAAAGCAAGGGCACACGCCATGAACAAAGTCCTTTTCTGGTTTCCTGCCAGACGCGTTTCGGGACAACGCCCTCTTCAGTGGCAGACCATGTGATGTGACGGTGTGCGGTAACCACCAGTAAATCCCCGTAATAATTATGCTCAAGTGAACCACCTGAAGCAATGCTTCCTGGGACTGGTGGTTCAGTAAAACCCAAGTGGGTCGCTGCCGACACTCACATTGAAAAATGTCTTTAAAAGGATTGCCGATGTTCGCGCCGGCACCCCTGCATATAACAGGCACCTCCTGTTCCACAGTTAGCTGCCCCAATAAAGAAGCCGCGGACCTGCAAGTGTTTCGATGTGGTGCAATCCCGCGACCAGGCAGGCCGCTATACAAAATGCAAAAAGAGTTGCCTCTAGGTGGGATGCACTCCCAGGTGGAAATTACGCCAAAGCAAGGGCACACGCCATGAACAAAGTCCTTTTCTGGTTTCCTGCCAGACACGTTTCGGGACAACACCCTCTTCAGTGGCAGACCATGTGATGTGACGTGTGCGGTAACCACCAGTAAATCCCCGTAATAATTATGCTCAAGTGAACCACATGAAGCAATGCTTCCTGGGACTGGTGGTTCAGTAAAACCCAAGTGGGTCGCTGCCGACACTCACATTCAAAAATGTCTTTAAAAGGATTGCCGATGTTCGCGCCGGCACCCCTGCATATAACAGGCACCTCCTGTTCCACAGTTAGCTGCCCCAATAAAGCAGCCGCGGACCCGCAAGTGTTTCGCGGTGGTGCAATCCCGTGACCAGGCAGGCCGCTATACAAAATGCAAAAAGAGTTGCCTGTAGGTGGGATGCACTCCCAGGTGGAAATTACGCCAAAGCAAGGGCACACGCCATGAACAAAGTCCTTTTCTGGTTTCCTGCCAGACGCGTTTTGGGCCAACGCCCTCTTCAGTGGCAGACCATGTGACGTGACGGCATGCGGTAACCACCAGTAAATTCCCATAATAATTATGCTCAGGCGAACCACCTGAAGCAATGCTTCCTGGGACTGGTGGTTCAGTAAAACCCAAGTGGGTCGTCGCCGACACTCACATTCAAAAATGTCTTTAAAAGGATTGCCGATGTTCGCGCCGGCACCCCTGCATATAACAGGAACCTCCTGTTCCAGAGTTAGCTGCCCCAATAAAGCAGCCGCAGACCCGCAAGTGTTTCACGGTGGTGCAATCCTGCGACCAGGCAGGCCGCTATACAAAATGCAAAAAGAGTTGCCTGTAGGTGGTATGCACTCCCAGGTGGAAATTACGCCAAAGCAAGGGCACACGCCATGAACAAAGTCCTTTTCTGGTTTCCTGCCAGACGCGTTTCGGGCCAACGCCCTCTTCAGTGGCAGACCATGTGACGTGACGGCGTGCGGTAACCACCAGTAAATCCCCGTAATATTTATGCTCAGGTGAACCACCTCAAGCAATACTGCCTGGGTCTGGTGGTTCAGTAAAACCCAAGTGGGTCGCCGCCGACACTCACATTCAAAAATGTCTTTAAAAGGATTGCCGATGTTTGCGCCGGCACCCCTGCAAATAACCGGCACCTCCTGTTCCACAGTTAGCTGCCCCAATAAAGGAGCCGCGGACCCGCAAGTGTTTCGCGGTGGTGCAATCCCGCGACCAGGCAGGCCGCTATACAAAATGCAAAAAGAGTTGCCTGTAGGTGGGATGCACTCCCAGGTGGAAATTAAGCCAAAGCAAGGGCACACGCCATGAACAAAGTCCTTTTCTGGTTTCCTGCCAGACGCGTTTCTGGCCAACGCCCTCTTCAGTGGCAGACCATGTGACGTGATGGCGTGCGGTAACCACCAGTAAATCCCTGTAATAATTATGCTCAGGTGAACCACCTGAAGCAATGCTTCCTGGGACTGGTGGTTCAGTAAAACCCAAGTGGGACACCGCCGACACTCACATTCAAAAATGTCTTTAAAAGGATTGCCGATGTTCGCGCCGGCACCCCTGCATATAACAGGCACCTCCTGTTCCACAGTTAGCTGCCCCAATAAAGCAGCCGCGGACCCGCAAGTGTTTCGCGGTGGTGCAATCCCGCGACCAGGCAGGCCGCTATACAAAATGCAAAAAGAGTTGCCTGTAGGTGGGATGCATTCCCAGGTGGAAATTACGCCAAAGCAAGGGCACACGCCATGAACAAAGTCCTTTTCTGGTCTCCTGCCAGACGCATTTCGGGCCAACGCCCTCTTCAGTAGCAGACCATGTGACGTGATGGCGTGCGGTAGCCACCAGTAAATTCCCGTAATAATTATGCTCAGGTGAACCACCTGAAGCAATGCTTTCTGGGACTGGTGGTTCAGTAAAACCCAAGTGGGTCACCGCCGACACTCACATTCAAAAATGTCTTTAAAAGGATTGCTGATGTTCACGCCGGCACCCCTGCATATAACAGGCACCTCCTGTTCCACAGTTAGCTGCCCCAATAAAGCAGCTGCAGACCCGCAAGTGTTTCACAGTGGTGCAATCCCGGGACCAGGCAGGCCGCTATACAAAATGCAAAAAGAGTTGCCTCTAGTTGGGATGCACTCCCAGGTGGAAGTTACGCCAAAGCAAGGGCACAGGCCATGAACAAAGTCCTTTTCTAGTTTCCTGCCAGACGCGTTTCGGGCCAACGTCCTCTTCAGTGGCAGACCATGTGATGTGACGGCGTGCGGTAACCAGCAGTAAATCCCCGTAATAATTATGCTCAGGTGAACCACCTGAAGCAATGCTTCCTGGGACTGGTGGTTCAGTAAAACCCAAGTGGGTCGCCGCCGACACTCACATTCAAAAATGTCTTTAAAAGCGTTGCCGATGTTCGCGCCGGCACCCCTGCATATAACAGGCACCTCCTTTTCTACAGTTAGCTGCCCCAATAAAGCAGCCGCGGACCTGCAAGTGTTTCGATGTGGTGCAATCCCGCGACCAGGCAGGCCGCTATACAAAATGCAAAAAGAGTTGCCTCTAGGTGGGATGCACTCCCAGGTGGAAATTACGCCAAAGCAAGGGCACACGCCATGAACAAAGTCCTTTTCTGGTTTACTGCCAGACGCGTTTCGGGACAACACCCTCTTCAGTGGCAGACCATGTGATGTGACGGTGTGCGGTAACCACCAGTAAATCCCCGTAATAATTATGCTCAAGTGAACCACCTGAAGCAATGCTTCCTGGGACTGGTGGTTCAGTAAAACCCAAGTGGGTCGCTGCCGACACTCACATTCAAAAATGTCTTTAAAAGGATTGCCGATGTTCGCGCCGGCACCCCTGCATATAACAGGCACCTCCTGTTCCACAGTTAGCTGCCCCAATAAAGCAGCCGCGGACCCGCAAGTGTTTCACGGTGGTGCAATCCCGTGACCAGGCAGGCCGCTATACAAAATGCAAAAAGAGTTGCCTGTAGGTGGGATGCACTCCCAGGTGGAAATTACGCCAAAGCAAGGGCACACGCCATGAACAAAGTCCTTTTCTGGTTTCCTGCCAGAAGCGTTTTGGGCCAACGCCCTCTTCAGTGGCAGACCATGTGACGTGATGGCATGCGGTAACCACCAGTAAATTCCCGTAATAATTATGCTCAGGCGAACCACCTGAAGCAATGCTTCCTGGGACTGGTGGTTCAGTAAAACCCAAGTGGGTCGTCGCCGACACTCACATTCAAAAATGTCTTTAAAAGGATTGCCGATGTTCGCGCCGGCACCCCTGCATATAACCGGCACCTCCTGTTCCACAGTTAGCTGCCCCAATAAAGGAGCCGCGGACCCGCAAGTGTTTCGCGGTGGTGCAATCCCGCGACCAGGCAGGCCGCTAGACAAAATGCAAAACGAGTTGACTCTAGGTGGGATGCACTCCCAGGTGGAAATTACGTCAAAGCAAGGGCACACGCCATGAACAAAGTCCTTTTCTGGTTTCCTGCCAGACGCGTTTCGGGCCAACGCCCTCTTCAGTGGCAGACCATGTGATGTGATGGCGTGCGGTAACCACCAGTAAATCCCCGTAATAATTATGCTCAGGTGAACCACCAGAAGCAATGCTTCCTGGGACTGGTGGTTCAGTAAAACCCAAGTGGTCGCCGCCGACACTCACATTCAAAAATGTCTTTAAAAGGATTGCCGATGTTCGCGCCGGCACCCCTGCATATAACAGGCACCTCCTGTTCCACAGTTAGCTGCCCCAATAAAGCAGCCGCGGACCCGCAGGTGTTTCGCGGTGGTGCAATCCCGCGACCGGGCAGGCCGCTATACAAAATGCAAAAAGAGTTGCCTGTAGGTGGGATGCACTCCCAGGTGGAAATTACGCCAAAGCAAGGGCACACACCATGAACAAAGTACTTTTCTGGTTTCCTGCCTGACGCGTTTCGGGCCAACGCCCTCTTCAGTGGCAGACCATGTGACGTGATGGCATGCGGTAACCACCAGTAAATCCCCGTAATAATTATGCTCAGGTGAACTACCTGAAGCAATGCTTCCTGGGACTGGTGGTTCAGTAAAACCCAAGTGGGTCGCCGCCGACACTCACATTCAAAAATGTCTTTAAAAGGATTTCCGATGTTCGCGCCGGCACCCCTGCATATAACAGGCACCTCCTGTTCCACAGTTAGCTGCCCCAATAAAGCAGCCGTGGACCCGCAAGTGTTTAGCGGTGGTGCAATCCCGCGACCAGGCAGACCGCTATACAAAATGCAAAAAGAGTTGCCTCTAGGTGGGATGCACTCCCAGGTGGAAATTACTCCAAAGCAAGGGCACACACCATGAACAAAGTCCTTTTCTGGTTTCCTGCCAGACGCGTTACGGGCCAACGCCCTCTTCAGTGGCAGACCATGTGACGTGACGGCGTGCGGTAACCACCAGTAAATCCCCGTAATAATTATGCTCAGGTGAACCACCTGAAGCAATGCTTCCTGGGACTGGTGGTTCAGTAAAACCCAAGTGGATCGCCGCTGACACTCACATTAAAAAATGTCTTTAAAAGGATTGCCGATGTTCGCGCCGGCACCCCTGCATATAACAGGCACCTCCTGTTCCACAGTTAGCTGCCCCAATAAAGCAGCCGCGGACCCGCAAGTGTTTCGCGGTGGTGCAATCCCACGACCAGGCAGGCCGCTATACAAAATGCAAAAAGAGTTGCATCTAGGTGGGATGCACTCCCAGGTGGAAATTGCGCCAAAGCAAGGGCACACACCATGAACAAAGTCCTTGTTTGGTTTCCTGCCAGACGCGTTTATACAAAATGCAAAAAGATTTGCCTCTAGGTGGGATTTACTGAACCACCAGTCCCAGGAAGCATTGCTTCATGTGGTTCACCTGAGCATAATTATTACGGGGATTTACTGGTGGTTGCCGCACGCCGTCACGTCACATGGTCTGCCACTGAAGAGGGCGTTGGCCCGAAAGGCGTCTGGCAGGAAACCAGAAAAGGACTTTGTTCATGGCGTGTGCCCTTGCTTTGGCATAATTTCCACCTGGGAGTGCATCCCACCTAGAGGCAACTCTTTTTGTATTTTGTATGGCGGCCTGCCTGGTTGCGGGATTGCACCACCGTGAAACACTTGCGGGTCTGCGGCTGCTTTATTGGGGCAGCTAACTGTGGAACAGGAGGTTCCTGTTATATGCAGGGGTGCCGGCGCGAACATCGGCAATCCTTTTACAGACATTTTTGAATGTGAGTGTCGGCGGCGACCCACTTGGGTTTTACTGAACCACCAGTCCCAGGAAGCATTGCTTCAGGTGGTTCACCTGAGCATTATTATTACGGGGATTTACTGGTGGTTGCAGCACGCCGTCACGTCACATGGTCTGCCACTGAAGAGGGCGTTGGCCCGAAACGCGTCTGGCATGAAACCAGAAAAGGACTTTGTTCATGGCGTGTGTCCTTGCTTTGGCATAATTTCCACTTGGGAGTGCATCCCACCTAGAGGCAACTGTTTTTGTATTTTGTATGGCGGCCTGCCTGGTCGCGGGATTGCACCACTGCGAAACACTTGCGGGTCCGCGGCTGCTTTATTGGGGCAGCTAACTGTGGAACAGGAGGTGCCTGTTATATGCAGGGGTGCCGGCGCGAACATCGGCAATACTTTTAAAGACATTTTTGAATGTGAGTGCCGGCGGCGACCCACTTGGGTTTTACTGAACCACTAGTCCCAGGAAGCATTGCTTCAGGTGGTTCACCTAAGCATAATTATTACGGGGATTTACTGGTGGTTGCCGCACGCCGTCACGTCACATGGTCTGCCACTGAAGAGGGTGTTGGCCCGAAACGCGTCTGGCAGGAAACCAGAAAAGGACTTTGTTCATGGCGTGTGCCCTTGCTTTGGCGAAATTTCCACCTGGGAGTGCATCCCACCTAGAGGCAACTCTTTTTGTATTTTGTATGGCGGCCTGCCTGGTCGCGGGATTGCACCACCGCGAAACACTTGCGGGTCCGCGGCTGCTTTATTGGGGCAGCTAACTGTGGAACAGGAGGTGCCTGTTATATGCCGGGGTGCCGGCGCGATAATCGACAATCCTTTTAAAGACATTTTTGAATGTGAGTGCCGGCGGCGACTCACTTGGCTTTTACTGAACCACCAGTCCCAGGAAGCATTGCTTCAGGTGGTTCACCTGAGCATACTTATTACGGGGATTTACTGGTGGTTGCCGCACACCGTCACGTCACATGGTCTGCTACTGAAGAGAGCGCTGGCCCGAAAAGCGTCTGGCAGGAAACCAGAAAAGGACTTTGTTCATGGCGTGTGCCCTTGCTTTGGCGTAATTTTCACCTGGGAGTGCATCACACCTAGAGGCAACTGTTTTTGTATATTATATATATATATATGTATATATGCATAACGAAACATATGGAAGGAAATGACACTAAACATTAGCAGTACAAGTAACATCAGGGACAGAACCTGCAAGAGCAGTGGTTGAACAAAACACACCCTCATCGATTTGCATAATAGTATCAAACTCCTTTTGAAGCATTATCGTTGCATTAGTGTCAGGAACTGAAATCCTTTTGGGAGAGAGATAAGTAGCACAATATGAACAGCATAAGGGAAGACACTGAATCAAAACATAGCAACAAATTAAAAGGACAATGAAATATATCACCTTTTCTAAAATCCAACCCCAACCACCAAATAAAGACCAACTCCAGTTACCACTCTCCATTCCTCGAACATTTTCCAAAATATCTCAAATATGTTGAGTGATATTTCGTTCCATATTTGTGATACCGACCACACACTGCTCTCCTATTATTGCGCACACACCACCGCTCTTAGCTAAAATTAAATCGACTGCATATCTCGTTTGCTCAGAGTATATGCGCATACTTTCTAACTGGGTGGTGATGTCACGCAAAGCTACCACTGTAGAATTGGACAGAATCTGCAGTTTGCACCCAAAATACTCTCTAGCTCGTTCACCCCTGGCCATGGCAGTGCCACCAAATGTGATAATAGAGGAAAGTATACGTCCAAAAAGTGATACCATTACTGTAATTGTTGACTTCCAAATCGGTTACTCCCTCACAAAAGTCCTTGGTCAACGTTCTTTTCACCCATCTTGTATGTGGTTTACTATACTTGCAAGGTACTCCAAGAGGTAACACCATTCCCAGGGCCATATCCTCTCTGCCGTTGTACATATTCGAATAAGTACCATTTGATAAAAAATAAAAACCTGGGTGTGCATAAAGCGGACCTTGATAATCCAATGGAGCATATCTAGTACTCATGCCTTTCATACTAGGGTCATCCTTTTTCCCTAAACGCAATATATTTTTGTACACTATTGATCCGGAACAATTTAGGTACAAATAAGCATCAGTACTATTTATTATTGGGCAACATGCAGGATAAATACCTGCCTCCTGAGTGACTGTCAGATCTTGATAATGCCAACCTGTCAGAGTGACATTTCTTTTATCAATATACAAATTATCGCAATACATTTCAGGCATGCAACCTGGGTCCGTCTGAGTTTTCTATAATACAAACAAGGGCCAGGATATCCGATACCAAATTCACCCCTTGCAACTACAAAATGGGGAGGACGAACATATGTATAATTCACCAACAATAAGGGGTAAGCAGTCCATAAACCTGTAACAGAATCAGTGGGATAACAAGCTGTGTTATTTCCGAAAAACTTCCTGTGCGTATCTAAGAAAACATTACTTCGTATGACTCTTTTACTACGATCTGAAGAGACAATCCGATTTAAAGCACACAATGGTTTATCACCAGAACACTCCAGAACCCAGAACATCCCCCCTCCCACCAATAAGAACAGTATTATGGAAATAACACAGAACACCTTCTTTCTGAGCAACCAGTCAAAGCCGAGCTGCCCCGGTCGCAGGGCAACAAAAGGCTGTTTATTTTCTACAATGGGACGACCAAACAGATACATTTTTACTATGGATTTCACAAATAGAATCACCAGAGAAAGAGACGTCATGTAATGGAACCAATGATGGAAAGAACGCGAAAAAAGAAAAAATATAAAAAACGTTGAGAAAAAGATCAGGGTCCGTTACAAGCCTCCCTGGCAGGCTTCTATTGTTCAATCCTCGGTGGTGCTTTTGAGCACTGTACGGTGGAGCCACACTGTTGCAGCTCATAAGCAAATGTTCACTGACCTCAGGATAGGGCACTCTCCCTCCTTGGAAAATACCCTCAACTTATCCTGTCCCGCATCACAGGTAGTGCACCAATCTTCTAATCCCTAGTCTAATAGGAAAAAGCAGAAACAAGGGGCATTTTGCTAATCTTATCCACGAAGTCCATCCATAGTACACTCACTTCTCTTTTGGTGCACTATCCTTCCGTCGGGGATGCAAATTGTACCTTACTGCTCCAGGCACTGTCTCTTCACGAAGAAGAATCTGAAATTCAGGGGGTGTCGGAGAGCGAGGCTCAGGCTCCTGTGGGTCAGATGAAGAAGAAGCCTGAGCAGCCCTAATTTCTGGGGGAACTGCCTCGTGCAGAACTGCCTCACTCTCTTCCTCCATCTGCGCCCAAGTCAGCTGGGCATCAGAAAAGGGAACAAAACGTGGAACCTTCTCCGTCTCGTGGTCCCCTATCCTCTTGCGAACACATTCATCATAGGGGAGGGAAAGCGGCACTCGCCGGCAATGAGAGGTATGGACCCAATGCTTCCGACCGTCCACTCTCACTGCCGTCCTTGTCGTGATGAGGACCAAATATGGTCCTTTCCATCTCGGTTCCAAGCTGTCTCGCCTATGGAAATTCTTAATGAGGACGAAGTCTCCAGGCTGTATGGTGTGCCCAGGCCCCTCTGATGCTGGAGGCAAAGCTTCATGTATCTGTTGATGAATAGAACGTAGACTTTTAGTAAGGTCATATAAATAATCAACTAACAAAGGATAATCAATTTCAGAAAACTTTTTCGGTCTAGGGACGCCCCACACATTTGCGGGACGGCCAAAGACAACCACATATGCCGATAATCCAGTTCTAGAATGGGCTGTCATTCTGGTGGACAATAGAGCAAGGGGTAATGCATCTGGCCATTGCAACCCAGTACTTTCCTTAATCTTAGCCAATTTTAGCTTGAGAGTACCATTGTACTTCCTAACTAAACCTGCTGACTGGGGATGATTTGCTGCATGAACTTTTTGCTTGATGTGCAGACCATCGCACACCAATTGGATCACTTTTGCATTAAAGTGACTTCCGTTGTCACTCCAAATCAAACGGGGCAAGCCGTAGCGCGGGAAAAACTCCTTAATAAGAGCCTTCGCCGTCGCCATGGCTGTGTTTTCTTTCGTTGGGTAGGCCTCAATCCATTTACTAAATGCACAAACAACCACTAGCACATATTTCAAATTATTAACTCGTTGCATCTCAATATAATCCATTTGGAGTACCTCAAAAGGGAGAGAAGGTGGCGCACAATTACCAGAAGGTGTAGGGGTACCTTTCCCAGGATTGTGCTTCATACAAATCATACAGTGTTTCACTAGATGAGCAGCAACCTTTGAAATATTGCCATTTTGCCACAAAGGATCCAATAGCCTACAAATTCCCCTTGCGCTAATATGAGCCGGACCATGTGCCATTGTAACTACGGGAAATACATATGCATCCGGTAACATCCATCTCTGCTTCTCGGTTTTATCGGTCCAGCACCCTTCTTCATCTAAACGCCCTGTACTTTCCTGCCACACTGCCAACTCCTCAACTGTTGCCTCACTCTGTATTTCCCTAACACTCTCTAGTGAATTTTCAAACATGGTAACATCTGGTACTGCCACAAACATTTTCGACATTTTTGACCTGGCTATCTCTTTTGCTATCTGATCTGCAAAGGTATTTCCCTTCCCCACATCATCAGTGATTGCTTTATGGGCACTACACTTCACTATTGCCAATCGTTTGGGAAGGGTCAAAGCTGTCAAAAGCCTTTCTATCAGCGGACAGTTCTGAATCTTCGTACCATGTGAAGTCAAGAATCCTCTCTCTGCCCAGAGGCGTTCAAAATTATGGGCCACCCCGAAGGCATACTGGCTGTCAGTGTAGATATTGACAGTCAGTTCTTCACTCAATTCACATGCTCGCAAAAGAGCTATCAACTCCGCAGCTTGCGCAGATTGGTAAGGAATACGTAATGTCTCAACTACAGTGCGCAGCGTGGTAATAGCATACGCCGCTGTAGTGGTGCCATCTGACAGTTTAAAACAAGAACCATTGACATATAGTTCCCCTTGTGGGTCAGATAAGGGAACATCAGTCAAGTCTACCCGTCCCTTTTTCTCTTCTTCAGTGCGGAACAAACAATCATGGACATCTGCGTCCTCATCTTCCGAAGGGAGGGGTAGTAACGTGGCTGGGTTCAGAATGGCACATCTTTTGATAGTAATATGAGGTGCAAAGAAAGTCAATTCATAACCGGTCAGACGAGCACTGGTAAGGTGCTGCGTCTTTGTCTTGTTCAAAAGTACGTCCACAGCATGGGGTACCATTACTGTGAGATCATGATTAAGAACGAGCCCTGCCGATTGTTGAATAGAGACTGCCGCAGCCGCCGCAGCTCTTAAACAACTCGGAAGGGCTCTGGCGACAGGGTCAAGCGTAGCAGAAAAATAAGCACATTGCCTTTGCTTACCTCCAAAGGCCTGTGTTAACACCGAAAGCGCACACCCAGCCGTTTCGTGTACGTACAGCACGAAAGGCTTCTTATAACCAGGCGTACCAAGCACAGGTGCAGAGCAAAGCGCAACTTTTAATTGCTCAAAAGCATGCTGACATTCATGCGTCCAGGGCAAGGGTTTGTGCAGATCTTTAGTTGTTAAGCAAAGCAAGGGCTGTATTAATAAAGAATAAGTGGGTATCCAGTGTTGACAATACGAGGTGATGCCTATGAAAGCACACACATCCCTCTGAGTCACAGGGATAGGCATCTTGACAATGGCATCAACTCGTTCAGGTGTTAGCCTCCGACCCTCCTTCGAGAGCAGGTGACCTAAATAGGTGACCTGCTGTTGACAATATTGGAATTTGGAAAGAGACACTTTATGCCCTTTATTTGCCAAATGCTTCAATAATTTAACCGTAGCATCCCCACAACCCTCTTCGGTATCGGAGGCTATCAAAATGTCATCCACGTACTGCAGTAATACATTACCTGCGGGAAGAGAGAGAGAGTCCAATTGACTTTTCAAAGCCTGACTGTAAATACTGGGACTTTCAGTGTACCCCTGAGGAGCTCGACAGAATTGGAAGCTCCTACCAGCCAAGGCAAATCCAAAAAGATACCTACTATCTGGATGAATAGGAATACTAAAGAAAGCGTTTTTCCATTCAATCACAGAAAAGAATTTGGCTGTGGAAGGAATCATCGTCAAGAGAACAGTAATATCTGGGACCACCGGGAACTGAGGGACTACTATCTTATTAATTTCCCGTAGATCAATCACAAAACGATAAACATCAGGATGTGTATCGGGGGAATCCAAAGGTGCCTTCTTAGGAATAGGGAGAATGGGGCTATTGCATATATTCGCAACTGTCTCTTCAACCACACCCGATTTGATCAGGTCCTGTATAATCTGCATCAAAGCCTGTTCCCCAGCTTGTGATATTTTTTACTGGGGAATATGAGGGAGCACAGCGTTCTCCTTGACCTTTATGGAAACTGGTGGTATCTGCAACAACCCCACATCCGTATCCCCTGTGGCCCACAATAAAGACGGCACATCTTGAAATTCAACAGGATGCAGCGCATCCTTTGCCAAACACTGCTTTGCACTAACCACGTTAGGTCCAATAGACATGTAAACACCATCCGGGGAACAATAAATGGTAGCATGTAACTTTTACAACAAATCCAATCCTAATAAATTTTCCCCACAATTCGCCGTTAACAAAAATGGAGAGTCCACAGTAAAAGGACCAACAGTCAAAGCAAGAGGTTTGGAAATGGGGCTCACAACCGGTACGCCTGAAAAACCTATTGAAACATTATTACGGCCAGACAGGGCTGCCCTGGGGACCAGCGAACGAGAAACAGAGCTATTCATTGCACCTGTATCCACCAAATATTTCTGTGCCGAACCATACAAATCTGCTGTAACATAAGGACCACGCTGATCCACAGAAATTTGGACTGGTCCCTTTCCCTGGCTGTCCTAACCAGAGGACATCCCTGCAGCTTCATCCATATCATAATCATCATGATAATACTGTTTTCCCGGGGGTCATCAAAATAGTTCTGATCAGAACGACCCCCCGAGGATGCACCAGCTTGAACCTCATCCTGACCAACCTCATAACGGCCCCTTCCACTCGAACCCCGCCCTCTAGGTGCTGCAATTTTCTGTAACAAATCTGGACACTCGCTTTGCCAATGTCCCTCCTTTTTGCAATACGCACACTGATTCGGCCCTAGGGGTGCACCACCTCTACTAGCACGCCGTGACCTCTGAGCCGGACCAGTGCCTCGCCCCCTCCCGGACTCTCTTCCAACCTGCTGTAGCAACACCCTCATTTTCAAATCCTTACTCTTCTTTTCCACCTTGTCCTTTTCCTCATTTTCTCTATGCTCATAGTACTGAGCCATACTCAATGTCACCGAAGGGGAAGAGGTAGTCCAAGTGCTCATAGAAGCCTGCAACGAGCTGCAATCTCCGGAAGCAAATTCGTGACAAACCTGTTGACAAACAAACGAACACCACCTTCAACCGACAAATCCTGTCCACTGAAATCCAAGAACACCCCTTCAAACCGAGTAAAAAAATCAGACACACTCTCCTCTTTCTTTTGACGACATGCCGTCAGCTTATCCCAATCTACTTGTCTAGGTGGGATAAGAGAGTGCATATAAGTAATAATACGACTTGGCAAAGCCAGAATCTCAGCCCTAGGTTTTTCACCGGGCTTTTGCTCCTTATCCCATGCCTTAATCTCATTCCAAGAGCCACCCAATTCCACCCTGTGATCCTGAGTATGCACCTGCCTCCATATATCCACCGGCGCCAACAGCCCGAAAAACATCTCAATATCTGCTAGGGTCATAACTGACGAGGAGGCGGCCTCTGTTAACTCCTTATAATACGCCGTAGGGTTTTTCCTGGGATCCGGTAACTGACTCTTAAGAGCTAGCACCTCACTTGTCTTCCACGGGGTATAAACCCACTGTTCCTGAAAATGAGCCGCCACCCGTTGTTGAACCACATCTCCCCTCTGGTTACGCTGTTCTGGGATCTCAGGATGAAAAATAGGATGCACCTCCCTCATCGGAAATTGGGACACACTAGTCGGAGTACGGAGATGTAATCTTGCTCGATAACCGCGTAGCGTCCCAACATTACTAAGAACTTCTGCAGGGGCCATACCAGCTGAATATACACGATCTCGAATGTCATAAATAATTTGAGGAGCTGTGCCTCCAATACACTGTTCCCACAAACCAATCAATGTAGCAGACATATGCTGAAGGGCATGCTGTTGTACAAACGGATCAAAATCTTTCATCACACTCCATATATCCTCCACACTATAAATCGGACTCCGAGCCCATTGTGCTGCCTGATTTGCAACCATCCTTTTCTCCTCTTCACCTACATCAGATCTAATCAATTCCCGCTCCATTCGCTCCAGTTGTTGCAGGGATTCTGCACATACATAGAACTATGCGCAGGAAAACAGGACCTCAGTGTGTAGGGGATTGTACCAACCTACCACATTAGTACCCAAAATCCCAATACTGACTAGCTATAGTGTCTCATTCGTTCTCCTCCAAATATCACGAAGCTACAAATGATTAGACAACCCAGAACACAACACTCCCGATTCTCTCAGGAATCGCGGGAGCAAGACATACTCTTTCGCTCACACACTCGTACTTGTCCACAATAAGAATTGGCAGAGTCACTGTAAATAGTTCAAAATGTTTATTTTAACTATCGTGCTCTACAATAAAGTATACGAGCCACTATCAGCAGCAAAATGCATACACTCAGCACAGTTAGCATTGTTACAATTCCATAGAATACAAAGGGAGTAGTCATTATATAAAGACTGTGGGGAAAAAAAGCAGGTACTCAGGCCTGACCACCCTCCCCTTGGCTAGAAGAAGTTTATTTTATATAAAGGAAGATCTCTGGGCTTTGACAGTAGACCCTATACCTTAAAGCCTGGATGTAAGGTTTACATCATAGGAACAGTGGAGCTCTTATCCATGGAACGGCTTTCTCCAAGTGTGTTAAAACAACATGCAACAACGTAATATCAAAGCACGAGTCTTCAGTACTGCAGCTGTGTGTAGCATGTTATGTCTAGGTGCTAGGGACTGACCAGAACAGAATAACAAGGGGCATTGTTTATCGACCTTGCACATCATGTTCAGACTAAACTCCAGGAAAGGCAGAGAATGCAAAAAGCAACCCGTTCTCATGTGAAAGGCACAAACAAAGTCTTGCAAAAACAAAGTCATGTAGTAGCGTGCGCAAAAGCAGCATCATGGCAGCGAAGCTCATGCTAACTTAGCAATGTCGATAATGTGCCTAAGAACTACATAACATCGTGCTGCCGCCCAATTCCCTCCATCCGACCCTCGCGCCGGTGTCCCAACACTAGACAACACTGCAGATGAAATATCTGGAGAAGACACAAGGGATACAGACGCAGGTGACTGTGTCAGCAATGACTGTGTAGTAGGTGTAAGAGAAGGAGGAGAAACATGTACAGAAACAGCAGACACTGCGGGGGTGCCTGCAGTCACCACACTCGCAGGTTGTGAAACCGGAGAGGAAACAGATAAGGCTGGAGCCGAAGCCGTTGTGTCTGCAGAAAGACCAGAGGAAGGTGGAGGAACAGCGGAAGACTGAGACAACGGAACAACAGGATATATTCTCTGCGGGGCATAGGGAGGTGGGGGCGAGTTTCCAGCAGATCCTCCACAAAAGGATCCTCATCCTCTCGAACAACATAAGACTTATTACATTGTAATCGAAACTTCCTATCTGCACACTCAATACCCTTTTCTGTTTGTTCTCTATCAAAAGCTACAGCTTTCTGAACCACTGTTTGCATTGCCTTCTTCCTAGACTCCTTCTCAGCTCGTATACGCCTCTGCTTAGCTTCCTTCTGCCATACCTGCAAAGTGTCAAACATCGACTGTCTACTTCTTCTAGCGAATAATTTGTCCTGCAAATAATTCAATTTTTGTTCATCAAAAGTACCATCCAGTGGCCACTGAAGCTCAGTATTGTCCCTCGTATACTTGTGCCATAATGTACGAAACATAATATGGCCAATACCGTGCTTCACATACATCTCAAAACTCGGAGTGCCTTCTGGAGGCGCAGGCTGCCGTTCCTCCAGCCGATGCTCAACAGAGCAACAGCGACACCCCAAGCACCACACTTTACTCCAACAAGGCATCCTAGCATCAGACGCATTCACTATCCACCAAATCAACACACACACACACGCAATAAAAACACACACACACAAACAAAAGAGCTCTCAAAACCAGTCCTCAGACCGCGCCAAGACAAGTCAGTCCTCAGACTGCACCAAGACAAGATAGGCTCTAGCCCCAGGCCTTTTTCAAGAATAAGCCAAATTCAACAAGTGGCCTGGCAGAACGTTCACAAACACTCCGTATCACAAGGGTCCACAGACCCACCAAGTTAATCAAGACGGCGCCGCTCTTACCAGAAATCACGATGAGCTCACCTGGTGCACACATGTCAAACAAGATTATTCTCCACTGCCGACTCTTCGGACCAAATGGTCAGATCCAAGAGTTTCGCCTTCTCAGGACCCCAGCCGAGAAGACCACTAGACGAGGAGCCGCCCGATCAGACAGGCGGGGCAGCCACGAGAACCACGCTCTATCATATGGGGATCCCCGATCTGCCCATCTGACCGGACACAACCCCGACCCCACAACCCGACTACGGGTGGGATGGGCCACCTGTTGGAGTCCCTGTTCGGGCGCCAACTGAAGGGAGTGACCCGATTAGGGTCACCAGGGTCAATCTCAACCTCCTCTAGCCTTCCATTCAATGAATAGTCAATGACGCAGTAGAGAATACAAGCAAACAAGTTTATTCACAAAGTACACTGCAGTGGAGTCCAATCTGACCAGCCTCCTATGATGGCTGACGAGGGACTGACTCTAGCAAACATAGAGTTACATTATGTAGGTTGCGGAGCCCAAAAAGACCCGCCTACTATGGAAAAGTACTGGTAGCTGTCATAATACAATGGGGGTACAGAGCACAAGTTTCAATTCCGCAGCCTGGCACAAGCTATCTACTGCCCAAGCTCGTCTGACTTATCCTCCCTACTAGACAGGTGGGAGAAGGCCTCTATGTAACAGAAAAGGCATGCGTTAATGAGCAAGATTTGACATTGGAGTAACAAAACTTACCAAGGACCGTTTCTCGTTAATGATCAAGTAACAGTTTCGATTATAATACAAAATGGCGTCTTCGAGAGCTAAAATGGTGGCGCAGATGTCAACCTAACTAACGTAATATCTGCACTTTATAGTTACGTATGCATACAGCGAGAATATATCATGAATTAGCTACATAAATGCTAACATAATATCAGGTAAAATACGAGTAATATGGTAATAATACATTTCAATTCTAACAAGTGGCATCCTCCTCCAATTCAGTACGTCCCTGCGTAGCCAGTGTAACTGTGGGAATAAACTGTCATCCAGGAATTCAGCATCGGACCGAGCAACCGTGATGCCCAGATATTTGAACTTGTTCTTAACCAATAGGGCTTTTCCACTTGATGACAGGATCAGAGTGAACATGAACACAAGGGACTTATCTCAGTTTATCTGATAGCCAGAGTAACTGCCAAACAATTGGAATATATAAAGTATGCGAATAATTGAGGACCGGGGGTTCATGGCATATATTATGTGTCATTGGCATACAACTATATTTTCTCCTCCCAGTCCCCCTCCCGGATATACCTCTTATCAGCGAGTCTCCCCTAACCCACACCACCAGGGGCTTCAACGCAATAGCAAAAAGCATGGGGGAAAGCGGGCATCCCTGTCTCGTTCCCTTATAGAAAGCCACTTGCCTGGACACCACCCCATTTAGACGTACTCTGGCCAGCGGGTTTGTGTATAGGAGCCGGACCTAGGCATGAAGCCTTGGAACAAAACTGAATCATTCCAGTACTGCGAACAGGTATGCCACTCAATGCTATTGAACGCCATGCGAGCGTCCAACGACAGGAGCCCTACATCTTTATCCGGCCTGCTCTTAGAAATATGTAAGTCACCATACATGCGTCGTAAATTAAGCCAGGTACTTCTATGGGGCGCAAAGCCCGAATGATGTGGGTGAATTATAGATGTTATCACTCAGTTGAGTCTGGTCGCTATTACCTTGGCCAGCACCTTCCCCCCATATTCAATAATGAGATTGGCCTATAGGAAGTGCACTCTTCCGGGGGCTTGCCCTGTTTTGGGATGGCTACGACTGTGGCTAGTCGCTGGTCCATCGGTAGGCTGCCCTGCTCCAATGCCTCCTGGAACATACTAAGCATGTGTGGAGCTACCAACGACGCCACTCCCTTGTACAATTCAGCTGGTAGGCCATTGGGCCCAGCCACCTTACCCAACTGTAAGTCTCTAATCGCACTGTTTATTTCCTCTATGGTAACATCCTTGTCCATCTCCTCCCGATCCTCTAATGACAAAACGATCCTCTAATGACTGGCGCGTCCGCGCCTGGACCGGGCCCAGGGCCCCCCCCCTGGTCCTTGGTCTTCAGACTATAAGAAAATAAGCTACTCAGGTACGGAACTTCTAAGTCTACGCCCAGTACCCAATACGGCGTGTTCCCGTATGGTCTTAGATGCCACCAGTGAGCTTAGTGGACTTTGTATAGCTTGTCCCCATTGTAAATTCATACCTTCTCTGCTACCAAATCAGAATGCTTTTAAAGCACACTCCCTCTATCTTGACAGTGGAAATATCGCCGCAGCACTTATAAACGCGCGCTCACTAGTGAAACACAAATACGAGATAGCGGACTTGCTAACTGATCATAATCTTGATGTTCTCTTTATAACTGAGACTTGGCCAGATCCTTCATCAGGACCTGACCTCACCGCTGCCACCCCAGAGGGCTACACAGCCTTAAGACAAGATAGAACTAACAAAAAGGCGGCGGGCTGGCGATAATTTATCGCAGCAATCTCACAACAAAAATTTATCATATTCCATCCTTGACATGCGAAGCTATATATTTCTCTATCCAGCTTACCCCTTCCCAAATTTTTAAAGGCATTTTACTCTACCGCCCACCTGGACCTAGGACAGAGTTTCTCTCCACACTAAGTAACCTGGTAGAACCAATGGCAGCTGAACCCACCCTCACGATTCTGGGGGATTTTAATTTTCACCTAGAAAATCATCTTGATAAGGACACTAATATATTGCTCTCAGACTTGGAAGCGGTGGGTCTATCACAGCGAGTTTCAAACTCCACGCACGTAGCCGGCCACACTTTAGATGGCCTATTCTCAAATTCCCAAGCTATTCTTTTAAAGCGTATTCTACCTTTAGTATGGACTGACCATCATGCGGTTATATTTAACATTCTTATCCACATTAAGCCCTCTTCTAGTACCTTAATAAATAAGCCGGTTGTAATAAAAGCCTGGAAGAGCATAGATCACCAGCAACTTAAGTCGCACCTATGTTCAACCCTTCCAGTTGTCTCCTCAGACCCCAACCTTGCTTCAGTAAACTACACCAATTGGCTGCACAATGCAATTAATCTGCTGGTGCCAAACAAAACCTTCTCAAAAATTCGGCGCTCGCCGTCAGCCCCTTGGTTCTCTGAACTCCTCAGAGAACAAAAGAAATTGTGTAGAAATCGTGAAAGACAATGGCGCAAATCTTACAACTGTCAGGAGAAACTCCTATATAAAGAAGAGCTTACCAAATATAAACTACTGATTATGCAGGAAAAAAGCAAATATTATACTGCTCAGATTGAATCTGCGCAAGATTCTAATAAACAGCTTTACCAAGTTGTCGCTAAATTGTCAGGTCAAACATCCTCCTGCACTCTAGCCCCTTCACAGTCACTATGTGACTCTCTAGCGAATTACTTTTTTGAAAAAGTAAATGATGTTTACTCTAAATTCGCTTCCAAGGCCAACACTGCCAACCAGTTCTTAGCAAGGGATACCACTGAATTCTCCTTACTACAATTTGATAACACCACACCTGATCAGATTGCAAACCTAATCTCTTCTGTGAAATCAGGCTCTGCTACTGACCCTTGTCCTCCAGCTGTACTTTTACCAGTCACAGAACATGTGGCACCTGTTCTATCTAGCATTGGTAATACTATGTTTGCCTCAGGCATATACCCCACGGCCTGGAAGAAAACTATTATAAAACCACTGCTAAAAAAATCAAACTTAGACCCTAATGACACAAAAAATTACAGGCCGATAGCCAGCTTGCCTTTCCCAGCCAAAATCTTTGAAAAGGTGATGAATACTCAACTCTCCAAGTACCTTGAAGATCATCATCTGTTAGACGACACTCAATTTGGTTTTCGTAAGGGCCATGGAACAGAGACCGCTCTCATTAAAGCAGCTGAAGACATCAGAATCATTCTGGATCAGGGAGGCACGGCTGTTCTTATACTGCTGGATCTCTCAGCAGCTTTTGACACGGTCGATCACACCATCTTGATCGACCGTGCCACTAAAATGGGTATCCAACACAATGCAAGAGCACTGTTGACCTCCTTTCTCACCAATCGGACACAGTCGGTAAATTTTGGCACCTTCCAGTCTGCCCAATTGGCCCTCCCATGTGGTGTCCCTCAAGGGTCATCCCTAAGTCCGACACTTTTTAACATCTATGTGTCGGACTTAGCTAGAGTAATCAAGGTACATGGGATGGGCCTTACATCTTATGCCGACGATACGCAATTGGTGTTGACTATACACAATGATGGTGAAAAGGTAGCAGCCAACTTTCAAAAAGGCATGCTTGCAATCAGTAGCTGGATGACCAGCAACTGCCTTAAGTTGAACTCTGATAAAACAGAGGTTATGACATTTGGCAAGCTATCTCCTATCTGGTCCTCCTCTTGGTGGCCTGCCTTACTGGGTCCCCCCCCACTCCCAGTTTCCAGGGTTAGGAACTTGGGCGTCATATACGATGACAAATTGACTTTTCTGCCTCATGCTAACTCAGTGGTCTCAGCCTCATTCCACAAGTTACGTATGATAAAAAAGATTTGACCATTTCTGCCTCTGACTGCAGGAAAAACTCTGGTTAGTACACTAGTCATGTCTACCATTGACTACTGTAACGGGCTTCTTGTAAATGCCCAGAACAAGGTCATTCATAAGCTACAGTCAGTCCAGAACGCAGCCGCCAGGATGCTATCAGGAACCCCTAAATACAAGCCAATCTCTCATGTTATTCAGAAGTATCACTGGCTTTCTGTGAAGAACCGCATAAAGTTCAAGGCCTTGTGTATTGCTTACAAGGCTTCCCATAACACCGGACCTCAGTTTCTAATCAAGGAGCTAGCGACCTATATTCCGGCACGAGCCCTTCGCTCATCCACTGCTTTTTTGCTTAGGGTCCCACGCACTAAAACTGCCTCATGGGGCGATAAGCGTTTTATAGTCGCCACTGCAAAACTCTGGAATTCTCTTCCACTAAAGATCAGATCTTGCCAATCTTTGCTAACCTTCAGGAAAATGACAAAGACCTGGTTGTTTAATCAGTAAGTTCCTCCGGTATATGGTATTTGCCTGCTGTCCTCAGCGCCGAGACACCCATGGGTAATTGAGCACTTTATAAATCTCATAAACATAAACATAAACGAGCATCTAGGAAGAGTTCAGCACAGTCCACCGCTGACCTATTCGACGTGGACTTATACAGTTGTTCATAGTGGTTAGCAAACTATGCAGCTATCTCCTCACCTGTATTCTAAAATTCACCGTGCGGAACATGGATCTCTAACACCGTGTTCCTTTCCCTGTCTCGTTTTTCTAGCCCGGCCATTAATTTGTTAGCCTTATCTCCAACTTCATAGATTCTCCTCTGGGTCGCTCTGGCCTGTGCCCTGGCTTTCTCTTCTGCAATATCATGCATTTCCTGTTGTTTGAGATGAGTTTGATGACTAACCTGTAAGTTTGGTATCCCGGATTGTCTAGCTGTGGTTTCTAACCAAATGATTTCGTTCACCAATGTTTCATATTGAAGCCTCTGTTCTTTCTTTTTCCCCCTGCCAGGGCCTGAGCATATCCCCTTATCACCTTTCGTACGCCTCCCACAGCCCACACGCCGAGTCTACTGTGCCCACATTTTCTCAGAAGTATTGTTCCGTTCGTTCTGTTAACTTGTCCCTGCCCTGTTTGTCCTTGAGGAGCCATGGGTCTAATCGGTGGGGCAGTGTGTATGATCTAGTGGGCCTCTGCAGCCGTACCTTGACAGGTGAGTGGTCAGATATACCTTGTGCTCTTTGAATCACCTCCTGAAGGCAGCCCGCATCTGTAAAGTGCATCAGTGGGTAGTCCAATCGAGAGTACTCCTCGTGAGGTGCTGAGTAGAAGGTACATTGTTTAGTCGTAGGGTTGTGCTCGTGCCAAAGATCAACCAGCCCAAGAGCCTGTGCAAATGTCTTCAGGGAGTCCACCCCTGTTTACCTCCCCAAGCTCGACACTCTGTCCCACATCTGGTCTATTGTGCCATTCATGTCTCCACCCAACACCAGGACACTGAACGGGAGCTCCAGTAGTAGTGTGCTAAGCTTAGGCATGGTGTTGGCATGCATTCTGGGAGGCACGTACACTAAACATAAGTTTAGAACTCAGCCCTCCCATACCCCCGTAAGCGCTACATATCTGCCAATCCAATCGTGCCACACCCTTCTAGGTATAAGGGGAAGGGCTGTTTTGACTAATATCCCTACTACTCGTGACGCTGTCGTAAACCCTGCATGTGCCAATAATTTGTACCCAAACCTGTCTAGAGCTTTACAAGTATTGCCTTTCAGGTGTGTCTCCTGTAACAGGACTATATCCGGTGCATGTCTGCGGAGGTATTGCAGCACCATTGTATGTTTAATTTTATTGCCAAGACCATTTACGTTCCAGGTCATGATTCTCAAATCGTTGTCCCTGTGATTGTGCGCGGGGGGTGTGAGAAGTTGGCCTGGTATATGCTGTTCACTAATTAAAGTGGACACCTTGCACCGGAACAATTCAACTCTTATGGTAGATAGGTTTAAGATAACCTTTATAGAAAGCTATCCTAGTGGTAGCTGTGGAGAGCAGCCTTCAGGCTAAGTCTTGAAGGAATGTAAAGCAGCTTGTTTTACCACACAATCTCTTGAATCACCAAATGAAAAGACACCACACAGGTATATATATCAAATATATATGAATTTATTAATAAACACTCTCTACTAATCTCTTTATGAGATTAGAAGTCAGGAACATATGTACAAGTCAAATATTATCAGGATAAGTTTAGCACAATTGAATATTACAATCTTAGTTTGCTAGACCTAGGTCTAGGGCATCTAGAATCGAGGGACCCCCAAGAACCACCCCAGGTAGTTGTAGGAGATCCACAGGGGACGGACGCGGTGACCTGGCACCGATGCGAATCCTGTACGAGTCTATGTGCTCAGACGCGATTGAGATATCAATGTTCAAGGTTCCTTGCGTGTTCGAGGCGAACACACCGATCGGACTCAGTACGAGTCGAAGGATACGGTCTACAGATAGGATTTGCAAGGGAGTCGGACGCGGTGTGTCTAACACAGACGCGAACCATGTACGAGTCAGTGCGAGAATCGCACGGGGAAAGTAAGAGTTTTAGGATACTTCTGGTGAACCTACAAGCAAGTCACTTACAGGGTAAGTAGTTCGAGGGCCCACACCCACAGGAGCACCGTAGTGCTGGAGTTACCTCACCCAGGGAAGCCGGGTGCACAGGTGTCCTTTGGTGTCGGGTCGCGGCGTCATTTTCAATGGCGACCAAAGAAGACTTGCTGCTTGTGATGGTCTGAAGAAGTGTCCGGTGGAATCCAAGCCTGGATTCGGTGGAAGGATGACCTGAAAGCAGAGGGGACAGTGTTCAAAGTCACTTGGCAGTGACTCAGGGCAAGGAAGATGAATGCCCACCGTCGTCACAGGGTTCAGGTCATTCACACTTGCCTTGACTCTTCAGCCACGAGGTCCAGGAGGCGTCGACGACGACCAGGAGCTGGATTCGGCGTGTCCCACAATGTCTGCGGCTTACTGCAGTGTCGGCAACTCGATCGGAGCCAACAAGCCTTGGTAACAGCAAGTCTCGGGGAAAGTGTGAAGAGGCGATGGCGCAGACCAGCAAGGTCTGTGGAACTCACCCAGCGAGGGTAAGTCAGGGCAGGCCTGGAGCAACCAGGGGAGCCCTTTTGTTTCTTTGGAAAGTCTTCTGGGGACCCTCAAGCCGGCTGGCAAGGGATCGCGAAGACGCCTCAGGAGGATTCTCTCACAGGGGCCCACGGTCACTCGGGACGTGGTAGGCCTCTGATCTTAGGAGGGATTCCTGCTGGAGGCTGGGACCATACGTGGTCCAAAGCACAAGTTCAGGGAACGTTATGAGGGGTTGCACTTGACAATAGTGCACGGAACCCAGGGGTCGCGGTTCCTCGTTACTCTTGGGGTTCACTGGCCTCAGCTTCGCTGGGGACTCACGATGGCCTTTGAGAAGTCAGGAAATCTACTTCTTGGGCTGCAGGGACTTCGGACTCCGGCGGGAGCGGCGTAGTTTGCGACCGTCGTTTGTAGTTTTGGTGCCTGCCAAGCAGGGGAGTCACTCCTTGACTCCAAGGGAGATTCTTCAGTCTTCCAGAGGTAGTGGAACGTCGAAGGTCCGGGATTCTTCTTGTAGAGCGTCGTCCAGGGAAATCTAGGGTGCTATGCACAGGTTCCCCCTCTTATACTAAAAGGAGGGGAGGGACTAGCTCTATGACCCTACCTATGGGAGGGTCAGGGGAGTGGGTGGCTACACCCACTTCCCTTTGTCCAGTTTCGCGCCAGAGCAGGGACAGGTAGCCCCTGAGCCGGTTTGAACTGGCATATGCATAGAGGAGCCTTCTGCTCCCCCAGTGCAGGACTTCAAAGCACTCTAAGAGTGCACCCACCCAGCCCCAATACACTAAACCCTGTCTGGGAGGTGGTCACAACCCCTTGGGACAGGATATCTATTGTTGGGCTCCCTCCACTGCGAGTGTTGGTCATCAGCAGGAGGGCAGCCCAGTGTCTGTGACTGGTGGCATCCATTTTGTGATGCCAGGGCTCTGCAGGATTCTACCGCGTTTCCACAGTAGGTACATGTCTATCCCTCTAGAAGGGGGAATGCTACCCCCGCCGCCAGGACTGGCGGGGGGGTAGTATTCCAAGGTGTTTGACACCAAACACGACATGTTTCGATGCAGCCATTCCAAAGTTAGCATTTTACCGCGAGGATATAATGCACTTAAAAGTATATGGTTTAACCGCATCCACAAACAGCACCAGAGAATGGACTCTGAGAGCTGCAGAGGGGCCCTGCTCAGGCAGAGGCACCCCCTCACATAGAAGCCAAGCACCCTGCCCTCAGGATTGATAGGGCCTGCCTTAGGGGTGACTGATAGGGTTATATGTGTGTGTAGGAGAGATATAGGAAGCCTATATCTCAGTGAGGGGTGCTAGCACTTCCTCACTCAGGCTGCAGTAGCAGGCCTGTGGTGTCAGATTTAGTCTGCTTCCCAGGGGTGGCATAATACATGCTTCAGCCCCTGGTAGGCCTGTGAAGTACCTATGCCCTTGGTACCTAAGGTACCATATACTAGGGACTCATAAGGTACCACAGTATCCAATCACTAGTGCACCTAGAGTGCACTCCAAATCGTTTAGAGAGAACAGAGAGGCCGGGGCCCTGATTAGCAGGGGCCCAGCCGCACTATAGCCAGAAACCAGTGTAAACATCAGAAAAAAAGTGGGGGCAACATAAGAGGCAGATCCTACTCTCTTACACAACCCCCCCCCCCAAACGCAGGGACACTAAACTAACCTTGACCAGTTGAGACTTCGTGTTCAAAGTGGAAATACCTTGAGAGTCCATCTGCATTGGCATGTTGGGTCCCAGGTCTATGTTCCACTGTATAGTCCATCCCCTGTAGGGAAATGGACCACCTCAAAAGTTTTGGGTTTTCTCCTTTCATTTGTTTAAGCCATAGGAGGGGCTTGTGGTCGGTCTGAACTATGAAGTGAGTACCAAACAAGTATGGCCTCAGCTTCTTCAGGGCCCATACCACAGCAAAGGCCTCCCTCTCTATAGCTGACCAACGTTTCTCTCTAGGGGTCAGCCTTCTGCTAATAAAAGCTACTGGCTGGTCTTGACCTTCATCATTCAGTTGAGACAGTACAGATCCCATTCCCAGCTCAGAAGCATCTGTTTGGACAATGAACTTTTTGGTGTAGTCTGGACTCTGTAAGATGGGGGCAGTGCACATGGCCTGCTTTAGGTCTTCAAATGCCTTTTGACAGCTAGCTGTCCACTGAACCTTTTTTGGCATTTTCTTTGAGGTCAGATCATTCAAGGGGGTCAGTATAGATCCATATCCCTTGACAAACCTCCTATAGTACCCAGATAGGCCTTAGAAGGCTCTCACCTGTGTCTGGGTGGTTGGAGCAACCCATTCCATTATGGTCTGGATCTTGCTCTGTAAAGGCTGAACCTGACCTCCACCTACAAGGTGGCCCAGGTATACAACCTGACTCTGCCCTATCTGGCACTTAGTGGCCTTGATAGTGAGGCCTGCCTTTTGCAGGGCCTCCAAAACATTCCTGAGGTGGACCAGGTGATCCTGCCAGGAGGAACTAAAGACAGCAATATCATCTAGATAAGCTGAGCAATAAGTTTCCATCCCTGTCAGAACTTTATTCACCAACCTCTGGAAAGTGACAGGTGCATTTTTCAATCCAAAGGGCATCACCACAAAGTGGTAGTGCCCACCAGGGGTCGAAAATGCTGTCTTGGCTTTTGCATCATCAGCTAATCTGATCTGCCAGTAGCCAGCTGTTAGGTCAAACGTGCTTACATACTTGGCTGAGGCCAAAGTATCAATCAGCTCATCTGCCCTTGGTATGGGATAGGCATCAGTCCTAGTGACTGCATTGAGGCCTCTGTAGTCTACACAAAACCTCATTTCTTTCTTACCACCCTGGGTATGAGGCTTGGGTACCAGGACTACTGGACTAGCCCAAGGGCTATCTGAAGGCTCAATTACACCTAGCTCCAACATTTTCTGGACTTCAGTCCTGATACAGTCCCTGACATGGTCAGGTTGCCTGTAGATTTTATTCTTGACAGGCAGACTGTCTCCAGTGTCCACCTTGTGGGTGCACCAGGAAGTCTGACTAGGGGTCAGGCTAAACATATGTCTAAACTGTTGCAGAACTTGTCTGCACTCAGTTTGCTGATGGTCAGTGAGGCTGCTTGCCAAAGCAACACCATCTACTGACCCATCATCAGGGTTCTGAGAGAGCAGGTCGGGGAGAGGGTCACTCTCCTCCTCCTGGTCCTCATCAGTTGCCATGAGCAAGCCCATGTCAGCCCTGTCAACATATGGCTTTAGTCGGTTGACATGGAGCACCCTCAGGGGGCTCCTGGGAGTTCCAAGATTCACCAGATAGGTGACTTCTCCCTTCTGTTCAACTATTGTATGGGGGCCACTCCACTTGCCTGGAGGGCTGCTGGGGCCACAGGCTCCAACACCCACACTTTCTGTCCTGGCTGGTATACAGTCAGTACAGCCTTTTGGTCATGCCAAGCTTTTTGTAATTCTTGGCTGGCTTCCAGGTTTTTGGTTGCCTTTTTCATGTACTCAGCCATCCGGGAGCGGAGACCAAGTACATAGTCCATCACATCTTGTTTGGGGGGCTTGAGAGGTAACTCCCAGCCCTCTTTTACCAAACACAGTGGACCTCTCACAGGATGCCCAAACAGAAGCTCAAATGGGCTGTAGCCAACCCCCTTCTGTGGAACCTCTCTGTAGGCAAACAACAGGCAAGGAAGAAGAAGGTCCCATTTCCGCCTAAGCTTCTCTGGGAGTCCTTTAATCATTCCTTTCAAGGTTTTGTTGACGCGTTCAACTAAACCATTGCATTGTGGGTGATAGGGGTGGTGAACTTGTAAGTTACACCACACTCCTTCCACATTGCTTTTAGATATCCTGACATGAAGTTGGTACCTCTGTCAGAAATGACCTCCTTTGGAAAACCCACTCTGGAGAAGACTCCAATGAGGGCTCTTGCCACCACAGGGGCTGTGGTGGTCCTCAGGGAATTGCTTCTGGGTACCTGGTGGCATGATCCACTACCACCAGGATAAACCTGTGCCCAGATGCAGTTTGAGGGTCAAGGGGACCAACAATGTCAATCCCTACCCTTTCAAAGGGTACCCCCACCACCGGTAGTGGTATCAGGGGGCCTTTGTTGTGCCACCTGCCTTACCACTGGCTTGGCATGTGACACAGGAGCGACAAAACTCCTTTGTGTCCTCTGACATATGTGGCCAATGAAAATGTGGAACAAGCCTGTCCCAGGTCTTGTTTTGGCCCAAGTGTCCTGCTAAAGGGATGTCGTGTGCCAGGGTCAAGAGGAACCCCCTAAACTTCTGAGGTATTACCAACCTCCTGGTGGCTCCAGGGGCTGGGTCTCTACCTTCAGAATATAGGAGTCCCTCATCCCAATAAACTTTATGGGACCCACTAGCACTCCCAGCAGCCTGCTGTCTGAGGGGTTCAAGAGAGGGGCAGCACTGTTGCTCCTTCCTCAGATCTTCTCTAGAAGGGCCCCCTGCCCCCAAGAACTCAACCTGATCAGGCTCAAGTCCCTCTGGGGCAGTTCCTTCTTCAGGATCTGCTTCACCTCCCTCTGGGGGTGAATCTGTGATCTGAGACAGAGGGGAAGGCACTGCCTTTACCCTACTGCTCCTCCTCTTGGGAAGCATCTGGTCCATTGTTCCAGGATCCAGAGCTGGTTCAGTGTCATGCATTCTTGCTTGTGACCTGGTCACAGCAAATACCTCTGCAGGGATGCCCAACTTCTCAGCATGAGTCCATAACTCTACTTCAGACCAGGCTGAAGTCTCTAGATCATTGCCCAATAGACATTCGACAGGGAGGTCTGCACTGACTACAACCTTCTTGAGGCCAGTTACCCCTCCCCAGGAGAAATTCACAACTGCCAGACTATGGTTGGTCTTGGTGTTGCTTGCATTGGTCACCTGGTACATTTCGCCCAGGATGATCTGTCCAGGGTCCACAAGATCCTCTGCCACCATGGTGACACTAGCACCTGTGTCCCTAAATGCCAAAGCCTGTTTGCCATTTATTACAGGCTGATGTTTGTATTTGCCCAGATTACTGGGACTCACTAGGAAGGACATATTAAGGTCTCCCTCACAAATCAGCATTGCCTGAGTGGGCACTCTGACTAGGTCAGAGTCCACTTCAGAACCCAGGGTCAACCCTACTACACCCTTATTCTGTGTACCACCGACACCAGTAGCTGAACTAGGGGGAACAGTCGCCTTAGGGGCAGGAGTGGTGGTGGTTTGGTCTTTGGACTTGTTACAGTCAGAAGTCCAGTGCCCTTTCTGTTTACAGAATTTGCACCAGGGCTTCTTTTGGCCTTTTCCCTTGTTGGATTGTGACTCCCCACCAGATGCAGATTTTTGGGGCCCTTGTGAAGACTTCTGGTCTTTTGACTTATCCCCACCTTTCTCAGAGCCCTTAGGATCTTGCTTCTTGGTGTCACCCCCTTGGTTCTGGGGTTTCTGCCTCACCCTGGTTCTGACCCATTTGTCTGCCTTCTTTCCCAATTCTTGGGGAGAGGTCAGATCCGAGTCCACCAGGTATTGATGCAACAACTGGTTCTGGCAATTATTAAGGATCTGTTCTCTCATCATCAGATTATACAATCCCTTGAAATCAGTAACCCTACTGCCAACCAGCCAACCCTCTAGAGCCTTGGTTGCACAATCAACAAAGTCAGTCCAGTCCTGAGTCTGTGCCTTCTGGGTGTCCCTGAACTTTAACCTGTACTGCTCAGTGTTTAAGCCAAACCCATCTATCAGTGCACTCTTCAGGACTTCATAATCATCAGCATCCTCTTCTCTAACAGTGAGGAGCTTGTCTCTACCTTTATCTGAAAAGGAGAGCCACAAGATTGCTGCTCACTGCTTCTGGGGGACCTGCTGTACTCTACAGGCCCTCTCCATAGCAGTTATCCACTTGTGGATATCAGCCCCACTCTGGTAGGGAGGAACAACCTTGCTCAGGTTCCTATGGTCTGGAATAGATTCTCTGCCTCTAGGGACACTGTTGCTGCCACCAAGGGGTTCTAACCCCTCTCGTCGAGAAGCTCTCTGGATCTCCAGGGCTTCTCTATCCAGTGCCAACTGCTTGGTTCTGAGGGCAACTCTTGCTTCCTCATACTGCAGCAGTTTGCACATTCTTTCAGAGGAGGTCTCTCTTATGGGAAAGTATGAGTTCCTCTGGTGGACAAATTCTCTGCCAGAGTGATAAGAGTGCTCAGATTCCCTGGAAGGGGACCTATGCCTCTCATCCACTCTGTCAGTTCTCTTAGGGAGAATTCCTCTGTCCTTTTCAGGCCCCTTGAGGCCTGGCCCTTCAATCACAGAGTCCTGGTCATTCGGATTTTCATCGTCTGACCCAGATACTGTAATTGACCCACCCACTGATTCAGACCCATTGGCTCCTAGAGCCAATCTAAGATCATCTGCTGTCAGCAGATCTATCAGGTGCAGGGTTGAGGGACTCTGTCCTAGTCTCAGGTGTCTTTCAACACACATGGCTCTCAAGTCAGAGAACGCCATGTCCTTATACTGAGGCTGAGTGGATCCACTGGTTCCACCCTTTAAGGACATTCTAGTGTTGTGCAGTGTTGTACTACCTACACTAGTTTGTGGCCTACTGATCCTAGCTTGAGCTGTAGAAAGGGTGTGCTATCCCTTGGCACACAGCTCTAAGTTCAGTAGAACTTATCGATACTAAGCTTGACTTTATATGTACCTTAAGTACCTATAGTGGTTTTCAGTTAGTAATTCAAATAGAGATTTTCTGGTAAAACAATAGCAAGCTGGAATCCCACACGCTGCCCACCAATGTGAGAAGTTGGCCTGGTATATGCTGTTCACTAATTAAAGTGGACACCTTGCACCAGAACAATTCGACTCTTATGGTAGATAGGTTTAAGACAACCTTTATAGAAAGCTATCCTAGTGGTAGCTGTGGAGAGCAGCCTTCAGGCTAAGTCTTGAAGGAATGTAAAGCAGCTTGTTTTACCACACAATCTCTTGAATCACCAAATGAAAAGACACCACACAGGTATATATATCAAATATATATGTATTTATTAATAAACACTCTCTACTAATCTCTTTATGAGATTAGAAGTCAGGAACATATGTACAAGTCAAATATTATCAGGATAAGTTTAGCACAATTGAATATTACAATCTTAGTTTGCTAGACCTAGGTCTAGGGCATCTAGAATCGAGGGACCCCCAAGAACCACCCCAGGTAGTTGTAGGAGACCCACAGGGGACGGACGCGGTGACCTGGCACCGATGCGAATCCTGTACAAGTCTATGCGCTCAGACGCGATTGAGATATCAATGTTCAAGGTCCCTTGCGTGTTCGAGGCGAACACACCGATCGGACTCAGTACGAGTCGAAGGATACGGTCTACAGATAGGATTTGCAAGGGAGTCGGACGCGGTGTGTCTAACACAGACGCGAACCATGTACGAGTCAGTGCGAGAATCGCACGGGGAAAGTAAGAGTTTTAGGATACTTCTGGTGAACCTACAAGCAAGTCACTTACAGGGTAAGTAGTTCGAGGGCCCACACTCACAGGAGCACCGTAGTGCTGGAGTTACCTCACCCAGGGAAGCCGGGTGCACAGGTGTCCTTTGGTGTCGGGTCGCGGCGACGTTTTCAATGGCGACCAAAGAAGACTTACTGCTTGTGATGGTCTGAAGAAGTGTCCGGTGGAATCCAAGCCTGGATTCGGTGGAAGGATGACCTGAAAGCAGAGGGGACAGTGTTCAAAGTCACTTGGCAGTGACTCGGGGCAAGGAAGATGAATGCCCACCGTCGTCGCAGGGTTCAGGTCGTTCACGCTTGCCTTGACTCTTCAGCCACGAGGTCCAGGAGGTGTCGACGATGACCAGGAGCTGGATTCGGCGTGTCCCACGATGTCTGCGGCTTACTGCGGTGTCGGCAACTCGATCGGAGCCAACAAGCCTTGGTAACAGCAAGTTTCGGGGAAAGTGTGAAGAGGCGATGGCGCAGACCAGCAAGGTCTGTGGAACTCACCCAGTGAAGGTACGTCAGGGCAGGCCTGGAGCAACCAGGGGAGCCCTTTGGTTTCTTTGGAAAGTCTTCTGGGGACCCTCAAGCCGGCTGGCAAGGGATCGCGAAGACGCCTCAGGAGGATTCTCTCACAGGGGCCCACGGTCACTCGGGACATGGTAGGCCTCTGATCTTAGGAGGGATTCCTGCTGGAGGCTGGGACCACACGTGGTCCAAAGCACAAGTTCGGGGAACGTTGTGAGGGGTTGCACTCGACAATAGTGCACGGTACCCAGGGGTCGCGGTTCCTTGTTACTCTTGGGGTCCACTGGCCTCAGCTTCACTGGGGACTCACGATGGCCTTTGAGAAGTCAGGAAATCCACTTTTTGGGCTGCAGGGGCTTCGGACTATGGCGGGAGCGGCATAGTTTGTGACCGTTGTTTGTAGTTTTGGTGCCTGCCAAGCAGGGGAGTCACTCCTTGACTCCAAGGGAGATTCTTCAGTCTTCCAGAGGTAGTGGAACGTCAAAGGTCCAGGATTCTTCTTGTAGAGCATCGTCCAGGTAAATCTAGGGTGCTATGCACAGGTTCCCCCTCTTATACTAAAAGGAGGGGAGGGACTAGCTCTATGACCCTACCTATGGGAGGGTCAGGGGAGTGGGTGGTTACACCCACTTCCCTTTGTCCAGTTTCGTGCCAGAGCAGGGACAGGTAGCCCCTGAGCCAGTTTGAACTGGCATATGCACAGAGGAGCCTTCTGCTCCCCCAGTGCAGGACTTCAAAGCACTCTAAGAGTGCACCCACCCAGCCCCAATACACTAAACCCTGTCTGGGAGGTGGTCACACCCCCTTGGGACAGGATATCTATTGTTGGGCTCCCTCCACTGCGAGTGTTGGTCATCAGCAGGAGGGCAGCCCAGTGTCTGTGACTGGTGGCATCCATTTTGTGATGCCAGGGCTCTGCAGGATTCTACCGCGTTTCCACAGTAGGTACATGTCTATCCCTCTAGAAGGGGGAATGCTACCCCCGCCGCCAGGACTGGCGGGGGGGGGTAGTATTCCAAGGTGTTTGACACCAAACACGACATGTTTCGATGCAGCCATTCCAAAGTCAGCATTTTACCGCGAGGATAAAATGCACTTAAAAGTATATGGTTTAACCGCATCCACAAACAGCACCAGAGAATGGACTCTGAGAGCTGCAGAGGGGCCCTGCTCAGGCCGAGGCACCCCCTCACATAGAAGCCAAGCACCCTGCCCTCAGGATTGATAGGGCCTGCCTTAGGGGTGACTGATAGGGTTATATGTGTGTGTAGGAGAGATATAGGAAGCCTATATCTCAGTGAGGGGTGCTAGCACTTCCTCACTCAGGCTGCAGTAGCAGGCCTGTGGTGTCAGATTTAGTCTGCTTCCCAGGGGTGGCATAATACATGCTTCAGCCCCTGGTAGGCCTGTGAAGTACCTATGCCCTTGGTACCTAAGGTACCATATACTAGGGACTCATAAGGTACCACAGTATCCAATCACTAGTGCACCTAGAGTGCACTCCAAATCGTTTAGAGAGAACAGAGAGGCCGGGGCCCTGATTAGCAGGGGCCCAGCCAGACTATAGCCAGAAACCAGTGTAAACATCAGAAAAAAAGTGGGGGCAACATAAGAGGCAGATCCTACTCTCCTACAGGGGGCAAGACAAGAGAGGGCGCTCCATTAGCTAAAGGAGTCATGTGGATTGTCTTGGTGGAAATCTGATCGGAGTTTGGCTGCCCCTGTGGCAATGAAAAGAGTCACTCCCACCACCCTGCCACCAGATCATCTTGTTTCCTAGTGTGTGCCAAGCAATATCTCCTACAGAACAATAAAACTGCACCAACTTGGATGTGGCTATTTAACCCCTGAACATGCAACTCCCCCCTCCCTGCTACCCTGCACAGTGGGCACAAAACTTCCCATCCCCCAATTTGCAGAGTGCCTGTCACCCCATAACAAAACTACCAAAAATCGGGTGGGCTTGAGCTGCCTGTAGGCTCGCCAGTCACTCCCCCAATTCAAAGGATCAATGTGTCAACAACATTACCATGAAACAAAGCAATCTCTCAATCTGTATGGAAGTTAGATTTTTAGAAACAGAAATCTTAGTTGTGTAGCATGTCCCAGTCAGTGGCTCCACTCTGTCGGGAAATACCTTCATCCCTGCCCCACATGTCTGCGTGGGTCCCCCGCTGTCTCAGCTATGTCTAATGGTGCTCCAGGTTGCATCCTCATTCTCTTCGGGATGTAGGAGAATCAGTACGGTGAGGAAGTCCCTCTCCATTGTCCGCTGTCGCGCCTGTCTCAGCTGCCACCGGCGTATCGCTGCCTTTATGCGTGTGTCGTGATCGTTCTGCCGTCCTCCAGCCATCCAACCATTCCCACACCTCCTCCGGGTTGGAGAACCTCCACACCTTTCCGTCCGCTGCTATCCTGAGTGTTGCGGGAAAAAGCATGAAGTATTTGATGTCTTTTGCCCATATGGCTTTCTTCACCGCTAGGAAAGATCGCTGTTTCTGCTGCTCCTTTAGGGTGAAGTCACACAGTATTTTCATATTTGAGCGAGGAGTATTCCGAGCGGCTGGTACAATCACATCCTGGTCACGGTAATTAAATATCCTTGCTATGATGGTTCCCGGGATTCTGTGAGCCTGCTCCACAGAGAAGTACTTTGATAGTCCCCGGGGATGAAGCATGTTCGTTATGAGATCTTCCATGAATAAATCTACGGCCAGCCCCTCTGCTCTTTCTGGGACCCCAATGATTTGAGCGTTATTGCATCGGGAGCGGCCCTACTGGTCTTCCAGCTTGGCCTCCAGCGCCTTGGTTCTAACGGTCAGCTCCTGAACCTGTTTCTGTAGTGTCTTCATGTCCACTCCCAGGCCATGACCCATTCCACCTCTTTCATCCGGGCTCCCATATTCCACAGATCAGTCCTCAGCAGGGAGAACTCCGTTGTTACCGAGTCTATCCAACCGGCCAGGTCAGAGCGAGCCCCCCAGGACATCCTACAGCATGGGCTCAGAGGCAATAGGGGAGGATAAAAGCCCCAGGGTCCAGTCCCGTCTCCATCATACCGGGTGCTGAGGCCGACCCTTTAGGCAGGGCGTATTTGTCTAATTTAGTCTGCTGAGTGCCACGTGGTCCTCTTCTGCCCGTCATTACGGAGCTCCACAAGTCCACCAGGGTACATCTCCTCTGGTCCAACTTTAGAAACTAAGAGCCCCGGGAGCAGTACTCACCGCAGCCTGCCCAGAAAGATATCGCTCTCCTGGCTGCCTGTCGGGTTTCCCACCTCCAGTTCTCCCCTACCACCTGCACCCAGCCTCCTCAACAACGATCAATTCTGGGGGATCTTCTTTCAAGGCCACCGGCTCCAGCAGGTGACCCGAACGCTCACCACTTTAGGATGTAGCGCGTCGCCCCACGGCCGCCGACTCCAATCCGTTACCATAGCTGGCCGCTTCACCCAGCTAGTTGTCCATCCCACGGAGCCTCCTCCCGCCACCATGACATGCTGAAGGAGAGAAGGGACTTCACACGGGGTGAGGGGAAAGTAGGCAGGCCCCACAGTTCAGTATAACTCTCAAGTTCCAGTTTGCACCTGTTTGGATCCCATACACCCCCCTTCCACAGTCCGCCTCCACTCTGTGTCTGCACAGTGCATGGGCCTCACAGTGAATAATGCCAGAGAGTGGAACCTCATTCCCGCTGTCAGTGCTCCTCAATGGTCCTCCATTTTATGGTACTCGGCCCACCCCGACGCCCAGCAGGTCCAAACAGGAATGGGGCTGCTACCAGGCTCAGGCCCCTGGGTATCCGATCTTCTCCCGGCAAAGTCCTCTGGAGCTCACCGTATCACAAGCGGGGCCGGCCCGGCCCCCCGCCGACAGAGATATAGCCCAGCACTCAGCCACTCGAGGCAGGAGTTATCAAATCTGGGGAGGCCTCACCAGGTCTTCCCTTGAATTCAGGCCCGTTTCAGCCCACCAGGTTTTCGTTGGCACTGGGGCACCGTGTGGT
This sequence comes from Calotriton arnoldi, assembly GCA_963921515.1. Lineage (NCBI taxonomy): Eukaryota > Metazoa > Chordata > Amphibia > Caudata > Salamandridae > Calotriton > Calotriton arnoldi. Next base: position 380,970 of record CAWUFW010010807.1, on the reverse strand, counting down.
TTCTCTTGCAGTACTGCTTGGCCCCGCGTCGGATGATGTAACGGATTTATGGGGGTTTAATGGGCACGGCATGGTGGAGCCGCTCTTGAGGACAGCCATCTCCCTCCACGGCAAGCCACGCCATATGTGTTTGTAGACATGGCTTCTTCTGTAATTACCAGAGTGGTAGGAGCAAGCGTTTTTCTTCACCATGTGTGCATTATAAGGGGCAACACTCCCATGATGGGGATTTAGGTGTCAACAGGTCTAGCAGCTGTTACCCCTGCCTTGCCCTTTGAGACCTATGGCATCGCCTTTGCAACCCCTGGCCTCAGAGGTGGCAAATCAATACCAAGAAAATAGTGGCGGCTTCGCACTTCTTGGTTTCAGGTTATTTTTAATTATATTAACAGTGAATATTCTATTAGTGGAATACAAACTGGAGCATCACGTAAGTAAAAAATGTTTTTAAATGTATGTTGTGTGCGTGCTTGTGAGTAACAGTGTGTTTGTGTGAGAGAGGGCGTTTATGTGCAAGCCTGTGTGTATGTGATTGAGTTTGTGAGTGAAAGTGGCAGTCTGATAGGAGTAAGTGAGTATGAGTGAGTCAGTGTAAGTGAGATTGTGGCATTATGCTTGCGAGTCTCTTTTTAGCTCTGTCAAAATACTGGTGTTAGCATACCTGATGCAATTTTTAACAGACATGGACCAGGCATACTAGATATATTGGACTTCCATGGCAAAAGGCTGGCACAAGCATACTGGAGGACAGTTGTGGCAAATAGGAGGGAAAGCATGACAAAATGCTAGCTCTATTAAACTAGAGATACATTTTGGCATAAGGGTCACCCTTGGTACATGGATAACATCAATGGCAAATTTCTGGAATTGTTGACATGAGGGGGCACCCATGGTGTTGGAAGTGGCCCTACCTGCAGGGCCAGCCCCATACTTCTTGCCTTCCTCCTTCCCTTTTTGCTGAACTTGTTTTTGTTGGCTTTATGTTTCTTTAAAGCACACAGATGTTTGTTTTTTCAAGTATAATGATTGATTTTTTATATTTTGTGTCACTTTTCAGTATTGAGCAGTCTTGTCCAGGGCTCTGGGGCTAAATCATATACTCGTTAAATGTTCAGGTAGCCCCTTTTCTTGGCACGTTTAAAGTCTATCACATGTGTTGAAATGATAATGAAAGGCTTGTGATTAAATTCACCGGTCAAGAAGAATTATATTTCTTGTCCTTGATTCGAAAAAAAAGTTTGTTTATTACAGCTAGATCTTGTATGTGTACAAAAACAACTTTTTTTCCTTTTAGCCCTGTGTGCCTGCAGCCTGTCTCCAATACATGTCTGATGTGGGTGATAGCTGGGCTGTGTGCATTCCCTCTAGACAGCAACACACAAAGGGAGCTTGGGCATGACTTGATGGGCCATAAACATCCTGATAGGCCATCCTGGCAAGATGGGAGGGAGGAGCTAGACACAGCCTCACACTTACACCTGAATAGACTGTGTCCTGTCCCCACACAAGGAACTGTTTAACCCCCTGTAGTGAGTCTTGATCCAGAACATGAACGGGCGAACTCTGTGCACTTCAAAGCCCTTCCCAGGGCTTTAACTCAATTTTTGATGCATCTTCGGCATTGTGCAACTCGGTATGAGCGCATCGCCTTCCTTGGTTAATCGACGATGCATCGCCTCACTTGTACCTCACATCTCGTCTTCACCGACGACGCTTCACCTCATCTGCACCCCACTTCTTGTCTTCAATGATGATGCAACCAAGGTACGTTGAGCGGGCCAAGGCTGGTCCCTGTCTCTGATCCACACTCCATTGCAGTCAGCCTGAACTTTTGGATTTGACCCAGTCTAGTGCAACTAGATAGCCCTGGTTGTTGTTTTCTGCTTTTAAGCACTAAATTTCAGTTTACTCTTTACAAACTTCATAACTGTAGTTCTACTTATTGCATTTTTGTCATTTTGGTCTTGTTTTGTTCATTACATTAAGCTCTAGTTTTCTAACCAGGTGTGGTATCTTTTTATGTGGTGGTATTACTGTTTTCCTGTTTGAAGTGTTGCACAAATACTTTACACATTACCTCTTAAGTTAAGCCTGACAGCTCTGTGCCAAGCAACCAGGGGGTGAGTACAGGTTCATTTAGAGTGTGCTTGTGACTTACTCTGACTAGGATAGTGGTTCCTGCTTGGGCAGGACCTCTGCCAACCAGAAACCTAATTTCTAACACATGGCATGCAAGGTACACTCATGGCAAAATGCTGGCCCGCGCACCCACCACTGAAACATAAAGATTCCAGGCCAGAGGTTTTACATACGATCCAATGCATTCTGTTAGTCTTGGGTAGCTTCAACTGAACCAAATCAGCGAATGCACATAACAATAGTTAAATGTGAAAAGGAAGCCCAGGAGTCTGTAAGCGTCCCAGTGACACATCGCCATGTTGCAGCTTTGCATATAATTTATACACATGAATGTGCCACTTCATAAATATATTTTTTATTCAAGATCTATAATTTTAATTTGATAGCCAGTGGACAGTCATCTTGCTGTAAAGTACCCCCTCTCATGGTCGTTCTGCCTGTTATGGTGGTTGTCTCTGACAGATTTCCCTAAGAATCAAAAATGTCATGTCCTTCTGTCCATTCGTCTTGTGTGCAGGTGGCGGCAGAGACTTTCTAATATTGCTCCTCACAACTCAGAAGTTCAGGCAGTGGAACAGGTGTCTTCCGTGCTTGGACTTAGTGCAGGCTGCGGGTGCAGGGCAGTGAATTAGAACACAAGCACTGACAGCTAACACAATGGAGTCTTCTCCAGGCTAATATGTTATGCATGCATGTGAATCACTGGTGCCCAAAACTAACCCTGCATATTAGTTGGCAAAGGGGAACCATGTCACCGATGTAGTGACCGGCAGGTCACATTCTAGTGTTTCATCATAATGTGTTTTCAACAGACACTCCTAGAGGGCTGGCTTCCACCCTCGCCCCACACCCATCCATCACAGGTGTCACAGGACATGTGACCCTGCCAATAAAAGGGGCTGGGCCTGCTCTAGAAAGTATAACACTGTGCCTGTGTGGTCCTTCTAGGTGCATGGGGCCTAGGGCCCGAGCCTTTACATTGGCAATGAGTGGGACCTGTCCCACGTGTAAGATGGGAACCACCTCACTGTTCCTGGTGGGGGAGAAGTGCAGTCTGGTAATCTAAGGCACCCCCCGTACCTGCTGCCGGCACCATGGCCGTGTGAAAAGGAGACGGTGTCTTACTGACATGTACTGCGTGAGCCTGTGCCAGCACCGAGTGTGGTGTCCCTGAAAACACGGCGGGACGGGCTGGCCAAGTGTGCTACCTGTTGTGACCCCCGAGAGTCTGTAGAGGACAAGGCGAAGTGCCTGCTGTCTCATCGGACATGAGGTGAGCCCGAGGGGGTGAACAGTATGAGGCTGGCTATGTGATTAGCCCGCATGGAGAGACCCACCTGGAGTGGTGAAGAATAGGGGGAGAAGCATTGTTGTATGCACCGTGTAGGAGGTGCCTGCCTGGTACTGGATGGTATTGCAAAGGACAGTCCCTGCTGAGAATGGAGCCCGGGGGTACACCGTGCAGAGCATAGCTGATAACAGTATGTGATTGAGCAGCACGATAGGGCTGTCCCCCAAAGGGACAGTTCTACATGGTAAGAAGGCAGACTCACCTGGGGGATGAATGCAGCGAGATCTGTGCAAGCTGTGGCGGCATGGCCAGAGGGGCTCAAGCTCAGGGCAGTCTGCAGTCCCTCACCGGCAGAAATAGGAGGCGCGGCCAGCAAGATCAAAAAACTGCCGCAGAGGTGCAGGAGCGGCCACTGCAACACCCAGGGGCCTATGTTTAAAGTGGCAGTGGCACTGTGGGTGTGAGTCGAATACGATGCGGCCCGATGGGGCTGGGCTCGACATTGAGACAGGCCACCCCTTGACATTAGCCTGTGAGTGTGCCCGTCTGAAGCATTGCAGTAGAGACTGCACACAGGCCTGCAGTGCCGGCCACAAGCAATGCAATTACCTGCTGCCTCACAGCTGCAACATGGTGGGATAAGTGGGTTGGGCCGCTGTAGTACACGGTGCAGCGCGAAGGCCCTGCCCGTAGAGAAAGACACTGGCATCACTGCGAGTGAGGAAGCATCTGGTGTCTCCACAAGGCCTGCAGTCAGAGGAGATACTGCTGCGGCCTAGGAGAAGAGGTGGTCACAGTGCCACCAAGAGGTTGCGCGAGGCACCATGACCTGCAAGGACAATGAGTAGGGAAGAGCTGGTAAGAACTTCAAATGGTGTTGCAGTGCCACCTAATGGCCATAGGTGGATTACTTCAAGGGATCAAATGGAACATTTTATTGAGGAACGTCCCACAGTGTTGAGGAGACTGCCCTGCAGTGGCGGCTCGCAGAGGGAGTGCTGCGGGGTGGTGAGGCGGGGCGGGGGTGGGGCTGGGTTTGGGGGTAGTGGAGTCGGACATACGACGGGCAGGAGTAAAGTAAGTAAATAAATAAAACTATTTACCTTGCGCTCGCTGCATCGCCAACTCGGCGATGCAGAGAGCGCAAGGTAAATAGTTTTATTTATTTATTTACTTACTTTACTCCTGCCCGTTGTATGTCCGACTCCACTACCCCCCCACCCAGCCCCTCCCCCGCCCCTCCTCACCGCCCTGCAGCACTCCCTCTGCGAGCCGCCACTGCTGCCCAGTACCTTGTATGAAGTGGGGGAAGCACCCAGAAATGTGAATGTGAAAGGGAAGTGAGAGGCTATATGTCCCCATTTCAAGTTGCTTCCAACAGGAAAGCTGCCAAGAGGACAGTATAAGCAATTGGAGTGGAACCTTGTACATTGCAGCAGAGTAAGGTCGAGGTGGTGATGCCAAGTGCCCATGGAAGAGAGCCTGAGTGAAAGGGGGTCACTGGCAGACACAGACTATGCCAGATCTGAAGGACAGAGGGTGCAAAAGTCAGAAATGTGCAGAGGAGCGTGTCAGGGGAGCTGACGGTACGGGCATGAGCCCGAGAGTGAGAGCCCTGTGAGGGCCCATGTTGTCACAGGGTGTGACAGACCCTGCGAAGCCTGCCTGAGTGGAGGCAGAAGAGTGCCACATCGGCGTAGACTTGAGGCGCAAGAAGTGCATCTTCAAGTGAAGAAGAGACCTGTGAGAGATCCATGAAGAGACCCGTGAGAGGTCGTGAAAAAGAAGGTCACGATGAGAGGTCTGGTCAGTGGATGAGGAGAAGGCTCAGTCCTAGGGATAGGACATGGCCAGAGAGACACATGTGAAGTGCACATCACATGGAGAGACCTGGTCAAAAGAAAGAAGTGTAAGACAAGATCGCATCAGAGTGCGTCATGAAGAGGATGAAGATGAAAGGGAAGAAGTGAGGCGCGAAGCCACAGCACTAGAGTCCAAAGAAAGAAGAAGAGAAGGGTGTGTAGTAGACATCTGGCACATCACAGAATATGACTGTGAGCGTCATTGCAATCAAGTTCATACCCCAAGTACATCTCAGGAGGCTTGGACATCTAGAGTGAAGCACTGTCCCTATGAAACACACAGAGGTCAGTGAGGCATCTTTGGCACCATTAGAGACTGGCCGCCCAGAAATACTCGGCTAGACCTAGCGAGCCTGGAGCCTGCGGTAGAGAGCAAGCCAGAACATTTGTACCATCCCCCTTTGGGGTTGCACGTGAGCCTGGGTTGTGGTCACTGTTCCCTGTAAGGTGCGTGTGCACCTATGTCACTCCGAGTGCGCGGTATACTTATTTGAAGCGGGAACACACAGTATTTATGTTGATCGCAGCACCCTGTAGAAGCATGACGGGCGCTGCGAACACCATGAATACTTTTAAGGAAGCAGACACTCTGTCCTCAGCCACACTCTATTAATAAAGGGCAGACAGCAAGCCTAAAAGCAAGACGTGTTTGGAATGGAAAAGAGCACTTCTCCTGCCTGGCAAAGGGCAGTGTTTTTTTTTTGTAATATAATAAGTTCAGGTGACAAAGTTTTGTTTAGAAGCTCACGGCCGACGGGTTTGAAGGTTGGTTGCCGGATACAGAAGCTCCATAGACTTGATTCCACCTCTTGCCTCTTTAATCCACCATCAGACACTCCTTGCTCCTTTACCTTACTCTTTCAGGTTGCTTTCTCCCCTTATCACTGTTTTCTGTCTTTTTCTTCCTCCTTCTTCCCCCCTTGGCGTTTTTCACTCTCTTGCTCTGGGTGAAAGTCTGATGAGCAGTGCTTTAAATGGAGAGAAAAAGTGCAGGTGCTCACGAAATTGAGCTATGACCCAAGATGCAGGGAAAAGAGGCGGGTTTAGGCATGGGGCCAGGGGGCATGGCTACTGGGAAACATTTACCGGCAATCACTGTGGTATCTAACTGAGGGTGCATGGTGTGGTAACGCACTGACATTCAGAGACAGCACATGACCACTAAATTTGCACAGACATAGTTTTACTAAAAAAAACTGTGCAGGACTCCAAAGGTCTGTTGGCTCAGTGGACTAATGTGTTCACTGCAGGGGCCTGTGTTTGACCTCATGGTCACAGGTTCAAATCCCAGCAGGTCCACTCAGCCTTTCATCCATCTGAGGTCAATTAAATGAGTACCGTTGGGTAACAATAAACATCTGTTATTCAGTGCCAAGATGCCTACAGGAGAACGTGTGCTTTAACACATGTTCAAAGGATATAGTGTCTGGAATTGAGTACAAGCCAGTGTGACATGGGCCCAAGTGCAAGGAAGAAAATGGGCCCCTGGCCTGAGTTTGACCTGTGAAATACTGCGATAATCTGGTTTCAGTGGGACCCCAGGCCTCTGTGCCGCTGCATCAATAGAAGTCAGTCTCCTGACTTCAGAGAATATTTATCTTTTGTGCATCACCCAGTAAAGTATTGTGCTTTGCTTTGATCCTATTTAATTCTTCCATGACACTTCCGAATTACAAAAGAACTTCTTAATTTGTCCTTCCTTATTTCCAATTTTGAAATATGTGTGCAGTTCATTTACAGATATTCATGTTTGTAAACTTTCACAAATCCATTCACTCTGCAGTCAGGGAAAGAAAAGTAAACTTCAATCTCCATGTTAAAAGAATAAGCAGCAATTTGTCAGACGTATCGCCTGACATCTCAGTGACGAGAAAAAAAAAAAATTTAAAGGCAACTTTTTTCTCTTTCATCTTAACTCCAGTGAGGTTAGTGTGGATGCCACCCTGTACTTCCAGCGCCTATTCTGCTTCTCGGGGAAAGGTTAACAGCTCGAAACAAATGTAAAAATAAAATCCGACCGACAATAATACAACAGATTGTGCTCACTAAGCATCAGCATTGACCCCACTGGATGTGGCAAGTCTAACTTACCACCTTTTTCTATCCCCTGAAGTTCTTTACAGCAGGCGGAGTCGAATTGGGATCAGAAGGCCTCATGGCCGGAGAGCTCGCAGTAGCAGAGAGTGAGCACTACAGGATCCCACGCATGTGCAGAGAGTCCACCAGGGTAGAGGCCTCCAATGCCACCTGGGCACCAGGGAGGCTGCTGCAGCCATCTCCTCCATTTCCTCCCTGCCCATCATGGGCTCAATGTCCCAGCTCGACAGGGGCCAAAGAAGTCAGATGAAAGATCCCAGTGCAGGCAGGCTATGGGGTAAAAATTGCCCATCTTACCTGGGTTCCTGCCTGGCCACTCATGATTCTTCCCTCTCCCTTCCCACTCCCTTAAATCTGCACATATCAGTGGGTCCATGGCGGTCAATGTCCCATACACTAACACGCAGGCCCGAAAACAAAAGAGCTTCTTCTGGGTGGGGAGGGAGCTGAGGCCCACTTGCTCCTGTGGCAGGCCTCCAGCGAGGCCATTCAGTCCCCATTGGGCCCTTGCTACATCCAAATGATACAGATACCAAAACTGCCAACATGCCACCAAAAAAACAGCCCAAAGTTGTCCCTAACTGCTCACCTGCCCATTGTGCGATACCCGAGTGCCCGCCTTATCATTCCGATCAAGAGCAAAAATCAAGTACAATGCACATTAGTAAGGGAGTCCCGCACGGCTCGTGTTTGAGCCCTACATTATTCAATGTCTGTGAGAGCAAGTGGTGTGGAGATCGTGTCTTATGCAGATGATACACAATTTCTGATCTCCTTCGGCCCTGACCCTGACAAAGTAAAAGTTCAATTTGCTCACTGTATGACAGAAATTGCTAATTAGATGCCCATGAATTGCCTCCAACCCAATAGTACAAAAACATTTTTAAAGTGCTTCCCTTCCTTCCTACCACACATCGAGGGGATGGTGACGTCACACAATTTGCTGATGGAAAGATGGTGGTCACTGTCAGGGTGAAATGCTAATCATGTGCGCATGCATTGCAGAGTAGAAATGCTGTGTATGCTCACGTGATGACCATTTCTTTGGGAAATCCCAACATGCTGCAGTGAGTACCGGCACTCTCCCTGGGCACGGAGGAGTCCCGGTACTCAGAGGGGAAAAAAAGAAGTGCCCGTTCTCAGTGCCGGCAAGTTCTGGCCCATTTAAAGCATTGCGTGATGAGGAAAAAAAGTGCCAGTCCCCAAAGTGCTGCTGAGCCCCACCTGCAACCACCAGCTCAAACAGAGCACTGCAGCGGATCCAGGCCTGTACTGTGCAGTGAGGAAGAAAGACTCATCCATCGGTCCATCGCATGTTGAAGAAGTACGTGATCTATTCCTTGTCTCTTGACAAACTATAAGAATTATATATTTATTATGTGACTAGGCAGAAATCTGGATGCAGGAGTTACAGAGGGAAGTGCAAGTTCCCTTTTCCTGAAGGCAATATAACTTTGCTGTGTGAATGGTGTGTCTGTATGATTAACGTGCCTGACTTACTGTCCAGCATCCATTCCTGGAGGTTGAGCCACCAAAGGCTCCAGCCTAAGGTCCTCCGGGATGCTCAGGCCATAAATGGGTCACGCCTTCTAGTAGCTGCCGTGTCGTCGACCTACCTTTCCCCCAGCTCATTTTCACACTTACCTTCCAGCCCCGCCCACCCATGTGCAGCTCTAGAGAGGTTGCAAGCACCAAGGGCACTTTGCATTTTAATAAAAGGTACTAGAAAAATGCAAAAAAGCCCGCAGCGATTGCCTGACCCTCCTCTGCTGCACTCAAGAGGTCCTCCTACATAGTGGGCTTCCCTGACTCACTCCCTGACGAGCCCACAGAACTGATGGAACACCTTCACTTCAAGATACTGGCCAGCCACACCACCACCCTCCGAGGAACCCTCATCTACCGACCCCCTGGACCCCGCGGACCCTTCGCCAACTCCATCACGGACATTATCTCCCCGCAGGCCATCGCATCCACCAACTACACCCTGCTGGGAGACCTCAACTTCCACCTCGACAACCAACTGGACCCCAACACCACATCCCTCCTGGACAACCTCCACAACATTGGACTGCGCCAGATCGTGACCGAGCCCACGCACTCAGCAGGACACACCCTCGACCCCCTCTTCACTACAGGAAACTCCATCACCTTCAGCCACACCACCGAACTCCCATGGACCGACCATCGTTGCGTCCACTTCACCTTCAGAACACCCACCATCCACAGACACCAGCACCTGCTTCCACGAAGAAACTGGACCAAAATCACCGACGACCAGCTCACCTCCTCACTCAACAACTCCACCCCAACCATCGCGGAAAACGACGACCCCAACACCGGAGCCCGAACCCTGCATAGATGGATCTTGGAGAGCACCAACACCATAGCCCCCCTCAAGAAAAACAACAATACCCGCGCCAAGAAAGCCAGACGGTTTACCACCGAACTTCGAGAGTCCAGAAGCACATGCCGCCGCCTCGAAAAGGCCTGGAGGAACACCAAATCCACAGAAGCCCACGACAACTTCAGAGCCGCCACCAACGCCCACCATCAACTCATCAGAGAAACGAGGAAAAAAGCGATTGAAGACAGAATCTCCACCCACGCGCACAACAGCAAGGAACTCTTCAGCATCATCAAGGAGTTCGCCCAACCCACTAGCGAGTCTACCGACATCCCTCCCTCACAAGACCTCTGCGACAAACTCAGCACCTTTTTCCACCACAAAATCAAGAGCATCTACGACAACTTCGACGAAGACAACCAACACACTGAACCCTCACCAACCACCCCCGACACCCGGAAACCAGCGATTGACGACTGGACAGCCCTCACCACCGAAGACACACTGAAGACAATGAAGTCAATCCACTCAGGGGCCCCCACGGACTTCTGCCCCCACCACATCTTCAACAGAGCCGCCGACACCATCGCACCCATGCTCCGCCACACCATCAACCGCTCCCTGGCGACCGCCTCGTTCCCCGACGACTGGAAACACGCCGAGGTCAACCCCCTCCTAAAGAAACCCTCAGCGGACCCCACCGACCTCAAAAACTACAGACCCATCTCCCTGCTCCCGTTCCCAGCGAAAGTCATCGAGAAAGCCATCAACATCCAACTCGCCACATTCATTGAAGAACACAACATCCTCGACTCCTCCCAATCCGGCTTCAGAAAAAACCACAGTACGGAAACCGCCCTCCTCGCCGCAACAGACGACATCCGCACCCTACTGGACAAAGGAGAAACAGTAGCCCTCATCCTCCTCGACCTATCAGCGGCGTTCGACACAGTCTCCCACCACACCCTAATACGCAGACTCTACGACGCAGGAATCCAGGACAAGGCCCTCGACTGGATCCGCTCCTTCCTCTCCGGCAGGACGCAGCGGGTCAGACTCCCCCTTTCCTCTCGGACCCCACACCTACCACCTGCGGAGTCCCCCAGGGCTCCTCCCTCAGCCCGACACTCTTCAACGTCTACATGGCTCCACTCGCCCCCATCGTCAGAACCTACGGACTCAACATCGTGTCATACGCAGACGACACCCAGCTCATCCTCTCCCTATCCAACGAGCCCAACACCGCCAGACGCAACTTTCGAGAAGGCATGGAAGCCGTCGCCAAATGGATGAAAAACAGCTGCCTACAACTAAACACCAACAAAACAGAAGTACTCATCATGGGCCCAAACCCCGATGCCTGGAGCGACACCTGGTGGCCCCCGCCCTCGGAAACCCGCCAACCCCCACGGACCACGCACGCAACCTGGGAATCATCCTGGACTCCAAGCTCAAAATGGACCGCCAGATCAACTCTGTCTCGTCTTCCTGCTTCCACACCCTCCGCCTCCTTCGTAAGACCTTCAAATGGATCCCCTCGAACACCGAAAGACCGTCACTCACGCCCTGGTCACCAGCAGACTCGACTACGGCAACGCACTCTACGCCGGAATAAACAAAAACCTCACCCGCAAGCTACAGAACATCCAGAACGCCGCCGCAAGACTGGTCCTCAACCTGCCAAAACACTGCCACATCTCCCAGCACCTACGCACACTCCACTGGCTCCCTGTCGAGGCGAGAATCACCTTCAAGATGCTCACCCACGCACACAAGGCCCTCCACGGCACCGGACCAGCATACCTGAACAGCCGACTCAAATTCTACGCACCCCAAAGGACCCTACGATCAGCCCAGCTCTCCTACGCCGTGGTCCCCCGCACCAGAAAGACCAGATCGGGAGGCCGCTCCTTCTCCTTCCTCGCGGCCAAAGCATGGAACGCCCTTCCGCTCCACCTCAGACAGACAACATCGCTCCCCATCTTTGCAAGAAACCTCAAAACCTGGCTCTTCGACAGACCCCCTCCTTGATGGATGGAACCTGCACCCCCCCCTAGCGCCTTGAGACCCTTACGGGTGAGTAGTTGCGCTTTAACAAACCCCTGATTGATTGATTGGGCTTCTTGCAGTGCTTGGAAGCCCTGTGTACTATTGAGTCCAATGAATATACCCCACTGATGTACTTCCGAGGTTTTATTCTTGAAACTCAAACCCCTGGTATCAACTCTTCCCACAACTCCAAGGGGGATATTCACAAGAACGTGTGCTAAATATCATCAAAAAATGTTAACGCAACTTTTCACATCACAGCCGATCGCGGGAAAATAACCCTGTGTTAACGTGGAATTCACAACACGGCGGTACCATGCGATAGTCCCCCGAAAACGCGGTCATTGTCCGCGATACAATCACCGCGAGAGTGATAAAAACACAAACCTTAACGCGAAAAAACATGCGATGGGCCAAAGCGCGATGAGGAAATCAGCGATAAGCAGCGAGAGGCCAGCAAAACCCAAGCGTAATGCGGGAAAAAGCACAAGAACAGCATACGGAAAATGCCACCACAAACCAAATCAACTGCGGAGTACCACGGACGCACCCTGACCGACTGCAGAGGACAACATGAACTCCACAATCCCCACGGAGGAACACCGAGGAATACAGGGCACGTGGAAGGGCAATGAGAAGAGGAAGAGGAAGACGGGGTACAGTCTACAGGAAAACCACATGATCACCACGGATGAGACAGAACACCACCACCAACTGTACGTCACCTCCAACGTGTCATTGACAACAAAGAGGCAAAGATGGCACACCACCTCGGACCATGTGAATGCCGCCGCATGGCAGAGGAGGACAAATGAAGAGCACAAGAGATGCTGGACTGATGTGAATGGCAAAACCAAGCAGAAAACCGCTGCCAACACGAAAGCAGCAACGCACCCCGGAGGAGGGGGGCCAGCAGAACACCAGGAGCAGAATGACATGGAGTAGATGGTGGCCACATTCACCAGTCTGGAGACGGTGACATGAGTTGGTGATCTGGACACTGCCCAGCATGACCCTACATCACATCAACATGGTGCGTAGCGACCTCGGAGTGGGGGGACTGGTGGAGATGGGCACAATGGCACACATGCACAATCAAGCAGGGCACACTGCACACCCACAATGACCCTGGTCCATGTCCCTGATCCCGCGGGAACACTCCAGCACACACACAAACACCAAGTAGTCCCACGAACAGCCTGTGCCCAAAGGGGCACCCACCCAACACATCAACAGTCACACAACCAACACATGCCCACGTGCGAACATGCGAACATGCACATACGTCAGCCACACTGACAATGCAAGAGACACCACATGACCAGTAGCTTGGCTGCAGTCCGAACAACATGGCAATGTACACTGCATGACACTGAGGTGGCTGAGTGCGGACAACACCCGAAAAGGAGCAGGTCACACTCGAACACAACTACCTGCACAAACAACCCCTGACGTCAACGACACATCTGCGGACAAATCAGGCCCAAGAGTCACAACTCGACAAAGAGCACAAGTTACCCAAGTCTGCAACATCTCAGCACCCTGGAAGCACAGAACTGACAGGCACACCGCATGAAAGGGATCAGTGGCAGACAAATCAGAGTCACAGGAGCGAATCACCCACCGTGCAGCATACACACATAAGTATAAGTGCACCTCGACATTGACAACATACCGGTTCAAACAGCAACACCTCCACAACAGAACACATGGCACAAATGGTGCAGAAAATGTGCACAACATGGCAAATCACATCTGGCACAGCAGGAAACTGTGACATGACAATGTACAAGTACAACCTGTAACCTGCAAATATGTTTTATTCACACATGCTGTGCTTGTGGACATTTTGTACTGTCCCGTGATTGCCAGGGACGGCCACAATGTGACGTTCTCATGAGAAGAAATTGCTAATGATGGTGTTCCTACGGGCCAATCCTGCCGCAGCAGCAGTGGGATGTGGGCCACCTGCCCCATTGTCCCCATCATCGTCCGGTACTTCTGGAACTGGGATCCATGGGGCATTGGTGCGTACACAGATGTTGTGCAACACACAACATGCAACGATCATCTTGCACACGATGTCTGGGCTATACAGGAGCCTTCCACCTGTGATGTCCAGGCACCTGAAACGTGACTTCAACACGCCAAATGTGCGTTCAACGATGCCCCGGGTGCGTATGTGGGCCGCATTGTACTGCCTCTGGGCGGGTGTGTTCGGGTCTCGGAGGGGTGTCATCATCCAAGGGCAGAGTGCATATCCATGATCACCTGGGACAGTGCAGAGAGAAAAGAGTCAATACTTGGTTCGGCATGATGTGATGGCAGGCCCACTGATCCAGTGACGCCTGTGCTGGCTGTGTGTGGGGTGAGTGTAAGCCAGCCCTCAGGGAGTAGCTGGTGCTGGCAACAACTCCAACAATCATCAGGCACTCAGAAATGCAATGTCATAACAACAAGGGAGCATGACTTGAGTCGCACAGGGTTAGGTGCCCCGGATGCACAGCGGCCGACACTGGGCTACCGCCACAGGACGCTGACCTGCGGGAGACTGGGGTAGGGTCATGAGGGCAGAGCAGGGTCTCCATTGTCTCAGAGGTGCCTTCCGCGGAGTGTCTCGGGGGAGAATGGGAGGTGTACCCCCAGGGCATGATGCAGAGGGCACATGCCAGCTGTGACCGGCAACATGGCAGATATTAATGCCACAGACTCATGCCAGACACCAAGTCCGTACCTGCCCATTGCTGATGACAACCCCCAGGCCACAGGCTCAGACACCAACAATGTTCCGCCGGAGGCTGACGGTCACTCACGGCGCACAGGGTTAGTGGCACCAGGTCAGTCCTTGCTACTGGTTGACCTCCTCCGTAACCGTGATCCGTGTTACCACCGGACTGTGACGCATCTCCCTCTCAGTCCTCCCCCTGCGTACACTGGCATGGACCCTGCCATTGATCAATGATGACTCAGTCCAGGATGTGGGACATGCTGGACTGCAGTGTAGCCGGACTGCAGCGGTGGGGTATGTCAACGAATGGGGACCCCTGGGGGCCTGTGTCACGGAGGACAGCGATGACCTGAGGAGGCCGCCAAGGTCGCGGGCATTGGTCTTGGAGCTAGCACCGGCACGTGGTGGGCCCTCATTGACACACGACGGTGTCGGCAGGTGAGCAGTGCGGTCTTGGAGCATTGGTGCGGGCAGGCCTGGTCTGGGTATCAGCGTCCTGGGGTGCAGCAGGCGCACAGGCTCGCAGGCCCCGCTGCTCACTGCGTCGGCCTCGTGGCGGTCTGTGAGGCGCCGCCCTGGCTGTGACGTTGGCCTGTCCGGGAGTGAACCACGCTCTGCGCCACGGGGTTTTTGTCCACACCCCTGCGCAGGCCTGCCGTACTCTGGGCCCACCCACTACGCTCACGCACACAGGGGGGGACGCAGCGAGCGACATTTCCGCGATCTGACCCACGGCCTGGGGTGACATGGTTGCGTCCACTGTTCACTACTCTCCAGTCACCAGCAGTTGATGTCTGCATGGACATATCTGTGGTTTGCATACCCATGTCTGTCCGGCACATCCACGCCTCACTTGTCGTTGTGTACATTCCCATTCACGGGTCACTTGCATCCTTCGCACATGGCTGCATTCTGCATCTCCACACGTTCAGCTGTTGTGTGGATGTGGTGCCATGATATAGCTGTATTGTGTGCAGGGGAAGCCCAGGATCCCCATGGAGTTGTATTGTCATGTCTGGTAGGTGGGCATGTTGATTGACATGTTGTATGTGGTTTGGTCACGTGTGCATTCCCACAGTTGTGTGTTATGAGATGGTGGCTTTGAGGTGTGTGGTGTGTTGATTTGCCACTTACCAACGAGCAGTCCAGTTCCATAGATGCCATCCTGGAAGTGCTGGTTGATGATGGACTGTCGGAAGATGTATGAATCGTGCACACTTCCTGGGTAGTTTGCGACGACATTGGTGAACATTACCCGGTGGTCCACTATTGCCTGCACATTGATGGAATGCGTGTGCTTTCTGTTGCGGTAGTGGTGTGCAGTATCCGCAGGGGGCACAAGTGGGACATGTGTGCAGTCAATGGCCCCCAACACGTGTGGGAAGCTAGCAAAGGCGTAGAAGCCTTGCTTTGTCTCCAGCTGTTCCTGCGCAGTGTGGGCGAAGTGAAGGTACTGGGGTATGAAGCTGCTGATGGCATCCAGGACAGGTGTGATGAACTTTGATAGGGCTGGCTGTGAGACTCCTCCGACTCTGGCAGTTGTTGGTTGGAAGGTACCAGGGGCCAACAGGTGCAGCACACCCAGCAGCTTCGTCTGCGGAGGGATGTTGGTTCTCCGCTGGGTTGGGACCGTCAACCTGTGGGCGATGTGGGTCATGATGCGGATGATGGTTGTCCTTTTGAGCCTGTAGTGGGCGATGACTTCCTCGGGCGTTAGGTCTGTGAGACTGGTGCGTTTTCGGTAGGTCCGCTGTCTTACTCTGCACTGCCTCTGTGGTGGTCCGGGGGGGGCGGGTCCGGGTCCTGGGGGGGGCCGGTCCTGGGGGTGGTGGTGGTGGGTGTTGTGACCCTATTGGGGCTCCGAGCTGCATGATGAGTAGCTCCATGGCGTCATTTGTTCTTCGGGTTTGGCTGTGTGCGGCGCTCCGTTGCCTACTGCAGGTAGTCGTCCGGCTTTACACCAGCTGAAGGCAGGTGTTAAATACCTGCTGCTACCGCGGCTTATCGCGTGGTTTTGAGTCGCATCGCAGTTCTGGCAGTATGTTGTGAAAGTGGTGTAGTGGTGTCTTCGTGTGTTTTTGCACGGGAACGCCTACTCTGCATCTCATTAGGGTTAGTTGGTGGTGTCCACCGTGGTGTTAAATGTTGGGGCAGTTATCGCGGGAAGACTGGCGATGTCTGCAGTTTGCACCCGCTTGTGAATGGGGTGTTAAATCTATCTCCACTTTTGATGAGTTAAAGTGGAGATAAATCGGAGATAAGTCCTTGTGAATATCCCCCCAAGTGTCTTCGCAGTCGTTCCTCAAGCACTCCTCCACTCTGAGCTCATTACAGATTTAATAAGCTTTATTCGACAATTTAGTCATAAAAGCAAATACAAAAATAAATATCTATGTAATAAAAATATATGGTCAACAAGTTAATACAGATACATTCTAGTATGAGAGTCAAAGCATTGCAGCATAGAAGAATGACATTACTTTGGAACATGGTAAAAAATAACAGCCAGCTTCTCTGTCCCAATACTAAATGCCTAGTGAGTTAAGTGCAAATAAGAAAACATTAGTATCCCCTCATGTCAGAATGGGAAATGAACTCAAGCATGTGATACATAAATTAAGGGGAAGAACACATCCTAATGGGAGCATTCATTTAACAATGCAATTAATCACTGTCCATGATATGGAATAATCAGTTGATGTAGTTAAGAGCCATAACATTTGTTTAAGATGCACTTGCAATCCTAGCTCTAATGACCCGTATCCACCCCAGAAACTTTGCGATGTTTTTGGTCTGATTTAAAAATCCTAAGTGCATTCCAACTGCTACAGGTCCCCATTAGTCTGCATAATGGTTTAATCCATTTCTGGCAGAAAACCACGTAGCGTGGACAAGCAAAAAAGACGTGACCAGTAGATTCTGCATAGTTCTTGCCAGTCGGACATAAAAAGATCACCGTTTGGAGTCCATTTGTTGGTAATTTTTTTCAGGGACAGAGTGCCAGTCCTGAGTTGGAAATATAATTTCCTGTCCGCAGAGGCAGTGATGAGCATCCAAATAAGGCACTAGGAGACTGCTTCATTTATATTCTAAGAATTTTCCTGTTAAAGATGAAATAACAGCCAGCTGTGCCTCCTAATGTCTGACCCACAGCCAATAATTGTTTCTAGCGTTACTGCTCTCAGGCATGATGCAGATGATGGGTTATTCCGTAGGGTTCGCTTTGTCTATAGAACCGTGACTCCTCCTCACCTCCTGAAACAACACTGCACCTTCGTATCCCACCCAAAGGAAAATGACCTCCTTCGATTTACTCAGCTGGGGGCTCCTGGCAGGCTTCCAATGCATGGTGATCGCGTGTTTCGCAAGAATCATAGTCAGGTTCACAAATTTAGTAGTTACTTTATATTTGGCCGGATGTGGGACCCCCACCTCCCTCTCCCCCCAAAAGACATGCCAAAGGCGAGCAGGGGAGCGTACTCTGGGTGACCTCATTAATAGATTCTATCACACCCTCCCAGAATTCAAGTAGAGTAGGGCAGAACCACACTTTGTGGAGTATTTTGGCCTCACGTTCTCCACATCTGGGGCAAAATGCTTCAGGTGCTCCAAACGCCCTAAGAATTTTACCAGGGGTAAGATATGCCCTATGCAAGAAGTAGAAGTTATATAACTTAAATCTGGTGTTACGCAAAACTGCATGTGTGTTAGCTACTATTGTGGTCCAGTGTGCTTCAGTGGTTGGAATTGCACTGTCATCCTCCCACTTCTGACCCAACATTACTAATGGGGTAATGATGTCGGCCCTCATTGCTTGATATAGACTAGTAACTGCCTGGATCTTGCCGTTCATTGTGCAGAGGACCCGACAACACTGATGAATTTGGGGTTCAGCTGCGCCCACTCTCCAGTGGTTCCCCAGTGTTGCCACCAATGCTTGGTGCACCAAGGAATGTCCTCGTGGCCGTTCAAAAGCCTCTGCAAGGTCATCAAACATCAGCAGCCCCCATCTCTATAGAGGTCTCCAACTCGAATAGCACTCGTTACAACGCGTACCAATACAACGCGTACCATTACAACGCGGGTATTAGTACGTGTTGTCAATTACAACGAGATACCATTACAACGCAAACTTTTACAACGACTATACCTTTACCACGCATGCCATTACAACGCAAAAACATGCGTGGTAAAGGTATAGTCGTGGTAAAAGTTTCTAAGGTAAGTGACAGTCCTCTCACTACATTTACACTACCCAGCACGACCCCCCGACACTACCCTAAACCACTACCCTACACTACACATACACCACAACACTACCCTAAACCATAAAACACTACCCCCAGCACGACCCCCTACACTACACAAACACCACAACACTACCCTAAACCCTAAAACACTACCCTACACTACACAAACACCACAACACTACCCTAAACCCTAAAACACTAACCCCAGCACAACCCCCCGAACCCCCAGTCCAGTCCCTACACTCAAACACTACCCTGCACGACCCCCCGACACTACCCTAAACCCTACAATACTACCCTACACTACACATACACCACAACACTACCCTAAACCCTAAAACACTACCCCCAGCATGACCCCCTACACTACACAAACACCACAACACTACCCTAAACCCTAAAACACTACCCTACACTACACAAACACCACAATACTACCCTAAACCCTAAAACACTACCCTAGCACGACCCCCCTGACCCCCAGTCCGGTCCCTACACTCAAACACTACCCTGCATGACCCCCCGACACTACCCTTAACCCTAAAACACTACCCTACACTACACATACACCACAACACTACCCTAAACCCTAAAACACTACCCCCAGCACGACCCCCTACACTACACAAACACCACAACACTACCCTAAACCCTAAAACACTACCCTACACTACACAAACACCACACCACAACACTACCCTAAACCCTAAAACACTACCCCCAGCACGACACCCTATACTACACAAACACCACAACACTACCCTAAACCCTAAAACACTACCCCCAGCACAACCCCCCCGACCCCCAGTCCGGTCCCTACACTCAAACATTACCCTGCACGACCCCCGACACTACCCTAAACCCTAAAACACTACCCTACCCTACACTACACAAACACCACAACACTACCCTAAACCCTAAAACACTACCCCCAGCACGACCCCCCTAAACCCTAAAAAAGTAACCCCCACCCCATGCCCAATCCCCCTTACCTCTCTCACCTCGTGGTTCCTCTCTCCTCCTGGTTCCTGCTTCACATCGTCTCTGAGGGGCGGTGCACGTCGTTATGAGGAAACGGAACAGCCTCTGTTTCCTTACAACGACCTGGATCGTCTACATTTTTTTAGAACGCATGGTCATTTATTATACATACCTTTACAACAAAATTCATTGTAAAGGCATGCGTGGTAAATGACCATGCGTTCTAAAAAAATGCGTAGTTTTTTACTTCACGATGTACAACGCATGCGTTGTAATGGTATCGCGAAGTAAAAAACTCTATGTAATGGCTGTTTACCCTCCAACTCAGGTCATTCTGCATGTCGACCACTCCGCCAAACCCGTAGAGCTCTTCCTCTAGTTACCACCTCCAACTCCATAATGGAATGTCTGGTGAGTAAGGCAAGCGGACCCGGGTATGCTGCAAGCAGCACTGGTCAACCCACAAGTCCATAGGCCCATCTGCAAGGGGGCACCTGGGAATCAGGAGGACCTGAAACAATGTGCGGAGGCTTGGAACCCCACCAGGAGCACCTCCCTCAGGGTGCTCCTGCAAGTGGATCCACTGGTTAAACCACTGGAGCTGTGCCGCCAAGTAATAGGCTGTGAGGTCTGGTGCTGCTGGCCCCCCTCCGATGTGGGATGGTGCAATTTGGACATTGCCACTCTCTGCCTACCAGTCCCTCAGGTAAGTTCAATCAAAAAGGGGGTGGAGTTCCTTAAATGGGTCCAGTTACTCTACACGGCCCCTACGGCCAGAATTAGAGTCGGAAACTTGGTATCTAAACCAATCGCCCTTTGTAGGGGCACCCGTCAGGGCTTCTTGCTCTCTCCACTTTTATTTGTGGTGGCCATGGAGCCATTGGCAGTCGCCCTGCGAGACAGACTTGGACCCTGGGGTATCAGGCTGGGAGAGACAAATCATGTGGTCTCCCTTTATGCAGATGATACGCTAGTCTACCCACGTCAACCGACGAGTTCGGTGCCTCTTCTTCTTGAAGAGCTGCAGAGATTTGGAGAGGTTTCGGTCTCTGTAATAATCCAGGGAAATCCAAGCTGATCCCCACCAGCAGACTGGCTGGAGTGCCGCAATCCAAGCTTACACAGGGGGAGCTGCCATGGGTAGGAGAGGGAACGAGATATCTGGTTACGGTTAGCAAGCACGGCCTCTTTATATTTTGACCTTAACATTGGAAAAGTGATTGATGGAATATGTGGCTCCATACGATTCTGGGATGATCTACCACTGTCCCTTATGGGCCGAATTGCAATAGTTAAAATTATTATCCTACCCAGATGCCTGTACGCATTGCAACACTCAACATTACTTTCGGACTCTGGATCGCTTTATAGCAGATTAACTATGGGGCAATAAACGTAGACGAGTACGCCTGGCATCATTACAGAGGGCATGAGGTCAGGGAGGACTAGAGGTCCCCTGTTTAGAGTTCTATTACATGGCCTCCCAATTACAACATGCAGTACACTGGCTAGATAGTGGGAGATAATTGGGAGAGGTGGCTCCTGGCGGGCACGCATGGCGGTCGTCCGCTGCCGGAACTTCTAATGCTCGGATTTAGTGTCCCCCCTACGATCCCATACATTGTGCGGCATGTAGCAATAATTTGGGAAAACGTGGTGCGTATGCTCTGGGTATGCCCCTATGGGTGCTGTGTCCTTTCGCCTGCATTGCAGATTCTATGTCTGTGCGGCGGAGGAGGGAGGGGGGTGCCAGACATTGAGAGATCTGTATGTAGATGGGAAATTTATCACCAGTGAAGAGGCAATGGCCACCTTCAATTTTGGAACAGGACAATTCCTACAATATAAGAAGATTTCAAGTGTGGCACAGGAGATATGGCCGGTGTTTCCGGAGGAGCCCCCTAGTACTAACACATTAAAGGTGATCCTGTATATGGTGCAGGGTAGGCAATTGGTGTCCCATCTATATAGAGCCTTACAGGATGACTTACCAGGTGGGGTTTTGTCGGTAATTTTGAAATGGGATGGTCTGCTCAAAGAGCCGCTGTCGTATAGGGAAAGGGAGAAAGTTCATGAAGGGGTTCAAACAGTGAGCTCCAATACACGGTTTAAGCTCCTACAATACAATCTAGTTCACCAGATATATCTCACCCAACGTACATTACACATAATATACCCAGTCCGCGCTGATGAATGCCCTAGATGTAAATCGCGGGCAGCTGACTTTCTCCACATGGTTTGGACCTGGCCGACATTATTCACTTATTGGGACGCAGTGCTTGTACACCTTCATAGGGCCACAGGGTGGGTAATCCCTAAAGAGATCCGACAAGTATTGCTGGGCTTAAAACCCAAGCCTAATCATATGAAGCTAAGCAGGCGATTCGTTCTCCTAGGGTTAGTACTTGCAAAACGGCGCATTGCTATAGCATGGCTCAGACCTAGGCCCCGACAGGTAGAGAAATGGATGTGTGAGTGGGCAACGGCGGAAATGGTATGAATGAAATTTGTCTGAAAAGAGGAAAAGCTTGTTGACAATCTCCAGGCATGGTCATATATAATGGCAGAGCTCAGGAATGAGCCAGCCTCGGGACCCAGAGGGCTACAGGTGAAGGGGATACACTACTAACGCAGAGGAGGCCTGGGAGGGGACAGTCCGGAGGCAGTGGCTAGGCTTCAATGGGCAACCTAGGACAACCATGTACAATGTGAAGCTTTTTTCCTGGCTCCGGGTCTGAAACGGAAGATGGGGGGTTGGGGAGGAGGGGGGAGTTTGTGAGTTGAAGTTGGCATGCTCTTTGTAGACATCATGAAGAGGTAAATTATGTACGCCAATGTATCACTACTGTGAAAATACGTATGTAACATGGTTTCTTCCTCTTTTATTTTCTTTTTATCTGAAATATGGAGTGCTTTTATACATAGGCTTGGTGATCTGCTATCCTCCCTTTTCATGGTTGATGGGGGAGGCGGGAGGGGAAATTTGCCTTCACTCCAGTATATATGCCTGTACAAGATGTCTGTGTAACTCATAAATGCCAATAAAGTTAATTTAAAAAAAATGTTTGATCAACAAGGAATCTATCTCTGTGAACAATTTGGGAGGGATGATGATTGGTAGAGTGGAAAAGAAGTAGAGCATTCAGGGGAGTGCTACCATTTTGCATTCACAATCCATCCTGCTACTAATAGAGCTTTTTCTTTTCCAAAAATCCACATTGGCTGCCCCAATATTAACGTCTAGGAGATATCGAGGCTCATAGTAAATTTTGACTATCAGGTATTTCAGGCAGGTCCCTTCCTAGGCAAGCCCTTGCAGGTCCCTGGTTCGGGGTATGTGTCTGCAGAGTAAGAATAGATTAGATTTCTGCCAGTTAATGCAGAGGCCTGAGATGTTGCTGAATTGCTCTATTAGTGATATTGCTCCCGGCAGGTCCTCCTTCACATCATGGTGAACAAGAGGACGCCGTCCGCATACAGGGCAATCTGGTGGGAAATGCCCCGATGCTCTATCCCCCGATAGAACGTACCTTAGCACGCACTGCTAGCCAGTGGTTCAAATGCAATGACGAACAACGGTGAGAAGAGAGGGCAACCCTGTCTCATTCCCGCAAATCACTTTGCCGGTGCAAACTCGAGCTTTGGGCGCTCAGTAGAGAAGTTCAGTCCACCAAAGGAATCCAGGTCCCAATCCCATCGTAGACATCACTTGATAGAGATAGTCCCACCACAGGTTATTGAATGCTTTTTTGATATCAATAGCAACTATCACTGCCTGCCCTCATCTGGAAAGGCAGCTTCCATAAGCTGGATAAGCCTGCTAATCTTAAGTACTGTATTGCACCCCGGATGAACCCATTCAACATGAATCAACTTGGACATATGAGGCAGTAGGCGTATGGCTAGTATTCGGCATAGGATCATATAGTCCACGTGGGCATCAATAAGAGAACATATGCCCTGAAATCAAGGGACGGCAACCTGGTTTCAGTAAGGAGACCACTAGAGCTTCCCTGGTGGTAGTTGGTAAGTGGCCCGCCTCCTAGGCAGCAGCATAGAGGTTGACCAGTTTTGGTGCTATATCCTCCACGTAAGTGGCATTGAATGCCATGGCAGGCTATCCGCCCCGGGAACTTTGCCTCGAGCCACGGCTTTGATGGCAGCACGCACTTCCTGTATAGTAATGTGACCTCCCAAGTCATCAGCCTCGGCCTCACCCAGGCACTGTAATTCCACCGGCCCTAGGGCATCAGTCGAAACCCCAAGGGTGGCTCGGAGGGAGGGGGCATATAAGGTGGTATAATATTCCTCAAACCTATCAATAATGTCGTTCTAACTGAAAAGGCTCTCCCCATGACAGATTCCACCTGCAGTACCATACCATACCATACCAAAACATTTATAGAGCGCACGGCTACCACCAACGGCGGTGTCCCGGCGCTAAGGAAAGACAGAAGAGGGAGAAAGGCAAACTAAGGCAGATCAAAAAGCCATGTTTTCAAGGCACTCCTGAAAGTGGATTCAGATTCAGCTTTGCGCAGGTAAAGAGGCATAGCATTCCAAAGGGCGGCTGTTCTTACAGCGAAGGCACGCCCTCCAATCCTGGCTTTAAGGAAAGAAGGAGAGCAGAGAAGCAACTGTGAATTCGAGCGCAAGGTCCTGTTCTGATGGTATTTCTGAAGTCTCTGCCTCAGATAACCTGGTCCGCTATCTCTAGTAGCTCTAAAGGCAAGAGACAGGGCCTTGAATTCGATTCTCCTTTTCACCGGAAGCCAGTGAAGACTGCGCAAATGAGGGGAAATGTCATGTCGAAGAGGCACATTTCTGAGAAACCTAGCAGCGGCATTCTGGACTGTCTGAAGCCTCTGGATGAGATAGGCAGGAAGACCCAGATACAAGCTGTTAGCATAGTCCAGCTGAGATGTGATCAAGGCATGGACTATTGTGGCCCGACAGTCCATCGGTAGTAGGTGGAGAAATCTACGCAAGGTTTTAAGCTTCCAAAAACACGCTCTGGAAACTTGGCCAATCTGGGCCTTAACCGACAATTCTGAGTCAAATTTAAAACCTACATTTCTGACAGAGGTGACCGGGGTAGGAGGGGGATTCAGCTGCATCGGCCACCAGAGATCAGCCGATGGAGGTGAAGGTTGATTAAAAAACATCACCTCAGTTTTATCGGTGTTCAACTTGAGGCAATTATCTGTCATCCAAGATACGATCTTAATTAGGCAATGCCTAAAGCTGTCAAACGCCGCCTTTGCGGTGTCTTTAAATGAAAACACCAACTGCGTGTCGTCAGCGTATGATATTATTCGCACGCCACAGTGATCCACTATTGATGCCAGAGGCGCAAGATAGACATTGAACAGGGTCGGGCTCAATGCCGAACCCTGAGGAACTCCACATCCCATGGAACAAGAGGAGGAGACATGTGGGCGAAGGAAGACCTGCTGAGACCGCTCATCCAGAAAGTATTGGAACCAATTTAAGATGGTCCTCGAGATACCCAGCTGTGTCAATCGGTCTAAGAAAATCGAATGAGAGACCGTATCAAAGGCTGCAGATAAATCTAACAGCACGAGCACGGCACAGCTACCATGGTCTAGGGATTCTCGGATTGGTTTCCGCCACCTCCAGCAGAGCAGTCTCAGTACTATAGCCCTTCCTGAAGCCTGACTGGGAGTCGTGAAGGAGATTATTGGACTCCAGATAGTTGGAAAGCTGTCTCTGAACTTCCTTCTCAAAAAAGTTTAGCAGGGGCAGGCAGTATTAGCAAGCTTCTGGATCAGCCGTGGTCCATGCAGGTAACAGTGGTGGGGTGGTGGGGCCGGGTGGGGGGATTTCGAGGGACGAGGCTGAGGGACAATTAAATAAATAATTAATTTTCCCTCATCATCGTCCGTCGGACTCCCCCCCACCCGGCCCCACCGCCGTTACCTGCATGGGCCGCGGATGTTCTGGATGTAGGTTTGGCGTGGCATGTTATGTTATGTTAAGATAACTTGTAGAGCGCACAGCTGCCCCAGCAATGGGGCGTCCCGGCGCTATAGCAAAAGAGAGGCTCAAACTGCGAGTATCCCAACCTAAGAGGAGGTAGGAAGGGCCAGGAAAGACAAGTAAGACAAAAGAGGGGGAAGTCTAATGAGGGAACAGATGGGTCTTTAGCGCTTTGCGAAAGGATAAGTAGTTGTCCATACTCCGGATATGAGACGGAAGATCGTTCCAGAGCTTGGCAGCCAGAACGCGGAACGAGCGACCACCAGCACGGGCCCTCTTAACCCGTGGTATAGAAACAAAATGTTTGCCAGTAGAGCGCAAATGACGCGAGGGAGTGTAGATCGAGAGCAGGCCGGATATTATACCAGAGGTGGAAGATTTCAAGATCTTAAAAGCAAAGCAGAGAGATTTAAACACCAGCCGCCTCTCCATTGGCAGCCAATGTAGCCGTCGAATGGTGCTAAAGGTGGAACAGCGGCTGGGCATGGCAAGGAGAGTTCTGGCGGCGACATTCTGGTCCCTCTGAAGTCTTGAGATCTCAGTCTTATTGACCCCAAGATAGAGCACGCTGGCATAGTCCAGTCTAGATAGGACAGATGCTTGCACAATAGTCTGCCGAATGGAGGGGTCAAAGAAACCCAACATGGGTCTAAGACTACGCAGAATGCCAAGACATGTCGCCGCCACCTTCTTGGTTTGAGCTTGGAAGCTCAACGCCGAGTCAACCCATACACCCAGATTTTTCACCACCTTTTTTGGAATGGGGGAGGTCCCAGGGAGGAGGGCCACCAGTGCTCGCTCCACAGCTCATGATCCTTCCCGACCAGCAGGACCTCATTCTTGCTGGCGTTGAGCTGTAGGCAATTGGCAGTCAACCACTCTGCTACATCCGCCAAACCACTCTGAAACTTGGCCGCGTCATTTTGACAGTCATTGGAGAGGGCGACTACAAGTTGAGTGTCATCTGCATATGACACAATCGTCAGCCCTCTCCTTTTGGCTAGATTAGCCAGCGGCTGGACATATAAGTTAAAAAGTGTTGGGCTTAGCGCAGAGCCCTGTGGGACCCCCTGATGGATGGAATACACCCTAGATGAAAAAGGGGAGCCGAGACTTGGAAAGACCTGTCTGAGAGAAAAGAAGTAAGCCAGGTCAAAGCAGCGCCTACAATGCCGGCCTCCTTAAGTCTTTGAATCAGGATCTGATGCGAGACCGTATCAAAAGCGGCACTCAGATCCAATAGGATCAGGGCCGAGGTCCGTCCCTCATCCAAAGCTGCTCTCAGATGTTCAGATACAGCTAGGAGGGCTGATTCAGTACTAAGGCCGCGACGGAAGCCACACTGGGAGGAATCCAAGATGTGATTTTCCTCCAAGTAGTTAGACAGAATAGAATTGACATGCGCTTCGGGGATTTTAGAAATCCACGGCAACAAGGAGATAGGGCGGAAGTTCTCCAGTTTAGTCGGGTCTAACGTAGGCTTCTTTAGAAGAGGCAGGACAACGGCCTGCTTCCATGCCCTGGGGACAATGGCCCTGGCCAAAGACAGGTTAATGATCTGGCCCAGTGGTGTGAGTAGAACAGATAGTAGCCTCCTCAGATGTTCCGGCTTCATAGGGTCAGTCGGGGAACCAGATTTAACCTTCCCGCAGAGTGTAGTAAGTGCTTCTTCAGTAATGGGAGGAAAGGTGGCTAATGTTTGGGTAGAGGGAGATGGACCCTCGGACTCACTACCCAAAACCGTCAAAGGGAAGGTTTTATAGATGTTTTCCACCTTGTTCATAAAGAAGGTGGCTAGGTCCTCACAGTACTCGTTCGACTTGACTGTGGGAGCCTTTGGTGCCCCAGCGTTTTTAGGTTAGAGATGATGGAAAAGATCTTCTTGCTGGGGTTCTGACTATTTCTGATTTCCTCCGAAAAATAGGAAGCACGTGCTTTCTGAACAGCTCTGTGGTATTTTTTTATGGCGGATTGATAATGGCCTTTCAGAGTGATATCAAAGTCTCGCCTCCATTCCCGTTCCAACCGTTTACACGCTTTGCGCATGGTGGAAAGGTTGCCATTATACCAGGGGTTGGACTTGGTGCTACGTCCCTTCGACCATTTGGCCGGGACCATAGCATCCAGCGGGAGCCTTAGCCAATCGGTAAAGACATCACTGGCCAAGTTAGGCTCGTCTGGCCAGCAGGGCATACTAGATGAGAGAGAGGTGCAGAGCTGATTGAAGTTTAATTTATGCCAGGGGCGGCGGAAAGTGCAATTCTGATGGGGCCGGTGAGTTGACACCATCCCAGGAAGCTTCATGGAGATCAAGTAATGATCCGTCCAGCACAATGGAGAGGGGGTTAAGACAGAGAGACCTGGAAGGTTAGAGAAAACTGGGTCCAGTAAATGGCCCGCAGAGTGAGTGGGACCATGGACCAATTGACGCAGGTGGCAGGCCTCTAGGTCCGTAGAGAGATTAACCGCTTCAGAGTCGTGAGGGTTGTCAAGGTGAAGGTTTAAATCACCAATGACCAGAAAGTTGGCATACCTCACGACCAGAGTGCCTACTAGGTCTGCCAGCGCAATCCTCCCCTCCTTGGAGGGGCCCGGCGGGCGATAAACTATTAGTCCCGACAAGGTGAAGTTAGAGTTGAGAGAGATCCCAAAGCGGCCACACTCACATCCCGCTACATCCTCCTTAACCAATGTGCAGGTAAAGTGTGATTTACTATGTTATGCTCAGCATGAGCATGAATCATGTATTTGTGGTGGTCGAAGTACCGGAGCATCTCTGTACATGCCACCATAAGCTCTCTAGCATCTAGAAGCTGCTGCTTCAGCCCCAGATTTCCAGGTTGTGTGTGCTTCAGATTTCTCAGGGCACTCTCCTGTGTCTCTACGTCTCTCACCACGGAGTGGCGCACTCCCACCAACTCGGCAATACTCAGCTCCATGATTACTGATTTAATAGCATCCCACTCAGTTAGAGGAGAGGTAGTGGAGGTTGTATTGTCAATAAAGTAATCCTCAATGGCCTCCCCAATGGACTGCCGAAACACTGGGTTAGCTAAGGTTTCAATACGCAGGAGCCAGGCTGGGATGTGGCGTGCTCTCTGTGCCAATCAAAGGGAAGTAATATCGGGTTGTGGTCCGAGACTGTACAGCGGAGGTATTCTACATGATGGACTGTCCCATGCACCCCTGAAGAGCAAAGAAAAGAATTCAGATGCACATGCAGGTTGTGCACTCCGGAATAGAAAAGAAAAGTCCCTGTCTTCGGGGTGTAGTCGCCTCCAAGAATCAATTAAGCCCCACGGCCACTGCCAATCTAGGAATGTACGCGCTAGACACACAACTGAGGAATCACCCAATGGCGAATGGGAGCTGTTGAGAATTGGGTCAGTGACTCTATTATAGTCTCCACCCAGCAAAATGTACTGTGTCAGATATGGGGCTAAAGTCCGGGACAAGTCAATGAAGAACCCACTTTGGTCTGAGTTAGGGGCATAAATCTCGACAATGGTCAAATCCCGACCCACGAGACGACCTTACACCAGGACATATCTCCCGTTGGGTCTATTAACTTGCTTGTTTTTCTGGAACAGCACTCCTGGGCAGATCCACACTAGGACCCCCGCCGAATAGGTTGTGGCATATATCTGACCCCGCCATTTAATGCATAGTGCTTCAGTCTTGGGGGCAGTAAGGTAGTTTTCTTGTAGCTGGGCAATATGGGCTCCCCTTCTCTTTAAGTACGAGTGAACCTTGTTGCGTTTAGCCATACTTTTAAGGCACTAATGTTCCAGCTGATGAGATTATAGTTTAGGGGGGACTCCATGGCGAAGCATTGAAGTGGTACTGTGAGTCAACAGTTAAGAGGCACTGGTTCTCTCATAGAGGCCAGAGGCCTCCATCCACTGTGTGAGAGGCTCAGTAATGATGATAAAGGAAATCCAGCATACGTTTCCTATAAAACAGTTAACAGCACCCCAACTCCTTAATCCCCGGATGAGGATAGAAAAACTCCCCATTCCGAACCAGCAAACAGGCATTCAACAGCCATGCACGCATCTTACGCACAACTTCAATACAGGAGGGTGTGCCCATCTAGGCACCTCCTGGCTTCACATCACACCATCTTGATAGCAGTCAGGATGTCATAGCCCAATTTCAAACCAAGAGCCAGAACTAAACAGTGTAAAACATATTATCAACGACTTCGTTTACACCAGCAATACATTACTACATCACCCGATCCAATGCAACAATGTCAAATAATTTCATCAGAGGTGCCGGGTGCGACCAATGGAAGAGAGTCATCTGAGTTACGGGTGGAGACTGAGGCATGATCAGAGTCAGAGTCTCCCATTTCCTCATCATCCAGCTCAGGAGGAGGGCTGAATCCCACCCCACATATGGCTGCCACTACCTCCACCACTCTCTGGCGTTTGTGCCATGCTTGGGAGTGAGAAGGGGTTGCATAAGTACCTGTCTTTGCCCGCACACCCTAGGGGGCCTTCCACTGAGTGTTGGTGGTGGGGCTCCCTCCCTGTTGGGGGAGATGCTCAATTCAATCTTTTTTGCTGTCTTGCCCTAAGTGCGCCGGGTATGCCCAGACGTGGGTCCCAGGCTCACTGTGCCACTGGATTCAAGCTATCCTGGCTGATGAGGGGTGAAACCCCGAAACTGGTCCTAGGATGCTTGTTTCCGGTCCAGGAAGGACCTGGTTTGGCAGTTCGGGTTGGACTGTTCCCATGAGGCACAGGGTCAAGACTGATTTGCATTCGGCCAGGTCTAAACTGGGGTGGCATGGTGAGCAAAAGAATGATGGATTTAAAACAGATCTCTTGACTGGGGGTGAATGTTTTGATTTGTTCTCCATTCCGTCCATCAATTGTGTGTCTTTTGCTTTCTCACCCTAAGTGCGCCGGGTATGCCCAGACATGGGTCCTGGGCTCACTGTGCCACTGGATTCAAGCTAGCCTGGCTGATGAGGGGTGAAACCCCAAAACTGGTCCTAGAATGCTTGTTTCCGGTCCAGGGAGGACCTGGTTTGACAGTTCGGGCTGGTCTTTTCCATGAGGCACAGGGTCAAGAGTGATTTGCATAAGGCCAGGTCTAAACTGGGGTGGCATAATGAGCAAAAGAATGATGGATTTAACCCAGATCTCTTGAATGGGGGTGAATGTTTTGATTTGTTCTGCATTCCGTCCATCAATTGTGTGTCTTTTTCAATTCAATCCCACAGCAGGTGTGGTGAGGTGGAAAAGTGCACGTGGAGCCGGGCAGGGATTAAAATAGCATATGTTATCCCTAGTTTCCTGAGTCGCTTTTTAGCATTCACAAATGTCATTGAACTTCTGTGGTGTAGTCCGGGAAAATCCTCACTCTGTGATTTTCTACCATTATATCTCCTTTGAGTAAGGCCCGGGTTCGGATATGATTGCGGGCTTTAAAGTGTAACATTTTGGGCACCACTGGCCTGGAGCCTGCTCCAAGTAATGGAGGCCTTTCTGGCACATGGTTCGCGTGTTCAAGTGAATACAACGAGGAGAGGCCCTCCAGGGCCACTTCTTTGTAAAGCCAGTTGTCTAGGAAGCTGGTCATATTGGTCCCCGGGTCCTCAATGCGCTCTGGCAGGCCAATCATCTAAAGGTTATTTCTTCTGGCCCTGTCCTCAGCATCTTCTGCTCAAATTTCAAATGCCTTCACTTTGCCTTACATGGTCGACATTCGCTGACGCCTGGTTGCTATGTCTGGGTTGAGGTCATCCAGTGTTCGCTCCGTGGTAGTTACCCTCTCTGCCTGTTTTCGATGGTCATCCCTCAACAACCCCAAGTCTGTCACAGTGGTATCTATTTTAAGTTTGAGTGCCTCTTGTGAGCAAAGGCATGTAGGACAGTGTCCTAGGTCACCCCGTGTCCCCCATTCCCGAATCGGAAGACATTTTCAGCATAGTGTTAGGAGAAGGCTCCTGTATGTGTTAGGGATCGCTAGTCTACTTTTTCTTTGAGTATTTACCCAATGTGGTACAACAACGTAAATGCGAGGGAGGGGCAGGCATAAGGGTGGCACTGAGGGCGAGAATTTCACTATTGAAAAAGTGCCCAGCACTGCACAGCCTTTATAGCAAGGTTAGGGTTTCAAGGCAGTCCCTTAATTCTCCAGTGCTGTGGTTTAAGGCTGTAGGAAGGTGGAATCTGACTATATGGTTGCCCCCACTTTTTTTTATGGTGTTTTGCTGGTTTATGACTTAGTTGGACTGGGATCCTGCTATTCAGGGCCCCAGTCTATCTGCTTTCTCTGTAAAATGGTTTCCATGTGCCTTAGGCACATCTCTGATTGGAATCTGGAGTGCCCTTATAAGTCCCTAGTATATGGTATACTATGTACCAAGGGCATAGGTACCTCAGAGGCCTACCAGGGGCTGCAGCATGTATTGTGCCACCCCTGGAAGGCCATCCAAACTGACACCACAGGTCTGCTACTGCAGCCTGGGTAAGGTGGTGCATGCACCCCTTACTGTGATATAGGTTACCTATATCACTAAATACATACACACATATAAACCTATAAGTCACTCCTAAGGCAGGCCTTATCAATCCTAAAGGCAGAGTGCATGGTTCCTATGTGAGAGGGTGCCCCTGCATGAGCAGGGCCCCTCTGCAGCGTTCGGAGACCATCTCTGATGCTGTTTGTAGTGCAGCCTGACCATATACTCTTAAGCGCATTATATCCTCGCGGTAAAATGCTAACTTTGGAATGGCTGCACCTAAACATGTCGTGTTTGGTGTCAAACATCTTGGAATACTACCCCCCTCCAATCCTGGTGGCGGGGGTAGCATTCCACCCTTCTAGAGGGAAAGACATGTTAACTCTGGCTTACCCGGTAACTTCTTTCTGAAGCCCTGGCATCACAAAATGGATGCTGCTGCCACAGACACAAGTCTGGCCTCCTGCTGCTGGACGAAACTCCGGCAGGGGAGGCCTGGACAATAGGTTTCCTGTTGCAGGGAGGTGTGACCACCTCCCCAGACAGGATAATGTGTATTGGGGCTGGGTGGGTGCACTCTTAGAGTGCTTTGAAGTCCTGCACTGGGGGAGCAAAAGGCTCCTCTGTGCATATGCCAGTTCAAACCAGCTCAGGGGCTACCTGCCCCTGCTCTGGCGCGAAACTGGACAAAGGGAAGTGGGTGTAGCCACCCCTCCCTTGACCCTCCCATAGGTGGGGTCATAGAGTTAGTCCCTCCCTGTTTTACTGGTTAAAATGGGGAACCCTTGCCACAGCAAGATTAGATTATACCTGGACGAAACTCTGAAACTGAATCCTGGACCTTCGACGCTCTACGACAAGATTAGAGGACAGAAGAATCTCCCTTGGGGTCAAGGAGTGACTCCCCTGCTTGGCAGGCACCAAAGAAGCATCTGTCCGGTTCGCATTTCTGAAGCTCCCGTCGGACGCCGAAGGCATCGCATCACCAGAGGTGGATTCTCAGACTTCCCCGAGGCTATCCTGAGTCCCTAGCAAAGCTGAGGCCCGTGGCTATCGTGGGTGACTTGAGACCGTGACCCCTGGACACCGAGCACACTTGCAAGTGCATCCTCTTCTGGGTCTCCCAAGAAGTCGTGCTTTGGGCTCCGAGTAGCCCTAGCCTCCAGCACCACCTGCACCGAAGATCACTGGCCCCCACTCCACGAGTGTCCTGTAAGCCAGATCCACGTGTGGCGTCACGAGGCTCCTTTGCGGTCGCTAACCCGTTGGCTAGTAGCCCTTAACGAAGGCCAATCCTTTTCTTACTTGGCATCCTGGTTGCTCCAGGCCTGCCCTCACTTACCCTTGCTGGGTGAGTTCCACAGACCTTGCTGGTCTGCACCATCGACGATCTACATCTTCACCAAGACTTGCTGTTGCCAAGGCTTGTTGGGTCCAATCCGGTCGCCGACACCTCAGCACTCGACAGACATCGTGTACCAGCCCGAATCCTGCTCCTGGTCGCCGACAACGCCTCCTGGACCTCGTGGCTGAAGAGTCAAGATGACCGTCAACGCACCTGAAGCACTCGACATCGGTGGGCATCTGTCCATCGCCTTCCTGGTCACTGGCTAGTGACCCAGACTCTGTCCCCTCTGCTTTCAGGTTCTTCAGAACTCTGATCCACTCTTGGATCCACCCGGACACTTTTCTCTTGGCCGCCAGCAGCACTTTGCAGCAGATCGCCATTCGAATCGACGACGAAACCCGACCCCGAAAGGCACCTATGCACCCGGCTTCCCTGGGTGAGGTAACACGAGTACTCCGGTGCTCCCGAGGGTAGAGACTCTTCAAAGTCCTAGATCTCAAAGGGTTTTGTCCTAATCCTCTTCTAAGTGTCCCTTTTCTCTAATTTCCCGATCCCGACTTTCTCCATAGAAGTCAACGGCGTATCGCGGTTGTGTATTTACACTGCACGCGTCTCCCGTGGGTCCCCTGTGTCACTACCTTGGGTGGTTCCTTGTGGTCCAAGCACTTCTAGAGGCTCTAGGCCTAGTGTCTAGTTCAGTCGTGGTTCGCATACCACTTTATTGGTATATGGTTTGGTACGCCCCTGGGGCCCAAACGTGTATATGTGCTATTACTGTGTTTAAATAACTTCTGACTTATGTACTTCGAACTCTAGCCTCATAAAGAGACTAGAGGGGTGTGTTTAGCAATAAATACATATATTTTGAATATATACCTGGTGTGGTGCTCTTTCATTTGATCACTCAAGAGATTATAGACTGGTAAAACAAGCTACTTTACATTCCTTCAAGACTTAGCCTGAAGGCTGCTCTCCATAGCTACCACTAGGATAGCTTTCAATAAAGGTTGTCTTTAACCTATCTCCAATAAGGGGTTGTTTGGACTGGTGCAAGGTGCCCACTATAATTAGTGGACAGCATATGCCAGGCCAACTTCTCACATTGGTGTGCAGCGTGTGGGATTCCAGCTTGCTATTGTTTTACCAGATAATCTCAATTGAATTGATCAACTGAAAACCACCAAAGGTACCTAAGGTACATATAATTTAAGCTTAGAATAACAGTAAGTTCTACTGAACTTAGAGTTGTGTGTTAAGGGATAGCACAACCCTTTCTACAACTCAAGAGAGTTTAGTAGGCCACACTAGAGTAGGTAGTGCATACACCACACCACACTAGTAATGTCTTTAAGGGCAGGATCCAAAGAATCCTTGCAGGAAGCCATTGAGCTTCCACCCTCCCAAGTATGATACACTCCCATTCTTGGAATTGAGAGCTTTATGTAACTTGAGAAAAATAAGGACAGGCCAAAGCCCCACCACCCAACACCTCAAGGAGTTGTTGGTGGCTTATGACCTTAGTAAGCCTGTAGGGACTGAAGGGGTAGGAGCTGAGGGTGGGGCAGGAGAAGAGGAGGACGCTAAGGGTACCAGTACCCCCAGCCTCCCCTCTGAAACTGGCCAGGAGGGTGACAATGACCCTGACCTGGAAAACCAAATCCCTCCTGTGGATGATGATGAGGATGATCAAGATGATGCCCTCTTTGTCCCCCCAGGAAGGATTAAGAGTGTGCCCAGGAGGTCTAGGTCTCCTTCTCAGGAGTCTAACCACTCTGGCACCTCCATAGGGAGCTCTGTCTCATCTCATAGGAGGGAATCCTCTCATGAGAGAAGAAAGAGGCTGGTCCAGTATGAGGAAACTCAGCTGGAACTCAGAAAAAAGCAATTGGCTTTAGATAGGGAATCCCTAGATCTCCTTAGAGAGAGAAGAAAGTTGGGACTAGAGTCCCATGGTGGCAGCAATATCCCTAGAGATAGGGACAGGTCTTATGACCATAGAAACCTAAACAAGATTGTCCCTCCCTACCAGAGTGGGGATGACATCCACAAATGGATAACTGCACTGGAGAGGGCCTGTAAAGTTCAGAAGGTCCCCCAGAGGCAGTGGGCAGCAATCTTGTGGCTCTCCTTTGCAGACAAAGGTAGAGACAAGCTCCTCACTGTAAGAGAAGAGGATGCTGACAATTACACAGTCTTGAAGAGTGCTCTGATAGATGGGTTTGGCCTAACCACTGAACAGTATAGGTTGAAGTTCAGAGACACCCAAAAAGCTCAGACTCAAGACTGGGTTGATTTTGTAGATTGTGCTACAAAGGCTCTGGAAGGTTGGATACATGGCAACAAAGTGCATGACTTTTTAGGATTGTACAATTTGATTATGAGGGAGCAGATCCTTAATAATTGTCAAAACCAGCTTTTGCACCAGTATCTGGTGGACTCTGATCTGACCTCTCCCCAAGAATTGGGAAAGAAGGCAGACAAATGGGTCAGAACCAGAGTAAAAACTAGAAATCAGGGTGGTGACCAGAAGAAAGATTCTACTAAGTCCCAAGAGAAAGGTGGGGATAAATCTAAGGATAAGTCCCCTACAGGGCCCCAAAATTCCTCTTCTGGGGGTGGGTCCCAAACTCCT
Source organism: Calotriton arnoldi (assembly GCA_963921515.1). Taxonomy (NCBI): domain Eukaryota; kingdom Metazoa; phylum Chordata; class Amphibia; order Caudata; family Salamandridae; genus Calotriton; species Calotriton arnoldi. Next base: position 344,768 of record CAWUFW010010807.1, on the reverse strand, counting down.
TCCTCTCCTGAAAAGAAACCCTATTGCCCTGTCTGTAAAAAGCCTGGGCACTGGAAAACTGATCCCAGTTGCCCCAGGATTGGCAATAAAGAAAATGTTCCTCCCACAACTACTACCACCCCTCCTGGTACTACCAGTAGTAATCCTCCAGTTGGGAGTAGTGCACCCAAAAAGTTAGGTGCTTTTGCAAGAGGAACAGAGGTGGGCCCTAGTTTAGACAGGGATCCCTCAACAGACTCCTCTGACTCTGATGGTGGTATAGGATTTGCCACCTTTACCATGGGTCCCATAGCATTGGGCAGGTACAGATTGGAGCCAATAATTAATGGTCAGAAAGCTGTGGCATTTAGGGACACAGGGGCTAGTGTCACCATGGTGGCAGGGAAACTAGTCCCCCTCACCAGCTTTTACCTGAGTTTAAATACCAGGTGACCAACATTGATGGTGTCAGAACAGATCACCCCATGGCCATAGTCAATCTCAGCTGGGAGGGGGTCACAGGCCCAAAGAGAGTGGCAGTGTCCCCAACCCTACCTGTAGATTGCCTGATGGGCAATGATCTGGAAATTTCAGCCTGGGCTGAAGTTGAACACCAAACCCATCTTAGGATGCTGGGCGTCCCTGTAAAGGTTAGTGGGGCTGTAATGGCCACAGCCCCAGCCCAAGAATTTGGAGAGATGGAGCCTGAAAGAATGGCCCACTCTCCCCAAAAGAGAGCACAAGGGTTGAAGAAAAGTCTTCTTCCCTCCAGACAGTAGGTAAGGGTCAGCCTCCTCAGGGAACTGACCCTACCCCTAGTGAAGGAACTGCCCCAGAGGTAGTCAGGCCTGGCCTGGCCACACCCCTGATGGCAGAGGACCCTTCCAAGGCGGTACCCAGTCTGGAGCAGGTAACCTGCCCCTCTCTACCTTGCCTCAGTCAGCCCAGGGCTGCAGAGGTCAGGGAGGTCAGTGGACCCCCAGGGCCCCCTGTCCAGAGGAAGCCCCCATCAGCAGATTAGGGGCACCCAGTCTAGTAGCCCTAGCCAGGTGAAAATTCCTCTACACACTGAGGGATCCCCATACCTTTATGTAGGGACCTCCCCAGAAGGACTCTGGTAGGCAAGGGCAAACCTGGGACCAGAAGGTTCCAAACCTGCCATGTCCCTCCAGTAGTCCATCCAAAGGGACCCAACCCCCAGCTGTAGGCAGCCAAAGGTTGACCCTTAGAGCAAAGTGCAACTCAGTCATGGAAAGACAGGCATACATGGTGACCAGTGATCGGAGGAAGCTGAGGCCAACATTCCTAGGGCCTCACTTCTCTACTCAGACACCTCACCAGCCTTGTACTTTACCTAAGCACACCACAGGTAGTGATTCCCCATGGTGGAGACCCTCTCATACCCTTAGGGTGAGGGATTGCTTAGTGGACCATAAAACAGGGGGCAACCATGCTAGTGCAGGTGCTTCCTTATATGACCACTTAGTCAATGAAGGCTCAACTGGCCAAGGTTAGCCTTATCTCCTTTCGTTTGGGGGGTTATGTAGGAAGGTGGAATCTGACTATATGGTTGCCCCCACTTTTTTTTATGGTGTTTTGCTGGTTTATGACTTAGTTGGACTGGGATCCTGCTATTCAGGGCCCCAGTCTATCTGCTTTCTCTGTAAAATGGTTTCCATGTGCCTTAGGCACATCTCTGATTGGAATCTGGAGTGCCCTTATAAGTCCCTAGTATATGGTATACTATGTACCAAGGGCATAGGTACCTCAGAGGCCTACCAGGGGCTGCAGCATGTATTGTGCCACCCCTGGAAGGCCATCCAAACTGACACCACAGGTCTGCTACTGCAGCCTGGGTAAGGTGGTGCATGCACCCCTTACTGTGATATAGGTTACCTATATCACTAAATACATACACACATATAAACCTATAAGTCACTACTAAGGCAGGCCTTATCAATCCTAAAGGCAGAGTGCATGGTTCCTGTGTGAGAGGGTGCCCCTGCATGAGCAGGGCCCCTCTGCAGCGTTCGGAGACCATCTCTGATGCTGTTTGTAGTGCAGCCTGACCATATACTCTTAAGCGCATTATATCCTCGCGGTAAAATGCTAACTTTGGAATGGCTGCACCTAAACATGTCGTGTTTGGTGTCAAACATCTTGGAATACTACCCCCCGCCAATCCTGGCGGCGGGGTAGCATTCCACCCTTCTAGAGGGAAAGACATGTTAACTCTGGCTTACCCGGTAACTTCTTTCTAAAGCCCTGGCATCACAAAATGGATGCTGCTGCCACAGACACAAGTCTGGCCTCCTGCTGCTGGACGAAACTCCGGCAGGGAGGCCTGGACAATAGGTTTCCTGTTGCAGGGAGGTGTGACCACCTCCCCAGACAGGATAATGTGTATTGGGGCTGGGTGGGTGCACTCTTAGAGTGCTTTGAAGTCCTGCACTGGGGGAGCAAAAGGCTCCTCTGTGCATATGCCAGTTCAAACCAGCTCAGGGGCTACCTGCCCCTGCTCTGGTGTGAAACTGGACAAAGGGAAGTGGGTGTAGCCACCCCTCCCTTGACCCTCCCATAGGTGGGGTCATAGAGTTAGTCCCTCCCTGTTTTACTGGTTAAAATGGGGAACCCTTGCCACAGCAAGATTAGATTATACCTGGACGAAACTCTGAAACTGAATCCTGGACCTTCAACGCTCTACGACAAGATTAGAGGACAGAAGAATCTCCCTTGGGGTCAAGGAGTGACTCCCTGCTTGGCAGGCACCAAAGAAGCATCTGTCCGGTTCGCATTTCTGAAGCTCCCGTCGGACGCCAAAGTCATCGCATCACCAGAGGTGGATTCTCAGACTTCCCCGAGGCTACCCTGAGTCCCCAGCAAAGCTGAGGCCCGTGGCTATCGTGGGTGACTTGAGACCGTGACCCCTGGACACCGAGCACACTTGCAAGTGCATCCTCTTCTGGGTCTCCCAAGAAGTCGTGCTTTGGGCTCCGAGTAGCCCTAGCCTCCAGCACCACCTGCACCGAAGATCACTGGCCCCCACTCCACGAGTGTCCTGTAAGCCAGATCCACGTGCGGCGTCACGAGGCTCCTTTGCGGTCGCTAGCCCGTTGGCTAGTAGCCCTTAACGAAGGCCAATCCTTTTCTTACTTGGCATCCTGGTTGCTCCAGGCCTGCCCTCACTTACCCTCACTGGGTGAGTTCCACAGACCTTGCTGGTCTGCACCATCGACGATCTACATCTTCACTGAGACTTGCCGTTGCCAAGGCTTGTTGGGTCCAATCCGGTCGCCGATACCTCAGCACTCGACAGACATTGTGTACCAGCCCGAATCCTGCTCCTGGTCGCCAACAACGCCTCCTGAACCTCGTGGCTGAAGAGTCAAGATGACCGTCAACGCACCTGAAGCACTCGACATCGGTGGGCATCTGTCCATCGCCTTCCTGGTCACTGGCTAGTGACCCAGACTCTGTCCCCTCTGCTTTCAGGTTCTTCAGAACTCCGATCCACTCTTGGATCCACCCGGACACTTTTCTCTTGGCCGCCAGCAGCACTTTGCAGCAGATCGCCATTCGAATCGACGACGAAACCCGACCCCGAAAGGCACCTATGCACCCGGCTTCCCTGGGTGAGGTAACACGAGTACTCCAGTGCTCCCGAGGGTAGAGACTCTTCAAAGTCCTAGATCTCAAAGGGTTTTGTCCTAGTCCTCTTCTAAGTGTCCCTTTTCTCTAATTTCCCGATCCCGACTTTCTCCATAGAAGTCAACGGCGTATCGCGGTTGTGTATTTACACTGCACGCGTCTCCCGTGGGTCCCCTGTGTCACTACCTTGGGTGGTTCCTTGTGGTCCAAGCACTTCTAGAGGCTCTAGGCCTAGTGTCTAGTTCAGTCGTGGTTCGCATACCACTTTATTGGTATATGGTTTGGTACGCCCCTGGGGCCCAAACGTGTATTTGTGCTATTACTGTGTTTAAATAACTTCTAACTTATGTACTTCGAACTCTAGCCTCATAAAGAGACTAGAGGGGTGTGTTTAGCAATAAATACATATATTTTGAATATATACCTGGTGTGGTGCTCTTTCATTTGATCACTCAAGAGATTATAGACTGGTAAAACAAGCTGCTTTACATTCCTTCAAGACTTAGCCTGAAGGCTGCTCTCCATAGCTACCACTAGGATAGCTTTCAATAAAGGTTGTCTTTAACCTATCTCCAATAAGGGGTTGTTTGGACTGGTGCAAGGTGCCCACTATAATTAGTGGACAGCATATGCCAGGCCAACTTCTCACAAAGGCCTCTAGCATTGGAGGCAGTGGGAGCAAGGGGCAGTCTCAGCGCTGATCTGTCAGGCTCAAAGTGAGGGTCAGGGGGCCACAGTAGGAACACCCACAGCAAGCAAATAGACATGAGTTCTGAGCTAAACCCCCACAGCATTTCAGGAGAACTCGAAGGCAGATGTGAGCGCTAAGTGCTATCTCTCCTCATCCCAAGCGGTGACTGAGACGAGAGCCAGATCCGAGGATAGGCGCTGTGTAGGGTCTGCCAGTAGTTCCTTGTGTACTGCAATGAGGGTTACGATGCCAAATTATGCCTCCCTCTCAAGGAACATTATCAGTGCTCTGGCAGAGAAATCCCAATGACATCACGGCAGAGACGTCTCAAATAAGTTGCCAAGTCCACTAACTGTGAAGACCTATTGCAGGGGCTGCATGTGCCAATAGGTGCCAATACACAGTCTAAGGTCCAACATGTCACTAGGGACCAATGCAGTATACTCTAAGTGTACTTTCAGTTGGTGGTGTTCCACCTGCCCAAAGTTATTGCAGCCTCAAGAGCCCCACCACCACATGGGGCAACAATAGTGCAGCAGAGGGGCTCCAATAAGGCAAACCAGGAGAAATCCAGCCAGTAGATGATAGCGATAGGAGGCCGCCCTAGGGCGCCTTCGTCTGCAGCACAGTCAAGTACAGCACCCGCTACGAAACTGGTGCAGCGTTTCTGGACACGTCCTTGTGGTGTGGGAAAATACAGTATCTCCACCGGAAGGGACTGCCATCCAGCTGGAGACCCACGGCGCCGCCAAATGTGACACCCACCCTCAGTTAAGATTACTCCACCAGTTGGACTCTGATGGGGGGAGAGAAGTCGCCCGGGCTGCCTCCGCCAAGTCCAGAAGCAGTTCCCCCCTACGTGCCCTACCTGCCACAGCCAGCCGTGTTGGGCGGGTCAACAGTACTCATGGATTCATCTGTGGGTGCTTGATGGGTCCATGCTTTGGGTTTGCAGTGTCTGCAGGGTCCCAGTCACTGCTCCGCAGCCCAACTCTGTCATCCCCCGGAGCGTCTCCTCCAGCTCCTCTGTGCCTCTCACAGGCCCTGTGGGCCTCAGTGGTGCCGATTGCCCCTTTGCTCACCAGTGCATCTGGGGCAAAACAGCAGCACGGCACCCAAGTCCTTGGGAAGACTCTGTCTGAAATCACTTGCCTTCTCAGGACAGGGCGATCGGCACAGTATTCGATGCAGGGAGGATTGCCGCATTCGCCCCGATGCCACCATGTTGGTGAGTGTCCTCACGGTCTTTAGTAGCGGATGCAGCGGGCAGCTCCGATGGAGAATACCTTGGCTCCAGAGTCGAGAGCTTAGTGCAGGGTGCCCAACAGGCACTGCAAAGATATGTTTTGGGGCTAACATTGGTGAACTTGGGCAGGATTGGCCCAAATTGCGGAGTTTGACCGGGAGCGCCGCAGCTCCCTTCTTGCTCCATTGGTGCCTGGCCACACCCCCCGGTCAACCCTCCTTGATGTACCTCATGACTTCTGGTAGCGTGCAGTCTTGCCCATGGGCTGTTAACCATACCTCAGTATCAATGCTCTGTAACTCCTCTGAGAATACCATTGCTACCAAGCATCCATCCCACTCACTACTTGTATCTTCTTTTATGGGCAATGTTAACATACTTTAAAAAAACACAATTTTATTGTGAGCTCCTGGTACATAAAGGTAACTTCATACACGTTGTCTAACAGTTGCATTGAGAACCTGGTTATCATAGGTGAAATGTTAATGACCCCCTGTGAGGCGAGAACCTTGATCAGGGGTTTGTGGTCGCTTCTCACTACCACCTTAGTTCCCTAAATGAACTGTCTTAAGTGTTTTAAACCCCTCACACAACCTAGAGTTCATCTTTATATAATGGAGTACTTCTCCATTGGGATAAAATCTCGGAATGCAAATCCACCACACGTTCTCTTCCATCTCCATGTAACTGGGACAGAATTGCCCCAAGCCCCTTACCACTTTCATCTGTGGTGATGAAACTTCTGCATCCTGGATCAAACCCTTGTAAAGTCAGAGCTGTACATATGTCCTCCTTAATACTTCCAAAAGCCTCTTGACACTCAATCAGCCTTATGAATTTACTGATTTTTTTAACAATTGTCTGATGTGGAACATTTTCCTAGATAAATTATATACAAATTTGGAACAAAATTCTATTACTCCTAAAAGATCGCACTTCATCTTTATTCTGTGGGATGGGAGCCTGTCTTATCAGGTCAACCAGTTCTGTGTTAGGGGAAATACCGTTGGAACTAATTTCATGCCCCAAATACATCACTTTGTTTCTAGCACATTTACGTTTGGTCTCTTCAACAGTCAACCCATACTCCTACAGAATTTTTAATACCACTCTTAGCTTCTCGTCATGTTCCACCCTATTTTTACCCATTATTAAAATGTCATCCTGAAAAAAATAACCTTTTCCATTCCTTGAAACAACTGGTGCATAAGGCGCTGGAACATTGCAGCTCCGATACTAGGCCAAATGGTACCCTTTTGTATTGAAAACACCCTACAGGTGTGATAAACACAGTAAGATACTTACTGTCTTGGTTTAAAAGTACCTGGTGGTACACCGAGGTCAGGACTATTGTGGAAAACCACTTCATCCCATTTGTCACTGACAGACGTTTACCTATGCGGGGTATGGGAAACATATCCACAAATATGTTTTCGTTTAACCTCCTTAAATCTACACAAAGTTGAATACATCCATTCGCCTTCTGTGCTACAACTAGAGGAGCCACTAAATTGGAGAATTCCACCTTCTCGAGAATACCTAATTCCACCAAATTATTCAGTTCCTGAATCACCTCTTCCTTGAAGGTGAGTGGAATATTCTTTACTTTATGCACACAGGGAGGTGCATCTCTTTTTAATCCTATTTTATGGAAGAATCCCTTCAATTCTCCAATTTTGGCAGGAATTACAGATGGAAATTTTCTATCAAATATATCTCCTTCCTGCTTGTCGTCCCTTACAATCAATACAGGGACTGCACTATCGGGATAAAGTAAAGTGCCCAATTCTCCCTGAACCCACCATCACTGTACTCATGGTCCGCTCCCAGATACGTACATTTTACACTCCACCTCCATGCCTTTAAATTTAAATAATTTACAGAAACCCAGAGACTGATAATTTCCCCGTGAAACTCTGTGGTTTATTATCTTTTTTCCAAAAAGGTCCCCATATTTAGGCAAAGAGATTTTTCCAAATCTCTTTATTAACTATTGTGTACAGTGACCCTGAATCAGCCACCAATTCCACTTGAACTCCACCAGCCATAATATCACAGATTATTTTATTTCCTGTTGTGTCCACTAATTCCCTTCACACTGTCTTGTACACAGAGCACCTGTGGACCTTCCTTATCCAAACTAGACTGATCCACATCCTAATCCCACTCATCAACTACGCACTTGATTACTTTTGACTTGTGAGAAACCCTTGCATAGTGTCCTTTGCCTCGCACTTAGAACATTTCTGACCAAGTGCAGGACATCTCTTATCATGAGCTAGATGAGTAGGGCTTCCACAGCAAACACATTTGCCCTTGAGGTCTTCCATTCATATATTAGGTTTCTGTTTTCCTATGTTTTTCACCTCTTTCTTGTTATGTTCTTGTTCATCTTTTGTGTTAACTCTTTTTTTACCACTTTAACTATATCTTCTTCACCATCCTTCTTACTCACAGACACAACTGCCTTTCCACATCTGGAAGTATGGTCAGCTTTACTAATGAGAAGAGTGACCTCTTGTAGGGTAGGATCACCATGGACCCATAATCTATCCCGTAAATTTGGATTGTTACAGTGCATTATTACTTGGCCACATACCAATTCATCCTCCAACTCCCCAAATCTACAAGAAAGAGCCAACTTCCTCAGTGCAGCAACGTAATCTTCTATCTTTTCGCATTCACCCTGTTTTCTATGATAGAAGTTATAAAGATTGATTGCCTTGCACACAGTGGGAGAAAAATATGCATTGAGATCTTCTAAAGAATGAGGGGGTTTTCTCCATGCAACTATATACTTGTAATCCCCCTGGGCCTAGACAATGTAATAAGATTTTCTTTTTCCTCTCTGGAGTAAGTTCTTCATTCTCAAATGTGGAAATATAGTTGACAAAATATTCTTTCCATTCCTTCCATTTCAGATTAGTTTCACCTTCTGCTATCATGAAAGGTTGAGGTGATGGTAAATTCATTATAGCCATAGTGTCTAACGGAAGGACTTGAAAGTGCATGAGGCTTGAAGAAACGGAGAATAGGAAATAATGTAGTGAAGTTGTAAAATCTAATGTATTAGGTCAAACAGCACTATTTGTCTTTATTACTGAAGTTGTGTAAAATGTAGTAATGCTCCTATTGGTGTGCATGTCACCGGCGTTTTAAAAAGCCCTTGGCATAAACTTGACACCGAACAGTTTCGCGCCCTCCTATTGCGACATACACCCAGCCTGCCTGACAACCCTGATGCGGCTGAGAGCACCCTATCGGACTGGCTTTCGCACTCTCTTGATACTCTCACTCCCGCCTGATGGTCCCAGTGCCGGAACACCCAATTTAGTCCGTGGTATAATAGCAATCTGGCTTCAGCCCGAAAAGCCTGTAAAGGCCTGGAACAGGCTTGGAGGCGGGACTACGACCCAGTTTTGAAAATGCAATATCGGGTAGCCATCAAGAACTATCACAGGGCCATTCAGAAGGAAAGAGCAGCCTACTTTGCGGATGAGATCAGAAATAGCAGCAACCCTGCTAAATGTATCTTCTCCATGCTGAAAGATCTTATATCTTCGGGGCAACCCAAAGCTCCCACTTTCTCCTCTAATCAGCAATGTGAAGTCATTGCTGTCTTCTTTATTAAGAAGGTCGAGAACATCTATAGGACCTTCCCCTATACCGAGATTACAGCAAGCTCTCCCTGTGGCCCCGCGATACCCCTACACTCTCTGTTTTCCCGGCGCTTTCTCAAGAAGGGATGTGCACGATTTGCAATAAACTTAAATCAGGATCCCCTGCAGACCCTTTCAAACCGGTCCAATTTCAAAAATTCTTACCTCAGCTTCTTTCCCCCTTTTGCAAACTTATCAACCTATCTCTGTCCTCTGCGGTAGTCCCCACAGCCTGGAAACATGCCAAGGTGGTCCCTTTACTTTAAAAACCCACATTGGATGCCTCAAAACCAGAGAACTTTCGCCCTATTTCTCTCCTTCCATTGGTATCTAAGATCGCCGAAGCTTACATCAACTCTATTCTCACGAGGTTCATTGAAGATAACAATCTGCTTGACCCTTCCCAGAATGGCTTTCTCACACCACAGCACTGAAACCACCCCTGCTGGCTGTAACAGAACATCTAAGGGGACCGTTAGATGTCGGTCGCACTTCAGCTCGGATCCTACTGGAACTAAGTGCTGTGTTCGACACAGTGTCTCACTAGATCTTGCTGCAGCGCTTGGAGGATATCGGTATTGGAGGCCCTGCCTTGGGTTGGTTCGCCTCCTTTTTATCAGAGAGAACCTTCCAAGTGTCTATCCCCCCCTTCTGCTCCCAGGTACATGCTGCCCACCAAGGGGTTCCTCAGGGCTCGGCTTTGAGCCCAACCCTACTTAACATCTACATTCAACCCTTAGCAGCAGTTTCCAGGAGCAGAGGATTAACTGTGGTATCTTATGCAGATGATACACAGTTGGTGGTGGCACTATCAGATGACTCTGCTCAGGATGTGCTTAAGTTCAAGGAAGATCTAACAGCTATCGCAGACTGGGTGACCGCCAATTGCCTCCAATTGAATGCTAGCAAATCTGAGATCTTGTTGGTGGGGAAAGATACTCAACTGTGGAGTGAGCTTTGGTGGCCATCCACTCTTGGCTGTCCGCCTGTTCCTAAACAGACAGTCAAAAATCTGGGAGTGTGGGTAGACTCCGCTCTTACTTTTCAGGCCCAAACTAAAGCAGTAGCTGGGGCCTGATTTGGGCTCCTACGCTGGTTTAAACCACTGTTGGGATTCTTTGACCCCCACCATCCGTCAGGTGATCGTTCAGGCTACTATACTATCCAGACTGGACTATGCCAGCTCCCTATACCTGGGGGCCAATAGAGCTGAGATTTTCCGCCTACAAAGGGCACAAAATGATGCGTTCCGGATACTCCTCGGTTTGCCGAGAACCAGTCCTACAACTGATGCTATGCGCAGACTGCATTGGTTGCCGGTGGATAAACGAATTGAGTTTAAAACTCTCTGTATTGCCCATAGAATTCTGAATCTTCAATCCCCTGATATTCTGGCTAATCTCCCTACGCCCTACACACCCAACCGCCAGCTGCGTTCTATGGGCCAGCACCTGGCGGTTGTCTCCCGGGTAAGGAGAGTCTGGACTGGAGGGCGCTCTTTTCACGTTCTCGCTCCGAAGCTCTAGAATTCACTTCCTGTGAGTATCAGAAGTATCCAAAACCATGTGCTATTCCGTAAAGCCATTAAAACTCATCTCTTTTCTGCATAATCGGTTTCTCTGTGCATCTCCTGTATTTGCCTATAACAGTTTGAAGTTTTATCTCTGGGACGCCCCTTCGCTGGGGCAGCTGTGCGCTCTATAAAATTTATAACATAACATAACATAGTTCATTGCCTTGCACTTCACATAAGGTGTGCATGTCACCGCTGGAGAGCCCAACTGATACTGTGCAATAATGGTTGCAGGCTCAGCACCTCTGACAAGTAATGTTAATATGAATACTGCACGTGTCGCAGAAGATGTGTGTGTCCTCACTGCAGAGCTCCGCTGATATTGTGCAATAATGGTCACAGAGTGAGCACTACTGAAAAGTAATGTTATTTCGCTGAGCACAGCAGATAATTAATGGTAACACTTAATACCTGTGCGTTATCACCGTAAGATCACCAGTAAGTTATACGTGTTTCGTTAGGTGTGCTTGTCACCGCCACATAACACACAACATCCAATGTGCGTGTCATTGCCACAGAACACAGCTGACAAATAATGGTACACACTGACCACAGCTGATAGATATGTGTGCGTATCACCGTAAGATGACCAATAGGTAACATACGTTTCACAATTGGTGTGTGTATGTGTGTCACTTCCGTAGAGCACCGATGCACCTAAACTTGAGCACAAGCCCAAACCAAGATGGCTGTTCTCAGCATGCGTCCTTCCGTATTGTCTGCATTGAATTGACCATCGCGCGAGTATCGAAACAGACTGCGAAGCATGTTCATCGATCGAGCAAATCGGCTTTAGAACTCATGATACAGAGCGCATCTCAAGCAGGATTCTACGGAGTGCAGAACACGCGTGCAGCTCAAGCCACTTTGCTTGGACAACGTAGATTTTCTACAGCCTTGATGGGCAGAAAATCTGGATTTTATTAAAGACACGGAGGCTAATATTATGCTATATTCCTTTATTGCCACCACCACATCAAAGCTTCTAGAACTCAAGAACTTAGAACATTCAAAACATTCCAAAAGGCATAAAACCCCCAGCAACCAGCCCACTTCCTTCTTTATTGAACTGCGAACTTGAAGGTAAGTAAAAAGTCAATTTTGAGTTCTCTTTAAAGATGCAAAGCGTCTTGAAACCACATAAAAACCAAAACCATCCCACGACGATGAAGATCTTTGAACTCCTTAGACTTGTCCAGCTGCGAAAAGAAAAACAACATCAGGACAGGGAAACATAACTGGGCGGGATAATATTAGCCTCCGTGTCTTTAATAAAATCCAGATTTTCTGCCCATCAAGGCTGTGGAAAATCTACATTTTATGGCAAGACCGGAGGCTAATATTATGCAAGTTTAAAGCTTATTAATCATACATGAAGCAGCATTATCGATAGGTTTAAAATAAAAACGTCTGAACACAGAATCAGACGACCAATCTGCACATCTTAAAATGTCCTGAAGACTACCTCCAGCCATACACGCCTTTGAAGCAGCAGCACCCCTCACTGAATGAGCACCAAACATGCTCACATCCACACCGCATTTAACCAACATCTCCCTCACCCATTTTGCTAAGGTGGGAGAAGAAACAGCCTTATGGGGATGCCTAAAAGAGATCAATAATTGATCAACACCAGAGGGCCTAACAAGGAGAGTTCTTTTCTCATATTCCTTAACACAATGAACCACACACAACTTCACCCTCTCATCGAAATAAGGATAGAAAATCGAAGACGTAAGCGTCTTAGTCCTCTGTCTAATATTAAAACAAATACCTTCAGGAGTATAAGACCTAAAAGACAGCTCTAAAGTCTTCACATCAGAAACCCTGCGATAAGAAATCAGACATAACAAAGTAATCAACTTAATCGATAAGTCCCTCAGACTCAAATCACAGTTCTCACTCCAAGAATCCAAAAACAACAAAACTCTTGAAACATCCCAAAGAAAAGAATACCTTGAACCTGGAGGTTTAGCAATTCTAATACTCCTCAACAACCAATATCTTGCCCTACAGGAAAACCATTAACTAAAACATGACCAGCAGAAATAGCAGACCTGTATAAATTCACAGTCCTATAAGCTAGACCTTTACTAAATCCGCTGAAACGGGATCAAAACCCCTCTCAAAACACCAGCGATTCCACTTTCCCCAGGCCAATCTATAAGCCTTCCTAGTTCCTGGGGCCCATGACTCCTCAATGAGTCTTGAAGCCTCTTCAGAAAGGCCCAGCTTTTCCCAAACTCTCCTGAAAGTCTCCAAGCCACTAATTGAAGCTGGCCGGCCTCCACAAGACCGTGAGCCTCCCCCCGAGGACCGCGAAGAATCCCCTGAAATACAGGCAACAATACTGGAAGATCTACACTCATCTCCAACATGATTGGATACCAAGCTTGAGTCGACCACAAAGGAGTCACAACAACCACTGTTTCCTTCCATTTGCGAATCATCCCTGAGACCCTGCTTATCATCGCAAATGGTGGAAAGGCGTATGCCTGAAGATTCCTCCAATCTTGCAGGAAAGCATCCACCCCTGCAGCATCGGGATCCGGTCGCCAACTGAAAAACCTTTCCACCTGACAGTTCAGCCTGTTCGCAAAAAGATCCACCTGAAACGGACCCCACAACCAATTCAATTTCCTGAACACACCTCTGTCCAACATCCAATCGCTCGAGTCTCTGAAATTCCTCGAGAACCAGTCTGCCTCCGAGTTCGACAAACCCGGAATATGTTCTGCCTGAACTGAAAGACCTCTTTCCAGACAATACTCCCAAAAGATCTTCGCAACATCTGCCAAACCCCCTGAACGAGGACCACCCAATCTGTTTACATAACGAACCGCCAACACATTGTCCATCCTTAAAATTACAGAGCATTTACACTCCTTTCTGCAAAACATCTTATTGCAAAAGATCCTGCCTGAAGATTCCTCCAATCTTGCAGGAAAGCATCCACCCCTGCAGCATCCGGATCCGGTCGCCAACTGAAAAACCTTTCCACCTGACAGTTCAGCCTGTTCGCAAAAAGATCCACCTGAAACGGACCCCACAACCAATTCAATTTCCTGAACACACCTCTGTCCAACATCCAATCGCTCGAGTCTCTGAAATTCCTCGAGAACCAGTCTGCCTCCGAGTTCGACAAACCCGGAATATGTTCTGCCTGAACTGAAAGACCTCTTTCCAGACAATACTCCCAAAAGATCTTCGCAACATCTGCCAAACCCCTGAACGAGGACCACCCAATCTGTTTACATAACGAACCGCCAACACATTGTCCATCCTTAAAATTACAGAGCATTTACACTCCTTTCTGCAAAACATCTTATTGCAAAAGATCCTGCCAACAATTCCAAAGAATTTATATGCAAGCTCTTTTCCTGTTCTGTCCAACGTCCACCAGTTCTCAACCAACCACAACTTGCACCCCAGCCTTCCAAGCTTGCATCCAACTCTATAACAAGATCTGCATTTTCTCCAAAAATTGCACGCCCATTCCATGCCTCCATATTCCTTAACCACCAATTCAATTCCTGCCTTGCTTCTAAAGAAAGAGAAACTTTCTCTGAGTACTTCAAACCATCCCTTAAGTGACGCGCCTTCAACCTTTGTAAGGCCCGATAATGTAAGGGACCTGGAAAGGTAGCCTGAATTGTGGAAGAAAGTAGTCCAACAATACGGGCTAACATTCTGAATGAGACACAATCTAACTTTAGAATACTCTTTAATTCTTTCCTTATCCTCTTCAGTTTCTCCTTTGGTAAACTCAAAAAACCTCCCACAGTGTCTATCACAAAACCCCAAAACTGCGTTTGTTGACTTGGCACAAACTGAGATTTCGTTTTGTTCACAACAAAACCTAAAAATTCCAACAATTTCACAGCCAGATCTGTATGACGTTTCAAAACAGATCTGTCCTGATCCATAATCAATATATCGTCTAGATAAATTATCAGATGTTTGCCCCTCTGTCTCAAATAAGCTACTACGGGGCGAAGTACCTTTGTGAAGCACCAAGGTGCAGAGGAAAGTCCGAAAGGCAGGCACACAAACTTCCACAAACTCTCTTTCCACCTGAATCTCAAGAACGTCTGATGCTCTTCCCAAATCGGTATAGTCAGATACGCATCTTTCAAATCCAGACGAGTCATCCAATCTCCCTTTAGCAAAACATCCTTTAATAAATGCATCCCTTCCATTTTGAAGTTATGATACACCACCCAATCGTTCAAATCTCTTTGATTTATGACAGGGCGCATACCTTTGCCTTTTTTCTCGACCAGAAATATGTTGCTTACAAAACCACTCGTCAAAACCAACTCTCTTACAACTGCTCCTTTAGCGATCAAACTTGAACCTCTAAATATATCAACTTCTCTTGATCCCTCTGCAACACCAACCTTTGGGGCCACCTTTCTTGCACTGGAATACCAACAAACTCTATCCGAAAACCCCGGACAGTTTCTAAAACCCAAGGATCCCTTGTAATCTCCAACCAATTTCGCTGAAATTGGGCAAGTCTGCAGCCCAATTTTAAGGGGATAACAGAAAGGCCTTGACTTACCATTTGAACCTCGGCCTCTCCTTTCCCCACGAAAGTTTCTTCCTCGAAACTTATTTCTCTGCGGAAAAAATCCACCTCCACGGTAGGATTTCTGTCCCTGAAATCCTCTGAATCCTCTTGTAAAGGAGCCTCTAGTGATTCCCTGCCCACGGCCAGGGAACCGACCCCTCGTTCGCCCGGCCTGACCAAAAACACGCTCCTGAAAAACTCTTTTAATGTCTTTTTGCGACTTCTGCAGGGAACTAAAAGTTCCTACATACCTTGAAAGATCCTTAATAAAGGCATCTCCAAATAAAAGGCCTTTAACCAAAGGCCCCTCTTCCTTTCCAGCCAATTCTGCCAATTTTGGGTCGATTTTTCATAAAATACTTTTCCTTCTCTCAATTGAAAGGGCAGTATTAGCATTACCAAGAAGGCAAATCGCCCTTTGAACCCATTGGCGCAAATCTTTCACATCAACAACCTCCTTATTTACATATGCCTCTTCAGCCAATTCGAAAACTTTAGATAATGGACCCACACGTCCAAAAGTCTGTCTTGACAAGACCTCAAGCCCCTATCCAGACCCTTTCTAGGGTCACGCCCACCTTTTGAAATGAAAGCAATCATTTTCGCATCTAAATCCGGTGTCGCCACCACCTTATTATCCAGAGAGGGTCTTGGACATTCTGACCTTAATCTTACTCGCACCTCTTTGGGAATTTCCCTTCTCATCCAATACTCAATATATTTGGCCACATGTTCAGAGGGCGTCCACTCTGGCGACAAAGGGTGTTTAATCATGAGTGGATCAAACATAGAGTGTCCAAAAGGATCCAAAATCGAACCCTCATCCTTTTCCAAAAGATTGCCTTTATGCAAAGATACATCCTTCGAATCCTCCACTTCAGATTCAAAATCTGAGGAGCAACTGAGCTCTACCTCAGCACTACCCGAGGATTCATCACAAAGCACCACTTTGTGCTTACGACCTTGTAAACTCTTTGTTTTACCTCTCTGCGGGCCTTCATTTCGCCCTGCAAGGATGCCTTCAGCATCATCCATATGGCTGTCTCCACAGCAAACATGTTCTACCTTTGTAGATTTCCATCTTTTGCTCAAGCCCACATTGCTTGAAACATGTGTCCTTTTCCTAGATGCTTTCTTCCCTGTTCTCTTGGCCACCTCAACTTTGGTTGCCGATCAAAATTCTTCCTCCTCAGGAACATTGGACCTTTTAGCAAGAAGCTCCAACTTCTTTTCCATTCTCAATGAAACTTCACAAGTAATTTTTTCGATTGCCTTGTTCAATTTCTCTTCCAGAGAAACCTCCACGGAGCCCTCACCTTGATCCATCTTCACCAAATTCTAAGAACACTTCCAAAAAAAAATTAAAATGTGCTGCTAAATCAAAACAGTCCCAAAAGGCTAAAATAATTTTGAAAGATTCTTTCCAAAACAAGTAACTTCAATATAACTTTCCTTCTTAAACTTAAAATTATTAACCAAAATAACCATGAAAACACTGAATATATTAAATAAATAAACTATGACCTGTGACCTGTACACAAAGAAACCTCAAAGCTCTTGCGAAGACTACAACTCTGCCGCAATCACGCTGAATAAACTCCTTCTGGAACCAACGTTCCAAAGTAAGCGCCCGCTATGGAAAAACCATATGCTCAAAAAACCAATTCAACAATGCGATCTCGTTTCCGAAATGTACGCGCGTCAAAATCCATAACTGTTACATAAAAACTACAAACTCACTACGGCAAGACCCTTTGTTCAAATGCGGAACGAACGCGCGTCAAAAACTGTCACCATGGAAACCGCCAGACAGAATCCACTACGGCAAGTCCCTCTGGACAAAAACTAGAACACACGCATCAGAAGACCGCGCGCGTGTTAGAACTTGAAGAGCCCACATACACTGGAGAACCGCGTGCCGGTAAGCGTCTCCATAGTAACGTCTCCGTGAGCCACACCGTTTCAAATATTACGGTTACAGTTCGCGAAGACGAAACAGCAAAGTCTTACTAAACTTTACTAATAAAAAATTAAACTCTGACTGGAAGCCTCTTAAAATGCGCTCAAAAACCCTGCGCATCAAAACTACTAAAGCCATTTAAATAAATACTCTACAAAAAGCAACAATACTCAAAATATGAAGTCATGCTCATTCACCCAAGCAGGCACAACAACAAAGCTCTCAGGACTACCAAAACCAAAACATTCTTTAAAAATATTAATATTTAAATTATTGTACTTATCTCTGTGAGCAGCAGCAATAAAAGAAGGAAGTGGACTGGTTGCTGGGGGTTTTATGCCTTTTGGAATGTTTTGAATGTTCTAAGTTCTTGAGTTCTAGAAGCTTTGCTGTGGTGGTGGCAATAAAGGAATATTGCATAATATTAGCCTCCGGTCTTGCCATAAAATCAAGGTAATGACACCTTCACAATGTTCAAGGTGATGACGCCTTCATAATATGCACAGCTCACACTCGGCCCTTCCAATAGAGCAGACGAGCGTGGCCTGTAACTCTTGCCCCCCAACTGCTCAATATGCCAGTGTCAGAAAAATATGTTGATGCCGAACTTAAAGTCAATTAAAGCAGAAGCCGCGCAGCGAAATAAATTAATAGATACTCTAACTGTCATAGAAGACAATCTAAATCTGATGAACTGAATGAGTAAATCTGTGGGTTAGGCTTCGGGTTTGAGCAGCTCGTCACCAACCTGTTTAGTCCAATGAATACACCAGACCAATGTCCTTCTGAAGTTTTAGTTTTTGAAACTCAAACCCCTGGCATCAGCTCTTCCTACAAATTCAACCATCTCCACAGACGTCCTTAACACCTTAACCGCGGCGGCAATTCCGCCGCGGTGCGGGGCGTTCTATTAAGTGGGCGGGGTTGCGTCGGCCAACGGACGTGCACAGCACTACCGAGGTAGTGCTCGCGACGGCCGATGGCCGACGGGCGCACTTAAAGGGTTAAGCACTCCTTTCTGAGATCATTTACATTCTAGCACTGACTCACACGCTCACATTCCATGCCACATCAACATTCTCTCATAGCTGTCATGCAAGTAAACGCAATACTTACCACTGGAAGAGGCAATGCAGGCCCTACATAGCTGTTCCTGTGTTACAAATGGCCTCTCCACTGTGGCTGTGCTGAAGCTCGAGCCTCCAGAAAGTAAAATATTCTTTAACATCCTAAGGCTCTCAGATGTCACTGACTCATAGGTAGAAGAAGAGAGAAAAAGAAAGGAGCAGAGAGAGACAAGAGGCAGATAGAGATACATGAGAGAAAGAGAGAGAGGGGCAGCAATAAATAAAGAAGGTTAGAGAGAAAAAGAAAGAGCAAGAAAGAGACAGAGAAAGTAAGAGAGAAACGTAGAGCGACAGAGTCAGAAAGAGGTAAAGTGTGAAAGAGATAATATGTGAAACACAGGAAGAGACAAAGCCAAAATAGACTGAATGCATGAGTGAGAGAATGAGACACTAATAGAATAAAAGTGAGTGAGTGAAAATTAGGTAGTGATTGAGATTGCATAAGTGAGAGAGACACTGAAGGCATAAAGAGAGAGTCACGAGGGAATATTGTGAAAGGAGTAGGTCAGTGATAGAAATAGGGTTTCTGATTGGCTAGGGTATGCATCTTAGCCAGGCAGAACCCACCATTTGAGTCAGGACAAGTAAGTTAAACACCAAAGATAAGCTGTGCTCACCCCCGGTAGCTTGGCACAGAGCAGTCAGGCTTATCCCCAGAGGCAATGTGTAAAGCAGTTGAGCAACACACTCACACCAGTAACACAATAAATACACCACAATGAGACTCCACACAGGTTTATATAAAAATATTGTATGTATTGTACATAACACATAGACCAAAAATGACATAAAAACTACTATGCGTCCTATGCTATTCCTAAATCAGTAAGCATTTTCTTGCCAAGCATCAAAATGACATACATAAGACCATCAGGACATGAAATTCAACATGAAAACACATGAATCATTAATGCTGTGCATACTATGCAAATCCTGTTAATGCAAGGAAAAACAACACATCATCTGACATCAGGTAATGAAATGCAACAGTTAGGTAATAAAAGCGTGAATTATCACCTTAGTGCACAAATGCAAATCAGGCTATGAGGAGGCACCTGAATTACCAAATGTCACCAGCGATAAGTACTGTACATAAACTCAGGCCAAGGTAAGGTGAAAATGACATAAATCATGTATGTACTTTTTCACATTATACAATTTTTCCTGAACATAACAGATACCAAAAAATATTTGGGGACATAAAATACTGCAGTTTAGTTAGGGTCAAACACATAAAGACTTCAGGGATCCCCACTATTACCTGACTAAAAAACTGTAGCCATGAACAGAATAGAACTAGCAAATCCACTTGAGCACCGGGCGCCCAGCGCTCCTATCAGAAGGGTTACAGTAATGCTCAACACTCGGGGCTTCAGGGCAGTCTAGCGGGCTCAGGAATGTAGCCAATTTAGAGGATTCTCCAACCGCCAGGCTCCCAGGAGACGTGGGGGGCAAGAGTGGAATGACCGGTCTCAACCCGGAGGGTATACTTGGGGCTGGCCGCTGTCTGGGATATCGGCCCCCTGCACGTATCGCACGAGACAGGTGAGCAGGGAACTAGGGTTCTCGGAATCGGCGTCGACCCCCATGGGACCCGCACTTGCAGAACATCAGCCACTCCACAGCATGTCACTCTCCCTCTTCATTGGCTGTAGGGACACAGCACCCTTCGGGGGTAATCTCTCTCACCGCCCTACAGATTGCGAGGGCACACATTTAGCCCACATGCTCCAGTTGTACACGCCAGGAGCGGAGCACAAGTCTTCCGAAGAGCCCGCTCCTCCCAGGTGGTGTCAGCAATTACCAGTGTTGCCAGATTTTGAGACCCGTTCCAAGCCCAAAGCTGCTCAAGTATAAGCCCAAATTTAGCCCAACGTAGACCAGTGTCACCCCAAAGACCAGCCCAAAGTTGCAACTCTCAAATTATGCAGAAATAGTCACCAGAAACCATTTTAAGAATGACTCTAAATTCTAGTCAATCTATAGATAGTGAGAGGGGGTTAACTGGGCACCTGTGTTAATGTTACTCATTTTCAAGACAAGTCCCTACTGTGATTTTGCAACTTGTAACAGGCACTGCTAAAGTTACAATAGTAGAAAACACTGAGAGATTAAGAAAGGCAGTAATAGTAGTATGTGCTAATTACTGCTCACCTCTAATTTTTATTTTAACAAATATGTAGAATTCACAGTGCCTGAATTATTCATTGCATTACACATTAAAAATGGAAATAGAGATGGAAAAAGGTGGCAATCTAATGTCATATTGGTATGAAACAATGAACATGGCTGAATGGGCAGAAGTGCGGCAATCTGTGATGCATTTGCCCAACTTCACTAACCAGAAGTGCCTGATAAAATACAAGTCAATGTTCAAGAAAGGCTCAGAAATCTAAAAATAACCCTTATTACGAAGTCACAACAAAGCCTGCAGGTACGTCAAGGCTAAGTAGAGAAAACTGTCCAACATGAAAGCAAACCAACCTCACTTAAAGGTTAAAAAACAAAATCCTGCCCACCGCGTACCTTCCTGGACATTTTGTCAAGCTTCAGATTTCTAAGGGGGGGGTGCTGATCTTATAAGGTCAGCAAGTACTAGCAAGGAGCTTTCACTAGGCCCCTCTAATGTCGTCTGGCCATGTGTGTGCTCTCCCTGCCCTGACAGCACACTCTGACTTACATCACATGTGGTTATCTAGAGGGAAGGCATTTTTTTGTACACATTTTTCATAGTACTAACTTTATAAGAATATGGACAGTTTTAAACTCTTCATGCTTGAGTGACCTTATTAATATCAAGTTATGTGATAAGAATCTGAATAACGTTTTAAATGATGTCATAACACTTCTGAAATCTGACCCTACTTTCCAGGGGTTTCTTGTTTCTCATTTACAAAATCATGGTGGTCTGTTGTCATGTAATGCCGACCTTTATTGTTTAGCAATGGTTCTTTTTTTATAACCAAATTTTATTGGGTTTTGAGAAAAACTTACAGATGCAATAAAAACCAGCAGCACAAATAGATCTTACAATCAGTGCAGAGCACGTTATCACAGGAATATTGGCATAATTTCGGAGTGAGATTACTTTGGTCATGTTCATTGACTTACATTTCTCAGTGCCTTCTTTCCTTAGTTAAGCTAGTAGCCCCAGCCACTTCCCCCACATGTGGCCATGCTTGGCAGGACAGCCTCTCACTTTTTATATGGGCTTTTCTTGGGCTGCACACCAGTCTACTCCTCTACGCCATTTGGTGATGCTAGGGGGTCCTTCCAGGCTGCTACTATGCCGCGCTTGACCACTACAGCCACTGTCTCAAGAAAGATATTGTCTGTCTTTTTCCCCTCTAGTCCGTCCATAACTCCCAGGAGTAGGGCCAATGGGCTAAGTGGGACCTCCCAACCCAGGACCTCGCTCAGTTCGGACACTATTTTTCCCCAGTACCCGGTGAGGGGGCTGCAGGCCCATACCATGAGGTAGAAGTCTGCAGGTTGTGTCTGGCATCGCGGGCACGTTGGGGTGGCCCAGAGTCCCGCTCGGTGCAGACGTGCCGGGGGTCAGGTAAGCGCAATGCAGGTAGTAGAGCTGGATTAGCCTGAGTTTAGCAGACATGGTGGTTGTGTGGGGGGCCAACAAGGCATCTCTCCAGTCTACCTCCTCTAGGGGGCCCAGCCAAGAATCCCAGCGACGCCTAAGGGGGTATAGAGAGGTCAGGGAGTTGTTGACTAGAGAGCCTTAAATCCTAGATACCCCTCCTTTCCCCAGATCTCCCATTAGGATTTGGGCCTCTAGAGGACTAAACTCCGGGAACGTGGTACCCGCAGGCGTGCAGGAAGTGAGAGCACGTTGGAGTTGCAGATATTTGTAGAACTGGGTGGGATGCAGTGTGTGTGAGTTCTTTAAGTCTAGGAAGGAGCACATATGACTTCCTTTACATTTTGCCTAAGATAAAAGTCCATCAGCGTGGGTTCACTTATTAGGCAGGAGCATGGGCAGCAGACAGGAGACCAAAATAGCACCAGTGTGAGTGAAGTAGGCCCTTTAATTAAAACACAGTAATTCGCAACATTTCAGCGCCGTCTCTGTGGATCCACTGATGGAGGATGGACTTCTCCTGCAGTACCCCTCGTGGGCTTGGACAGGGAATTCCTCTGTGATCCATTCATGGCACAGATGAAGTTCTGTTAGTCTCCCTGAAGATCAGTGGCAGGTAGCAACCTAGAAGCACAGGGCAATGTTCTTGAAGAGCACCCGCTTGATTTGGAAATAGGTGGACCCCTGGCTTCTGGGGAGGAATGGGGTTCAGTGGCAGATAGCCCCATGTGATGCAAGTGAAGGGCAGTCTCCAGACACTCTTCAGTCTTATTAGCAGCAGAGAGGGCACAGCAGAGAGACTAAACCGCCCCAACCTCTAAATGTGAGGCATCTCCCATGTCACTCTTGCTTGCCAGCTCATGAGGGACACAACATTACACCAGCATAGTACATTTTTCTTTGTAGGTTATTGATTGAATGGAAATCATATTGTGACTGAGGGGATGAGTGGTGTGCATGGCATTGTGAATTATCCCAGGTTTAGCAGCTGCCTGGACATTGCTCCTTATCTTTACATGAGTAGAGATTTTAATACATATTATGGATGTACATGTAGAAGGCTGACCAGCAATGAGACTGCGAAACAGCCCTTTGGCAGATGGGCAGATGTCAGTCAGAGCTCGCAAGTGTGTCTTAAGGTGTTCTGTGTTTTCCTCCATTGATATTTAATTTTCCTGTGGGTGACCTTCATGCCTCTCTGTTTTGTTATACATCTGAGAGCAATGCATGTTTGATCTCTGGTTAATGATTCTGGGGCACTAGCAGTGAGAGTTCTTGTGATTAGATTAAGATGTTTTTCCATCTCAGTGAAGTAGAAGGTTTCACTGCAACAGCTCCAGCTCCATAGGACAGAAACTTTTCAGTAGCCACAGACTTCTCTAATTCAGCCATGACCACCTGGCCTCTCCTCTACACGTGGCACTGGCTGGACCGCCGCCATGTGTTTGACCAATGTCCCCAAACCCATCAGTCACCTGACCCCTGAAGGGGTGTCTCCTGAGTCTACCACCACTCCCATTGTCCTAACAAACTGACAGCTTAGACGGGCGGCATGCCCCCAGCACTACAATAAATCATGGCATATGCATCTGGCATAAACTATGTGCAAGTTATAGCATATTGATGGGAAGGGTTGGTGCACAGCTGCACTACAGAAATGAGCAGGACTCCACTCCGCATAAGAAACGCGCAGTGTGTATCCAGTCGAAAAGTATACAAATTAAGAAAGGATGGCATTGGATACAACAATGAATAGGCAGAGCTAATGGAGCTGTATGAGGCTGAATGTGTTTTCTGCAAATGTATAGAACTGCATTAATTTCAAAAATTAAATGCAATATGGTGATTAGAGTCCTCCCTTTATCCTTTCATGAATGACTCTAGTGGAAACAATGAAAATAGTTCAGTTCATGGGTAACGCTATTCATTTGCATGTGTAATTGCTGTTTTGTGTTTGTTTCCACGATTTTATATTTAAGAGCCCTAAAGAAGATCCCAAGTGGCTGAAATGCATTGGGGTTACATAGAAAAATAATCAATATAAATCTGAAGTTTTAAGAAGAAAATGAGTTAACTTTCCACATAAAACACAATTTCATATGAAGATTGAAAGTATTTAAAAGTAATTCATTGGATAATGAAATCAATATTTTCTTAGTAATCAAAATCAAATGTAAACTAAAAGGTTACTAAGATACTGAAAAATAAACACAAGTAGTGCCATCAAGCCGGGTCTGGTGGCTTAATGGACTAATGCATCCACTGTAGGGGCCTGTGTTTGACCTCATAGTCACAGGTTTAAATCCCGGCTGGTCCACTCAGCCTTTATTCCACCTGAGGTCGATAAAATGAGAACTGTTGGGTAACAATAAACATCTGTTATTCAACGCCTTTTGACCCAAGCTTGGGTGATACTTGCGCTTTACAAATACACATGTTATGTTATGAAGCTGACAGAAAGGCAGTGTGCTTGGTGGGGGCCTGGGTGGGCGGGGGCTTGGAGGGGGCATAGCATTGAATGGATGAAGGGGAAGAGCCTGGACAGACAATGTCCGGCCTGTGTGTGATTATTAGGTATTGAGAGACAGGGCCAGACATACTTTAACTGACAGAGATGAGAGGGATGGATGGGAGGGGGAGGGAGGAAAAAGTAGTGTGTAAACTGTTTAACTCTGCACAAGACCTCCAAGGTTTTAAGGGACCCCCTACTTCTCCCGGCCAGGACCAGGTGAGCTTCTAATGTGGCTACATGTATTCCTGCATAGTGGAAGGCCCTTTCAAAGGTTGACTAGACATCTTTCTGTTGTTCATTGCTGTATTTTGTTTATAAACTGGTACTGATGAGGTGAAACCATTGACCACTGTTACCGTGTGTAAAAAATGTCAAAATAATGAAGCAGTAGTATCCCAAAATATGCACATCACAATGCTTTATTTACATTTTCTTACAACACAATTTAGTTGACCCTGCTGCATAATTTGGTCCTCCTTTGCTTCATAATTTTAGTAGCCCTTCCTATAGGGCAGTCTGCCAGTGCCCAAAGGGGTGGCCAGTCAGGTCAGTGTGTGTGCTTTGTTTTGCTGCTTGCTGACCTGTTTTACAGTCTGGTGGACTGTTTTTACTCTTAATGTCTGTGCTATTACCAGAAATATTGTCTGCTGAATGCACAAGTGCAGTAGTCTACCATACCTTGCAAAATACCTCTACAGCTCAGCCTTTACAAGTTTAAAACCGCAGCATAATTTGGTCCTCACTTGCCTCATAATTCCAGTAGCCCTGCCTATAGGGCAGTCTGGTCGTGCCCAAAGGGGTTGCAGGTCAGGTCAGTGCTCTTGCTTTCTGTGCTATTACCACAAATATTGTCTGCATGAAGCACAAATGCATGCAGTCTACCATACCTTGCAAAACACATATACAGCTCAATCAATTACAAGTTTAAAACAGCCCGCTTACCAAATAAGTGCCCCTTTTTAAGATCTCATATACGCTGCACTCACACACAGTAAACTTCATTGTCCACTCTGCGCTATATCCCTTATAGCTCAGTGAGCTCCAGTGATGAGTGAGAGGGGAGGCGACACTTGGTGGCACTGGCAGGACGCCAGAGAGTGTCAAGCTGGGCGCCAGGTTTAGAAATCATAACTATAGGTGACAAAGGTGGAGAGAATTTTTGCAGGCTTTCATCTCGGGCTGTCACGAAGGAGAGGATGGTCAGACACCAACCTGTCAAGGAAATGGGGATTTCCAGTGAGAGAGTAGATACTGTTTGAGTGGGTTTTTTGTGATTTCTAGATAATCCTCATCAGAATACGGCAGCAAAGTCTTAATGACCACTGAATGTAAATTGTGCCACACACAAGTCACCTTGTTATGTGTGTGAGTGGCCTCTTGGTGCATCCCCAGTTCAGCACAGCCTGCTGCGCTGCTGGCAAAGCAAAGCAAAAACAGATAGAGCACCCCATGGTCTTACAGTTGTCCAATACATTATGAGTGATTTTGGGGCAAATGGGATGAGCCAGAAGGTCTAACAAAATGGTAGAATGCCACCAGTGTCCATGCATGTATGGACATTAATTCCTTCAAGAGAAAGAGAGATGCAAAAGAGAGGTTAAATGCAAGGAAGGAGATAGAATATGAGAGCAAAAACAAGACAGTCAATAGAGGAATATAATGTATGGCTGAGTAACCAAGAATCTGCAACAACAGCCTACACTTGTCTGGCAGGGTTTCCAAGCAAGCACCGCAAGGCTGGCCTTTACTGGATAGCAGTGGTCTTCCTTCTGAGATCAATTACGACACGGACAACAACCTTGGAGTCCTTCTACCTTTCTTGAAGAAGATGTCAGGAGATCAGGAGTTGGACTAGCCTACATAGAGAGCACTACAATAATCACTTTGGGCACAAACAGCAGATTTTTTATCTCATTAACAAGTAGGCGGTGGATTTTAAACATTTCGTCCACCCATGTTACCTATTGCTATCAATGTGTGCACACTCAAGGGAGCCTTGGTAATGGCCCACAACGCCAGCTCACGTAATGGAAGCCAAGACCAGCTGCAATTTCTGTTTTAAGCATGTGGAAGGAACCTGATGTGTTATTCGCATTTTAGATATGAAGATTTTTTACACTCCTTGTGAAATTGCAAAGAGTTTTTTTTTTTAAATGACAACCATACTGCATGCAGCAGCAAGTCTGGTAATCATTAATATTGGACTTTGGAATTTTGTATCATAGGTCAAATACACATTTGACATGGATCGTTTCCTGCTGCAAAAAGATGGTAGATCACTCAAACGAAAGCCGAAACAGACGTCGAGAAAAGAGCTGCAAAAAGTCTGAAGTACGATACCTCCTACCTGGACCTTGGATTCACCTGCGTCACCATAAATGGTGAAATAAAGCCACAGTGTGTGGTCTGTGGCATGACCTTGGCTAACGAAAGTCTGAAACCAAACAAATTAAAGCGCCACTTGGAAACTAAACACAGGTCACTGGTAGGAAAGAATACAGATTTGTTTGCCAGAAAGCTGCAAGACATCATCCACAAAAAAGACACTGTGAAAAATGTGGACTCCACGACAACAAATGCCTTGAAAGCATCTTACCAAGTGGCGTACCACATTGCCAAAAACAAAAAGCCTTTTACAGATGTGGAAAAAGTGATTCTTCCAGCAATGCTTGATGAGGCCAGGACAATGCTTGGTGAAAAAGCGGCAGAGAAGTTGAAAATGGTACCACTCTCAGACACAACAATTTGTAGCCGAATCTCTGACATGTCAGAGGATATCCGCAGACAACTCCTTGCACGCTTGAAATCGAGTTTGTTTGCTTTGGAATTGGACGAAGCGACTGACTTATCTAAGGAAGCTCAGTTAATTGCTTATGTCGGATACTGCCACAAAACTGTAATATTGGAAGATTTTTTATTCTGTAAACCAATCAGGGGACAGGCAACAGCATCAACCCTGTTTGACATTCTCAATGACTTCCTGTGCTCCAACGGCTTAAAATGGAACAGCTGTGTTGGGATCTGTACGGATGGTGCTCCTTCCATGTGTGGGGCTAGGGCAGGCCTAAAAGCCAAAGTGTTAAAAGTGGCTCCTCATATTCTATGGACCCACTGTTGTTGCGGGGATTCTGCACATATACAGAACTATGCGCAGGAAAACAGGACCTCGGTGTATAGTGGTGTACCAACCATCCACCTTAGTGCCCAAAATCCCAATCCGACTAGCTATAGTGTCTCATTTGTTCTCCGTACTACAGCGAAGCTACCAATGATTAGACATCCCAGAACAGGGACTCTTTAAGGAATCGCGGGAGCAAGAACACTCTTTCATTACTCACTCATACTTGTCCACAACGTGCGTATTAAGAGACACAGTATAGTTTAAAATGTTTATTTCAACTAACGTGCTCTAAGACACAGTACACGTGCCAGTACTAGCAGCATAATGCATAAAGACGAAATAGTAAGCATCGTTACAATTCCATAGAATACAAACGGGGACAGCATTTTATAAAGACAGTGGGTTAGGGACTATAATGCCTTGCCACCCTCCCCGTGCTAGTAACTAGTTTATTATAAAAATAGAAGACCTCTGGGCTTTGCCAGGGGGACCCCCATACCTCAAGAACTAGATGCAAGGTTTACATCATCGGACAAGCACAGCTCTTCTCCCTGGAAACGTTTTACTCCAAGTGCCTCCAACAGGGAGATCACAATATTAAAAGCACCCGAATTTCTCCAGTGCAGCTGTATTTCATGTTATGTCTAAGTGCGAGGGGCTGACCAGAACAGCAACAACAAGGGATGTTGTTTTTTGACCTTGTACATCGTGAGCAGATGAAAACCACAGAGAACAGCAGAAAAGGTGAAAGGCAGAAATGCAGACAGTTCTAATGTGAACGGTCACAAGCAGAGTCTGGAAAAACAAAGTCACGGAGTAACGTGTGCAAAGGAGGCATCATGGCTGCTAGGCCTAAGCTAACTTAGCAATGTCGACCATGAGGCCACAATCCACACTACACCCTTCCCTGGTCAGTCCATAGGACAAGACATAGGACGAAAGCAGAGTTCAAATGGATTGAGCAGAATGCAAACAACTGTACGTGGGACACGTTTTGTTTGGAGGTAAAAATGAAATAGGGAAGAAAAAATGGTCACTCAAAGAGGATCAAAAAAAATAAAAAATCCGGATCTATTGTTTATTGAGAGTCAACAAAACTAATCCATCAGAGTGTATGCGCAAAAGACCACAACACCTTCAAAAAAGACATCATTGTTATCGTCTGAAAAAAGAGATGCCATGCAGTTCAACAAATCAAAACTGCATTCATGTTCCTCACAATAGGGAGCAGCGATTAGCATTGCGGGACAACTTGCGTGATATTCAATATAACTTTGTTGTAGGAGATCCTGAGCAGCCGCCCAGATATCCCATTCTGCCAAGACTCCAAGTGCAGCCGCACGCGCCAATAATCCGTCACCGGAACATTCCCGTTCAGGGGCCAGCAAGGGGCCCATCAACTGGTCGAAATCCGGGTCAGTACAAGACGTATTGGAGAGGCAAACATCCAAGGACCAAGAGAACGGACATCGTAAGCAGGACATCACAGGTTGCACGCAAGTGAAATACGCAAAGCGGAAAGATAGTCCATAAGCCACGCTGAGTGTCGCCAGCGGCAGGACGCCACAGCTGTCAATCATGCGGTCACGGAGCATCCACAGTCGGCCTGGGTTGTGTAGGCCCACAAGAGGTGCAGCCATTGCGCAACAGACAAAGTAAAAGCAATATTCCAGCAGCTAAGGCTAGGATCAATGGGAAGCCACCAAAGACGCTGGAAAAAATAGAATGAATAAAAGCCGGTATTACACCAAATATAGTCTGAAAGGACGTCAAAAGGCCAGAGCCCACAACTTTAAAAAAGTGTACAAGGCCGTTGGTATTAGATGCATTAAATATACGGTGAATCAGTTCACCGAAATGTTGGGGGAGGTTAGTATTTAAAAGGGCCTGTATTTCACTGTGGGCGCTGGCCACCTGGAGGACGAAGGTCTCCCGTGCGGAAGTTAGCATAACCTCCTGGTTAATAATAGCGCCTTTATTCTGCTCAATGTATTGAAATCCGCCTTCAAAGTCGGTATGTAAGGCCAAATGGAACTATCCAACTTCCCACGCGGGGTGGAAAAGGCACATTTTTGCAGCACACTACGCGTTGCGAAACTGTTACCATCAAGGGTATGCCAGCCTGTAACCCACAGCAATCTTGATTATTTAAAAGCAGATAGCTACCATTAGCAAGCATAGTGACGTACCACGCCACAGCCACATCCCCCCCCACTTGAGGAACCTGCACTGGCTCCCCGTCGACAGGAGGATCACCTTCAAACTCCTCACCCACGCACACAAGGCACTCCACAAAACTGGCCCAGCCTACCTCAACAGACGGCTCTTCTTCTACGTCCCCAACCGCCAGCTCCGCTCCGCCGACCTCTCCCTCGCCACCGTCCCCGGATTCGAAGAACAACCACCGGCGGCAGATCCTTCTCACACCTCGCCGCCAAGACCTGGAACACCCTTCCACTAAGCCTACGAAAGACCCAAGACCTGCTGACCTTCAGGAGGCTACTCAAGACCTGGCTGTTCGACCAGTAGCAGCATCCCCCCCTTCCCTCTCCCCAGCGCCTTGAGACCCTCGCGGGTAGGTAGTGCGCTCTACAAATTCTGTGATTGATTGATTGAAAGTAGGTGATATGACCGGAACAGGAATGCCCTTTAAAACACATGCAAGATTCGGGGCAGAAACATTACAAGCCCCGTGCAATTTAATGTTTTTACAAACAAGGGAATGACCCACTGTAGAATCGCAAGACTCTCCTGTGAGAAATACCTCCTTGTCATCCCTAAGGCATCTGTATGTGAACGGTAGGGACCAAAGTTCATGCAAAAAGGCACTGCCCAAAGGCTCAAAACGGCCAACAGGATAATGTTTCATGCAGGAACTGAATTCAAATAAAGAAAAAGGCAACGTGATAACCCTGTGTACTAGCCACACTGCAGAGTCAGTCTCCGCCACTGAGAATGGTAAAGGATCTATTTTATCGATATGTAGAAGAGTGTATGTTGCATCTTTCATGGACATGAACAGCTGTTTCTCAGTTAAATTAAACGGCAAGAACAAAGCTGATGTGTTTAAGTAATGCCATGGAACCTTCCCCATTTTCAGTGTCTGCAAAGTCCATGCAAACTGCATTACTGAACGCAATTGATTCTGACCATGATATAACACAGACACGTCATCTTGTACAATATCAACAACAGATGAAACAATATTCTCTAATGTGTAAATGCGGGAAGACAGGGTGTTGATACTATTGTCGACAACAGCAAGCACTTTTTCTAGATTTGCTTGATCTATTTCCCGTAAACGGGAAGCAGCTTCTATTTGTGAAAGCTTCCAGATTTCATTGTAAATCGCATAAACAAATCTTTTAGGTCTTGGACCTCTAGGTCCTAGAACAAAGTCGACCAGGTCGATGTTGCTGGAGAGCAGGGATAAATGTTGTTTTACGGAATCTAAGGTAGAGTGCTGCAACCACTGTTTACATAATTTACCAACCGAATATGTTGTAATTGAACGTGAATCAGAAAAACGTGGATCAGGTCTATCCTGTTAGTAACCAGGAGCAGAGTTATGAAAACGCAGTTGGCAGGCATTAGAAGCTATGGGCCACACCAACCAGGCTGAGCGATCTAGTGTAGAGACATTAAACGAGTTATTTTGAAACAAAGCTTGCAATGTATCAAGGGAAAAATTTAAATGCAAGCTCCTGTTCGGCCAGGACGACAACACAGTAGTGGAAGGTGCATTTAATTGTTTGGAAGTCGCCAAACCAAAACAAGTTGTTTGATATATAGTACTATTTAAAAATAATATTTGGGTGGGGATAAGGCAAGCGCGGTGTAAAGCTTCTGTACCGTGTACCTGCCAAGATCTAGTGCCCCAAATAGATTTCAAGTCAATGGTGTTTTTCCAGTGCTCATAGCCACCCACATCTAATGCATCCATAAAAGAACTGGAATATAGTAATTTGGTGTGGGTCAACATCACCTTTGGATTTGATGAAATGTTCAATATAAAATAATAGGACCCCGGGTTTGATCTGTCAAAGTCTGTAAAGTAAGTACATTTATTTATCACTGTTTGGGAGCTACCTTGCAGAGGGGTCGGGCAATGTTCCCACTGGGTATAATTGAAACTACCTCGAAGTGTACTCGGTTTATGCAAAAAATGGTTACCGTAATGCTGGTAACAATACAAATCGGCATAATTAGCAGAATTTAAGTACAAATCCTCAGCATTAAAAGCAGCATAATATTTCAAATCAGAAAATAACGATTCAATTGCATGCACGTCCCAATCATCTGAATGAATATTCCTTTTTACCACATCACCCATGGAAACACGAAGCACATTTGGGACTTTAATAATGTCTGTCGGTCCATGAATTTGGAAATTCACTGCATCCCAAATGATGCCATCTGCAACTGGAAAGGCAGAAATGTTCACAAATGTGTGGTCACGCTTCACGATGTGTGAAGAAGAATGCGGAGCTAAAGTTCCAGCCACAGAGTTCACAGCAGAGCGTTCAGGCAAGTAGTGACCATTGATGAGCAAGAAAAAAACTGTCACAAAGCCAATGGACATGAACAGGAAAATCAGAAATAGCACCAACCAGATGTATGTCCACGGAGGGACCAAAAAATTGTCTCTGAACCAGGATATAAAAATACTGAATTTGGTGGGGACAATTGATGAGGTGGAAGACGAATCAAAGGAAAAATGGGACGGGTTCAGTGGTGTTGTAGGCAAATGAGCCACTGACTCACTTGCGGGGTAAGTATACCCAGTTTCCTCGTTGCAGGAGGAAGCCGGTAGGTTGAGCAGGCGATCTGGCAAAGCGACCATCCCAATGGCAACATCGGCACATGTGGAGACTGGAGGGCCACGAACAGGATTTCTTGAAATTGCTGGACATGATACCGCAGGTGTTACACTATTCAGAATCGGCCAGATGTTGTAGCTTGACATTGTCCACTGAGACGAATCTGTTGTCTCTGCAACCTGGAAGCGGTGGTAAGATGACTGTACGAGTACCCTTCAAGCCAAGAACCGGAACAGGTGCACAATAAGAGGGGCCAAATTCTTTTTTGTTCTCCACCTTCTCTCGGACTAGATCTCCAATCTTTGGAAGCCAGCCGGCAACCGGAATCTGCAGCGCTGCGTCTGTGGCTGAGAGTAAGTGTTCGCTTGCAAGTCTGTCACGGGTCTCTTGTAAGTCCTGTAACATAGTAGAATGATTATCTACATCAAAGATTGCGGCAGTCGTCACCATGTCTAGACCATCAAGGTCTGGCACAAACATCTGTATGCCAAAGAGCATTTCGTATGGGGTCTGCCCACCCAGAGATCTTCTAGGGAGATTATTAAGTGCACGTTGCATGCCATACAAGTTGGCCAGCCAGTTCCTGCCAGTACCTAAGACTCCAGCTGTCAAGGATTGCTTTAAGTCACGGTTCATTCGCTCCACAATTGAGTTGCCCTCAGGCCTGTATGGAGACGAAAATTGCACCAGCACCCCCATAGACCTCATTGCGTCCTTGTACGCCTTAGAGGCGAACGCTGGACCGTGGTCGGAATGGAAGGTGCCACAGGCAAAAATTCCCACAAAGACACGCAAATCCCTGATGACATTTCGAGCATCAGCACTGCGTTGTGGCCAAACCCAGATGAAACGTGTGCACGAATCAACTGCAACTAAGATATATTTATATGCAGTATCAGAAGAAAATGGACCACAGTGATCAAGGTATACACAACCAAAAGGTTTATTAGAAATGCAGAGCTGTGTTTGTGGCGGACGTGTAACAGTAGAGGGCTTAATTTGCTGACAGATGTCACAAGAAAGGACATAATTACGGGTCTGTTTGTATAAACCACGCCACCAATAACGCTGCTGCAAGAGTGAAACAGTTGCAGACACACCAGCATGGGCCGAAGCCAAGCCTTCGTGTGCGGCTGTTATCAACGAACTTCTGCAGTCCGTGTTGGGAATCAGCCGATCCCCAACGTCCGGAATTCTTACATAAGGAACCTGGTCGGGACTTAAGTGATAAGAGTACTTGGAAGGGAAACTCTGCGGATAATTAGAACCTTCCTTAGTTGCAGCAATAGCTGCCAAAATCTCGTTATCAATCTTTGTCATGGATCTTGTAACGGCTGCTACTGAGCACGTGGCTACTGCTGATTTGGCAGCTTCGTCCGCCAAACTGTTATCGACCGCGTGTGCGCCCACACGCTGGTGGCCAAGAGTGTGAATCACCTGTGTGAGAGGCAGACGTTGTTTAAGATCTGCTACTCGAACCCAAAGCATTTTATGCTTAATTGCGCTGCCCTTAGAATCTCTATAGTCGTTCTGAGACCAAAAGAATACGTTGTCATTAAAAGACTGAAAACAGTAGTAAGAATCGCACACAATAAGTGTAGTCACATCCGGGTCTGCAAACTCAAGAGCGAGCACCAAAGCACGCAGCTCGGCCAATTGGGCGGTACTGTCTCCCAGTGCCTGCGTGTGCCCAACACTCGATTTGAACTCACCGTTCACCATGGTACCTGCCACAATAGCACATGCTGCTGAGTATGCATGCTTAGAACCCGTGGCCGGTTGCGCCGAACCATCGGTGTAAATGATACATTTGTACTGACTGACTGACTGAAATATTTATAAAGCGCTCTAATGCCGAGGCGTCTTGGCGCTGAAGTAATAGCCAACCACCAGATCTAGCGGGCCTAGGGCTTAGTGAAGAGCCATGTTTTGATCATCTTTCTAAAGAGATCCCTGCTTGGCTGCAGTCTCATGTGGATTGGGAGGGAATTCCACAGCTTAGCAGCTTGGTAGGAGAACCCCCTACCGCCCCATCTGGCTCTGCTTATAGTAGAGAGCAGGACCAATCCGGTGTTTGCTGACCTGAGGCAGCGTGCCGGTAGATATCTTGGGAATAGAAGTTGGATGGCTAACGCCCCTCCTCCATAAAGGGCTTTATGGACTATACATAAAGCCTTGAAATCTATTCTTCGGTGAACTGGTAGCCAATGAAGACTTTTTAGGCTTGCGGATGTTGGGTGATATTTAGGTAACTCAAGCAGTACTCGTGCAGCAGCATTTTGTAGAGACTGTAGTTTAGAGAGTTGTCTAACGCCAGCCCCTAGGTATAGCGCATTACAATAGTCTATTTGGGACAACACCAACGCACCAACTACCGTTTTTCTTAACGACGGTGGAATGAATGGAAGAATCTTTCGTAATATTTTCAGCGTAAAAAAACAGGCCGATGTCACTTGATTAATCTGGGAGGCAAGAGTTAAGTCCTTATCTACCAGGAACCCTAGATTTCTGGCCTTCAGAGCAGTGACAGGAAGAGTTCCGGCTTCAGGCGGCCACCAGAGTTCACTCCAGACAGAGGGTTTTTGCCCGAACTCTATGACCTCAGTTTTTTCTGTGTTTATCTTCAAAAAATGTAAATTCATCCAGGCCATCAAAGCCCTTAGGCAGTTCCGGAACCTTTCCGCTGTCAGGTGCAGGTTTTGCGCAACTGACACCACTAATTGGGTGTCGTCCGCGTATGATACAAGAGAAAGACCATGGCTTTTTATAACTCTTGTCAAAGGGGCAACATATACATTGAACAGGGTGGGGGAAAGGGCAGAGCCTTGGGGCACTCCACACGGGAGTGTGAACTTTCCCGACTGAAGTCCATCCCAGTGAATTGCCTGTTCCCGGTTTGCCAGGTATGAGGCTAGAAGATCCAGTGCCTTCTCCCCAATACCAGCTGCTTTCAGCCTTTGTACCAACACCGTATGATTTACGGTATCAAACGCTGCAGTTAGATCGAGTAATATCAGGATGGCCCTGCCGCCTCCGTCCATCACCTTTCTAATCTCTTCTGTCGCCATGATCAAGGCTGATTCTGTTGAGTGCTGAGCTCTGAAACCATGTTGTGTGGGGTCTAGGACATTATTATTATCCAGGTATTCCGTCAGTTCTCTGTTTAGTGTTTTCTCAAGTATCTTAGAAGGAAACGGGAGGCAAGAAATTGGTCGATAGTTCTTGACCTCCAAAGGGTCAACTGAGGTTTTTTTTAAAATAGGTCTGATACAGACTTTTTTCCAACACATTGGGAAAACCCCTGAAGTTATAATTGTATTCAATAAAGGGGTCAGACAGGCTCTGGGGCTAAGTGTATGATAGAAGGGGGGCAAGGGTCCAGAGGGGAGCCCGACTTGGTTTTCATCAGTAGCCCTAGCACTTGACTCTGTTCTAACAATTGGAACCGTATCAAACTAGCTCCAGGGGCCGTGTCCTCTTGTCCATCTGACCCATTCCCCGCGGGGATTGGTACTATGTTTGTAAGCTCGCTATATACTGATTGTACTTTATGCTGAAAAAAACCAGCCATATTATCCACATGTACTCCTCAAGCGGCAGCAAAGACAGAGGAGGAGGATGAACAAATTCGTACTGCAAGAACTCCTGTGTCTGAAGAGAGGAATCAAAGGTAAAGTTGACATCCGGAGACGTCAAAGAAGTGGCCCATTGTATCCAACGGGGGTGCAAAGCCTTAGAGTTTGGTACACTTGCCTTTGTCACCGCCTCCAGGGCAGGATAGGGTGTGACAACCAAGATGCGTATTCCCTGTGCCAGTGCGTGTTCTTTAAGAATCGCCATTTGCACTGCAGTCAAAACTTTCTCCACAGTTGAAAAGCGCAACTCGGCAGAAGTGTAAAGATGCAGCTTGTAGGCAATAGGTACTGTGTCACCTTCGTTAAACGTCAAGTACGTGAAACCCACTGCCCCTGGTACAATTCTAATCACCAGGTTCGTGTGGTTATCACGAGTCAACAAGAACTTAGATTCAAGTAGATCAGACTGCAAAGATTGCAGTATAGCTGAATGTTCCGGAAGCCAGTACGACTTCGAAAAGGTTGGTTGTAACAAGGCATAAAGAGGCTTGATACGCTGGGCATACTCGGGAATGTAAGAACGCCCGAAGTTCAAAAATCCCAGCAAAGACTGAAGTTTTTTCAGGGTCGTTGGAGGGCGCAAAAGTGCGCACTTCTGCAGGAAGTGGGGAGCTAAGCCCCTACCTTCATTGTTGAGCTCATAGCCCAAAAACAACACAGTGTATTCTGCGATGTGTGATTTGGCAAAATTAAATTTGTAACCGAAGTCCGCAAATTCAAGAATAATACGGTCTACTCTGGAAAGATGCGGCCATAGTTTGTCGTCTGTCAGATATATATCATCCACATACGAATACGCATCTGGGTCTATGCTGTCCAACAAAGAGACAACATGGGCGGCGAAGACCCCCGGGCTGTTTTTGTAGCCCATTGGCAAACGCCGGAATTTTATTTGTTTTCCACCGGAAGTGAACGCGGTCCATTGACTGCATTCAGGGGACAAATTGTGTGAGTAAAATCCATTGGAAAGGTCAAGTGTCGTTTTATATTTTTTACGAACAAGACTGTCTACTAGCGCAGAACTATGGGTATTCTGTACTGCAAAGGTTCGACAATGAGAGTTCAAATGCCGGTAGTCTAAAACCAAGCGGTAAGAACCTTCGGGTTTAGAAACCGCGAAAAGGGGATTATTCATTGGTGACACGCATGTTTCAATTACTCCTTGATATTCTAACTGTGTCAGAATGTCGGAAACGGGACCCTTAGCTTCCCGCCGGAGGGGATATTGGGGTTGAGGCTGTGGCATAGACCGCAATGGTATATCATGGGGGGGAGAATCCTCATCCCAGCCCACGTGATTACGGTACAGTGCCGGGGACTGGGCCACAGCCCATTCAGCTGCGAAAGCCTCCGCTCTGTCCTTGGGGACATGATGCGAAAAGCTCGGAAGGATTACTTC
This sequence comes from Calotriton arnoldi, assembly GCA_963921515.1. Lineage (NCBI taxonomy): Eukaryota > Metazoa > Chordata > Amphibia > Caudata > Salamandridae > Calotriton > Calotriton arnoldi. The sequence continues at coordinate 307,230 of CAWUFW010010807.1, read as the reverse complement.
CTCCCCTCTAGGAGCAGCAAGAACAAATGGGGGCGGCCAATCTGCTTCCGCCAATAAAATGTCGTAAGAAGAGGTCAGATTTTCCCAAAAGATCCCTTTAATAACAAGCTCTATATCACCTTCAATTTGAAGGACAATATTAAATAGTCTGTCAGGGGGTGCCACTCGGGTGTCAGCAGTCTCGACAGTAATGAAAGTGTCAGGTGCTGTCGCCTCCACATGAGGACGTAGTGCCTCCCGCACTATGGTAACTTCTGCGGCGCTGTCTAACAGTGTCACTGCCCACGTCCAATCCAGGAGTCTCGTTCTCATCATCTGTGGTATATCGCGCTGTTAAAGCCGCAACTTTTTTCTTCTGAAACTGTGGGCGAGAACGTGGAAATTCTTCTTGTTTCCCTCTGCCAGGTTGTCGAGGTTGGTCTCGTCCCTGTGGGGTGTCACGACCCCTGCCTCTTGCCTGGCGATCTCCTCCACCCGCCTGTGAGGTCGATGGTGCCTGTGAAGAACGAGGAGAACGCTGGTCAGGGACCTGAAATCTATCAGGAGACCTAATTCTCGCTCGGTTGCGCAAATCATAAGTGCGTTCAGAAGATACGGAAACCGGTGACGCAGCACGCGACCCTGGTTTTGGTTGTTGCTTTCCCTGTTTCTTTAACTTCCAGTTCTTTTTAGAAAAGAATGGTTTCTCGTCTTTACCAGACTGAGATGTTGGTTGTGATTGTGGTTGAGTTTGCGTTTTAGCAAAAGGCTTAACTCCCAAACTATTGCGGCCAATGGTTTTATAAGCCTGTGAAATAATTTTCGGTAATTCGCGAGGCTTGTCCAGTTCTGGGACTAAAGCCAAAGCATTAGCGACTTGAAAGTTAACTGCATCACCCTTGGCATTCGCAAGGATTAGATCAGCCACTACATCGAACACTCCCACCAGTCTCATCCCCAATTCCACAGCCGCTTCAGGGCCATGTTCATCTTGTACACGCTTAATTACGGTGGGGAGGACCGTCATGGATGGAGTGCCGAAACACTTCGCATACACTGCCGCAAATACCTTACCCCAGTTGTTGCATTCGGTCAACTCGGGAACTAAGTCTTTTGGCAACCTTATAGTAAAAATCCTGTGTTTTTCCACAGGAGAGGTATTTGGAAACACCGCCTCCAGCTGGTCAAAATTTTCAGCAAGCCAATAAGGCAAATCCTCCTTAGTCTGTGGGCGTTTGTCCATCACCGAATTAACCATGACGGGACTTATAGTCACACCGCCAAGTCCAGCTGGATGCACCGCAACTCCAGGAGGGACCATCTGGACGTTGCCTGTGACATACTGTACTAAGGCTCTGTGTACACGGACCAAAGACGTATGCAGCACGCGCAGTTCATCTACTGGAACGGCTAAATAACGTGGATGTGGGGTATACCCGGCCAAAACAGGCCAAGCGGCCCCATCTATCGATAAGGGGCCTAAACGAATCGGGGTGACCGGATGTGGGAGGGCGCCATTAAATCAAACACGGTGTTGCCATGCCATGAGCGGTACTTCAAGAGCCTGATAAGGCCGATAAACATTAGGAAGGGCGGTGGGACCGTAAACGTGGAACAAATTGTCAGCTCCTTCCACCGCCGGAAAAGTGACCCATGAGTAAAATACCTCAAAGTGGTAAGCCGGATCAGCTTGGACCACAAAGATGAGGGCGGCACCCGCGTCGGGTACTCCATAGGCCGTTAAATGAGCATGGAGCGCGGCTATGTGATGGGATATTGACATTCACAGCCATCTAGACTAAGAATGTAGAACAACCTAGTGCGTGGCAGCGCAATATAGGGCTAACAGTAAAGAGAATACCTTTTAATTACGACAAGCTAGAAAGAACCTATAAAAAAATCAATATAGGAGGTTACACACTCACATCTGTTTCCGGAAACAGAAGTGAAGGGAATTGTGGACAAGCACAAGCACTACTCAAGCATATCGCAGTTAAGAAGCCCACCACACGTTGGTGGCACCATGTTGCGGGGATTCTGCACTTATACAGAACTATGCGCAGGAAAACAGGACCTCGGTGTATAGTGGTGTACCAACCATCCACCTTAGTGCCCAAAATCCCAATCCGACTAGCTATAGTGTCTCATTCGTTCTCCGTACTAAAGCAAAGCTACCAATGATTAGACATCCCAGAACACGGACTCTTTCAGGAATCGCGGGAGCAAGAACACTCTTTCATTACTCACTTATACTTGTCCACAACGTGCGTATTAAGAGACACAGTATAGTTTAAAATGTTTATTTCAACTAACGTGCTCTAAGACACAGTACACGTGCCAGTACTAGCAGCATAATGCATAAAGACAAAATAGTATAGCATTGTTACAATTCCATAGAATACAAACGGGGACAGCATTTTATAAAGACAGTGGATTAAGGACTATAATGCCTTGCCACCCTCCCCGTGCTAGTAGCTAGTTTATTTTAAAAATAGAAGACCTCTGGGCTTTGTCAGGGGGACCCCATACCTCAAGAACTAGATGCAAGGTTTACATCATCGGACAAGCACAGCTCTTCTCCCTGGAAACGTTTTACTCCAAGTGCCTCCAACAGGGAGATCACAATATTAAAAGCACCCGAATTTCTCCAGTGCAGCTGTATTTCATGTTATGTCTAAGTGCGAGGGGCTGACCAGAACAGCAACAACAAGGGACGTTGTTTTTCGACCTTGTACATCATGTGCAGACGAAAACCACAGAGAACAGCAGAAAAGGTGAAAGGCAGAAATGCAGACAGTTCTAATGTGAACGGTCACAAGCAGAGTCTGGAAAAACAAAGTCACGGAGTAACGTGTGCAAAGGAGGCATCATGGCTGCTAGGCCTAAGCTAACTTAGCAATGTCGACCATGAGGCCACAATCCACACTACACTGTGTGATACACCGGGAAGCCCTTGCAGTCTGAAACATGGATAGAGAACTTGGGGATGTGTTGGATTGTGCTGTGAAAATTGTTAATTTCATAAAGGCTCACCCCACTAGAGCTCTTCTGTTTGCAATTTTGTGTGCAGAAATGGGAGCTGAACATAATGGTTTGCTTTTCCATACAGATGTCCGATGGTTATCCAGAGGGAAGGTTCTGAATCGTATTTTTGAATTGAGAAATGAAGTATGGCAATTCCTTCTAGATTTGGATCCATACAAAGCAGAACAGTTGTGTAATCCCCGTTGGCTTGTGCTTTTAGCATACCTTGCAGACATCTTTGATAAATTAAATTCCTTGAATTTGTCTTTGCAAGGAGCTGAAAGTACATCTTTCACAATGTGCAAAAAAATATCTGCTTTTAAGAAGAAGCTAGAGTTGTGGAAAATAGTAAAGACTAATCAAAGATGGCCTGCAGGAGGCATTCCCATGTTTATTAGAAGCTGTTGAGGACACAGGATATGAACTTGAAAGTGCTGCTGAGGTCATAAGAAATCACTTGACTTCTCTCAGGGGTGGTTTAGAAAAGTACTTTCCTGAGGACATTGATCATGACAATGACTGGGTCTTTCATCCTTTTCTAGTGGATGCAGGTACTCATCTCCCAGTGCACCTTCAGGAAGACCTAATTGAGGTCCAGAGTGATCACGTTCTCCAAATGCAATTCAGCAAAATCCCATTGGGGGAATTTTGGCTGAAAATGTCTGAAGAACATTCATGTTTGTCAAAAATTGCAGTCAAAACTATTCTGCCTTTTAGTTCGTCATATTTATGTGAGATTGGGTTCTCAGCATTGGCAGTTTTAAAGACTAAGTACTGTTCAAGGCTTGAGGTGGAACACAACCTGAAGATGGCAGTAGCAAAAATACATCCACAAATTGAGAGTCTCTCTGGAGAAAAACAGGCACACCCATCACATTAGTTCAGAAATGTGTTATCAAGTTTTGTCAAATTATGTTTTGTTTAGGAAAAATAAAGTACCGTTGTGCATTTTTGGGCAATTCTTTTTGGAGACTTTTTGTTTGAACTGTGTAGTAAGCCTGTGACTCCGAACTACAATCACCCACAAACCTTTAGTTTGCTAAACACTGTTTAATATTTCCCCACCGTAAAAATGATTTGCCATGGGAACTGGGGGCGTTTGTGGTTGTTGGTGATGAGGAGTACCAAGTTCTAGAAATTTTTGTCAGGAGGGGTCCTTACGCCTGAAAATTTTGACACAGGGGTCTTGGCATCCAAACGTTTGAAGACCTCTGCCTTAGAATCTCGAGTTGTCGGGTGTCTTGTTCTGTCCCAGCCTCGGTCACAGTATGCTCCAGACGGGTGGCCTTGGCCTCTAGGAGGGAGATCCGGCTTTCTTTGGCCAATCTCTTAGCTTTGAGATGGCTCCTGGCAAGTCAACGGATCGTGGCCTTGCTCGCAGTGGCGGTGGGTCAATTAGGGCGCTGGGGTGTTGCCCCACAAGCCGTCCGCGCCCGCAAAGTAAACAAACAGTAATTAACTGGCAATGCATGTCAGACAGTCAGCATGACGCCGGAGGCCGGACAGCCCACCCCCTTCAGAGTCTGAAGGGGGTGGGCGGTCCGGCGTCATGCTGACTGACTGACATGCATTGTCAGGCAGCCAGGGGGTGGCGCGGAGCGCACAGCAGGCAGCAGCACAAGTGCGCATGCTGGGTGAAGGTCGGAGAATTTTTCCGACCAGCCCAGTCATGCGCACTAGTGTACTGTCTGGCTGGCGGCTGCGCATTAGGAGACCGAGGGTTTGCTCAACGCTGCAACCCTCGGTCTCCTAATGGGCGGCAGGGCGGCGAGTAACCCTGCTAAGCCAATCCTGGCGCTGCTGGAGCAGCGCCAGTATTGGCTTAGAGGGGTTGCCACTCCAGTGATGCCGCGTGGCTGTTCCTGAAGACGTTGGGCACCAACGCGGGACCCCGGGGCCGGCCCAGGAGCAGAGGCGGTCAGGTAAGTTTTCTTAATTTTATTCTCGTGAGTGAGTCCCCCGGCCCCCCACCCCCGCGCGACCCCCGAGTATTGCGAGCCGCGACTGTTTTGGAAGTTTCCCCCAGTTCCCTTGCCGCGATTTCTTTTTTACATTTCCAGTGCCGCTTTCAGATGCGCCTGTTCTTCCGGAATCTGTAATTGCAAGTGATTATAATGACTGATTATACTGATTATAAGTGATTTGTTTTTTAAATGGTATCTTTTATGGTTTTTAGACTTTGCCTTTTAGTTGGTTTTTGAATGGCGGTGAGATCAGCAGAGGAAGTTGTGTGAAATCAGCTGGGAGAGCCGCGGTGATGCTCAGGAGACTGTCCGGCGGGCGGTGCCTGGCAGCTAGCTCACTGTGCTTCCAGTGATGGGCGGGGCACGCTGTGTTAATGCATGCTTTCATTTTAGTAGCCTGCTTCTTCACAGCATTGGCTACTTAAAGTTATCGGTTGCTGTGTACACCTCAAGCCGATCGGGTTTGTGCAGGTCGTCGTCAACTTATCAAATGCACTACTTTCGCTGTAGGAATCTGTGTAATATGATGTTTATAATGCCCTGCGCAGAGCAGTGAAGTATGCCTATTATGACATTACAGCCTGGTTTGCGTACGTCAAAGGAATGTTCTATCTGTTGGGAGCCCCAGACATGTTTGATAACCCGTCGATCGAAATGAGTTGTAAATATAAAATCAAATCTCCTTTTTTAGAACACTATATGAAGATAAGGTGCGGGCGGGCCCCATCTTTGTCTGGTGTCTGTGACTCTTTCAATGCTTGCACATCAGCTGGCCCAGAACCCTCTCTGTCATTAGTGATGCATTCTAGACAACGCTTTTATCTAACTCTTTTTAGGTTAAACACTGCACTTTATTATTGCTTTCCCCATGCAGGGACCATTTCTTAGAACACTGTCCCCCTGTCCTTGTGATGGCGTATCTAGGCAAACCACATATCACCTCTCTGCACTATATTTTCTATGCTACGTCGCTCATTCTTGGTCCCCATTTTGCGCAAGAGCAAAATCAGATCATATAAATTAGCATATAATAAGCCTACAGAAATTAGACTCCACAAATATGTTTTGCGGTTTGAAGTTTTATAAAAATAGCAGTCCTCATTAGGAAAAGATATGAATCACGTCTATGTATCTTATGAGCTTTTAGTCTTTAATTTTAAAAACCGTTCTGTTGTATTCTTTGCTATATCTGTATTTGTATACTTTATTGGTATGCGTTTGTGATGTTTTATGGCTGCTTTATAGCTGAGTAAAGATATATTGAACTGACATTGCAGACATCTGAAAATGCTGCATTTACAACCGTATAGGTAATGTTGAACACATGATGATTGTGTGAAGGGGTGCCCTATTTGCCTTTGAGCATAAAAGTATGTGTGTTGGTCTTATTAAATCCGATGTGAAATCACGTGATGTGTGTTGGATAAATTGGTTTCCACACTTGGAACCTCAGAAAAACGTGCATTTAAGTATTGTGTGTGCAGCACGCCTCATGGGGTTATTGTAACACGTATTCTAACGCTTCTCGCACCACATGACAGAGGGTGGACCCGTACGGAAGTGCCGCCATGGCAAGGAGCAGTTAAGATCTATTGTAGGTGTGTGACCCGGGTGAAGTCTGAGAAAGAAACTCCTGCTTGGCCAGTGGCCACCATGAAAGATGCACTTATATTCCCCCTCTCCCCCAGACTCATAAGCTTTGTGAACACACATGAATAGTTCTGAAGTGTGCCTAACTAGCTGCACAGAATGTCATGGTGTGCACTGATTGTCTTATCTTCTCATTTATCACAGATGACTTGGAACCAGCCTTGCTGAAATCTGCTTGCATTGTCCTGATAAAAATTGCAAGCTCCACATTGTGCCTGTATATACTTTCCCGCTGAAGGCGCTTGGAAAAAGCCTCAAATATTATACATTCAATTATTCATAATGAACAACCGTCAGCTGCACAGTCAACATGACACCCGCGTGTTTTTTTTACTGGCACGGCGTTCTCAAGTAATATTCAGCACAACTGCTGAGGTGTAACATAGCACACATTCGTACTTTTAAAATAAGAAGACGACGCAGCGCCATGTTTGAAGTGCGTTTTTATTATTCTAAAACTAAGTTTGATATGGGCACTTCAAAGAAGATTTAGAGTTTCAACCAGAGTATTTTGTTTGGAGACACGTCAGTATTTCACAGAAATGTAAACGTTTATTATTTGGTGACGATGTTGTCCCTCATACTATGAGGCGACGGAAAAAAGAAAACAATGTCTTAATGTGCGGTGCATGAGTCATACTAGGGAGGGTGATATCATACAAAGCTTTACCCATGTGATGCACAGAGGGCAATAAAGGTAGGCCCGGAATCAGGCTCAGGAGAAGAGTGCAAAAGAGAGGGAGAGAGACAGAGTGAAACAAAAGGGAGGGAAAGAGAGAGATTTACAGAAGGCAGAGAAAGCAAGAATTCGAGCAAGACAGAGAAAAAAAGCAAGAGTAAGTCCAAGATAGAGTAGAGTGAGCGGGAGGGAGTGAGAATGAGCGAAAGAGAGACAGAGCAATCAAAAGAGGGAGACAGAGATAAAGAGAGAGTGAAAAAGAGTGCATGTACATCTCTTGGCTCGCACGTATGTTTAATTACGCATATTCAGGTGAGGATGCACAAATATGGATAGCGCATGAGTAAAGGGAGGCGGTTCCAGTAATTTAAAGTGTATAGGTGAATTTAGGAATGCAGCAGCTCACGTTTAGATGTTGTGTTTTTTTGGTTCAAGCGCTGAAGAGAGAAGACTGAAACGTGGACATAGACATGTGCCTTAGCGAGGGATTTCTTTCAGGCCTGAAGCAGGTGTCCATGGGCCTATTTTAAAGTTTGTGGGACCGAGTCAAAGGCAGTCAGGTTAGTGGAGCACCTTATGTAAACCACACTGTCTTTACTCCACCCACCACGGGGCCGCCAGCTTTAGAGTTCACCTCCGGGCCTGCTGTCATAGTGGTTCATACAAGTGAACAGATGAAAAAGAAACGTGAACACAGTGGCAAACCGCGCAGGCAACTTCGAGCTCGGAGCTCCATCCAAAGTAATCTTTGTTTAATAATCCTGTCATTTTGATGATACAGTGCTCCTCTGGCAATTTAGGCATGTTATCTCGTTCCACTTTCAGCATCATTAATGGCGGCGAGATAAGGTAATGGATTGTTAAAAACAAGATCTTCATGAGAGGGAAAATGCGATAGCTCCGTTAATACTGTGCATCAACTGTGGAGCACGCGCTCCGGGCCTCGCGCACGATCAAAACACTCACAGTTGCTGTGCCATTTATCTGGATAAAATTACATCTCAGAGGGAAACCAAAATATCGGTCTGATGGCACACTATGGGAATCACAGAAATGTATTTGGCATGTTCCTTTATAGGGAGCACACACTTTTTTCATCTCACTTAAAGACCTGTCTGCACATATTTCTATATGACTGGTTACAGCCAGCAGCTGTGGGTGCTTCCCGAAGTCTGGTTAGAGCATATTTTTCCAAAGTTAATGCTGCATGCAGTGCAAGACACTGGGCAAGCATACATTTTAAAGGGCTAAAGTTGTCATGCAGAACAATTTACATATTACAGTAACTGTTGAACAAATTAATGCAAGAAGATACAGGGCAGTTTTTAATGTGTTTAATATTTCAAGACTATACGTTCCCACTGCTTAATAGGCCTTGCTTTATCGCTGCATTCATTTGCTTTAAAATGCACCATTTGCCAATCTTTTTTAAATTTCTTTCTCAGGAGAGGGACTCTCCCTAGACTCCAGGTTTGTCCATTGAACTTGTTCACATCACTAACTAGTGTTTTCTATTGGAAAGGGTAGAGCCAAAGCAGTCTTGCTTAGTACCCTAGCCCTCTTCAGAAGTCAGACTTGCTTGGCAACCCAGAAATTCTCTGAAATAATTTATGAGTTTTCTTTTATGAATGCCTAGAAGAACTGAATATTTAGTCCATTTATCACAGAAATAGTGCTGAAAATCGCACCAAAAAGATTCCAATTTTTAAAAAAATTCTTCACGGGGGAGAACCCCCCCGCACCTTGCCGTCGGGCTCGCTCGCTGCGCTCGCTCGCATACATTGATTCGTTCTGCATTCGCTCTACCACTTGAAAATTCCACCAGCCGCCACTGCTTGCTTGCCTCCCACAATGTGCCCTGCGTGGGGACTGACTTTTGATTGTCTTGGAAGTATTGTTTGATATCTTTCTCTAGCACGTGGTGGAACTTGTCCTCTTGAAGGAACCAGGCGTTGAGTCTCCAGAGGGGCCGCGAAGTGGCCGCCGGGTTTTCAATCTGGAGGAGAAGGGGGAATGGTCCGATATTCCCTTGGGGAGGATGCTGACATCAATGACCGCAGAACAGTCTAAAGCAGAACAGTCTGAAGCGGGCATAAATAAAAGATTGATGCGCGTGTGAGTGTGGTGCACTGCTGAGGTGTGAGTGTACTGTTGCGTCCTGCAGTGCCAGGCCCGCCAGACATCACATAGTCCCATCTGTGCTGCCCAATCCGTCATTCTTCTCGTGTGTTGAGTCCTAAGTGTAGATGTGGTGCCAGTGGTGTCTTGGGCTGGTAGCATGATAGCGTTGAAGTCGCCTCCAATTACTGTGAGGCCCGGGGGGAGGGAGGATATAGTGTCTACTGTGGTGTGTAGGGTGGGTGCAAGGGTCCTTGGGGGGACATAAAGTGAGATCAGGTTAATGGTCAAGTCCCCCAGGGTTCCAGTCAGGGCCATGAAGCGGCCTTGTGGGTCTCTGGTTACATGAGTGGGAGTGAGAGGGAGGGCACAGCACAGAAGGATCTTAGTCCCTCGGGATCCTCCCTCAAACCCAGAGTGCCAGACCCAATCAAATCCCTGGTGGGCAAGGAAGGGGCAATGGTTGCCCATGAGGTTGGTCTCCTGAAGCAAGAGATAATCAGGGGCCATCCTTTTAGAGTAGTCAGTACTGCTGTGTGTTTTACTTTGTCCAGGAGCCCATTTACATTCTAGGAGAGGATTTGTAGGGCTTGCCCCTGATATTGGTTCATGGCTATGTTGGGTGCGTGAAATTAGGGGGCAGCGGTCGAGAAGTAAGTGGGCCAGGGTGCCCAAAGTAGGCTCTGTCTAGGGGTCTTGTTATCTCATGTCGACAGTGATGCGTGCCTGCATCTGGTATAGTAAGGTGTATGCTGCATCTATGGAGCAAAACTAAGCTAAACCTGGGGACAACGGTCCAAACCCTTCCCACAACCAACCCCCCACCCCATATTTCTTGAATGGAAGCATCTGTCGCCCAAACTAGAACAAGGTGTAACAGGACTAAACTATAGGCTTAGTGTATGGGTTACGTGGTGGACCCCTCCATGAGGCAGGATGTGGTTGAGCTTCGGTCAAGTCACAGTAGTTACATTCGAGACATAGGTATTAAGAGCCATGATTAGCCAATGTCTTTCACAGCTGATTACACGGGCTGGCCCCAAATCAATGTACGTTAGATCATTGGGGTTTGAGATAGGTCGATGTCTTCTTCTTGTCTCACAATCAGCAGCCAGTGTGGTCTCTCCTCCTCTCCTGTCTGATCAGGTTCTTAATCCCGAGGTGGGTCTGTGAGATTCGGGAGCATGTGCAGTTCATTTGAGGTGCAAGCAGCAGCCGTGAGCAAGGTGGATGTTTCTCTGCAGTTGTTGCGGCCCCTGGAAGAGCGAGTGCGTCGTCTCTGCGGTCGGGAGTCCCCGGGCTGCATAGATCCAGAGCGCAACATGGGGGAGAGGTGGTGCCGCAGCTCTGGAGGGGACTCTCTTCAGTGGCCCAAGTCCACGCCTCCTCCGGAGTGTCATAGAAGAAGGTTTTGTTTTGGAAGACCACTTGTAAACAACAGTCGGTACTGGAGGTTTAGGGCCCTCAGTTTCTGTTTTACTTCCACGTAGGAGCGGCGTCTTGTCTGGACCTCTTTAGTATAGTCTGGGAAGATCCTGACCTTGTGGCTCTAGTAGGACAGGGTCGCCCGAGCATGGGCCGCCTGCCTGATGGTGTCCTTGTCTTTAAAGTTGAGGATTCTGGTAAGTATCGGCCGGTGTGGGGCACACGGTGGTGGCCTGGGGGCCAGGGCTTGGTGGGCGTGTTCCACTGTGAACCATGTTGAGAGTCCATCAGCAGGCATACATGACCTAATCCATATTTCAACGAAGTTTGCCACCTGCCCTGGCTCTGCTCCCTCGGGGATGCCCACCAGGCGTAGGTTGTTGCGCCGTGAGCGGTTTTTGGCATCTTCTGCATGCCTGTGGAATTCTTTTGTGTGGGATTGGAGATGCCAGACCTGCTCTTTTAGGCACTGAACATCATCCTCCACTGTGGATAAGCGGGATTCTGCCTCCGTGAGACGGGACGTGGCGTTGCGGAGGTCTGTTTGATGAGGGTCATGTCAACTCGCACCTCTCTGATTTTGCTCTCTACTGAGTCCTGTGAGGATCGTATGGCTTGCAAGATTGTTGCGAGATCTCCTTCAGGGAGGGTAGCCTTGCCATGGATTGCTTTGCCGGCCACAGTTTCGCTCGTGGTGTACTTCTCCATCTGGGTTTGCACTGCGGGAGGCTTGGTCTTGGGCAGGGACACTGCCGACTCTGCTGGCCGCAGCCGGAGCCTCCTCTACGTGGGCCCGGGGCCCTGTCTTCTCACCCCTAGGGTCTGCTGCACTATCAAAGAGGCCTCCTCCGGCCCCTCACATCGTCTTCACTCACCGGGGGGGCCCACTCCAACTGGGTCCACCGTGATGTCAGCTCGGTGCCGGGAGGCGCGGCCGATTGAGGGATGTTTCTCGGCACCTCGCCAGGCCTACTGCATCCGAGGCGCCAGCTTCTCTGTCTCTCGCTCGGCATCCACCATCTTGGATCGGGAGGAGCGTCAGGCCGCAGGGTGTTGTCTGTTTCAGTCAGCTACCAGAGTTGTCCAGGCGCGCCGTCGGGGCCACTACCGGCCTGGAGAGTCAGGTCCTCCTCGGTTGGGACTGTGTTGTGATCCTGAAGTTGTCAGAGCCCTTCCACAGTGTCGCCATTTTCTTCTGCGGGTGAGTGGCGATCAGGTCAGCACCACCGCCGGCGACTGCTTGATACCGTGATTTTGGGTCCAGCCCTCTGTTGGTGGTGTCGATGCACCGTGTGGGCCCGCTCTGGTGACTTTGGATGACCGAAGGTGTCTCAGGATGCACGCGGATGATGGAGGGGTCCAGAGCACTCTTAGAGTGCGACCGCCATCTTGATGCTCGAAGCCACGCCCCGAGTAATGGTTCTTTAAAGTAGTGCAATGTGTGTTATTCGCACAAAGTATTTAACTATTTAGTGCCACTGCTGTCTGTCAACCAAAGTAAGAGACCCTGGAGTGAAAAAAGGATTGCTTTGACCGTCCATCTGCTCTGGCAAAGCTATAATTGCTGTCTGCTGCTGCAACCCATTGCCCCCTACCCAGCCTGGTTGAAGAACTTTAGGCCAAAGACTCCTCTCAGCTTCAGAGAGAGGGAGCCGTGAACCGTGCCAAGCTTAAACATGACATACAACAATGTCTCAAAAGGGTGTTAATTGGAGGTCAGTTACATATAGCACAATTAATTGCTGAGAGTTGAATCAAAAAGGGGAGAAAACCAGGGAGACAAATTTCTTTTTGTAACATAAATTGTATTTTAGTGAATATACATATTTGACATACTAAGTTTCATATGATCAAACATATGGAAGGGTGGCACTGCGTTACATTGAATGACATGTAACCTGTGGGATACTGTGCACAAGTGCTCGTGAAGGATTGTGATGGCGCAAGTGACACGTGAGGAAGTATGTACAGCGATAGGAGAAAACAAAGATCCTAACTGACCTCAACCCATTCAGGACCAACATTTTCTTCTGGCGTCGTTACATAGACGATATTCTGCTCATTTGGACAGGAAATAATGAGAGCTTACAACAATTCGTGGATTGGCTGCACACCTGCCAACAACACCTTAAGTTCACAATTGACCCTAAAGAAAACCATTTACCATTCCTTGATCTTTCACTACAAGTAGAAGAAAACAAAATTGGCACGGCATTGTTCAGAAAACCGACTGAACGAAATACCCTATTGCTATACTCCAGTTACCACCCACGGGGATTACGTGATGGCTTATCCTTCGGGCAGTTTTTACGGATCCGCCGCAACTGCAAATGGAGGAAGGACTTCTTCAGGGAAGCTACGGTCCTAACTGCAAATCTCATTTCCCGTGGTTACCCGAAGAAACTAGTATCCAGAGCACGCAAACGTGCATGGTACAACCACCGTGACACCTTGCTCACACTCAAAGAAAAGAGGGTCAACTCACGCATCCCTTTTGTCTCTACTTTCTCCCCCACTAGAAATAAACTTTCAAAAATCATTAAAAGAAACTGGAATACACTTGCTCCTCTAAACATATTCAACAAACCTCCATTGTTCTCGTACCGCAGAGGAAAAAACCTTTCGGACCACCTGGTACAGGCCATTACATGGCCACAAACGAAGACCAGAGACGAGTCTGTAAGGGGCCCATGGGGCCTGCCGCCTCTACTTGGACACTACAAATGTCAAAGATGTACAGCCTGTCCCACTTCACTCAACACGAAATACTTTGAGTACAACGGACAGAAACACCAACTAAGATCTCTCACCAACTGCAGATCCCAAAATGTAATCTACATAATACACTGTCCTTGTAATCTTCTTCTCTACGCCCCTCTACCTCCCAGACAGCCAGGTGGTTCTGTGCCACCGACACGGCGCAATTTAGGACACGCCAGCCAATGTATGCCGTTCTTCTCTCCTTGAGGCCGGAGGGCTTGAGTGCAATTAACTGCCACAGCCGGCATACTCGAGCAGAAAGGGCACACACGTTAGGGGTCTACGCCTCCCCTCTCTTCTACTTATCAGGCTTACTTGCTTTTTAGGTAATCTGACAAGCAGCCTCTGGGTTTCTCGCGACTGGGAGCGATAACCCTTGTCTTCTGTTGGACTCCTTGGGACCCTGAATTACGTCCCTGCCAGTAAGTTCCGGGAACTTGTTCCCTTTAATCAACCACCACTGCCCCCCCGCCCCCTTCGTTCCCTCGCTCAATTATTCCTTCTCTTTTCCCCCAGACAGTACTTCCGCAGGTCCTAGCATTCCTGCCCTGGACTGTGCCCCACCTGGATCTTTGACAGTGCGCCCCCTCGCGTAAGTCTTCTTCCCGCGTTGGGACTAGCGCTTTTTTTCCGCACAATCCTTCTCTGAGCCTAGTCACGTGGTATATATCAGCGGCGACCATTCTCCCCTGTCTTCCTTCCCTCCCCCTTACCCCCCCCCCCCCTATTTTCCTCCCCTACTTGGGCTCATTTTTTCAAGTAATTCCTTCACTTTCTTCTTTCTGTCCCTCTCTTCTTGGTCCACCACAGAGTGATCATGTGTACACAGATATATGTATATCCCTTTATCCCCAGCACTGCCATATAAATAACAGTAACCTGGTCCTGATGATGGCCTAACACCTCTACAGGCCGAAATGCAGTCAACTTTTACAGCGGAACTCTCAGCGCTCCCCTCAAGGATACCCCACTTGACTAATTTTGTATTGATTACCAATTATTGTTTGGGTATCCTAACTATGTAAATTTTTATTTTCACTTGTTCTTTCTTGCGCCCTTCCCTATCGCTGTACATACTTCCTCACGTGTCACTTGCGCCTTCACAATCCTTCACGAGCACTTGTGCACAGTATCCCACAGGTTACATGTCATTCAATGTAACGCAGTGCCACCCTTCCATATGTTTGATCATATGAAACTTAATATGTCAAATATGTATATTCACTAAAATACAATTTATGTTACAAAAAGAAATTTGTCTCCCTGGTTTTCTCCCTTTTTGATTCAACTCTCAGCAATTAATTGTGCTATATGTAACTGACCTCCAATTAACACCCTTTTGAGACATTGTTGTATGTTATAGATGATTGCCCTAGTCTCCTTATGGTATATGGGCTACCTCCTGTAGTCTGATACTGCTTAAGCTTAAACATGAGGCAATATCTTACTAGGTGTTATAGGTATAGGAATTAATCCCAGGTTTTCTAGTTTCACATTGTGCAATTCAGCCACTGGATGTATATTGTAATTGTATTTATATAGTGTCTACTACCTCTGATGAGGCGTTGAAGCGCTTCTCTGCGATTAGAATGCTACTCCGGCACCCAAAGGATTAGTGGTGGATTAGTACAAGGAAATATAAGTTGTTCATTTGAGCAGTGAACATTTGAGTCTATTGGATTGAATAGGATAGAGGAAGGAAGAGTATAGAAAGTGTTATTTGAGAGCTCATCTTAGTTAGATAAAGTTTGGGATGAGTCAATGGAGGGATAAAGTAGAGAAGAGTCTCGAAAGAGTTATTGAGATACCATAGCAGTAAACTGAGGTTTGGGAGGACTCAAAGGAGGGGTACAGGAGGGAAGAGTCTAGAGAGGTTATTAGAGGGTTCATGTGTATTCATGTTATATTTATGACATGGCAATGGAAATATATAAATGCAAAACATGTTCTAATAAAACTATATATTTAGTTCAGCACACAGGTCAAATTGAACCTTATTATAACACCAACGTGCAATTAACTAGAGAAACCACTGCGCACTGAGTTTCTGTCATTTTACAGAGGAAATAACCTGAACACACAAGGCCAATTGAATCAGATTCCATCACGCCATGTAGACTGAACCCCATGTCCTCTTGTTAATAATTATTTAGGAACGAAAAACAGCGTGGCATAAGCTCTATTTACTGCTCAACTGCGTAACATCCTCTTTATTTATTTTCATTATTATTATTATAATTTTTGAGGGATAACTAACTGGGTACTCAACAGTACTGAAAAAATAGGCCCCCACACAGGCGAGGTTTCCGCATACCATAGTTTAAAATTTAAGATGGTTGGTGTGAAGAATCCTCTTACGACTCCATGCCCCATCAAAGCTACTAGGAACTTGAATGTTAATTTAAAAAAACGTAACGCCTGAGTAGCTTTGGTGAGTGTTTTGTAAATATTGCAGAGCATAATACGGTTTCGCTGCTGGTTTCAGGACATCCACTCAGCAGTCCTGGCTACTAACACCTTGGCAGCTACCGGTTGCTATGGTGTACTCCAAGGCCCAACCTCTACTTGAAAGTGTGACTCACTGCACAGGTGTGAACAAAGAGAACCCCCTGTTGTGAACAAAACTGATCTCATGCCCTTCTCTTGAACTGTTACTTGTTTACGAGTTGTGAATGGTTTCTACCGGATCCATTGGTGCCAGATGGAAATTTGAGGACGAGACTATAAAGGGCTTGGGGACAGGAGGAGCACTAAAATCCCACTTGATGAATTTGAAACCAATAACCACATCCAATCTGCAAATGGCATCCACCTCATAGCATAGGTAGGCTCCAAAATGGCAGATGCTGTACGCAGGAAAAATATTTGTAATTTGCCTGGAATTTTCAGCAGGGGTTCTATAGGCGTGTTGCAAATTGCACAATAAAATGGCCTCTTTCACTAGGCCGTGCCTGTGTAAACTAGGGTACTGTAGCAGTTCCCGCTGAATACCCGACCCAAAGGCCAATATATAAAGATCCATCACTTCTTGCTCCTGTACAGGGCTTGGGACATTTTTGATGACGGGTTTACTTATGTATTTCTCCACAATCCACTGCGTTCACCAGTCCAGTGTGAGGAGCTACTCTTGGAAATGGAGGTGCTCGAGGTCAGTGGGTGTGGATTGCTACACGAC
The DNA here is from genome assembly GCA_963921515.1 of Calotriton arnoldi. Classification (NCBI taxonomy): domain Eukaryota; kingdom Metazoa; phylum Chordata; class Amphibia; order Caudata; family Salamandridae; genus Calotriton; species Calotriton arnoldi. The sequence continues at coordinate 290,456 of CAWUFW010010807.1, read as the reverse complement.
CTATGAAGCATTTTCAGAGAAAGAGCCAGAGTCGACAGAAGCATCACCTAATTTCAAAGTAACATAAAAATCACTTATTTAAATACAGCACATGAGACGCGTAGAGAGGGATGTAATTGTGCAATGAGAGAAACGTGAGAGGCGCGGTTCTGAAACAATGCTCTTGTCTGAAACCTGAAATAACTATTTACATTTTAACACCTTTTTGTAATTGTAGGGCATTAAATGTACCAAAACAAAAATGTGGAAATGTTAAAGGAAAAAAATATCTACTACCGGGAGAGGCTCTCTGAAGCTTGCGCAAAGTTCTGCGCTCTTCGAGGGCACTTGCCTATTCCGTATTTTTCCAGGCTCTTCAGGGGCTGTTCCCTCCGATATGAGCGCTCTAGCCAATCAGTGCCCAGATTGTGTCCTTAGGACTACCTCAACAGAGTGGGCCCTCACACCTCCTCCAGAGTCTGCGCACTGCCTGCCCTCCCTGTACCTAACCTTACAGTTCCACTTTTATGGGGCTCCCCCGGGAGAAGGCCAGGCCTAGTTCTGTCCCTGGAGCCAGCCTATTGTCCGCTCAATGGCTACCCGGAGAGTCCCAGCGCTCCCAACAGTTAGCCCTCCTACACTTGCAGGGTGCCCCAGAAGCCTGCCACCTCTCCTTATCCTGTCTAGCGCTCTTGTCCTTTCCAGGGCTCCAAACTCGTGTCCCGGAAGTCAGCCTACTGTCCTCCACAGAATCACATTATCATATGCTGTGTAGCCTGGCAGGGGAGCTGAAGGCAGTGGCACTAGTCTGTATTCAGTCGCCCCTGACCCTGTGCTGCCAGGGGACAGGCCGCTTCATCTTATACAAGGGACACAGTGGCCACAACACAGATATACATAGCAGTTTGAGCTGCTGAGAGCTCGGTTGAATGAAGATAGGCAGACCTGCTCCTTGAAGTCCGATGCTGCGGCTGCCGCCAATGAGGTGGCACTCACTCACTGTCTGTATCTCTCTAGTAGTGTGAAGAGTCCGACGAGAGACAGACAGAGTCAGTGACGCGATGATGGATGATGACAACAATTTTGCAAAATGCAATGCAAATCAGGCGCCGATCCCAGCCTGTGACCACACTGCCAGAGAGCCCCCCTCTCCACCAGGGCCGGACTGGCCGTAGCGGGCACCGGGCATTTCCCCGGTGGGCCGCCAGGGTGGGGGCCGGTTTTGGGCCCCTAGGGGGCCGTTTTTGTTACCGGGGGCCGGCAATATCGCCCCCCTGTAACAAAATCAGCCGAAACCAGCCCTTGCAAACAGCTCGGCTGCACCCCCCTTGCCACCCAGGGGGGCCGGCCGAGCAGTTTGCCAGGGCCGATTTCGGTTCCCAGTCTGGCCCTGCCCTCCACCCACGTGACTGCTTTTAATAGAGCACCGCAGTGGATGGCCAGTGCCGTCATGGGTAGCGCTCTCGTGCTACAAGATTTTGGGCCCTGTCACTCAAAGAGACTGTGTACAACTCCCTTGTGCACCACTACTCTAGGGTGGCAAGTTTGGCAACAGCAGCAGGTGCGCTTGCAGTTACACATACACACACTGCTGCCTTCAGCAGTGTGTGTATGTGTAACTATCACACCGGTGCTGTGTCCTCCTCCAATGATTTCTCAGCCATGCATAGCCCTTCGTGTTTTTTGGCCGCTGACATTCGTGCCACTGCCCACCACTCACAGTCTCAGAGTGAGAGGCATCAACTTTACGCAACAGAAATGCATCATCTCCATGGCCATTGGCTACCTGTTTGCGCTGCAGTTCCTGGTTGGTCAGCTGGTTGGTTGCCATCCCTGCTGCCCTGCGAGTGTCTGTCTGTCACAGACACAGTGTTGGCACCGTCCCAGCTAAAAATGTGCACACAACTGGCTAAAATGAGCCCAAAAAGTAGCCATCCGCCAGGTGGATTTTTTTCCCACACAAATGGAAAAAATGTCACTCATTTGTGCGGGGAAATAGCCCAATCTGGCAACACTGGCAATCACGCGCTGGTGCGGAGGCAGGAGCGCGAGTCCTCTGAGCGCTCTCTTCTTTGTTTTAAAAGTCAGAACTACCCTCGTCGATGCAGGGAGCAGGACTACAAGTCATCTGAGCGTCCACTCTCTGCTGTAATACCAGAAATGCCCTTTCCAGTGCAGGGAGCAGGAGCCTGACGCCCCGTTGGTAGTTTTAGAGCTCACATGGTGCTGTGTGAGTTACCAAAGGGGACGAGGATTTGGTAGCCCTGAGACCTTGTAAAAGAACAGGAGGCAAGCTAACAAGCCTTTGGATTCACTCTGGGCTTATCATACACTCCAACAATTTGGAAAAGGAAAGTCGGAGATTTAAAAAAAAAAAAAAGAATGTATTCTCATATTGACTGCCTGCATTGGGTCTATCGGTGTGTATGGGACTTGCAAGTGGGTTGCTGCAGGATCGGAAATCAAAAATTCAAATCTACGTTTTTGTTATACCTGTCAGGAGCACAGATAAAGTATGACAAAAATGTTGTTCTCTTGCTTGCAGGAGCAGGTTACGAGCAGTGCATAATCCGAGTCACACAATACTGGTCCCTGCCATCTGAAGGCCTCTGAGGAATCAGGTTTTTGGATGCAGGAATCGGGAAGTGAGAGTCTAGCTTTGAAATCGGTAGTCTCCTGCCTGAATCGAGATGGTTGGCATGTACGGGTTATTTCTTGTAGTCTTCCAGTAGGACTAAGGTCAGCAGGCATCAGAACGGCTCCACAGAGCAGCAGCTCCTAGGAGCAGCCAGGTACAGCAGAGGGGCTATCTTTCCAGCCCAGCAGCCTGTACTCTAAGCAGAGATTCTCTCTGGTTCAGTAGTGTACTGAAAACATGGGGTTAGAGCCCCTGTACTTATACTCAAAATGTCTTTGATGTGGAGGTAACTTCAAACAAACTTTAGAAGTGCACCCCCATTCAATCCCAGCCCTGGCTCCAGACACACTACAGGGGGGTGAAGACAGCATTGTGAGAGGACAGGCACAGCCCTATTCAGGTGTCAGTGACTACTCTTCCCTCCACTCTAGCTCAGGAAGACCCATCAACCTGGTGACGGGCCACTAGGAGATGTGGGGCACACCTCAGTTCCCTTTGTATAGAAAGAGAAGAGCAGCAGACTCACAACAGAGTATTGGGGAACATCAAAGCAGAATAGTAGAAGGAAGAGTGGTGCGCTGCCAGTCTTGTGCAGAGCAAAGTGCGTCATGGTATTTTTTTTTTACATTTTAAGTGAATTTTATTTGTTATATGATGAACATAATTTCCAACCATCGTTGCTCATGGCCTTTGTCCGTGTGCAGTAGAAGCTGGCCACAAGGCCTAACTTGTCAAAGTCTAGACCATGTAGCCAACCAAAACTGCGTAATCCAGTCCACAGCTTTGGATGGTACCTGTGGAGGTTTGAGTGCAGAATGCATCCCACAGCTGCTGCTCAGTGCTCAAGGACATGCACAGCGAGAGTTGGCTGCTTTTTGGTGCGCAGGGGTGGTTGCCCCCCTCCCGCCCCCAGAGGGTTAGGTAAAGCTCCTATCCACAGGTTAGGGCTCGCAGGCAAAACCTGCTGCATGAAGACAGCATTGTGAGAGGACAGGCACAGCCCTATTCAGGTGTCAGTGACTACTCTTCCCTCCACTCTAGCTCAGGAAGACCCATCAACCTGGTGATGGGCCACTAGGAGATGCGGGGCACACCTCAGTTCCCTTTGTGTGTGACTATCTAGGGTGAATGCGCAAACAGTTCTTGTCAGTCTAAACCAGATGTTAATTGGAGTCAGGCTACAAAGCACAAAGAGTCATAAGCACATAGAAATGCCTACTTTCTAAAAGTGCCATGTCTAAAGTAGTAATGAAAAATCCACCTACACCAGAAGGATTTATCACCACTAATCCAAACATGGCAATGCTACTCCTTTCAGATCAGAAATTACCACAGAAAAACATATCAGGAAATTCCCAATGCAAACCTAAGAGAGGGGCAGGCCTCACAGCAGTGAGAAACCCAATGGGCTGCTTATCACTACAAGGCCATGTCACACAATAAAGGCACATGTCCTACATTTTACCTGCACAGCACCCTGCCCAATGGGCTACCTAAGACCTACCTTAGGGGTGACCTATAGGTAGAAAACGGGGTGTTTCAGGCTTGGCAAGTAACTTTAAAGGCCAAGTCAATGTGACAGTAAACTGCGCATGCAAGCTCTGCAGTGACAGAGGCCTGATACAGGTTTGAAAGGCTACTTCTGTGGGTTTCACAAGCAGCACATTTAATTTACAGGTCCTGGGTATATGGGACACCACTGTAAAAGGGACTTACAGGTAAATTAAATGTGCCATACAGGTGGAAGCCAATCATACCAAGTTTAAAGGAGAGAGCACATGCACTTTAACACTGATTAACAGTGGCAAAGTGCCCAGAGTCCTAAAGTCAACCAAAACAGGTCAGAAAAATAGGAAGAAGGCGGCAAAATGTTTGTGGATAACCCTGCAAAAAGGCCCAAGTCCAACAGTCAGGCATGAAAAAGCAGTGCGCAAACAAAAACAATTTCAGTTTTGGATGTTTTAAGGTGAACGGAGTGGAATGGCATCCAGGACTGGACCTCACACAAGCATTCAATTGTTGCTAAGAGAAGGGTTAAAACTGGAGAGGAAAAGAAAGATCTGGGAAACCTCTGCATAGAAGTGTTAGGAAAGTTTAAAAGTAGAGCTCAGAGAAGCCAGTAAGTTTTTATAGAAAGAGAAGAGCAGCAGACTCACAACAGAGCATTGGGGAACATCAAAGCTGAACTAGTAGAAGGAAGAGTGGTGCGCTGCCAGTCTTGTGCCGAGCAAAGTACGTCATGGTATATATTTTTTTTCATTTTAAGTGAATTTTATTTGTTATATGATGAACATAATTTCCAACCATCGTTGCTCATGGGCTTTGCCCGTGTGCAGTAGAAGCTGGCCACAAGGCCTAACTTGTCAGAGTCTAGACCATGTAGCCAACCAAAACTGTGTAATCCAGTCCACAGCTTTGGATGGTACCTGTGGAGGTTTGGGTGCAGAATGCATCCCACAGCTGCTGCTCAGTGCTCAAGGTCATGCACAGCGAGAGTTGGCTGCTTTTTGGTGTGCAGGGGTGGTTGCCCCCTCCCACCCCCAGAGGGTTAGGTAAAGCGCCTGTCCACAGGTTAGGGCTCGCAGTCAAAACCTGCTGCATGCGGCCAAAGGCTGGGTGCAACTGGGGTTGGCCATCAGCGAAAGGTTGGGGACAGTGCCTGGCCGCGGCACATCTTGTGCAGCTAAAATTAATTAATCTTTCAAAAATGGTTACAGCTCAGTGATATGTTCCTATCATTTTATTCATTATAGCCCTAGCTGCATGCAGGGCTGCCTTTAAAATTAACCTTGTTTGTGGAATGGCTATAGTAGGTATGTTCATCACTCAAAGCAGTCACCAACGTCCCTTCAGACTTACTTTTACAATAATATGGTCCACTCTTCTTGACTTGCCAATGTTTCAGCACAACTAAATTCATGGTAGTGTCTATCATCGGGTATACCTTAGAGTCCATTCAGCAGTCTGGAGGACTGAGAACTGCACTAATGCAAGCTATAGGGGAAAGCAAGCACCACAATATGACATTCTGGGGCTGACATATCTCATTGCAGAATGGCCGGTTGGGTACTGTTAGTGGGGTTTTTCCAGTTTGAATAACAATCACTGTATCACCACCTTAGGCCATTAGTGCTTTCTTGTATTTTAAAGGTGCTGAGGAATGTTCCACCTATGAATCTGTGTTTTCAATACCATAAATATATTTTGCAAAGTATTCTTTGTTTAATGTAGTTTCTGATGACTTTTTCCGATAACTCTACTGCTTTATGAGCACATGAATGAGAGCACTTGTGTAATCCTCTGTTCCGCAAAGACAGATTCAAAGCACTGACCCAGGGGAGATCCGCTGAGCTAGAAAGGAAATGGGAGCTATATGACCAACAAATTTAAAGTGATGAAAGAAAGGTACTTTTTGGAATAGTCTCCCCTCCCAGCACCCAGCAGCAAAAGACCATATCTTGTTCTAGAAATCACTATGGATCTTGATCCTACACTCTAAATTTTGTCTGAGCTGTATACTCTCTTTGTTATGGTCATGCACGGCAGCACCATAACTGCGACTAGATTGTGGAAAAATAAGATGGATCTCTATGTCTCACCTAAGGTTGGATGCATTGCTCAGGAATCTTTTTCAAGTACTTGCAAAAAATTATTATTCCATCCCTGAAAAACTATTGAACTAGGACAAATTCACTATACAGTTAATAGTTAAGATAAATCCAACAACTTGCCACTAATAACTATGACAGGAAAGAAGTTATTAAACTTTCTTTTCTTAGAGCCAAAAACCAGCTTTCCGGCTGCCTGCTCCTGATTGGCCAGCCTGTCCCAGGCTGAGCCAGAACTCCTTGATGAGATGTGAAGTGTCCTGTCGGAGTAGACAATGATTTTTCTGTGGGTAGAGAACTTTAGCTGCGGAAGTCAAAATACAGGAACAGGGTGGGGTAGCCAAACTAGTCTTCAAAGGGAGAATGACAGTTTCAGACCAGCACAGGCTGACCTCCACATCCTACACCCCCAGCCACAACACACAGGAGTCTCAATAATTAGATTAGTCAGGGGGTTGGGAGGGGTGTGTTAGTGAAATTTAGTCACACCAGTGGGTTGGCTAAGCCAGATCTAACCCCAAAGGAGAGACTTTCTCCATGTCGGATTTTGAGTGAATGGTGCTTTTTGGGACAAGAATATGCCACACTTTGGAGGAAGTGGTCATACACCTCGGTAGTACCCTGCATTCCATTGGTCAAGGGTTCCCCCCTGCCTGATGCCCAGAAAATGTGAGTAAATATGGGAGAGCTGCATAGCTGCTCAGATCTGCTGCCTGAGACTACAAGGAGAAGAAGGAATGCCCTGCTGTAAACCTGATCTGCACCCCAAAGGTCTGCGCTCTGAAGTACTACACCTGCTGCACATTCTGGGACTACAGCCCTAAGGACTTTGCCTCGCTTTAAGAAGGATTAAGGAGTGGACTCCCTGAATGCTACAGGTTAACAGAGACCACCTGCATCATCTCCACCAAGAAGTCCCCATCTTGGAGTACATCCAGTGGATTTTTAAGTATTTGGCCAGGCAACATCCCAATGACCATCTCAGAGATTCTAGACCCTTGGTGTTGTGAACACTTTGAACCCTCAAGGAGACCTTCTGGAAGAAGATCCAGAAGTTAGGAGCAACTTTTTAAAAAAGGCTTCCTAAACTGACTAGGTGCATTGTGGGAGTTGTAGTCTCAGACCCCAAGAGGCAAACCAAAGCATCTGAACCCTTGGCTGGTGATGTAGGCCACTTTCCTGCATCAAGAAACACTTCTAGAAGTAAGTGTAAAGAACTCTTGACTTTGTCCTGGTGCAGCACGACCTTTTTTGTAACCCTTTGAGCGCTATTTGCTTCTAAACGTTAGTTTTAAATTAAATTTTTTTAAATTCATATCTCTGCTTCCTTACATTGAATGTTTGTCATTTTGGCGCCTATTTGTTCATAAAAATATAAGCTATTTTTATAAATTAGAGTTGGAATTGTATTTTTTGGTGAGTTATACTTATTTAATGTATTGGTGTTTTTAAATGCTTTACACACCTGTCTCCTAAATTATGCCTGCATGCTCGTCACCACCTACCAAGGGATGAGCAAGGGAATAATCTATTGAGACCTTGACTGAACCTTTTATTGTATTTGTAGTCTTATTACTAGTGGTAAGTCACTACTTATCACTACTAACAATCCACTTTCAACATTAGATATCTGCCTTGCTTTAATAACTGAACGATATAATAAAATATTTCTACCTGGTAGACGTTGCTGTATCTTCCTTCAATATAGTTGCGTGGCGCCAGCTTGAAAGAGAAATATTGACATAGTAATAATAAAATCATTCTCCCTTATTTTATCATCTAGGACCTATCTTTTCCAATGGATCGCGATGGAAGGAGATCCGTCGTTTTTCTTTATTGACCCTACGGAATTTCGGAATGGGGAAGAGAAGCATTGAGGAACGGATACAGGAAGAAGCCCGCTATCTAATTGAAGAGCTGAAAAATACTAAAGGTTCATCTTTTTTTATCATGCTGGATGAACACCCTGGAGTTGAGAAATTAATTGCATAAGTATTTATTTGCTTGGATCTGTGCTTTTGATAGCTCAGAAACGACATGTTTAATTTTGATATGTTCATTAAGATGGATGCATTTTAAAGATTATTTTAAATAATGTGTAATAATAATCTCCAACATTTTGATTTTCATCTACATTGACAAGAGAGTGAATCATTTTGCTGTTGGTATACATTAGTGGCCTTATTAAAAAAGAGCTATCCATGCCTTCGTCATCTAAATGAATAAATTGTGCCCCCCGATCCTTAATGCTTCTGTCAGTGTAGGTTTCAGTGGGTAATAGATTAGAGGAATTAAAACAATTATGCGAGAGGACTATTGAAAGTCCAGCATACCCATGTTACATAATATTAAGTGCACAAATGTAAAAGACTTTGGCCACATTTAGAGGCGAGCTGTGGAACATCTGTCAAAGAGCAGTTGATCTACTATCTGTATTATCTTGCAGTTCTTCAAGAGTTTTAAGAGATGGGGTGAGCCATGGTTCTGGGAGTTGGGCCTCCACTGTCTCGCTGGTGGAACTGTGACCGAAGGCTCATTGGTCAATCTAAAAAAGGACATCTGTCCTATTGAGGGCAGTGTTTCATTGTACATTTTTCGCAGGCAGTCCTAAACTGGAAATCCAAGAAATGGCTCCCTCTTGCAGGCAGAAAATCTGGCATTTAGAGGACATTTCTTTTTTGCTTTAAAAAAAAAATCTTTGCTCAGGGGACGCACTAGAAATGACACTCACTCAGCAAAGCTTTTGTGCCTTCAGTGGACCCATTGAGACTGTAACATTGTTAAAGGCACAGAGGTTCGCAAATTCAATGCTTTTGACCTCACACTTTTTATATAAATAAGTAACAAAACCTATAAGCACAACATAACAGCAAAACAATAAATAGAAAATTCATAGTTGTCTCTTTCATAGTATTAAATGTAATGTAATATGTAATGTCATGTAAGACTGAATTTTAGAAAAATGCCCCATATTGCGTGACTTGCCCCACTTTTTGGTATATTTAAATGTGGGTTTTAGACTCTGCACGATGAGACACTGCTGTGCAATGCCCACTGTTTTGCTCTGACCCCTAAAAACATGTCGAACTGGTATACATCTAATTGCATATTTAACTGACCTAAAAGTCCCTAGCAGGAGCGGCCCGTGCAGGTAAGAGTGGTGAGGCGGGATGGCAGGGAGTCTACAGACGATCACAAGGTGAAAATAAAAACACTTACCTTGAGCTTGCGGGTAAGTGTTTTTTATTTTTTTTAATTTATTTTCCCTCGTTGTCTGTTGGCTCCCCACCTCACCCTGCCCAACCACTCTTACCTGCACGGGCCGATCCTGGTGCCTTGCACATGATACAAAGGGCACCCAGGGACAGTAAGTTAAGTGTTATTAATGTACTGCAGGAGGCATTGTTCCACCTACTAGAGTGACAGTCAAAACATGCCTGCTGGCCTACCATTTTAGCCTTGCTATGTAGTTTTTAAACTGCAAATTTGACCTGTCAACCTAACTACTTTTCACAGACCTAGACCATCCTTTTAAATAATATTAAGTCACCACTAAGTAGGCTTTGCTGCCCATAAGGCAGGGTTTATGGTATTTAAAACTAGGACATATAAAACTTTAATGTTAAACGTGTCCATCCAGCCAGTGAAATGCCACTAAAGCTATTTTCACTATAGCCAGGTTCGCTGCTCCATAGTAAAGCACTGGGGTACAATAACCCATTTAATAGCGTTATCTCCAACTAGGGAATACCTACAAATTTCACTCTTGGACTTTTTGACATTTTAACCACATGCCCAATTTACTGATGAAGTCAGATTTGTAATAAATATATTTATTTATACACGTACTTTTAGAAAGTTAGCTTTTCCCTGCCTAAAGCCTCTTGAGGCCTATTTGCATGAGCACACACTGCCACCTGGCAGCTGAAAAGCCTCCCCGATGAGGTCTGCAAACTGCTCATATAGCAGGACAAAGGCCTTTGATGTGGGGAGATGTTCTGTTGCTCTGGCAGGAAGACCATCTGGGTTGTGCCCAGGGGACATGATGAACATCAAAGAGGTCTACCTTGCCATAGGCACATGTTAGCTGACACCTGAGCAAAGCCCTTCTTTGTTCCCCCAGTCAGACAGGCATCAATCCCAGTGGGAGAGGAGCTACCCCCAAATCTGGTTTGAAGTGACCACATTTGCTCATTTTCCTGGTCACATGGGTGAGCACACACGCTCTGCACAAGGTGGAAGGGTTTCACCATCTTGGATTTGGGCAGAGAAGGGCACTGTGGGATTGTTTGCAGTAGGCCACACAGGAACTGCTGCAAAATTGGGTAGGATTACTCCTGGGAACATTTTCCCTATTGGTCAGGGAGGGGCCAAGAGACTATCACACCCACAAGCTAGTACCAGGCATACATGTGGCACCCCTGGGAACCCTTTTCAGAATACTACTGGACCTGTGGAAGACAGAAGAAGGATTGCATCTGCTGTTGAGACCTGTGAGAAAACCTGAACGGCTAGACCTGCTCTCACTTGTGCCCACCTCCTGTGTACACAGCACATGCTTGAGTATAGGCTTTCTGACATCGACTACACTCCTGGGTCAAAAACCAGATACCATCATAACACCAAACAGCACTTCTGAGCATGATGAAATACAGATTTGGATTGAGAGAGGTTATTCAAACCCCCAACAAGACAATGGAGGGGGTGTCTCATTACAGGCTACCACAGGACAAGCTGAAATTGCACTCCATGCTCAGCATATATGTGGAGGAGAATGACCAGATAGTACCCCCACCCAAATACTTTGGGCAGCAGGAAAAGCATGTATTGCGAGCAAATAATGCTCCTCACAAGAAAGGGAGAATTAGAAGAGCAAGTGACAGCACTAACCCTCACTTACATGAACACACTTCAAGGGGGAGCTTTGTAGGCTACTAAAACTAAATAGGATCTTAATCAATTTGCTCATCTGTAAAGCAGAAACTATGCAATATAATTAAAGCAACAACATTGTGAGAAGGGGGAGAAGGTGGGATGCTCATTAGCCATACCGTTGGGACAGCAGTAGGCACTGCAATCTATCCCAGTGATCAGGATCCCACAAGAATTAATACCTGCACATCCTATTGACATTTGTAATACACTTAGAGACTTTTATCAGGCGTTATACTCCACCGAGTGGAGTATGAGCAAAACTCATTCTCAAACTCCCAAGCCGCACCCACATTACGCCACGCCTCAAGAAGCCTCACTGACTCGCAATCCACAATACATAAACAGGCACATACACTTCCACCAGCTCACCAGAAACCTACCCTTTGCCTCACTCTCACTCGCTCACACTCCCCGCATCCACAAAAGCAGAGCAGGAGGTCGCTCTTTCTCCTCCATAGCACCCAAAACATGGAAAGACCTCCCTCAACACATCAGAGCCTCCACCTCAATTCTTGAATTCCGCAAGAAGCCAAAGACCTGGCTTTTCGACTAACCTGAGTGAGCCACATACCTACACATCTGCCAAATCACCTGGATACCCTGACAAGTGAGTAGTGTGCTCTACAAATCGACTTAACATAACATGACAAAACATAACACAAGTGGACTCCAAGGGTTAGTTGGCTGACCTCCTGTTAAGCTACAGGGACACAACACGCTGCTAGAAAACATTTTCTTGAAGAGATTATATGACCAGTTTCAAATGGACCTGACCTGGATCCTGCTGGTGGCTTCTGCTGGTGTGAGCCTTGACCCCCAACTACTGGATACAAAGTTCTCTGGATGACCAGGACCAACCTGCCAAGTCAATCCGATGAAGGTGCTTTGCAGCTGGGCAAAATAATTTGGTTCCTCATGCTCTGAACTTTTATGCAGCAGCATCCGTTTCAGCACCCACCAATATTCCAATTTCTCACAAAAGCTATTTAAACATTTGTTATTTCATCTATCGCAACAAAGGTGAGGTCACAAGAGTTTGATTTGGTGTGCAGGTCATGGTTTGCTTAGCTATTGTGTATTATGGATTCTGGTCCTTACCATAATTTATTAATTTTCGTTTTCTTTGTGGATGTAATTGATAACCATTCCTGCACCTTAACTGTGTATGGGTTTCTGAGATCACCACATCTTCATTCATATCACAGATGGCATTGTTGCACCTGACAAAGACAAGTATAGAAGAAAAACACAGTTAGATAAACACAGATTGGATTGGGCTCATGCCTGGCTGAGGCTATGGGGCCAACACTTGCTGCACATGTATAAAGGCAGTGCGCAGGAGGGGTTGGCTACCCTGCTACAATTGAGTGTAGAGCTTCACAAGAGGACAGTCCCTGTGACCAACTCCAACTATGCACAGTTTGACCACTCACTGCTGGTTGGGCACAAGGCCTTCCCTGATGCTCTGCACACAGTCCCCACTGCACACGGCCATTGGCCCAACTTTTGTGATGAACTATCTATAGGGGGCAAACCTACACTGCAGTGATGTAAGTGGCAGTGTGGTGAATCTCAGAAATTCGCAAAAGAGTAACAAGGCACCCATAATCTGGAACAACATTCCCATACCCATCAGATACATCCCAACGCTGCTACAGTTTAGAAAATATTTGACCATGCACCTCTTTAAAGAACACTACATCACAATACATTAATAGTCCACAACGCAGCTACCTCTCTTGTCACTCATTGACTTTATGCATGTCTTTAAACCTGTACAACACTCCACTGCCTTTTGGCTACTTTTGAACTATAGAATTACCCCATACATGCATACATACCTTAATAGGGCATTACCTAAGAAGGTTGCAGACAGGTAGGACATCCTGGAACAGGGGCTCCTGGGTAAATTTACAATAAACCAAGTTTAAAGTGTTACAAAAGGAGGTGGTGTACTGTAAAGAAATACTAATTGAGTGGTAAAATGTCTCCATTCATTAGCTAGTGCACTGGATAAATCTTGTACTTAAACTTCCACCTCCTTCAAACATTCCTGTACCTAAGAATAATAGACAGAAAAAAGAATGCCCACCTGTAAGAAAAAAGACTTCTGACTCCTGCTTGAAGAAGAGGATGACCAAATGACTCGGAGACTCCTGACTCTTGCTGACACCCAGGGACTAAAACTGCCCACAAAGGATAAAGTGGTTGGCCTTCTGTTTGCCTGCATTAGGTACACAGAAAAGAAAAAGACTCCTGACTCTAAAAGTGTCCTGTTAACCACACAAAACTGACTTCAGCCAGAGACCTGGCCGAAGAGAGACCGGTCAACTAGAAGCCTGCCCTTAGGAGCCTAGGGTGAAGGTCTGGCCAGACTAAACTTTCTCAGTAGTTGGAGAAAAGTGGGATGGAGGACTGGAACAAGGTGCTTGCCCCGGTCTTACAAGGTGGTCAAGGAACAAGGTTCTTCTCACTCAGAATTTTTTACCCAACTCACAATAGCTTCTACTGGATTGCATGGTGAAGGTATTCATACCCTGCGTGGCTATAATTTACAGTCTTGCCCTTCTGGGTCCGTATTACGTATTGGCATTGTTTGCGCCCGGCGCACCCTTGAAAATGTGAGCCGGGCGCAAACAATGCCAATGTACCCCATTATGGTGAATGCGCTGACCTGGGCGCAGCGCATTCATTTGAAAACACGGATCAGCTGCTCAGTGTTTTCACAGTGGCTTTCAAAGGGGATTAGAGATCTCCTTTCATCCAGGTGCTGTCAGTGACTGTACCCGCCTGCAAGGGGATGTCTGGGGGGGCCATGGGACCCCCTTTACCCCCTGCAGGTGTCTTCTCTCAGGGTGCGCACTGATAGTGCACCACCTTTTAAATGGCGCACTGTCAGTGCGCCTTCTGAGGGCTTCTTTGACTTTGCACCCGCGTCTGTAATATGGCGCGGGCACAGAGTCAAATGAATTCCCTCATTTGCAAAGGGCACGCCCCTATGCAAATGAGGGAACACCCTCTGTTGATAGCGCTGGCGCTTTAAGTGCGATAGCGCTATCGGTATTATAGTAGGGGATGCACAAGCGTCTGCGCCCCCTTCTATAATACCAAAGTGCCCCGGGGGTGCGCAAAGGGGGCACAAATGCCTGTTGCGCCCCCGGGGCACCTTATGTAATACGGTCCCTGGTGAATTTTGAGAACCAAAAGAAATGGACCCAGGTCCTGATTTAGAGTTTGGTGTACAGGGTACTCTACCACAAATGGTATGGTGTACCCTGTCTGCCAAACCCTGGGTCCTTCCGCCTCAGAGAAAAGCAGACCTTAAGCTTTCTGTCGAACCATTGGATCCATCGACAGAAAGCTTCCTCCAACGGCCTGATGGTTTAGAGACAGGAGCAGAAATATAAAATGACCCTCCAAGGTGTGAGGGGTCATTCGTTTTCTGTTTTTCAGAACAAACTCCCAGATTGTAAGATTTTGAATTCTCTTCCATAGGCTTTGACCCCTATTTAGAGTTTGTCGAAAGAATACTCTATCAAAACTGAGGTTTGGCACCAAATCCCACAGCTTCAGCTGGAACTTGACAATGACCATCGCTTTGGACCTTGACCCACAGGAAGATTTTGAATTCCATTACAGAGTCTTAGGGCCCTATTTATAGTTAGACAGGCTGGATATTCCATCAAAACATGGAAGACATTTAGTCCCCGACTGACAAGTGCCAGAGGCTATAAGGCACCTGTAAAATGTTGGGTGAGCCTTGTTTGTTATGGAGTATCCAGCTTGCCAAATACTAAAAAAGGACCCTAGTCCTAAGGTAAAATCTGGATAACCTGCTTGGTGAATTTGACCTCTGTTTCATCACTATTGGCCTGAATTTGCACCTATGTCCTGGCCAATCACAAGCTGCTGTTTTTCCATGGCACTAAATAGATAGATAGATAGATAGATAGATAGATAGATAGATAGAGAGATAGATAGATAGATCGACGTTCACTGAACATAACTGCAGTTAAAATACGTATATAGAGATATAGATATATATTCACTATATATAAGCACCATTAACATACTGTTATTTTATGTAAACGGCAACTGAAATTCGGGATTTAGGGTTAGCCATTGCTCATTCCCACAATGTCATCCTGATGTCACAGATGACATCAGAAAAGACATAATTGTAGCCTTCACCGGTGACATCACACCTCACTATTCTCATCTTCACCAGTCTCCTTAACATTCTAGGTGGTGTTTGACAGCAGGTTAAGGGCACTTGGTTTACAATTTATTAAAAATCTACCGCCTTTCATTTACAGATTTCTCAGGGGTAACACCGCCGACTTGGTTCCTGACCATCAACTTTAGACCATGTGGTCGAACTGTCACTATATCTTGTATAGTTACCTTAGCAAAGAGATGGGGTGGATAAATGGATTTGGCATTTGCCATTATTTGGTACCTTTTCCTTTTCAAACAGGCTCTGAAAGGTCATTATAGTGATTTAGAGAGGTAGGCTATTGCCACTGTCTTTTTTGCATTATGACAGTGCTCCCACATTGCCCCAATATTCTATCAACAGAGGTACATTTGTTTTCAGGAGAACTATTTGGTTGTTTAAGAAGCCCACCTGATGTGGATCATTTCATAGAGCAGTAATTGCATGGAGGGGAGATCGGCCCAGCTGGGTCAACTCACTTCACTGGTCAGCACCACCTGGGTAATGGAGTCTACATTACGCTCAGAGGTGGAGCAGTGGAGAGCCTAAGAGAGCATGACCTGTGAAGCTGTTGCATCAGTCACACTTGATGCAGAGAGAAGGCAGGAGAATAGGAGACAGTGACGAGTTCCGGGCCTTGCAGTGAGTCTGCAAGCTTGACTCATATCCTATAGCCTCACAGGGTTTGGAGAGAAGGCCCATTGATTCAGAATAGGTCCACAACTCCAGCCACACGAGGTCACTCTTCCTCTGTTCTATAGAAATGATCTAGGTGATGGTGGTGGGTGTGAAAACTGAAAACAGTGCACCTTGAAACATGATCTGCTGAGTATCTTGAATGTGCGAAGTGATCAAGCTGAGCTCTAAAGGTGAGGTCGAGTCACATAGTGGAGGTATGTACAGCACGTTACAGAGTACCACTGGCCTGTGCCATTCTGAAGAAGATTGCCCCTGGGATCGGCCAGTGATTACAAGACTGGCTTGTGTGGTCCAGTGCAGTCGCCCATGCATGTTTCTAGATTGTAACTTGTAATCTATACTTCTGTGTAGCCTGCACTTTTTGTCAGAATGGTTTTAGAAACTCAAAGAAGGAGAGAGGGCACTGGAACTCTAATTTAAAATGTTACTTTTACTGTGTGAGTCTGAGCATCCCTTCAATACCATGCTGCAGTGTCATATTTCCGCACATGGCAATAATCTGCTGCTTTTCTTTTTTTCCCAACAGGGTTGCCCTTTGACCCAACACTTCACGTAAGCAACGCAGCTTCCAATGTCACCTGTTCTGTCATCTTTGGGAAACGGTTTGACTATCAAGATACGGACTTTCTTGATTTACTGAGAATGATCAATGAAACAGCTGTACTTGCAAGTTCGTTAAGTGGCCAGGTAAATTAATGTTATCTTACATGATTTGTGGGGGCTATTTACTGGAAAATGGCTTAAAGCTGTCTATGTTGGATATTGCAGTACTGCTTTCGTCATAGGACAGCCAGCCATGTCATAGTTTGGTTGCTGCACAACACTCTCTTGGTTGACCGTGTTAGTACCCTTAAACCTTACTATGCACGTACTAGCTCTGAACTCAAGTCAGATGGTGCTATCGGTTCCATTCTCAATTTTTACTCCCATTGCACATATATCAAAAGTTAATTAAAAGTATAACATTTATCTCTTATAGTAGCTACTATGTATGGAGTAAATGCCGGTCATTTGTGATTCTCAAAGAATTTCAGATGTAGTTACACTTGCAGATTTCCTTGAGTGCAACCCTGTGTAAATATTTCCGGGAATCTCGAATTGAATTCCAAATATCTGCTCAAATCAGACTTGGCAACATGTTTCACTTGACTCATTGCCTCCTTGACCATCCCCATGTTTTTCCTAACCAGACGTCAGCAATTCCTTTACTTCTACAACTGAATGTTCCTTTACCAATCTTACCCTCAACTCTGCTGCTTTGAGCATGTTTTAAACATTGTGGATGCTTTCACAAATAAATGAGATTACTGTACAATACACTACAGCATGCCACAGTTAAAAACACTTAAATCTGATATTCTTCCTCTTCTCACAACATAAACCATCAAACTAAGCCACGTAACAATAATAGTCCTTGTCATAAAAGAAATATGTCTTTCTAATCTTTCTATCTTTCTAATTATAGATCTCTATTTCACACCTCACCTAGGCACCTCACATATTCCCACCATTACAGCCCTTAAAGCCCAATTACTCAACCACTTAGGTCAGGCCCTAATCTCAATGATCTTCTTAAAACACTAAGGATCTCCGTCCCACCCAGAACAATTGTTAATTCCCCTTTGCAAATGCCTCTACATCAGTGATTCCCAAACGTTTTAGATCCACCACCCACTTTTAAGAACAACAACACTTCGCGACCCAACTCCATTTAATGGATATGAGGCAGTTTTTTGAATGTTGCTAAAGCATCGCGTGGCAGTGCATTATCATTTACTGACAGCACATTTTCTATTGAAATGGCTACTATCTGTGCACAGACATACAGTTTTACTGATAAAACTAAATAGCACTCATATGATAATGTGTTGCAATCAGGCTTCTCTGTATATTCATTATTTGTACATCACCCAGCTAAGTATTTGGATTTATATTGATCCTCTTAAAATCTGTTTCCAACACACTTCAGAATTTTTAAAAGAAATGTGCTTCATTTTTGCTTTCCTAACTGCAGAATGCACACAGTTCATTTACAGGTATTTACATTTAGTTGTGAGTTGCACAAAAAAAAGATTGTCACATAATTCACTTTTTAAACTCCTCCGACTTTGCAGTTAGAGAAAGCAGATTAAACACCAATCCCATGTTACATGAATAAGCAGCAGTTTCTCAGAAGACAGCCTGACAATTTAAAGGCAGTTTTATGTATTGCTCGTTTCTAGTATATAGATACTCAACTGCTAATTGCTCGAACTTACCATTAGCATCACATGCACACCAGCAGTTTCTTTGCTCAGGAATCTCACTTCTTCTATTTATTTATTTTTAGTTTTCTAGTTATATATAGCGCAAGCTAGCCCCGAAGTAATCAGATTGCTTTACATAGCTGCACAGCGACATTTACAAGGAATATATAATAGACAAATACAGTATGAAAATATACAGTAGTTGGTGTAGTAGATGGATGACATAGATCGGAGGTAGAGATGGTAGGTTGTTACAGAGGTATGAGGACTAAATGCACAGTAATTTCAGAGGAAGAAATGTTTAAGCTCTTTGGAGGATGAGTGGGAAGTGTATCCAGGGGCATTGGTTATTTTAGGAGGTAGGGCTCAGGTATTTGTTGAGGAGAAGTAGTTTAAGATTTTTGTCTGAAGTGTAGGAATGATTGAGTGTTATGCAGATCCTATGGCAGAGCATTCCAAATTCTGGGCGGATTCCCAGCGAATGAGCTAGTGAGTGATTTTCTTTCTTAAATTTGGGTGGAATCAAGTGAAAAGTATTTGAGCTTTGCAAAGGCGTCTTTCGGCCAGCTTTTGATAGTTTGTTTGCAAGGTAGATATGTTGTTCAGTGTAGAGAGCTTTGTGGGTTATGCAGGCCGTTTTGCATATACTCCTTGCTTCGATTGGTAGCCAGTTGAGTTTTTTAAGTGTGGGAGTGATGTGATCATAATGGCTATCCCCAGAGAGGAGTCTAGCCGCTGTGTTGAGCGTGGATTTCATTGGGATAAGGTCGATTTTTGGGGTACCGGTAATTGGTGTGTAACCGTAGTCCAGCTTGGAGAGATTGCACTACAGTCTTCAAAGGGGATAAAGCGTTTGGGTTTTTTAGGTGTTTCAATGTGTAGAAGGCACTTTTTGTTGAGGCATTGATATGGTCTTTCATGTTCGGGTTGTTGTCAAGTGTCATCCATAGTGACTTAACAGAGTTGGAGATAGATAGTTTACAGTTTAGTGCAATCAGGTTTTCAAGCCAGTTGTGGATAGGTTAGGACTTTCCTCTTGGTTGGATGAGGAGGAGTTCGGTTTTGTTGTGGTTAAGCTTTAGGTGGTTGTTGGTGAGCCAGGATTGTTCCATGGAGAGAGTATTGTTTAGATGATATAAGTCTTTAAAAGATGACATTTTAATATAGAGTTGCGTGCCATCTGCATAGAGGAGGGACCTGCTCTCTCCCCCTGCAGCTCCGCTGGTAAGTGCCGCTGCCCGTGCAGTGCCGGGCTCTGTATTGTGAGGGGTTCGAGGCCCTCCGCCACCCAGAGGCTTCTGACTGCGCCTCATCCCTGGTGGTCCAGTGGGAGAGCCTTGCTCTTCTGCTAGTTCCACTGTATTGTGCCCATTCTCTATCCTGTTTTTCGTTTCGTGTCTGCCTTCATTGTAAATTGTATTTGTTGTATTTATTGTAATTGTTTTGCCCTTTTTGTAATTGTGCTGTATCAGTCTGTTGCCTGTTTTTCTGTTGTGCCCCCATTTTCTGGCTCGTTTTCCTGCCCATTTCCCCCTTCCCACCACTGCTGCCCCCATGGCCCCTCCCCCCTGCCGATTCCCTGTTCCCGCTTCCCAGCTGCGATTCCCTCCCCCTTCCCTACTTAATGGCGGCCGCTGCAAGGGAGCATGAGCAAGACCTCTGACCTCCTGGTCAGGGACCTGCTCTCTCCCCCTGCAGCTCCGCTGGTAAGTGTCGCTGCCCGTGCTGTGCCGCGCTCTGTATTGTGAGGGGTTCGAGGCCCTCCTCCACCCGCAGGCTCCTGCCTGCGCCTCACCCCTGATGGTCCAGTGGGAGAGCCTTGCTCTTCTGCTGGTTCCACTGTATTGTGCCCATTCTCTGTCCTGTTTTTCGTTTCGTTTCTGCCTTGATTGTAAATTGTATTTGTTGTATTTATTGTAATTGTTTTGCCCTTTTTGTAATTGTGCTGTATCAGTCTGTTGCTTGTTTTTCTGTTGTGCCCCCATTTTCTGGCTCGTTTTCCTGCCCGTTTCCCCCTTCCCGCCGCTGCTGCCCCGCGGCCCCTCCCCCCTGCCGATTCCCCATTCCCGCCTTCCAGCTGCGATTCCCCCCCCTTCCCTACTTAATGGCAGCCGCTGCGCAGCAGGCGCGCTGCTGGTGCACCTAAGGCGCGCCAAAGGCTAGCCCGTCTGCGGCCGTCCGTGACCCAACCACGACCAGCGCCAGGGACCCTGGATCTCCGACCCTCCACCGCGACAACCAGGCTGCCCTCCTCACACTCAACCCCGGGAGAAACAGCAACTGCCAGCAGTCGGCGCCGAACATCACCCACGGCCAACATTCCTTGACACTGCCGACATTCCTTGACCATCCACAGCACCCCTCTGACCGCCGCATCCACGCAGGATGCCCGCACCAACGAAGCCCTGAAATGCATCCTCCTCAACGTGCGCTCCCTGCACAGACATGCCGTAGCAATCTGGGACCTCCTCAAGACCCTTTCGCCAGACTTCACCTTCTTTACAGAAACCTGGACAAACGCTGCCTCTGCCCCCGACATCGCCACCGCCATTCCCGACGGCTACAAGATCCAGAGGTAAGACCGCCCCCACCGCCCATGAGGAGGACTCACCATCACACACAAGAGCTCCCTCCGACTCTCCACCTCCAGCACGAGCGACCACCTCTCCAACACCGAACACCTCCACTTCCAGATCCAAACCAGCCACAGAACCACGCTCAGCGGCACCCTTGCCTACAGACCCCCCGGACCCTGTGCTCCTTTCACCATCACCATTGCTGACCTCATTGCACCCCACGCCATTGCCTCCACGGACAACATACTCATTGGAGACCTGAATTTCCACCTCGACAACGGCAGCGACGAGACTCCACCGCCCTCCTAGACAACCTCGCCAACCTCGGACTGAAGCAGCTCATCACCACCCCCACCCACAAGGCCAGACACATCCTCAACCCCATCTTTGCAGGAGGGACTAACATCCACTTCAGCCACACCTCACAGCCCCTCGGGACAGACCACCACTGTGTACACTTCTACTTCAGCACCACCACCGCTCGCAAGCCCGCCCCGTGCCTGCCACGAAGGAACTGGAGCAAGGTCACAGCAGAGGACCTCAACTTTACCCTCATCCATGACCCCCCCTCCGCCGCGACCGACGCCAACTCTGCAGCCACGGAACTACACCGCTGGATCTCGAGCTGCGCAGACAAGCTCTCTCCCCCCCGCAGCCCCGACAGACAACGCCCTCTGAAGGCCGCCTGGTTCTCCACCGACCTCCAAGAAGCCAGACGCTCAGCAGACGGCTCGATAAATGATGGAGAAACAGCAAAACTACCGAAGACCAGTCCAGCTACAAGCAGGCCATGACAGAATACCACCAATCAATCAGTCAATCAATCAGGCGCTTGTTAAGTGTGACGACTCACCCGTAAGGGTCTCAAGGCGCTGGGGGTGGGAGGGGGTGCAGGTTCCAGTCCATCAAGGAGGGGGTCTGTCGAAGAGCCAGGTTTTGAGGTTTCTTGCGAAGATGGGAAGCGATGTTGTCTGTCGGAGGTGGAGCGGAAGGGCGTTCCAGGCTCTGGCCGCGAGGAAGGAGAAGGAGCGGCCTCCCGATCTGGTCTTTCTGGTGCGAGGGACCACGGCGTAGGAGAGCTGGTCTGATCGTAGGGTCCTTTGGGGTGCATGGAAATTGAGTTGGCTATTCAGGTATGCTGGTCCGGTGTCGTGGAGGGCCTTGTGTGCGTGGGTGAGCATCTTGAAGGTGACTCTGGCCTCGATGGGGAGCCAGTGGAGTATGCGCAGGTGCTGGGAGATGTGGCAGTGTCTTGGCAGGTTGAGGACCAGTCTTGTGGCGGCGTTCTGGATGTTCTGTAGCTTGCGGGTGAGGTTTTTGTTTATTCCGGCGTATAGTGCGTTGCCGTAGTCGAGTCTGCTGGTGACCAGGGCGTGAGTGACGGTCTTCTGTGTTCGAGGGGGATCCATTTGAAGGTCTTACATAGGAGGCGGAGGGTGTGGAAGCAGGAGGACGAGACGGAGTTGATCTGGTGGTCCATTTTGAGCTCGGAGTCCAGGATGATTCCCAGGTTGCGTGCGTGGTCCGTGGGGGTGGGCGGGTTTCCGAGGGCGGTGGGCCACCAGGTGTTGTTCCAGACGTCGGGGTTTGGGCCCATGATGAGTACTTCTGTCTTGTTGGTGTTTAGTTGTAGGCAGCTCTTTTTCATCCATTTGGCGACGGCTTCCATGCCTTCTTGAAAGTTGTGTCTGGCGGTGTTGGGTTCCTTGGATAGGGAGAGGATGAGTTGGGTGTCATCTGCGTATGACACGATGTTGAGTCCGTAGGTTCTGACGATGGGGGTGAGTGGAGCCATGTAGACGTTGAAGAGCGTAGGGCTGAGGGAGGACCCCTGAGGGACTCCGCAGGTGGTTGGTGTAGGGTCTGAGAGGAAAGGGGAGAGTCTGACCCGCTGCATTCTGCTGGAGAGGAAGGAGCGGATCCATTCGAGGGCCTTGTACTGGATCCCTGCGTCGAGGAGTCTGCGTATTAGGGTGCGGTGAGAGACTGTGTCGAACGCCGCTGAGAGGTCGAAGAGGAAGAGGGCTACTGTTTCTCCTTTGTCCAGTAGGGTGCGGATGTCGTCTGTTGCGGCGAGGAGGGTGGTTTCCGTACTGTGGTTTTTTCTGAAGCCGGATCGGGAGGAGTCGAGGATGTTGTGCTCTTCGATGAATGTGGTGAGTTGGCTGTTGACGGCTTTCTCGTAAGAACCACCAAGAGGACCTTCATCAGGAACAAAATCCTCACCAACGCTAGCAACTCAAAAGAACTCTTCACCATCATCCAGCAGTTCACCAAACCCCCCAGCGAAGCCACGGACATCACCCCATCCCAGGTCCTCTGCAACAAACTCGGCTCCTACTTCCACCTAAAGATCAAGGCCCTCTATGACAACTTCAACGAACAGACTCCGGAAACCACCCTCCACTCCAGCCATGACAGCCAGCCCACCATCACCACCTGGACACCGGTCACCACCGAAGACACCACCATGACCATGAAAAAAAACACTCACTCCGGAGCCCCCATGGACCCCTGCCTGCCTCACATTTTTCACAGAGCCGCCACCGCCATCGCCCCTGTACTCCGCCCTCACCATCAACGCCACCTTCAAAGCCGGCATCTTCCCCGATGACTGGAAGCGGGCTGAGGTCAAGCCCCTCCTCAAGAAACCCTCGGCCGACCCGACAGACCTGAAATACTACTGGCCCATCTCTCTCCTTCCCTTCGCAGCCAAAGTCACCGAAAAATTCGTCAACGCACAACTAACCTCCTTCATTGAAGAGAGCGCCATACTCAACTCCTCCCAATGCAGATTCCGCAGCGACCACAGCACCGAGACCACCCTCCTCACTGCCACCGACGATATCCACATGCTACTCAACCAGGGGCACACCGCGGCCCTCATCCTGCTAGATTTCTCCGCTGCCTTCGACACCGTCTCCCACCGCACTCTTGCAAACAGACTCCAAGACGCTGGCCTACAAGGACTCGCCCTCAACTGGATCCGCTCCTTCCTCACCGGCAGAACTCAACAGATCAGACTCCCACCCATCCTCTCGGAACCCACGGAGATCAACTGCGGAGTACCCCAAGGATCATCGCTCAGCCCCACGCTCTTCAACATCTACATGGCCCGCCTCGCCGCCATCGTCAGACAGCATGGGCTCAGCATAGTATCCTACGCCGACGACAACCAGCTAATCCTCTCCCTCACGAAGAACCCCGAAGACACCAGACTTAGCTAACAATAAGGAATGAAAGATGTTGCAGCCTGGATGAGCGACAGCTGCCTAAAACTGAACTCGGAGAAGACAGAAGTCCTCGTCCTTGGACCCTCCCCCTCCGCATGGGACAGCTCCTGGTGGCCCTCCGCCCTCGGAAACCCACCTACCCCGACGAACCACGCACGGAACCTCAGCATCATTCTATACTCCTCCCTCACCATGACTCGCCAGGTCAACGCAGTCGCCTCCACCTGTTTCAACTTCCTCCGCATCCTCCACAAGACCTTCAAGTGGATCCCACCCGAAGCCAGAAAGACCGTCACCCACGCACTCATCACCAGCAGATTGGACTACGGAAATGTCCTCTACGCGGGAATCAACAAATCCCTGCTACAAAAGCTCCAGACCATCCAAAACAGCCCTGCCAGACTCGTCCTCGGCACCCAACAACATGAGCTCATGACCCAACACCTGCGAGACCTCCACTGGCTCCCCGTTGAGAAGAAGGTAACCTTCAAGTTACTCACCCACGCCTACAAATCCCTCCACAACTTCGGACCCAAATACCTCAATGAAAGACTCTCTTTCCACGCACCCAAAAAGAAACTTCCGCTCCGCCGACCTTGCCTTAGCAATGACCCCACACCATGTAAAAAGGGCCAGGTCTAAAGATGAAGGTTTATTAAAAATTAAAGTGCAATACAGAAGGCAAAAATGTAATTAGTCAAAATGCAGGGTACATCAATATAGGTATTTAGCATAAGGCTCAAAATATATTCAGCAAAGATTCTGAAATAAAGTCAAGTCTCAGAGCAAAATATTTCTAACTCCAAATCAAGAGACAGAGTAACATGGGTTCATTCACAAAAGTCGTGGCAAACCATACTTGGCTCAACTCCCCCTTTTATAAGAAAATACACAGTAAAATCGCAATGTCAGCATAAGGCGATCATGCTGCACAAAATTGACAAATCTGAATACAAAATGTAGTGCACCATCATTTAACACCATTCTATACACCATCCCCTACATGAATATTAAATCTTCATTTTTAGTGCTATAAGACATCCTACCAATGGTTCTGATTCTGATTGCTTTGAATTTACTTTTATGGATAGGAACCTGGCTCATAGTTTTGTGGCACTTGATGCTGGGACTAGCCCTCCAAATGATTCCACTATTCAATTCAAATATAATCAACCCGAAAAAACATGGCTAATATTCAGCAAACATTACCCCCTCAACTTGAGCGTGATTCCACCTTTGGGGATCTTGGCTGACAACGCGGATAAAGCACTACACTCTCCTATGTACATGCCATGCACTCTTCAAGAACATCTGCAGTGATACAAGGCATAATATGAGAGGAGGAATTTCTGCCTTCGAGTCAACTAATTTACTCCCTAGTTCAGCCAGAGGATGAAGACCCTACAGCCCATCAACTGCATGCTACATAATGGCCAGGAAAATGTCGCTCTTATAGTCTTTACAGTAACTCATACTTACAGATACATTAAACACAATGCAATTGATAAACTAAGAGTGGCATCCTGGAATGTGGCAGGTTTAAATCGAAAATTGAATTGCCGGACTTGAAAAAGTTTATTGAGCAATTTGACATATGTATATTCCAGGAAACCTGGTGTATAGAACATGAGTTTAGGACTGGGTACACTAGCGTTTGGACTTTGGCCAAAGCCAATTTAAGTGGCCAGCCATACGGTGGGCTGTTGATATGAACTATAGTCTCACTCAGTTGCACAATATGGAGATTAGAGATCGCGTCTCCTGACATTTTGGGAGTACAATTTAGGACAAAATGAACCTTAATATTGATATTTATAACCCATATGCAAGAGGGGTTAAAGAAGGCAAATCGTCAGACACACTCCAGAAATTAGAAAGACATTGGGCGAAAAGCAAATAGCCGTCACAGAACATCCAGGCTGGGGATTTCAATACTATGCGGAGGTTACAAACCACCCTTCACGCACAAGTCGGGTCGAAACGTCGACGCATCCCCTCAGCAAGGACCTGTACCACTATTATCATCTGTCCCCCACAATTGGATGTTGCATTCATGCACTCAATGAATAAATGTAAAGAGTGTTGATTAAATATTTGGACAGGTCACATGATACTGGTTCTCTTAGACCAGCACCGTTTTTCGAATTAATGAATAGTGTGTAATTTCTAAATCCTCTGATTTTCACTACCCCCTTCACTAGCACGAGCACTACCTTTTCTTTTCTTTTGAGCAACCTCTCAATTTCTTTGTGTGGTAATATTATTACCTGTTGATTTATGTTTGTAATCAACCCCAAAGATATATACATAAAAATGAAATTACTCTACCAAATAAATGTGTGGGTGTAGTCTATATACTTGGATTATATATGTACGTTAAGGAATTGTATTCTGAGGAATTGTTGTTCAGGGTGTGAATTCACAGTTGAACTGCATTAATTTCCAGTGGTTGACCATTCTGGCAACCCCCAGATTATATATTTTTTCGCATTGGTTATTCTTTTCAAAGCTAGTCAAGGACCAAACTTTTTCATATCACATTGCACATGGGAAAGCACCAGACCCTGATGATACACCGGGTGATAGCTTCATCCACAATAAAGAAAACTGCGCTAAATACATTGTAGTGCTGCCCAATGCAATTGCAAGGGGCGCGCCTATCCTGAGCTTCTGGAAAGGAGCAGAGGTCTTCCTATTCTACAAAAGGGTGACTGTATGACGCCTATGATCTATAGGCCAATAAGTCAATCAATCAATCAATCATGTCACTTATAAAGCGCACTACATACCCGCGAGGGTCTCAAGGCGCTGGGGGAAGAGAGGGGTGGTGCTGCTACTGATCGAAGAGCCAGGTCTTGAGGAGTCTTCTGAAGGCCAGTAGGTCTTGGGTCTGTCGGAGGTTGGTGGGGAGGGTGTTCCAGGTCTTGGCGGCGAGGTGGGAGAAGCATCTGCCGGCGGCGGTCATTTTCCGGATGCGGGGGACTGTGGCGAGGGCGAGGCTGGTCGAGCGGAGCTGGCGGGTGGGGGTGTAGAAGCTGAGTCGTCTGTTGAGGTAGGCTGGTCCGGAGTTGTGGAGTGCTTTGTGTGCGTGGGTGAGGAGCTTGAAGGTTATCCTCTTGTTGACAGGGAGCCAGTGCAGGTCTCTCAGGTGGGGTGTGATGTGGCTGCGTCGGGGGATGTCGAGGATAAGACTTGCAGAGGCGTTCTGGATGCGTTGCAGCCGTCTCAGGAGCTTAGCCGTCGTTCCTGCGTAGAGGGCGTTTCCGTAGTCCAGCCTGCTGGTGACGAGGGCCTGGGTGACTGTTTTTCTTGTTTCGGTGGGGATCCACTTGAATAAGTCTAATTGACACCATACTAGAGGTTTTCTGTGAGTGGATAAAGGATAAAAATTCCTCACCTCACTGCAGGCTGGATTTAGTGAATAAAATAGCACTATCAATCAGGTCTTTCACTTTATGCTTCCATGTTGGAAGAACATGCTAATTGGTGAGGACACCTATATGTGGCATTTTGTCAATTGGAAATCCGCTTTCGATCTGGTATCCCACCAGAAGCTGTGGCAGGTTCTACGGGATATGGGGTTGTCCTCAAATATTCTATCTATTGTTATATGTCTTCAGAAGGACAGCTTTACCAGAATAAGGTGGGGTGAGCAGGTACAACTTACAAACTCAATTCCTGTTACCAAGGGCATCTGCTAGGGATGTGTTCTGGCTCCCACCCTGTTGTCTTTGTATTTGAATTATATTGTTCAATTCCTCTCACTGCACTCTACTGACGTCCCTTCTTTGGCCAAAGTAAAAATACCTACCCTACTTTTTGACAATGTCACCTTATTAGTGTCCCAAACTCCAAGCGGATTAAAGCATTTGCTGAACCGCTTTGAAGAATTCTGCTCCTTGCGTGGCTTGGTAGTAAATTCAGCTAAAACTTAGTATATAACTATCAACCAGCACAGAACGTATAAAGGGAGGATAATGCTGGGAGGAGCAGAGCTCGAAAAAGTAGCCACCTTTGACTATCTAGGAATCAAGTTAACATCTAAAATGTCATGGAAAATGCATGTTGGTAAAATGACCCTAGATCACAAGCAAGTCGTGGGCACAATACTAAAAGAACTCTGTGTATCACATAGTATGACAGTCGCTCCAGCCCTGCAGCTTTATGACTCGAAAGCTGTGGGTACTGCTCTTTATGGTGCAGAACTATAGGGCTTCCAAAACTTAGCAGACTTGAGAGATCCAAAAATAAGGTTCTAAGAAATCTTGCCCTCTCCCTCTCCTCTAGTACACTGACATAC
Organism: Calotriton arnoldi; assembly: GCA_963921515.1. Taxonomy (NCBI): domain Eukaryota; kingdom Metazoa; phylum Chordata; class Amphibia; order Caudata; family Salamandridae; genus Calotriton; species Calotriton arnoldi. The sequence goes on along the minus strand of CAWUFW010010807.1, from coordinate 262,026 downwards.
TTGCTAAAACTGGATACGGGGAGTAAACTGAGCTTAGATAAAGTGAGAATTAGATCCTTCTTGTTTTGGAGGAGGGTGAGAGCTACATCACAACTAGCTGCCTCAATAATATTAAAACATTGTTGAACTGTCTGGGATTGCATGAGCTATGGGGTACTACTACAACTGAGCGATTCCCTTCCAAAGAGAAAATGAAACACCTTTACTAGACATGGATAGCACAGAATGACACTTATATCAAAACCATGGGCACGTTGTCAAGCGAGTTTGCCAAATTCAAGTCTATCAGTACCCTTGAGCACTATCCTGACTTAATTACTGATCCAATAGACAGAAAATTATATATATCTTGCTCCCCCCTTTATCCATTCCCTCCTCATGTTATGAGGCTAATAAGTTATAGATTAAGCCCAATACATCAGGATCTCTTCTCTACTTCATTAGACAGGTCCTGTGACAAATGCATGGCCGCAATGTAAAAGGCCATGTGGGGTGTGGTGTGGCTTTCCATGACCACATCTCATGGGTAAAACACATTGCAACATGAAAGAATGGGTTAGTTATCTGCATCAAAAGCCATGTCATGTGGTCACCCCAATGTGCACTCAACTAAAAATCTGTCTGCAGTGGGTTGGCTGCAAGGACCTGGCTTTTGGTTAGGTCCTGTGGCGTACTCACAATGGGAAGACAAGCCATGCTAACCGTATGCCACATAAGAAACATAAATGATGAATGGCACAAATTAGTTGTGTTGTACGAGAAACTACTTATAACCATTTTAAATGTTTGTGAAGAGCAGTTAAAGTATACTTGAGGGAGAGAACAAAAAAATCTATGTCAATGTGACCCAAGAACAGGCCTTTCCAATTCACGAAAACATCAAATAGAAATGAAGGGATGCAGTTTTTGTTTTAAAAAACGTCATTGCCATTGCGCCGTTTGATTGCAAAAACTTTAGCAAACACAGAAATAGATACAAATAAAAATGCAAACACACACCAAACAGTATAAAGCCCCTCACACACAACAGGAGAGTGGACCATATGGAATTTAAATTGATACAAACAAGTTTGCACAATTTTTGCGTTTGTGAACACTTAACAAACACAGTTGCATACACATAAACAGACGAATACACAAGAAATAAACAGAAAACATACTCCACCATAAATACAAGTACTTAAGCAAACACAGAAGGACTTGAGGCATAAATAATTTAAATTACCACTTATTAGGTTTGCACCATTATTTATGTTTGCAAAGACATATCAGAAAACACACAGAAGTATACACAGACATACACCCATACACACACAAAATATATACATCACATATCATTAATGCACATCCATTTCACACACTCAAGTTGAAAGTGAAAGATTCCACAATTTTAATTATACATTTACAACTTTGCACCATTGTTTGTGTTGGGGGAGGCACTTAAATGACAACAGACATATGCAATCGAACTACTTACAACAGAAATTCACAGTCAGCATCCCTTTATGAAAAACAATTGACATGATAGACAAAAAACACCCAAGCACACATGCACCCAAAATGTTGGCGTGGCTTAAGGCCACACCATGGCATATTAGAAATATACAGATTACAACAAATGCAGTTTCTAGTTCCAAACACAAGCATGCTCTACTTTCAGTGCAATATTAAAGAAAAGGGCAACCCAGGGACCTGGGCTTGACAATTATTCAGTAGCGGTCCGTGGTAGGAGTGCCGGCCGGGCGGTGACGTCGGGTGGGGGAGGGGGGTAGTAAACCACGGATTACGGCCGAATACAGGTAAGTAAACATTTAAATAAATAAAATGAATTTTGTTGTGAGCGCTGCATCGCCAAATGCAATGCAGTGCGCGCAACGAAATTCGTTTTATTTATTTAAATGTTTACTTACCTGTATTTGGCCGTAATCCGTGGTTTACTACCCCCCACCCAGCCCCTCCCCCACCCCACGTCACCGCTCGGCCAACACTCCTACCACGGACCGCTACTGCAATTATTATCAAGAAAAGGTGGTCCCTATGGGGGAAGTGTGGCCTTAGACTCCCACAGCAATTGTCACATGAAGAAACTCTTCTGCAGGTTATTTCTGTTATGCGATAAATGCATTAATTTTGTTAAACATATTCATATAATGTAATGACGGTCCATAATCATATGGCACATCATTTGTATCACTCCAAAGATAAGGTGCTCCTATTTAGTGATGGTGCAGTAAAGGTGAGTAAAGTGACTATAAAAACACGCTTGTGCTTTATAATGAAATATATACATGTGACTGATTGAGACAGTATGTTGTTACAAATGGCACTCCCACCGACATCGTAACGAGGGCCTAAGTGTCAGTTTATGTTGGAAAGAAATTCATTGAAGGTAAGCATTAAAACAAGCTTGAAATCATTTTGGGGCAAAAATATGGAACATACAGAGGAAAATATTAAAGTGAAGAAATCTGTCAAATTAGGTAATAATGATATTCTTTTAATTTTAAGAAAAATCTTGTTTTCCAAGATGCATATTTTCCAAAATATTTCTGAAAAATATTACATTTCTTAAGATATGGAGCCCCATGCCAGGAACCAACCATCTTTTTTTAAACATCTGTCAATGCAGTTAATTATATTTTCTAACATTTTCAGTTTTTCTCTCGCAACTGGACAGTCAGGCACTATTCACAAATTCTTGAGACATATTGGACACTAATTTTTATTTAGATTTGATTCTGACATTACTCAATGGCTAATTGTTGAGTGACAAAGACACCAAAAGAAGGTAAGAATAAAATGACTTGTATTCCATAAATAAGAGCCCATGTCCAGCAGCTCCTCCTCCTGTGAGCTCCAATTCCTACTGCCTGAGTTGCTAAGGTTGGAACCTACAGAGAGAGAAAAACTAGAACATGGAATGTAACATGAAAGAAAACATGCACTATAAGAGGTATGTGAATATGTTAACAATATAAAGGTAGAACTACATTCATTAAACTACACATATGCTGGTGAACTTATGGACAGGGCAGATCATAAGCATGTAGGAGAGGAAATATGTTGGTAATTTGATGATGTCCACAAATACAATAAACGTCATTGTTTACAAAAGCAATGATAATGGCCTAATTCCTTCTAAAATAAGTCTGCGTCTACCTTCATGTCACACACAACAGCATACTGACCATACTAAATGAAGCACTTCATTCATATGAACAACAGCACATGCTACAATAGTGCCACTACAAAATAGGTACTAAGACTTACTGACACTTGTGTTCTCTTTACTGTGATTACTGTGGCAGATGTCTATTCTGTGGTTGTAATTTGTGAATATTAAGCTGACTGCCCGTAAAATAATTGTAAAGATGTGCGCACTATTAAATGTGAAATACTATGTACATTTCTTTACCATTTTGTGCTGTCAAATGGCTTAAATAATACAAAACATTTTTTCAAAGTAATTCCCAATTTATATGTGTTTGATGTTCTCAAACCTTGAATAAATGTTTGCAAACATCAACTATTGTTTTAAGAAAGAACATTAAACAAACTTTAAAAATATAGGGCCTGATTCACAGAACTAACTTACGTCAAAAACATAAAGTTAGGAACACTTTACTACTCCTAAACTGAGAAAAATCCTAACTTTAAGACTTTCGGTATTCACAGAAGGCATTTAGGAGTCCTAAAGTTAGGAGTCCTAACTTTACTACTCCTAAACTGAGAAAAATCCTAACTTTAAGACTTTCGGTATTCACAGAAGGCATTTAGGAGTCCTAAAGTTAGGACTACTAACTTCTGTGAATACCGAAATGAGTAAGTTCATTCTGTGAATACCAAAATGAGTAAGTGTATTCTGTGAATACCAAAAAGTACTAACTTTACGTTTTTGACGTAAGTTAGTTCTGTGAATCAGGCCCATAAAGAAAAGGATAGCTCTAACAACAACCATAATGTTTTGTGGAGATACGGGAATAGATGTCATGAAAAGGTATGTCTGACAGCACTTAGTACGTTATGCAGAAAGACATCATTACCAACTGCAGTAAAATGGACACCTCCTCTGTGAGACAAATCTGGATTGTCATACCCTAAACTGCTATGGTAAATATTGCTGAATTGGTAATCACCAAATTAACGATGCGTCATGCATTCTTCATCTTTGGATTAAAGTCAATAGAGAGACAAACTGTTTTGCATTGAGCAGTGCAAGAAAAAGTATGTTTTTGTGCAATAATGCAGCCAAACACACCCTACTATGTTCATGTGGCATGCAAGAGAGAGCTATGTACACACACACACAAACAACACACACACACGCACACACGCACACACACACACACACGCACACGCACACACACACACACCCCCATGGAGAGAGAGTAATTTCAATAGTAATGTAATGATTAATTGATTTTCTCTAACCTTTTTTATAGCTTTACAGCATGTACACAGATATTCTGGAATATTTACCTGGACCACACAAGAAAATGCATGGAGTATTGTGTTGTCTTGAAAGGTTTGTTGAAAGAAGAGTGAAAATGAATCAAGAGACATTGGATCCAAATTCTCCTCGTGACTATATTGACTGCTTCCTCATAAAAATGGAGGAGGTAAGAAAGCTATGGACTTTGCATTTATAGGGCAATAATGATACAACATGAAATGAGAGTGAAGATAAAAGGATAAAAAGTGTGCACATGCATTTCAAACAAATTTCTCAAAGTAAAACATATAATATTATTCCTGTCTTTTTTCAGTCTCAAATCTCCTGGTAGGCCTAATCATCATCCTGCATGCTGCAGGTGCATAGTCCAATGTGATTTTCCAACACAACATTATTAATTTTGTTATGCACACTGGTATCTATGCACATGTTTGAAAACTAGGAGACAAAACTGATTATTACACAGAAATAAGAGTACTGTCAATAAGGCCAAGTCTTCAAACCTTTACTAAAAAGCAGCATATCCTGTGTCCTAGGCAGCGTTTCCAGAAGGTCTTTCCACAGTTTGATCGCCCCCTCCAAAAAAGCCCTGCCACCGGACCAAGTCCAGTTGAATCTGGGTATAGACAGAAGCGATACATTGGTGGAGTGGAGGGTGTGGCCCAGAACACAGCTGGGGAACTTGTTCCAGAGAAATATAGGCTGGGAGTGATGCTCTATGAACGTGGTAGAGGGATTTAAAAAGATCCTCTTTGCCATTGGGTTCCAACGCAATTAATCCAATGCATTGAAAGAAGAGGTGCGCAAAGGAAAACTTAGAGCAGATTTAGCTGCAGCATTTTGGACGCTTTGGAGTGTTTTCAGCAGGCCGAATGATACACGCAGGAAGAGCGATTTGCAGTAGTTCAGATGACTCAGAATGGTCGCATGGACCACAACTTGGTGAGCTGCCATTGGAACGAGTGGTATAATTTTCCTCAAAACCTGTAACAACAGGAAGCATGTGGAAAACAGATGATTAACTTGTCTTTCCAAGGAAAGATCCGCCTCAAAATAGTAACCCACAGTTTTGACAGATTTCTCTGGGTCAGGAGGCTCAGACCAATATTAGGGCCAGAGATTGGATAGAGGGAGTCGCAAAGGTTGGTTAGGTGGAATTCAGAGCACCTCAATTTTTTCAGAATGAAACTTTTTTTCCTATTAATAATTTTTATTGTTTTCTTGCTGAAGTAAACAGGTACATAAATTTGCAAAACGATGTTCAGACAACTATCATATGGGCACAAACGTTTGTAAAGAAAATAATGAAGAGATCATCCACCCACAGGGTATCCAACATTGTAGTATCTTAACAAGTAAAACTAGAAACATGCCAAAAGTTCCACTATCAGAACTGAGAAGTATGACCTTCAAGGCAAAACAGAGCTACAATCAGCTAAACATATTCAGCCTGATTATGAGTGGGTTGGTTAATTTCGACCCATGCTTAAACCCATGATTACACAGGGGCTGGAATTACGAGTTTGAAGGCATTTAACACCTCTAACAATTATCATACGTGCTAACTACCTCAACCTTTGATAAACTTCGTCAGGTCAAACCTTCCAAAATTTAATAGGGAAAAGCATACAATGTTTATCATAGCATGAGGATATTGGTGCATTAAACACCAAAATCTGCTTGTTTTTCCCCACAACCTTGTAATGGGAGTTATTTATCACACCCGATAAATAACGTAAACTGTGATATCTTTATTTATCAGGTGTGATAAATAGCACCTAAACTCGGATTCAGGGCCATAGTGTACTATGACCTGCAAAACTGAAACTCTCTTCTGTCCTTCTCCCCACCCACTGCCTTTCTCCACTCACTCCCTCCTTATGCAATGGGAAAGAACAAAAATAAATATCATGAAAATGAAAAGAAAGAGTAAAAGATGAAAGAGTAAGAAGACAAATCTCCTACTGACCCTGGGATCCATTCTGGAGTGAGCTGTGGCCGATCCTTTCAGGGGAGCCCGTTCTTATCCCTTAACTACCAAGTCATACCCTGCTCCATGAACTGGGTCTAGAGCTCCCTTGTAAGTCTGCAGGCATTCAGTATTGGGGTTGTAGAAAGTTACCCCAGATCTTATTGCAGAGTGGAGACAATCCTCTAATCTATAGACAATTCATTCATAAGAAGCAATAAGGTACATTTCCATGAGCCAATTGTAGGAAGTTGTCTTACAATGTCAGAGATGGCATTGTTTAACAACCGTCAGTGCTGTTGTGCACCAATGGTGCAGTCGCAGAAACCAATTCTGGGTAAGAGGTGACATTGTGAAGCAGCTCAGTTGCACCAATCGGGGTCCCCACAATCCCTGCGTGTGTGTACAATTCTGCCCAAATCTCCTTCCAGTACATCCAGTAAAGGTCATTGCTAGAGTATATGCACAATGTCACCATATGCTGCCTTGAATTCCACCAAGAGGGATCAGTGGAGCTCTGTGCCTTGTGTAATCTTTGTGGGGACCAATGCACCTGCTGTATAAGGGAGGTAGACCAGTTTTCTTTCATGTAGTCCAGGGAAAGTCTTATGGACCACCACTCTTTGAGATGGGTACGTATTGGGACAAAGAGTGTTGACTTGATTAGACATCCTAATAGACCAGCGACCACCCTCTTATAGGTTCCCCATTGTTGGAGGTTAGATTGTACAGGAGATGTCACCAGGACAATGGTCGGGCCTTCTAGCGAGTCATATAAACAGTGGGACAGTTGACAGTATCTATATAAGATGTATGAGTTAGGGGTGGTGGTGCAGCATGTGGGTCATGTTGTAAAGTTCTAAATTGTCCAATGGATGAGAGGAGGCCAAAAGAGAATTGCTGTGTTGTTGTATATGTGTTAGGTGTGGGAGAAGAGAGAAAGCTTGGTCGTGGAGTTGGTTTAGGGTGTATATTATTTGAGTAGTCTGAATGGTGGGAGTGGGTGTATGTTTAAAGTTTGTGACAGAAAGTATTATGAGGTGTAGGGTGTGTGAGATTCTGTTGTGCTGGCATGTGGGTTATGTTTTGTTTTTGAGGAGTAGTGAGAGGAGGTGATGATGTATTTGTTTTCTGTGGAAAATTTGAATGTAAGGTATTGTTGAGTGGAAGCTGCAAGGTAAAGCGGGTGGTGATGTGTTTTTGAAAAGAGTGTATGTGGTGTGTGAGAGGCGATGAACAAGAGTTAAGAGTTTTTGTGTTAGATTTGATTGCTAAAAGAGGAGATATGTGTGGTGCATTGGAGTGTAAGGTTTGTGTGGTTGTGTTTTTGTGGTAAAAAGCAGAGGAGGGTGTTGGTGGATGAAAAGATGGTAGGCTGAGTGCATTGGAGTGTAAAGTTTGTGTGGTTGTGTTTTTGTGGTAAAAAGCAGAGGAGGGTGTTGGTGGATGAAAAGATGGTAGGCTGAGTGTAGGTTTGTTGGTAATTACAGCAGGGAGTGTGTGTCTGGATGGGATATAGTTGAGTGGGTTTGGATTTGGGTTGTGTTGGTGATAAGGGGATTGGTTAGTGGCATAGGACAGTGTGGTGTTTTGTGTTTGAGTGACAGTGCCATTGTATGGTAGTTGGGGGAGAAGGGTGTTAAGGTATGGGTTGTGGGATTTTGTAGAGGGTGTTGAGAAATTGAAAAGTGTTTCGGGTTTGTTAGTAGTATATGAGTACATTTGCTGTGAATGTGTTACTCTGGTTGTGGATGTGAATAGGGTAGGATGGGTGCTGGTGTTGGGCCCAACCAGTCCAAAACAGGCAGCTGCCCTGGTCCTCTCCACCCTTAGCCTCGACGCCTGGGCCTTGACGCACTGAACCCTGACCTTAAACAGCCCTAGTTGTCAGGTGACGCCTTCGGACAATGAGAACTCTAGCCCTAACCCTAAACAATCACACCACTAGCCCTAAGCCCTAGGACCAATAGGAGGCCACGCCCTTACAGGCAATTACATCCCTAGTCCTAGCAACCAATCAGAAACAAAACGATAACCCTACGTCCAGTAAGAAACCCTAGCCCCAGGAACTAATCAAAAACCCTAAACGTATCCGCAAATCATAACACTCATCCTAAGCCCGACGTCCAATAGAATCACTAACCAGGCACAAATCCGACCCATAGACTTATCAGCAAAACACTAACCCTAAGCCCAATAGATACACCAGATACAGCAACCAATCAGAGCACTGATGTAACGTCCAATAGCAGCTTATATAAGTGACATGTGACCTCGAGCTCAGATTGCTGGGCATGGGGCTGGGAGCTGCTCCTCAATTCAGAATCTCCCTGGAGACAGCCAGGCTTAATCCACACTCTGGAGTTCTGCATGTAAGGCCCTAAACTAGGCCTCTAAAAATACTGCTTTTCCCACAACTCAATATCCTAGCCAAAAAACGAGTTCTATATACACTTTCCAAACACAGTTTAAACACTAAGAGCAGATTGCTGTAGTCTTAGAGCGCACTCTGTTTAGCCTCTGAGGTATAATATGTCTGTTTCTTTGGGTGGGGGGAGTTAATCCTGTTTTACTCACTTGCCAAGACAAATGGGAGATCAGGGTGGTTGCTTACATACAGGTCTGAGCACGTATTAGGGGAGAAATTAGGAGGGAAAGTTAAGCAGTCACAGGCAGGTAAAAAAACAGATATTAAATTACAAGTCCCAAAACAAACAAGTGAAAATTAACCGAGTCACAAGCAAAAAGGTAAGAAAAACTAGGCCCCCTAGACCTGGTCAGGGGGTTCCCCAGGGCCCAAAAAACCATGTTTTAAAAATATTTTCGGCGGGATTCGCGTACGTTGCGCGATTCCCGCCGACAATTGTTTTACAAAAATGAAGCGCCGTCTCCTGCGCTTCGTTTCTTTTAAGCCCCTGGGTGGGCCAGGTCTCGGGGCAATCCATAATTATGAGGACTGCCCCTTCCCCGGGGCTTTGTTAATTATTCGCGGGGTATGCGCCCCCCGCAGCCCCGGGGACTGCCCCTCCCCGGGGCTTTTTTATAAATATGCGTGGGGGGGCTCCTGCCCCCCCACGCTGCCCCGGGGACTGCCACCTCCCCGGGGCTTATATTTATTTTGGGCAGGGGGCCACGTGGGCCCCCCAAGCCCCGGGAACCGCCACCTCCACGGGGCTTCAATAATGTAAATTAAGTATGGGGGGGCCCTAATTATTCAAATACGGGGGTCTGTTGCGGACCCCCAACCCCGTGGACCACCACCTCCCCGGGGCTACATACATGTTGGTAGGGGGGCCGTGCGGCCCCCTCCTGGAGCCCTCCATGGCCCTGGGGACCGCCACCTCCCAGGGCCGGCTCCAGCAATGTCCCGGGGTGCCCACCCCCGGGACATTGCAGTTTGCTATGACAGGGCAGGAGCACGGCTCCCGCCCTGTCATAGCAAACCCTGCTTTTCTTCATGGAAGCGAGAGCAGAAAACCTGCTCTCGCTTCCATGAAGCAAAGCAGAATTGCTTTTGTGCAAAGGGAGCTGCATGTTAGCAGCTCCCTTTGCCCAGAAGCAGTGCGGGCTCCCGCAGGAGGCAGGGAGCCGGCAGGGACCGCAGTGGCATTGGGGCTCCCACTGCAGTCCCCAACGTCAGGCCAGGCCCTGGGGTATGGGGTCCCTGGGGCCAAAATTGGCCCAGGGAAGAGGGGGCCACGCGGCCCCCCTCCCGTAAAATAAAATAAAAATTTAAAAAGAGGCAAAGCCCCGGGGGATGGAGTTTCCGGGCCGAAAAAGGCCTCAGGAGGGGGGCCACGCTGCCCTCTTCCAATTTAAAAAAAATAATAAAAAATGTCTCAGGCCCTGGGGGATGGGGTCCTCAGGACCCAAAAAATATTAAGAGAAGGGGCAACACAGCCCCCCTTCTAAAAAACAAAAAACAGGAAAGAGAAGCCGGCATCTTGCCGGAGGCCCCACCCCCTACCTGCACCACTCTGCAAACATGCCTCCTGGAGCGTTCTGGGTTGGGGGATTAAGTCCCCTTGAATCCTAAGGGTCATATACCACTGAGACATCCATTCACTCACCAACACAGCCATAGGCACACTCACTCACCCATACAGCCCCTTGCAAATGCACTCATGAACCCATACACCCATTGAATCACCCACTCACACATCCATGCAGGGCGTCACACCCCCCTCCCATCCCCACAGGCAGTCAGGCACCCATAGAGGTACTCAGACAACCAACCATTAACCCATATTGACACTCATGTAGCTACTCACCAACTCATCCAGCCACTTACACACCAACTGACACACTGATACAGACATTCACACAGTTTATTAATTCACCCATGCATTCACTAAGACATGTTTAATCACTCACTTATACAGTCAGTCACGCACCCACTAAATCATCCATTCAGACACTCATACACCCACTCATTCTTCAATACACCTTGGCGTATATATATAAAATTCTTAAACTTAAACACTCAGTCACTGGATGATGTCATCAGTGATGTAATTTGATATGTATCACAACATATCACAGATTTATGTTTGTTGTAAAAAAGCAAGATACTTCAGCTTGTTTCACAGCACACAGGGCCCCTTGCAATGCAATATAGTCCAATCTTTCTTTTCAACAGTATAAAAACAACTGCATTGCTCGCACCTGATGTATATGCTTTTCTCTCATTGGCTCGAGAGCTGATGAAGTGATGGTAGAGATAGTATAACTCATTTAGATAGTGTTTGAAAACAGTAATTTATGACAGGAAAGGTATGCTGAAGCACCTCCCCATCTACATCCCTAGTATAGATAGCAGGTTTGTTTTCAGAAAATCTGCGAACGATGAATTAAAACAGGAAGATGGCTTCCCATTTTTTCATTATAGCAGGTCTTAAAAGAAAATCAATACATTCTTATCATGTCCTATTCTTGTCATGTGTGTTATGCACTGTATTAAGGCCATATGTCAATAACCATTGTTTGCAGAGCTTCCCAATGCTATATGTGGTCACTGTAACAGGTGAATGTGTATTACCTAAAGATCAGTGTATACACAGGTTAGTGTAGTCTAGCCACAATGCTACTCTAGTGTAAGTACGTAATGACCTAATAAATGAACAATATTTAATTAAGTTATTTATTTCATCTTCTGATAAGGTCTTTCATTATTTCCAATCTGGAAAGTATGTATAGTTAGTTTGTGGAGCTGATGGAGCTTTAAAATCTTTAAGGAAAGTAAAACTCAGGCTAGTACTTTGCTGAACTGTTTTATTAAGAAAAGCAATCTTTTTGATATAATCAAGCAGGACATTGTGTGTTCACTTGCCATGATGAGCCAGTGTCTCCAATACTTTTTTGTTGAAATGGTTTTATGGCAATATGTATTAAAATATGTAATGAATAATTAGGACCTTGTATATTAAAATAAGCAGATGGAGCTTCTATATCAAAATGAATACTATTCCTGGGAGTCCCTCAAGCTGTCAGCCCAAAGAGTCTCATTGAGGGAAATTATCTAATTAACATTGGCCATTGACTAATGAATATAGCAAGGTCTGTTATAATACATATCTATATAGTTTCACCAACGGAATGAGAGGAGTATGCATGGTTGAGTAGCATTATCACTCCCTGACACTGCAAGTATATCAGGATTTTTTTTTTATTGTGCTTCACCTCGGGCTTCGATGAGTATTGATCCTCCAGGATTATTTTGAAAGGTTTACATGCAGGTTTCCTAGCTGCAGTAGTAAGGCTACTCATGTAGGCCTGATGCCATAGTTTCTATGTCAGTCTAGTAAACCACACATTAGTGCTACAGTCCACAGGTGATATTTAACTTTCTATGCCATTGGTATAGTTTCCTGCACCTGACCTTACTGGAAAGGACTATAAACCAATTGTGGGTTAGCCAATTTGACCATGTTTTGCAGGATAGAGCACATACACTGTACGCTGGGCATCAGTACCTATATGTGGAAAGTTTAAAAAAACAGCAGCATCTGTCCAGAAAAAAACCAGTGTGACACGCAAAATAAGGCACTTTCTCACACCACCTCTAATTTATTAGTTTGATGCGAAAGCCAAAATGGGAATTTGCCTTTGTGCGAACTTTATTACAGCTAGAGCTTGTGGACGTATTGCTTATGTCCGAGGTTCATGTGTGACAATTGGAATCCCAACATTAGTCACCATGGGCTGTGATACATACTGTCCAGTCTTCTATATATATAGTCACTAATTCTACTAATAACTGTCTAAACTGATCTGCACTCAAACGTATGTGCCACATGGGACCTGGAAGTTTAATTAATCTTTTTTTGTACAGTCCCATCCACAATCTTTACAGATCCAGAGTGCAATTCTAAGCTCAATCGAATTATGAGGAGATCCTTTTCATAAATAAGAGCATAACAAACTTTTCAGCTGAATAGTGAGTTCCAATTTGAGGGAGGAACAACCAATATAATAACAGATGTCTCTGTGTCAGTTATAAATGGCAAGTGCTTCTATATCACCACTGAGGGTTCTCACGGATCTAACCCATGATTTCATCACCATGTTACATTTTCACAAGAGTTGTGATCATGACTCAATAGATCCTACTTGGCCATCAGGCAAGCGTAGGTATGAAACAACTTAGCAGCCTGAATGGTAGGAACGGACAAATCATGTCCCACACATCTCTCTTGACTTTCATAGAGTTTTAGTGCTGTTAGTTATGGCAACATTTCTTCACAACTGCACATACACACACAAAACTTGCGCTGCTATTTTAAAGGCTGTATTTCATGCCATTTTGTAGTGCAGAATAAATGTAAAAAAATAATTGAAGGCATAAATAGAATTGTAGGGAATGGAAAAGCACAGAATGTAAATAATATGAAATCAGATAAGATTTTACATAGTGATTTATTGAGGAGACATACATGCCTAATCTTTAGCGCCAACGGTTTGTCGTGATGAGGGTTCAGTATTTACTTCTCAACAGGCATGTGTAGCTGACGTCTGTCACCTATATGTGCAGATTACAGCTGTCATCTATGTTTCCAGTCAGAGACTCATCTGCAAGACTAGATTGAATTATGCTTCCACAGAAGGACAGTTTTTGAGATGATGAGCCTGGTATGGCTCTGCTTGGAGCCACATTGATCTGCTGCCTGGAAATCCTTAAGAGGCCCTAGTCTCTATCACGGAGAGACCTGTGAACAACTCATTTATGCCACCCAAATCATTTATTTTGGGCAGCATATCTTGTTACCATGACTTTAGGTAGGAAAATATTTGAGAAATCACTTGCGCACAATTTTGAAGCCTAAAGCTATTATGCTTTTTTATTAAACACCATCTATACCAATGAACACATGAATATATTAAATATAAGCATACTATCAAAATGTATGATGAATTTAGCACAACGTTTTTGCACAATAAAGAGAAATGAATGCGTCAACTGTTGCAAGTTAATATCGGCTTATTAGGAATAAGGCCTCAAAAAGCAACTAAGCAAAGACATGATTGAGGGGGACTCCTAGAAGGCATTAAGAAAAAATATATAACATGTTTTAATCTTGTTGAACATGTGTTGTGTTGCTTATTCCAAAGTTCAGGTCATGCACTTTAATAATTGTTTTTTATCATTCCAAGGAAAAAGATAACCCGGAAACAGAATTCCACATGTCACAATTGGTCAAAGGTGTACTGAGTCTGTTCTTAGCGGGCACGGAAACAGTTAGCACAACTTTAAGATATGCCTTTCTTCTTCTTCTCAAGTATCCTGAAATTAAAGGTACTACATTAATAGCTGTGTAAAACCCACATCAATTGCAAGTTTTGTTTTCATTAAATGGTTAAAAAGATGTTACCCTTGAGTATTCCTTTTTGATCTCAGTTCACTGTTATCACGCATCAATATATTGGACTCTCAAACTTTCAGTTGGTTGGTGTTCACAACACAGTTACCAATGGGCCTATTTACACACCACTAACAAACACCTTTCTCTTAACATTAATTTTGTAATCAAATGTCAGTTATCTTAGTATAAAGATTTAATTAAAATGTGCATCAATACAATTAAATTAGTACGTTAAAATATTTTTATTCATAGAACATATATAAAATTAATAAATCATTCAGTTCTCCCTTCCAGATATAGTATAGGGCAGGAAGGCTTTAATATTGCATAATATGTTGTTTCTCTGATGTTTCTGTGATGTCATATGCTATCCTAGGATTGTGGTGAAGGAGATCATTTTTAAGTTGCTCTTTAGAAAAAGCCCAGAATGCTTGCAATGCTCAGCCCATCGCTCAGCCTTTTTTGGTTTGGTATAAACAATGTTAATTGTACAAAAGTAAAGAATTACAAATGCACGTTTTGCAGCACAATGAATACAACATCTTGGCCTGAGATTATATCTGCAACAAAGAAAAACAAAGCGCCTCAAGGTTCCCATAGCACTAAACACATCTACTCCCCATATGGACCAATATGGTCAACCCCTCTCTCAAACAGGACCTATTTCAGGAACGAATAAAAGTTGGTCAAGTCTCTCCTCTTTTGAAAAAACAATATCTTGATCCAGAGAACATGAACAACTACCGTCCAGTCTCCACACTCCATTTTTCAAGTCATTGAAAGTTGAGTAGCGTCCCAACTTGCTCTCACACATTTGAACAAAAAAACTCCTAGACACTCCCTAATCAGGTTACAGCAGGGCAACATCTTGAAATGGATAGGAGCTTATCCTCTGGAGAATTACAAATTACGGGGTCCATCCTGATATGCTTAGCCCTTTGTGTCTGGCCCTCTGACCCAACAAAACCAGCCCAACCAACTTCAGAAAACTCTCCAATCTCACCAGATCAACATATCAATGACTAGCAATGGCTGTCTAAATCATACCTATTACTTTCTGTAAGGTATCAGCCTCCAACATAGCAGCGATGCCCGTTGTCACACATACAACACTGATCTATGGTTCAGGTCCTTATGCAATTTTGTCTACTCCTCCTCTCTCTAACATACCCTTTGGACACAAACTCAAATACAACAATGGGAAAATCATGTTCCAAGCCAATGATACAATCCAGTCCACGGTCAACTTTATCTCACACTCAAGCCTTCTGATGATCCTCGATGTACTCCTTCTCGGTTCATACCTAACACCCCTCAACCACTCTCCTTCCCTTATGGTCCACCCAGACAACCCCTTTCTCCCCAGACTCTCCTGCAATCTGATATGTGCCCCTTATCCCATGGCTCACTGCCAACAACAGATCTTGAAAACCCCTCCACAGACCATCTCCACGCCATTCATCTCCAACCTCCCACAAACCATTCTCTCCCCCTCCGGTCGCCTTCTCCACCCTTTTCTCTGCCCCACATGCGGCCCCTAAGCCTACCCCTCCCTTTCCTCCTTTATTGTCCACTGTCATAACTTCTACCAACACTAGATACCAACAACCCACTTCTCCCACAACCATAATTGATGAACATAACTTGCCTCTGGTCAACAAGCTCCTGTCCTCGTTCTCAAACCTCTGTTGGTGAATTGACATCCTCTCATTAGCTCTATTCCATCTAATCATCTCTCTGTCCTCTCATTGCTGCTCCCCTCATCACACCTCACAGAAACTCCTTGAGATGTAGCACTCTCCCAATGACTCATTTTCAGTCTTTTCAATTTATGTCGGTGAGAATGCCCACATCCACTACCTCCAACATCAGACTTAATGCGATTTACCATCCACCGGGTTAAAACAATTCCTTCATCAAGGGATGCATGGATCTCTTCACCTCTCAACATATCAGCATCGGACACTATCTTCTTTGGCATCTTCAACATCCACTGGGGAAATGAGAGTAAGAGCTATATGACAATTTTACCTCCTTGTCAAAGACAATTGATCTCCAACAACACTGCCATAAACCCACATACCACGAAGGCACCATTCTGGACCTGATAATCTCCAAATCCCCCAACCTACAGTCGATTGGTGTGACCACAAGCAGATCCCGTTCTTCCTATTCGGCTCATATTCCAAAACATATGGGCAACCCAACCTTCACACAGAAGCCATGCCTATCATTGCCCTTCCTACCCAATTTCGATTACACCTCACCTTCAAATTCCAGGCCACCGACAAGTACAACTCCTGCATGGAATACCTAATCAACAAATATGCACACCTAAAGTGCAAATTATCCAGACTAAAGCCATCTTGTGCTCGGTTCTCAATAGAACTTTACAAAGAAAGAAAGCTTATCAGACAATTTGAGAAAGAATGGAGACTAACACCCTCTCACTTGAATATGAATAAGCTTTGTAAATGCAAAAACAACATAAAGACCGAATCCACAGAGCCATATCCTCCCATATCGGAGCACTCATGAATTGTGAAAAGAGCAGACCGAATCGCCTGTTTGAGGTTATTGCACAGACTACAAACCCCTCCACTGCTTCAGCCCCTAAGTCATTAGTGACCCGCTGCAAACACTTCGTGGATTTCTTTTAGAAAAATGTTAGAGACATCCATATCTCACTATCCACCAGCAACTTCCCAGAAATGGTGGAGATTCTACCATGAAAGGCACTGTATTCATGGTTATCTTTCTCTTCAATTTCCGAACAGGACCTACAGCGAACAATCTCCAAAGTGAATCCCTCAAACCACCTTCAGGATGCCATACCAGGTTCTATTAGGAAATCTCTTGCCACATATCTACTCCCCATATTGACCAACATGGTCAACTCCTCTCTCAAATCTGGGCCTATTTGAGGAATGAATAAAAGTTGGTCAAGTCTCTCCTCTTTTGAAAAAACAATCTCTTGATCCAGAGCACATGAACAACTACCATCCAGTCTCCACACTCCCATTTTTCAAGTCATTGAAAGTTGAGTAGCGTCCCAACTTGCCCTCACACATTTGAACAAAAAACTTCCTAGACACTCCCTAATCAGGTTGCGGCAGGGCCACAGCACAGAAACTGCGATCTTCCAAATAGTCAATGACTCCCTTAGAATCCTCAACTCTGGTAAACTGTCTCCTGGTCCTCCTGGAGTGGTCCACTGCATTCAACACTATCAATCAGCTGGACCTCCTTCTCCCTCTTGCACAAAGCATGGGATAAGGAGGCACAGTCCTCAACTGGTTCTCCTTATACCTAACTAACTGCTCTCAAATTGTGACAAAGGACAACTTGTTGTCGATACCAGTCAGCATACTTCAAGGGGTCCCCAAGGCTCGATCCTCTCCCCAACCCTCTTTAACCTCTACCTAGTACCACTATGTGTATTTTCAGAAACTCTGGGATTCTCTCCACCTCTACACTGACAACACTCAAATGTACATGAAAATCTCATCCCCTGAAGACATTGCCCTCCTTTCAAAAGATTCAAAACTGAATGTCTAACCACCATCTAAAACTCAACCCTGGTAAAACAGAATTTCTTTTGATTTCACCTCTGAAAGCAAAGACCTCAGTACAGGAGTGGATGGCTAACTTTCCCACCCTGTATGGCTTCCCTGCCATTGTCCAGAGTGCTAGATCACTTGGTATCACCCTTGACAATCATCTCAATCTTCACAGCCACATTGCAGCCATGGCCAAAAGCGCTCAACACCAACTTAGGCAGCTTTGGGGCATCAGACAATTGATCCCGGAGCAAGACCTCAAAACAGTGGTGCAGTCTCTCATTCTTTGCAGACTAGATTATGGAATTGCCCTTCTCTCAGGGATTCCCAAAGTTCACCTAAGCCCACTACATGAAGCAGCGCACCTCGTTTTAAGTCTCAAGAAATTTGACAACATTTCCCCTGCCCTGCTAACCCTCCAATGGCCTCCCATTGAAGCGTGGGCCCAATTCAAAACTGCCTGTATCACCCACAGAGAACTGCACTCCTCTTCACCCTTCTATATAAACAAGAATCTGAAACTCTCTGGATCAAATAGGCATTCCAGAAATACCCAGTCCCTGCTCCTGGAACGCCACACCTTCAGTCGAGAACAGTACATGAGCCAGTCATTCTCTGGTAGTGGTACAAGAATCTGGAACTTTCTACCTCCCAACCTCTGACTAACCATCTGGCTAGTCACCTTAAAAAATAATGTCAAGCTCCTCCTATTTGGCAGACACCTTGATTAATTACCCTAAACCATACTTAAGTACTCTCTCCACCAGGATACAATCTACCTTCATTATGTGACCCCATCATCTTAATCAATGCTTGAACTGTGCACAGCCTTTGATCAACTGCTGCGATTGTCCTGCTAGCATCTACTGATGCAAACATCTGAGTTTAATTAATGTAACTAGCTGTAATACTTGTATCCTGCCACTGTTATAAAGAGCTCTAATACCTTCAGGACATGTATATAAAATTGCAAAAATAAACAAAATAACCAGGGACACTCTCAGCAGGATGCTGTGGACTCTCAGTAACTCAGACCGATCGCCAGTATCAGATTGGATTGTGAGCCTCCCCTCTCACCACTGTTTACACACCAAGGACGTCAGAGAGCATCAACAATAGTGAAGTGAACCCTGATACTATGGAGTAAACTTACAAGGGTAAAACCCACCAGAAATTCACTTTTAGCAACGTTCTGGTGGCGATATGCCCTTCTCCATATTTACAAAGCAGCGCTAAGCCATTTTGAGTGGCTTAACGCCGCCTTGTAAATACGGCCCCTTTACACGCATCACTTTGCGTGAAAAGGGCATGCAGTGGGTGTTGCTGTTGGCATTCCACTCCAACACCCATTGCTTTTTGACGCTGCCCCAGATTGACAAAGGATCTGTAAATCTGAAGCAGGGCCAGAAACTAACCCCATGCAATGGAAGGCATTAGAATGTTGTAACGAGGAGAAATACTTTAATTTCTCCTCATTTTTGCTTTTTCTATGTGTGCTGCATTCTGCAGAAAGAACACACCATTAATTATTTAATATTGCCGATTTGCTACTTCCATGCATGCTGCAGAATGCAGCACCCTTAGAAGTAACAAATTGCCATTATTGATTGTTTATGTGCAGGAAAGGACATCTTCCTACACATAAACAATCATTCCCTGTAACGCAGGCACCCTTGTACTAGGGTGCGTCGGCGCTAGGCAGCTATTTTTAGCACCAGCGCTAGGGAAAACCCAGGGTTGTGCCGTATTGTTATAAATAAAGTGCATCCCTGCGTTTTAGAAATGGCGGAGCGCGGCACTGCCAAACTTGGCACAGCTCCACCATTTCCTTGTAAATATGCCCCCATGCCCTTAAATTCTTTACAGATCTTTATATAATGTACTATTGGCAGTATGCGAGTCCCTTTGAAGATCGGGTGGAGACAATAAGCCAGTTGGGATTTCAGAACAGATATAATCCAGTGTAATGTGAGCAAGGGTTTGAGGGAGTCTGTATCTAAAAGGGAGTCTAGAGCAAGGATTCTTTTGCCAACCCATAAGGGCCAGAATGGTTCTATGTTACCGATCTATAATACAGTATTATGCCAGGCAGGCACTGACCTGTTTATAGAAGCCAAGGATTTGAGTGGGAAATGAGCTCTCTTTCCAGGCATAGCAGGAGGCAGAAAGTATGGGGTTTTCGTCACGGCTGCCACTTCCCTGTGCCATGTAGTACATGCCCAGTAGATGGTTTGTATTTGTGAGCTCTCTCTCTATCTTGACCCAAATGAGTGTTTCCCTGTAATGAGGGAGAAAACATATGGTTGGCGCCAGTTGGTGGGTAAGCCAGTATGTTTCCATGAAAGGCACTTTTGTTTACCCCTTATCAATGAAATCGTACAGTTTTCCCCCCCCGAGTCGTGGTCGCTGTCCATCCTACACAATGGAACTAATGGTAGCAATCTAATGTGGTAAGCAATTCATGGGACTTGGTTAGAGGTAGCATCTCAAACACATAATTATTCTGAGGTGCTATATTCATTTTAATGACCTGTGACCATCCCCACTTGCACAAATGCAAGGAAGACCACCACTTGAGATCTCTTGTCATTTTATCAAGAAGGGGCTTTATGTTATTATTCACCTTGTTAACAAGCCCCATATTGATGTAAATACCAAAGTATTTCAGTTTTGAAAATTTCCATTGAAAGTGGAAGTTGTCCACAGTGGAGCAGCTTGTATGAAAGGTCAGAGATAAATCCTCATATTTGGACCAATTTACTTTATACCCAGAAAATAAGTCTGTAAGGGAAATGAGTGCCAAAATGGATGTTGCTGAACATGAGATGGTCACCAAAATGTCATCAGCATAATACAGTGCTTTATGTTCCCCCACCATAGAGGGAACCCCATATATCCTCAGATCTTTTCTGGCTGCCGCCAACAGTTCCAACTGTAATAGAAACAGCAGAGAGGACTGGGGCATCCCTGTCGAGTTCCTCTACATATAACTGTCTCTGGTGACCGAAAACCTTCACAGTTGACAATGGCTTTGAAATTGGTATAGAACAGTCATACCTTACTGATAAACACTCCACCGAGGCCAATCCTACCTATTAATGAATGTTTTTCGGCATCTATGGATATCACCAACTGATCGTTCGTACTCTCTTGGTTGTGCCGCAGAGGTGTAGAAGTGTCCTCAAGTTATCCACAGAGGATCTACCAGGGACAAAACCTACATGTTACAGATGTACAAGGTTGGGCATATATCTTGTTAGTTCATTCGCCAATATTTTTGCATAAATCTTCATATCGCAATTCAATAGCGATATTGATCTATAACTGTCACTTTGTCGTAGATCATTATCATCCTTGGGGATTAGGGAGATCAATTAAATTTGTCATGGAGAGGTCCTCTTTGAGTGATGTCTTTATACACTTTACAGCAGCAGCATAACCAGATCTTTGTTGATCTTATAAAACTCTAGATGGAGTCCGTCTTCCACTGGCGTCCTTAAAGTGGCCATCCCATCCATAGCCTGAGCTATCTCATGAACTGTGATGTCCTGGCTTAAGGTACCCCTATGCTCATCTTCCAGAAAAGGCAGAGGGAGGTGTTGTAGGAAGTTGGCAATCACATTCTCCGAGTGCACTGGGGTAGAACCATATAGCGTCCCATGGTCGGAGGAAAATTTCCCAGCCAAAGGTACAGGGTTAGTAGACAATGTGTCAATTGTGTTTCACATTGCTGGTTCTGTTCTATTACCATTTTGATGTATCTGTTGTGCTACCAACAGACATCCAGCTTTCAGACCCCTTTCATAATTATGCTGTCGGATTTTAAACAGAGCAGCTTCTGCCTGTGTAGTGAATGGCTGGGTAATAATTTAAAGCCTCAGGTCTAGAGTGGGAATTATATAACACCATCTGTCGTTCTACCTCTGCCTCCAGGCTTTTCCTCTCAACCTGTAATTTATGTTTAGCAATTGTGGAGTCTGTCCTCATCTCACCTCGTACATATGATTTACCAGTGTTCCTTGTGTGTCAGATAAGCCTTGAAGAAACACAGTCAGCGGTCTTTCTCCACAGGAGTTCTGTTGCCAGCCAAGTGCATTCGCCAATTGGCGGTCGGAGACACCAGATTGCCCATGTCAAGACTAATTCGAATATGACTCTTTACAACGCACGAGTTACAACGCGTGTCATTACAACTAATTTTTACATTGCAAAATCCATTACAACGCATGTCGTTACAACGCATGTCGTTACAACGCATAATCCATTACAACGCAATTTCTATTCTAACTCCGCCGGGGAGTTATTTTGGGGAATGCGTTGTAATGGTTTATGCGATGTAATGACATGCGTTGTAATGGATTTCGCGTTGTAAAACATTCGTTGTAATGACACGCATTGTGACGCGTGCGTCGTAAACGATGTTAGAGTCTTTGAATGCAGGAAGAAGGGATCCTGAATCTGGACCCATGAACCCCTGATGTGAAAGTGTAGTTCTTGTCCTCAGGGAAAAAGAGGCACCATGAGTCTACGAGATTAATCAGACATGGCATTTTGAAGTATTTTTTCATTTCTGGACCTTAGTAGATTTGCAGACCCTGACCTATTCATCAAGGGATCTAAGATCATATTCCAGTCAGCTCCGATTAGGACCTGGGTTATGCCAAAAGAAGCAAGGAGTCTAAAAAGGCCCCTAAGAAAATCAGTTTTTGGCCTAACAGGGGCATAGACAGAACCCACAATGAACTTGAAGTCCTGTAATTCCAACTCGGCAAAGAAATATCTGCCATCTACATCAGACCATGTTTTCAATTTACAGATGGGCAGAAACTTACTGACCAAGGGGGCTACTTCCCTTTTGTGATGATCCGAGGAGTGCCTGGTAATGGCTGAGAGCCGGGGGCCTTACATGCATAGAGAACCGTTTCCATCCAATTGAACTGCAGTTTATTCATTTTAGCTGGGGTGAGGTGCATTTCTTGTAGCAACACTAGGTTGGGGTGCTTGGGATTTTATTAGTGCAGGAGGTTATTGATGTTAAGAGGCACTACTTATAAGAGCTCTGTGGTCATTTGGCCTGTTGGGAGTGGCTTGCACCCTGTTCCTTCTAGGGACCCTTTTTCTAGTCAGGTTAAGGGAGTTATACACCCAAGATAACCTCTGCTCACCTCCTGGGTAGCTTGGGATGAGCATTCAGGCTTATCGTAGAGGCAATGTGTAAGCATTTGTACAAACACAGAGTAACACAGTGAAAACACTATAAATGGACACCACACCAGTTTAACAAAATCACCAATCTTTGTCTAAGTAAAACAAGACCAAAAAAACATAAATCCAACATACACAAGCAAAGTTTCAAAATAGTTCAGTCCATAGGAAACTATGAATACGTCACTTTTATCACAAGGTACCTGGGATGTGTCAAAAACAAAGACGAAAACAGGTGCGGGGGTTGAGGTGCCATAAAAGCAAAGCGATGAGTCCGTTCCTTGCTCCCAGGAAAGGTAATGCGTCAGTTCCTTACTGCCAGAGGAGGCGATGCGTTGGTTCCTTACTGCAGTGCAGGTGAGGTGATGCATGGGTTCTTTACTGTCAGGGGAGGGGATACCTCGGTTCCTCACTGTGAGGGGAGGTGTTGCATCAATATCCGGACACGTATCCTTGGTTCATTACTGCTGGGCAACCTTGATAAAGAGCTTGGCGCACAGGTGTGATGTGTTGAAAATCCAGACGTGCTGGGTCGATGCGGCGAAACAGGCGCTGTTCTGTGTCACGAAAAAAACATTCGCTGAAGGGCGATGGTGGATTTTCTTCTCTTCTGTGCAGCAAAACCACCTCTTAGGGCTCAGAACTTGAATTGGCACCAATTGACAGGTCAGAACTCCCAGCAGAGGAGCTCAGAAGCTGCCGCTGAAGTCTTTGATGGCCCTTAGACTTCTTACAAGAGGCAGGCACACCCAAGCCCTTGGAAAACCGTGGCAAGCAGGATGCATAAAGCAAAAGGCCAGTCTTTTTACTGCCCAAGACAGAAGCAGCAACCAGTAGGCCAGCACAACACAGCAACAAGCAGAGTGGCAGTTTCCCTCCTACAACTACTCCAGCTCTTCTTCTTGGCGGAATCTCCTCTTCGTCCATAAGTGTTCTGAATTTATGGTGTCTTTGAAGTAGGCACACTTCAAAGGAAAGTCTTCGAAGTGCACAAGACCCTGCCTTTCCCTCAGCTGGCTCCAAACACACTACGGGGTGTGGAGACGGCTTTGTGTGAGGACAGTCACAGCCCTAGTCAGGTGTCAGAGACAACTCCTCCCACCACTCTAGCTCAGGAAGACCCATCAGCCAGGTGATGGACCATCAAGATATGTAGGGCACACCTCAGCTCCCTTTGTGTAACTGTCTAGAGTGAATGCACAATCAGCCCAATTGTCAGTCTAAACCAGACATGGATCCCACAGGCAGGCAGAGGCACAGAATGGTAAAGCAAGAAAATGCCCACTTTCTAAAAGTGACATTTTCAAACATGCAATTTAAAAACCAACTTCACCAAAATATCTATTTTTAAATTGTGAGTTCAGAGACCTCAAACTCCAGATCTCCGTCTCTTCCTAACGGGAAGTTACACTTGTAAGAAGTTACAAGCCAAGTCCAATGATATCCTATGGGAGAGAAAGTCCTTGCAGTAGTGAAAAACGAAATTAGCAGTATTTCACTATCAGGACATGTCAAACACACCAGTACATGTCCTACCTTTCACATACACAGCACCCTGCCCATGAAGCTTCCTTGGGCCCACGTTAGGGGTACCTTACATGTAGGTTAGGGCCTGGCAAGTAGGTACACTTGCCAGGTCGACACGGCAGTACAAAACTGCACACTCAAACACTGCAGTGGCAGGTTTGAGACATAGTTGCAGGGCTACTCAGGTGGGTGGCACAATCAGTGCTACAAGTCCACTAGTAGTATTTAAATTGCAGGCCCTGGGGACATACAGTGCACTTTTCTAGGAGCTTACTAGTAAATCAAATATGCCAATCATGGATAACCAATCATAATTACAATTTACACACGGAGCACTTGCACTAAAATCAGCAGAAACCAAATGCAAAAACAGGAATTCAGAAGCAAAAAAGACAGGGGAAAAACACACCAAAGATGCAAGGTCTAACAGAGAGTACCATGGAAGTGACATACGTACTCAACACGGGGGCAGCAGAAGCCCACAGAACCACCCTGAGGGCTGGCAAAGAGACCAGGGAGTGTAGTGTTTGAGCAGGTAGCGTGCCGGGAAACCAGGACTCAACACATTTATAACCTGTAATCAAGCAGTCGAGACATCCATCATCCAGCCATAAAAACACTATCTTTCAGTCTGCCAGCATAGGCTCCCAGGCCACAAATACAACACACACTATATCCAGAGGCAAAGCACTGCACCATAAGTGATGCACCACTCTCTATCATCTTAACCCCATAAATCAATAGTGCAGTTCAAAAGTACATCACAGGATAAGCACTGTTAAAAACATAGCTGTAATGTGACCAAATTATGCCAATTTCCCCAGTAGTATGCATTTTATCTGGTTCTGCAAATGGGATGGAAAGATGTTTAGTGCGTAAGCGATGTTAGCACTGTACACCTGCATCTTATATTTACAACATGATGATACTACTGTTATTTCTGATGCCGCTGCTATTACCACTATGGTTACAATACCAATATTCAAGGCCAGTGCTTTCAGTGGTCAGCACCCATTGAACACATGCCATCAACACCTGCTAAGAAAACATTCATTCAATAAGTTGGCAATAAAAGTAGAGGGAATAGAGATTGCACAGAAAACCTACCAGTTGTAAGAGCAGACTAGTCCTAATGAACTCACCAAACTGGAAACATGTCTTTTGGCTTCACCAGCAGCAATGTACTGGTATTTTATTAGGATCCAATAATGGACTCTGTTAGGGATGCTTATGTCTTTATGGATTACATTGGAACGGGGCAAAGGCTCGTCACATCAGCTACTTTCAGGATCTAGCCTTAATATAATTTTCTTGAGGACCTCCGGTAACACTGTTATAGAGGAATTTGCATGTATGAAGATGTATATGCTGTATGTTGACAGGAATACTTGCCATGTGGTACACTACTGGATGGGTGCTTGCAGTGCCATGGAAAGACATATAGGGCCTCATTTATTAGCTGGCGGACGGAGTTTACTCCGTCAGGGTTATGGAGTATATGACTCCGCCAGCCTTACTGAGTAACCACCTGACAAATTTAGAAATGACCACCAAGCCGGCGATTATTTCTGAAGCATTGGCAGGAACCACGGCCGCTTTTTTAAAGTTTGATGCACAGGTCTGTCAAAAAGAGGGAGCCGTCCGCCAAATGTTTTTTATTTTCAAAAAGATAAACCCGAAGCAAAATTTTCTTTTTTAAAATAAAAAATATGCCCCTCCTCGCCATGGTAATTATCTCCCATGGCAAGGGGGGAATTGATGGGCAGTGAAAACTGACCTGTATGCCCACCCATCTAAGATAGGTGGGTGTACATAGAGGTCAACCTCAGATGGTTATTACTCCATGGGGCTGTCTCAGCAGTGTAAGCATGGCAGAAATGGAGAAGTCTCCGCTGTGGTTACGCAAAAGGTTTGCCTACATTTAAATTGGGTGGGCGGACCATTATGTTGGCGATAAGAATACTTTGTCGTCATTTCAACAGAGTATCCTTAACGCCAACATATAAATCAGCCACACAGGGGCCGATTATAATGTCGGTCGGAAAGGCTCTGAACGGCATTCGGTTTGTCTGAATCTGATTCGGAAACACATCTGACCGACTGATTACGATAGTTGGAAACCGTTCGGTCGTTCCGACTCAGTTCTAGTTGGCATTCAGAGAAATCGAGTCGGTCGGAGCCGAATCGTACAGGTCTATGGACCGTGTTTTTGACTGATAAAATTACAATGTCAGATTTGGACAGCCTTTCCGAATCGGTTTGTCCGACATGGATCGGCTATCGGAATCCGACTTTGGGGCCCGTAGCAGGCCGCCCTTCAGCCAGAGACCTCCGTTTGGGGCCTGTGGGGGTACCCATGGATCCCCTCTTTCCAACCATGCATGGTGTGGCAGTCACCAAGTGGTGCCCGCCACAGGGTGTAAGGTTTTCTACGACCACCCCTTTTTTCATGCAAGCCTGTGTTTTTGGTCGGAACACAGGCTCCCATTGAAGTCAATAGGAGTCCAACCAAATGGTGTTTGGAAACATCGTAATTGATCGGTGATACTCCCCGAATCCGATTCAGTTGGAAACCATTCTGACAGCGGGTTGGTCGGAATGCTTTCCGACTGACATCATAATGAGACCCATAGTGTTCAATGTTTTTCATTGAAAGTTACTTGAGCAAATACCTTTCTAGCTACTTAGTTTTGCAAGTGATCGAGAAGGGTGCTTTATACTATTTAGTGGATGCTTTGCTCATTACTGAATTTATAGTCTGTGGGTTTATCTCAGTTGCACTACTGTGTTCACTATTTTCCCCTCTGTTTGGAACATGTTTTTTCTGAGCCTTCTATGTACTGTTATTAATTCTGTCAACAGTGTTCTCAACTCTCTGCATTTAGATAGAGTGTGTATGAGATGTATATCCGTCTAAGACCAGCAATGTGGGACCTGGAAGGCCCAATGGTCTGATTCGAACTAGTTCCACAACATAATGTAAATCAACATTTTCATTAATTTATATTGTTGTTTCTATTACACATCTAGGAGTAATGGTGCTAAAATCATTTGTTCGGTGTACATGAAGAAGACTGAAAGATTAAAGAGTGAATGCATTTGGTTTTAGCTGCTTTCGAGACTCCAAATGGAAAACTATTAAGTGCAAAGAAATGGGAGGCGCATTCTAGGCTGTTGACACAAAGGAGCTGAAGCCCTGGCCACTAAAGCTGGATTTCTTTGTGCGATGAATGGACACTAAATGCACTAGAGCAGAGCAAAATTAGCTGGCAGGATTCTATCTCTCAAAGATGTCTTGCAGATAGGTGGGATCATAAGAATGTCAGTGGCGGATGCCGCATAGCTAAAGTAGGGGGGGAGGGGGATGGGGGATTAGGGGGATAATAAATAATAAAAAAACATACCTATTGTAAACGTACCTATCAACGTCGGCTGCCTCAGGGCTGTTCTACGACTCCCCTCCTGGCAGTCACTAGGGCACAGGCACCCCACTCTATCCCAGGGCTGCTCTCATACTATATCTAGAATGAGAGCAGCACCAGGATTGGTCTTAGTGGCCTGGTTTGACGACACAGACAGTGACTGGGAGTATGTGCTGTTTCTCCAACCCAGCTGTGCCATGCTGCTGGGTTGGAGAAACTTAAGTGTGCATGTTTGTTTGGCCAGCCTAAGATGGCTGGCCAAACTGACATGCACACTTTACAGTGCCCATCACTCCTCTCCCTGCCATGGTCCCACCCTACACTGACATCCGGTCAGTAAGTCACCAGAAAATAAATTGATAATATTGCTTTATTATCATTTTATTTTTCGCTGACTGATTTTGGCAAGTGGGGCAACCCTCTCTGCCATTAATGGGGAGCCGCCCTTGAAGAATGCAATGTCCAGATGCTGAAGCACAAAGCTTTGAAAGTTCATCTTATCCCAAAAGGAAGTCAGTGAAACATGCACAGAAGTGGACATATTAGCTTGTACTTTTTTATTTTAAAAAGGAGATGAGCTGCCGCATTTTGAATCATCTGCAGCTGAAGGATCTGCTTTTTTGAAAAACCAAGAAAGATGGAATCGCAATGGTCCAATCTGGCCACAATAGTGGCTTGAACAATTTTTTTCTCGCGATCTAATGGTATAAAAGGCAGAATTCTTTTGAGCACCTTGAGAAAAAGCAGTTTGCATTGGTTTTGCAAATGCATTTAGGAAAGGACAAAAAGGTACTGAAGATGACAACTAAGTTTTCTGCTGAGTCAGTAGGAAGGGATGCATTACACCACAATTGACAAACTATGCAGTATCACCATTAACTGGGTCAAATTCAATGCAGAGTAAATTCCTCACTCAAATGTGCTGAAAGTGTTGTACCTGCCTGTTTTACTTCTATTCCTGTGACTGAGCATTATAGAGTTATGAAATGCTCACTCACCGGGCTCATTCAAATAACATGGTTTGCTTTTATTAAGGTACAGCATCTTTATTGAGAGGAATATTAACATGACTGAAACAAAATACAGGAACTTGTGTAGACTGTAGGAATGAAATCAACAAAAAATATCATAACGGATTGAAGCTGTTTAACAATTTTGAAATATAATGGGAAAAAGATGGAAGGGAAGGAGGGGGAATGCATAAAGGAAGACCAAGTTATCAGCAGCGTAGAGAATTACCTGAAAAGAAAATAGCGATATAATATAATGTATCAAACCAAACAAGGAATAGCAAAATTAATACCCATGGCAGAGAAATAGAAAAATCATGGCGGTTTAAAATTTTCGGATAAAATACAAATAGGAGACTCATGATCTACATTATCTAAAAAGGAAGTCGAAGGTAACCAATATAAAACTCTATTAGCAGGCAGACAGTAAAAAGAGGAAAAGGCAGTATCCAATTTATAGTAATGACAAACATTATTCCACCATGCTTTAGATTTGCCGAAAGGCAAGAGTTAGCATGAGATCTAACAAACGTAAGTTACTATGTGGCGAGAGGATATCTTCAGAAAGACTACCCAAAAAGAGTATCGGGGGAGTTAAAGGGCAAATTAAATTAAACATTAAAGATAACTGAGACTAAACTTGTTCCCAGAAAGAGGCTGTAGGAGGACAGTGGAATCGCATATGCATAAGGTAATCAAATTGATGTTCGCAGGACCAACATTTAGGAGAGGAGCCCATGGAGAATCTAGCTACTAAGGAAGGGATATGGTAGAGTCTATGATAGAGAAAGAACAAAGATTAAGAAGTAGAAGCTGTTCTGGAGGTTCTGTAAAGTTTATCCCAAGTCCAGGTACATCCCAAATCTAATTCCCACTGCACTTCCAACCTAGTTTTGGATCTGATGTATGATAAAGAGTGAAGAAGTCTCTATATAGGTGAAGCATTAGTAACAGATGTAAGAATTGAACAGAGAGGGGATTGTGATGAGGAAGAAGGGGAAGCACTTGGTAATGAATGAAGAACAACAAGAAGAAAATTTATGAGAAGGAGATATTTAGGTAAAAAGGAAAGAGGGCACTTGAATAAGTGTTGAAATTGTGAAAAGGAGAGAGGATCATTATTGGAAAATAAATTTTTGACCCAAATAAAACCTCTTTGCCTCCAGGATTTCCAAAACAGGGGGTTGTTATTAATAGTAATAAGATTGTTATTCAAGAGAGGAGACTGTCGGAAAGAATCACGAGTTACAGACTGCGATTGATAAATTGGTTTTAGGATAGTGCAAGAGTGTTTAAAAAGAGAAGAAGAAATGAAGGAAGGCTTAGCCAAGAAAGATATAACTTCAGGTGGAAAAAAAGGAGCTAGAAAAGAGCATTCATTATCCAACCATAAAGGGGTAAATGAGGTCCGCGATAAAGAAAGCCATTTGGGGCCATATGTATCAAAATCGGAATTTGCGATTCTCAAATTGCGATTCATAGCGAATTGCATTTTGACGTAAAACCCGATGTAAATAAAAGATCGCAAATATTTAGCGAGTCTCAAACATTCGCAGAAAATGCGAATACCTATTTTGCGATCCCTTTAATTGCGAATTCGCAATTAAGGAATCGCAAATAAAGAATCGCAAATTAGCGAATCGGCAGTTCAGGTGCAGCATGATGACATCATAACCAGGAAGTGGGACTACCCATGCTGCACCTGATTGCCAGAAGCTGAGTGAGAGGCTGGGAGGAGAGCTGAGACACTTGTGCACTGCATCTGAGTGAAGGAGACATGGACACACAGGAGAAGGAGAGGCAGCAGGAGGAGAATGCCAGGAAAAGGAAACATAAGTTCAGTGAAAGGTAGCAGGAGGTGCTCATACAAGAAATGGTGGTGAGCCATGATCTCCTGTTTGGCAAGCAATCACTACGTGTGCCAGAGGCACGCAAAAGGAAAATCTGGGCAGACATACAAGAGAAGGTGAATGCCATCGGCGTGACCCACCGCACCGTAGAGGACCTCAGGAAAAGGTGGTATGATATGCGCAAAAGATCCAAAGAAAAGGTGGCTACAAGGCTGGCTGAGGCAAGGAAGACCGGTGGTGCGACGTCCACTGCTACTGATTCTACCCCTTTGGAGGAGTTGGTGGAGGGCACCCTGCAGCCGGAGAGTGTCAGTAGCGTGGCTGACCTGGACAGCTCCGAAACCTGAAACACCAGACAAGGTAAGAAGCATGCTAAAACTCCCCTAATACATCACTACATCACTCACACACCCAGGAAAGACCCAGGCACCAAACATGAATGCAACTCCAGTGCATGCACACAAGCACACCCAGCAATGCATCATGGGAGATGTAGTCACATGCACCAAACAGTGGAGCAGTGACACCCAGCAAGGAACAAACAGAATGAGTAAATTAGGAAAGGCAAAAAACATACAGATAGGACCCATGTAACTCGAAACTGAAACATTTATTGCATTACCAATGCAAGGCAGGACACCCAATTAATGTGTGCATTTACATTTACAGCACCACCAGGAACACAGGAATCAATGACAGGAGGGGAGGATACATCCCACACTGAAGAACAGTCAGGGCAAGAGGAGCAGGAGGAAGGCAGCCCAGTAATCCCTGTGACACGCAGGCGGCGCATCATAGTACCACCACTACCACCACTGGAGGCAGATCCACTGGACACAAGTGGAGAAGAGCAGCAAGTCCAGGGCCAGCGTGCTGCACGGCACACAGAACAGTCCCCTGTCCGTCCTAGTCCAGGAAGTTCATCCAGGCGCAGGGCACGTCCGTCCACCAGCACAGCTGCCGTAGGCGAAGGCACAGTGTTTGCAGGGCTTGAGGGCAACATGCTACAAGTACAGTGCCTGCAAGCAAAGGCAATAAAATCAATACAGCGCCAGTTCACAGCGCACAGCAACAACATGACCCAAATGAGGGAGGGCTTCATGGGCATGACTGGTGCACTGGAAGCACTATGCTCAGAGATGCGGAGAGACCAGGCAGCCAGGCGCAGGGAGAGACAGCGCCTCCACAACCGCCTGGACATGTACACAAAGGCGGTAAACCGCCTGTCCACTGCCACTTCAGTGCTGGCATGTCGCTGTGTCACCATGAGATGGCACACTGCTGCCAGGATGTAGCCAAGGGCCTGGTGCAGGTCACACATGCCGTGGACCAGCTGCGTGCAGCAGCCACAGGTGGCACAGGACCCCTCAGCTCACTGGAGGATGAGGAGCAATCCAGCAGGAGCAGCATCACTCCACCCATCCCACAGGACAGACGTCGCAGTGCGCATCAGGGGAGACCAGCCAATGCCTCAGGGGAGGTCAGTGGGCATCCCTGAGTGAGGGGCGACAAGCCGTGCACGCAGATGCTGAAGTGCCATGAGTGGCACATAGCATTGGGTGAGGAAACCCATTGCATCTTGACTTATGTTTGGGAAAAAGATTTGCACTGTGTTGAACATGTGCAAGCAATTGGGACTCACATAGTGTGCCCCCCACGCTGTGTGACGGATATTGTCCTGCACTGAAGGAAATTAAAACACAGTTTTGCACCAATCTGTAGCATTGTGTCATCATTACTCACCTAGAAATAGTTCTGTGTGATCTCATCTCGCCTCTGGCGGCCAGACGCTGTACCAACCCCAACGGCTGGTCTGCATCGTGGAGCTGGACCCTCCTCATCTGATGAGTCTGAATCTGTAAGCTCCACTGGGGTGCCTTTCCTGGTGGCAATGTTGTGTAGCATGGCACACGCGACCACGATTTTGCAACATGTCTCGGGGCTGTAATGTAGCGCACCTCCACTCTTATGTAGGCAGTGGAAACGGCTCTTGAGGATTCCGAATGTCCTCTCAATGGCACAGCGGGTGGCTCTGTGGGCACTGTTGTACCTCCGCTCCCCAGCAGTGGCTGGACTCAGGTATGGAGTCATGATGTAGTCACGTAGAGCATACACACTGTCACCTGCAGGGAGACAAGAATCAGGTTAAACACTGCCCTGCCACTTCTGTGCTTTACTGGTGTGTCCCTGTAAGCAATGCATTTACCTAGCAGGTAGCCCTCACCAAACTCCCCATCTGTGAGTCGTCAGTGGATTCCACTGTGGCGAAACATGAATGAGTCGTGGGTGCTGCCTGGGTATTTCGCAACTATATCAGTGATTATATGTTTGGCATTGCACACTACCTGTATGTTCAGGGAATGATAGGATTTGCGATTCCTGAACACATACTCATTCTGTGAGGGGGGGGAAATAGCGACATGGGTCCCATCTATGCAGCCAATAATGTGTGGGAATTGGGCTATCTGATAGAACTCCTGCTTGGTCTGATCTAGTGCCTGTTGTGTGCTGGGGAATTATATGTGGTGATGCATCCTCTGCACCATTGCATCAAGGAAAGCGCAGAAGAAGCGCGAAAGTGCACTCTGCGAGACCCCTCCTGCTGTGGCTATCACCCCCTGAAAACTCCCAGATGCCAGTAGGTGCAGTGAGCACAAAACCTGTACATGGGTGGGGATGGTGTGTGTCCAGCGTGTGGGGTGTTCTAGTATGGGTTTGAGTTCCTGTATTACGTCCTGGATGCTGTCTTCGTCCAGCCTGTAGTTCACACGGATCTCCTCCACAGTCCGCTGGAACAGGGTGATGCGCGCTCTGGAGATCCTTTCCTGGCGTCTCCTCCTCTGTGCAGCAGCTCTGATAGGCAGCCTCCTGGCTATCAAGTACAGCCCAGCCATTGTGGATCACCCCTGTGGCATTGTGGGCCTCTTTAAATAGGTTGCACCTGGTTACCACCTGCTCATACTTGGTGGTAATTGCGATGTGTAAAATTGCGAATTTCGTACATTCGCAAATTGCGATTTGTTTCATGCATCTCATTTTGCGGATTCGCAATTTGCGAACACGTTAATTGCGATTTTCGCAATTGACGTGTCGCAGATTGCGAATTCACAGAATTATTCGCAGATTCTATGCCTCGCAAAATTGCTAATCTCTAATTTTGCGATTAGCATTTTTGCGCACTGGTAAGCTGTTATACATAGGGATTCTCTGTTTTGCGATCGCAAACACTGTTTTTTTGCGATTCGCAGTGTTTGCGATCGCAAAACAGCTTCATACATATGGCCCCTAGAGGCTTGTCAGAGACAGAAAGCCTTATGGTATAACCAAAATCAGGGAAATTGACTCCACCTTTCTGGTTGGCCTTCCTAAGAGAAGCTAGAGAAATTCTGGCTCTTTTATTCATCCAAATAAATTAAGAAAGTTTAGTGTCTAATTTATTAAAAAATGTAGCAGGAATATTAACAGGGATCATTGAAAGGATAAATAGAATTATTGGTGAAATCATCTTTTTGATAGAGTCCATACGGCCCCACCAGGAAAGAAAGAGGTGATTCCAGGAGGAAAGAAGTTTGTCAACTTTATCTAGACAATCTCG
The DNA here is from genome assembly GCA_963921515.1 of Calotriton arnoldi. Lineage (NCBI taxonomy): Eukaryota > Metazoa > Chordata > Amphibia > Caudata > Salamandridae > Calotriton > Calotriton arnoldi. Next base: position 227,576 of record CAWUFW010010807.1, on the reverse strand, counting down.
GGCATTCGCCGAAACCGAATCATTAATGGAAGGGGCGAACCAAATATTTAATTTTGGAGGTATTCCAGTGAAACCCCATGGCAATGAATGAGTGACTAAAATTAAACTTAGTCAGAGGCATGATTTCCGTTTTGTCAGAATTAATCCTGTATCCCGAACCTGAGGAAAAGGTAACAATTTCCTGAAGAAGAGCCGGAACAGACAGCTCAGGAGTGGAAATGTAAAGAAGTATGTCGTCAGCATAAGCTGAAATTTAAATGTTCGGCTCCATGTTGAAAACCATTAATTCAAGCGTTATTTCGATACGGGACAGGAAAGGTTCCAAAGCAAGTATAAATTAAAGAGGAGATAAAGGACAACCCTGACGAACACCACAACTTAAACGGAAGTAACTAGAGATCTTCCATTTGACTAAAACTGAAGCCATGCGGGATTGATAAAGTAAAGAAAAGAATTAAATAAAATGGGGACCTAACCCATGCCAGGCTAGGGATTTGAGTAAGAAGGGCAGTCAATGCGATCAAACGCTTTCTCAGCATCAATAGAGATTGTTGCTAGAGGACATGAAAGAGAAGATGCCTAATTCAAAACATTAAAAAATAATCTAGAATTGTCAGAGGTAAATCTACCTTTAATAAATCCTGACTGTTCCTTACCAATCATTGAAGGAAGGAAGGGTTCAAGGCGTAAATATAGTAATTTGGCAAAGATTTTATAAACAACGTTTACTAACAAAATAGGCCTGTAGTTTTTACAAAGAGCCGTATCTTTACCTTCCTTATGGATAAGACAAATAGTAGCCTCTTGGAAGGAGCCCCAGTGGAACTAGACACAGAGAAAAATTGAAAGAGTTGTAATAGTATAGGAAGAAGAAGTTTAGAGAAGTGAAGAAAAAATTCGACCGTGAAGCCATCCAGACCAGGGTATTTGATCTTCTTAAAAGATTGAAGTGCACGAAGGACCTCTGATAAAGAAATGTCAGATTCTAAGGATGAGAAGTCTCTATGTTCGCTAAGGGAATTCCTGGAGTTTTGTAAATAAGTCTCTATCTGAGAAGGCAGGGGTGGAGATTCAGGCATGTAAAGAGACTGATAATACTTAACAAATTCCGCACAAATCTCAGAATCTTTGAAGACAGGATGCCCTATAACATTTTTTACTGAATCTAACATGTGACCTTGCTTACAGATCTTCAAATAATTAGTCAAAAGCTTACCCATTTTAGTACGGCCACTTTAATAACAAGCACTTCTACGGAGTAAAATAGAGGAGGCTTTATCTTAGTTTCGCACAGATAAGCTCTTGCAAATTAGGTGGACTGGATGAACAGTAATATCGATGTTCTAAGAGTTTAATGTCAAGTAAAGAGATTGCTGTTGTTTAACAAGAAATGTATTTTTCTGAGATTCGAAATAAATGATATGACCTCGAGCAGAAGCTTTAAAAGTATCCCAAAGTAATTGTAGAGAAATAGTAGGGTCTGCATGAATTTCAAAAAATTCTTTAAAAAAAAGCCAAAAAAGAAGAAGAGAAAGTAGATTTGAGTAAAAGGGAATTATTGAACCTCCATCTATTGGACTTGGAATGCACCGGGATTAAATCAAAATCTGTAATGACAGAGGCATGATCATAAATCACAGTTGGTTCAATAGAAGAACTGATAAGATTTTGGGAGAGCAATTTAGAGACAAAGATATTATCTAATCTGGATAGGGAACCATGAGGAGGGGAGAAGAAAGAAAATTCTTTACTAGAAGGATTGAAGAGTCTCCATGAGTCCACCAAAAGAAGTTGAGATATAAAGGAATAAAATTGTGCAATTTTTGGGGAATATATTTAATTGGGGAATGACGATCAATAAAAGGATCCATTACTGGATTACAGTCACCACCCAAAATAAAAAAGTCATCAGCATGTTTCACACATTTTTGGGAAATGTTAGGCCAAAAGGAATTATCAACCTGGGTAGAACTATAAATATTACAAATAGTTAAGGGGGTATCATTAACAATTAACTTAAGAAAAAGCGATCTGCCTTCGGAATCAAATTATTGAGAAACAGTTATCCATTTTAAGTTCTTGTGACAAAGAAGAATATTGCCATTTTTCTTATTTAAGGAAAGAGAGACAAAAACAGAACCCTCCCAACTTCGTTTAAGTTTCAAAGTCTCAAGTTCAGAAAGGTGAGTTTCTTGGAGCACAACGAGGTCAGGAGAATATTTGGCCAAGTGAAGCGAAATTCTCTGCCTCTTTATAGGGTTAATTTCTCCTTTAACATTCCAAGAAAAAACTCTGAATGGAACAACAGATAGAAATATATCCACAAAGTCGGTCTATTAAGACAAAAAATACTGTAAACAATTAGACATTGAAAAAGGAAAAACAGAAAAAATAGAAGCAAAGAGAGGTCAAAGGGAAGGAAAGAAAGGAGAAGATCAAAAAAGAGAGACAGTACATGTCAAGCAATGACGACTGTAGAAACATACCTGATGAGGATGAACACGGGAGAAGAGTCGATGACAGCACCGGTAAAGAGGGCACAATGAATGCCTCGACAGACAAATGGAACAGAACAAGGTAAGTGACTTGATAAGATGACAAGGAATCTGAAAAAGAGGAAGGTTAGTCAATAACCGCAATTAACACAATAATCATAAATGAATCATAAAGGAAATGAGCATGAAGCTGCAATTGAAAGATAACGCCCAGAGGCAGATAATATACAGGAGGAACCATACAACACAGAGCACAGTTATCTCAACAAGGAAGCAGAAGTCTCCATATGGATGGAAGAATGAAGACTAAGAAATTGTTGCAGGTTTGCAGGAGCCGTGAAAGAGGAAGTTTTATTCTGAAATGTCACTTTGAAGAGACAAGGATGGAATAAACCAAAACGGGCACCCGTAGAGCGTAATCGAGGACAAACATCTAGGAACTCCTTCCAGCTAGCAGCTGTAGCTCTTGAGACAGCCTGTGAAATGAAAATGTTACTTCCTGCCATAAAAGTTGCCTTTTAGATTTTGCTGCAACGAGGTCTTTCAGTAAATCAGTAAATTCCAGAAAAAGATGATGACACCTCTGAGCATGGGTGACGAGGAAGATGAAAGAGAACGTGGACCTAGACGATGAGTTCTCTGAATATTTAAACATGTGGAAGAGGGTGGGCCCATCAGCTGAGGAAAAAATAAGTAAAAAAGGAAATAGGATCCATTCCCTCCAATCCTTTCTGAAGACCATAGAGGCACAGGTTATTTCTTCCATTTCTGTTTTCTAAATCTTCAGAGTGAGCCTTCAATGCCGCCACCTCTTTCTCCAAAGCTGCAATTTTTAAAGACTCATCTTGCACATCACTTAGACATTGTTCAAGATCCCTGACTCTAGTTTCCATTTGAGACCATTTATCATCAAAGTTCTGAATGCGCATATTGGTTTCTTCCATGAATGGACGGAGCGCACAGGTTTCCTCAAGCACCAGGTCAAGAGAGATAGGAGAAGAGGATTTCTCAGGAGAGGGAGGGTCCTGTTTGACTCTCTTGTGAGTAGACGAGATCGCAGCCGGACCAATTTTAGCAAAAGAGGAGGATGAGGATCACATGTTGGTTGTAGATGGAGTACACCTCCTCGTTGGATAGCTAGCAGATTTAAAACATGATGACAGTTTCTGTGAAGAGGAGGCTATATGAAGAGGAGACACCTTGAGTTTCTTCAGTCTGCCCATAAAGTGTGCAGGGAAGCCTTCCCAAAAAAACAGAAAAGAAGGACTGGTCGAGATAACAACCTACCGCCTCTGGCACTGGAAAAATAGAGCATCGCAGAAGAACTAAGAGGGAAAACATACCTCGGCATGATGAGCCTCAAATAAGCAATGTAGAGTACAGCAGGAAAGCCAAAGACATGCACGGCATCAGGACAAATCCATGTATGCAGCAGGACAAGTCAACAAACCTCCTGGAGAGGCATAGCAAAGAATGTAGGAGAAAAAGAAATTTCCTCAGACATAAGCCATAAGTATCTAAAATGGCCGCTGCAAAGAGGAAAAAAGAGAGAGACCTGAGAACGGACTCAAAAAGAAACACAAATATCAGTGCAGCGTATAGGATGGCTCACCCTGCTTTCTGACATTCATAATGACCGCTTGTGCTGTAAAATGATCAAGGAAACGGCTCCAGTTTGCTCCGTTCGACTGCAGATGAGAGGAGCTCCCGAGCCAAGCAGTCATCTTGTTCGGTGGCTACGTGCACTCCCCCTGACATGGTTTGTTTTTAATAGTTCAACTTATCAAACCGTTGGCCAAACAACGGTCCCCTGTCTAATCTCAGGGAGAAATTTCCTACCAGTATTAACTGAACTTCGCCACATTGGTACTATTTCTTGTGTGTGGTTCCTCGTGTTTCTTATCTAGGGCCCCACTGGTGGGTGTCATGTTGCATATCAGACTAGTTCTGGTCAAACCCTATAAAATTCCCATAGCCTCCGGACAGAGCTGGTATACCAATTTGGATTGGGGAAAACAGAGAGGTGTGAATGTTTACCCCTCACCCTACACATTAGGAGCAAACATTACCTGCCAGATACTTTGGACATTTTCTTGGGTTCCCCTCACCCTTTCCCCAAAGTGAGCACACACACCAGATATCTGTACTGGTATATTAGAGAATACAGAACATAGCCCAAAAAATAGTAGCAAATATTACCATTGCTGTGGCTACAAAGAATGTGCAAAATGTAAATAATGTGAAAGGTAAAATGGTGTATTCAATAATCTCCTTCCTACAGAGTCTTTGTCATGGACTCAGTACTACAGGTCAACTCACTCCTTTAAATTATGCCAAGGTTGGTAACCAAGACCCAGGCTAAAGGAAAAGGGGGTGAGGAAGAGGATAGAGAGAGAAACACTTTTGCATGTTGGTAGTTGGATGATCTGGACTTGATCTCGTAGGTACAGCGCTTCAAGTCCAAACTTAATCAAGGTCAGATCTCCCCCTACAGGTAAGGGAACGCAAATGGAGGGAAATAAGACATACAAATGCCACAGGTTGGGACTTAGCCACTGCAAGCAGATGATATGCTGTCACTAGCCCTAGATGTCACACATAACCAACATAGGAGCTAAAGATGAAGGTCACTTCAGCACCGGGATGAAGGAATACTGGATGTGAAATACAAACTACACAAAAGGCAAAGGAAGAACATAACAAGTCACAACAGGAGAAGGTTCAGGATGACTAAGGGGAACCACACAATGGAAAACAAGAAAGGTGAGGGAACAAGTCAAACAGGGTGCAAACTAATATGTATAGCAAGGAGTCACAACAAACACTGTTGCCAGACAAGGGACCTTAGTGTTAGCAGGCCTCAATGCTCTCTCAGCCACTACTGACCTTGAAGTGTGTCTGTGTGCTGGTCCTCAAGTGACTGAAGCTGTGACTCAGACTCTGGGAGATGTAGTTTTATGTATAAATTTGTGTAATTTCCTTTGTCCTATGTGCCATCTCTTTCTTGTTTGCCTTTTTTTGCGCCTTAAAATATCTCAAAACCTGATCTTTACTTTTTGGAATTAGCGCTCAAAAGTCTGTCAGCCAAAGAGATACAGTTCTTATTCACATAGGCTTACCTGTGCCTGAGAGCCTGTGAGGGCTCAGCTTGTTATCAACCGGGATACTTGGCTGTGGAGAAGCAAGCTTTACAGAGCTGAGGACGCTTCTTGTAGATATTCACAGAGCTGCCGTGAGAAAGTGTCCCTATGATTATTGATACATTGTGTAAAGGAATTCTTACATTCGTACTTCTGAATGTCCATATAGGCAACTGCTATGTCTAGGCTATAGTACAACACATAATATGAATATATGAACTAAAAGCACACTATCAACAGAAAGGATGTAGTAATAGATTACTTGATTGGTATCATTATCATAAATGCAATTAAAGCAATATGAATTAAAAATGAATGTTCAGGGCAAATGGTGGGCAGGCGCCTGTTGAGCACCAAGCTGTCACCGTATGCAATTGAGAAGGAGCCAGCAGATGCAACGTCTGAAATAGGTACCCTGCGACATGGCACTCTTTACTGTGTGACTATAATGGCATGCCCCTCTTCTCCTGCCATGCTGCGCTCATGGATTGCATATTTAGGAATCAAGATCGAACATACCTTCAATAGAGCGAGCTAGTAAGCCGTCATATGCATGAACTTCTGAGTTGCATGATTGTCTATCCCCCTAAAGCAGCGTTGTTAGTAATGGGATCTCTGGTTGGCTAAGGCTTGCGCCAAAGCCAGGCAGAGACCACCACTCTAGTCAGGGTGAGGGAGTTACACGCCAAAGATAACCCCTGCTCACCCCCTTGGTAGCTTGGCACGAGCAGTCAGGCCTCTCCCGGAGGCAATGTGTAAAGCATTTGCGCAACACACTCACACAGCAGCAACACACTAGGCACACTACAAAAGGAACTCCACACAAGGTTATATAAAAAATAGCCTTTGTATTGTCATAAATACATTAGAAACATAATCACATAATATACACTGTGCCAACTGGCACTAGGCAATATTCACAGGGGAATTATATACAGGACCAGGCCAATCGGGCCCTGGTCAGACCCATCAGAACAGGTAAGTAAATCCAAATATAAAACACAACCAGTAACTACTGGTAAAGTTAGGAACTTAGCATGAGATCCTGCAACGTAAAACAGAGGATGCATAAATCACTTTGCGCCTGAATCACCTTAGGCATAAAACTACATTAGGCCCAAACCTCATTAGCATCACACATTACGCAATAGGCATTACAGTAGGCATCACAAGCATAAACACCGTAGGAAAATAATTGGCATAAAAACAGTGTGCCCCAATCGGGGGCACAACGCACTAAAACTGGCCCCGGGCCAACTGGCCTCTCACAGGGGCTCAAAAACCCAATGTCCAGAATGTCCGGGCTGCAAGGGGACCTCACACAGGGGCCCCCTGGCTGCCTCAGCTGCAAACACAAAGGGGTCGATTCTGATTCGGGCCGGAAATTTCTCCGACCGAGCCGGACCCGGAGAGATTTCCGACCGACCGGACCCGTGCAGTCCGACCGAACGAGTACGATGCGTCCGTATGTTATCGGACTCGAAGTCGAGTCGGACTCCCATTGAAGTCAATGGGAGCCGGTCGTACAACGCGTACGCGGGCTCCCATTGACTCAATGGGTGCGAGCCGGACAAGGGCGCCCCTACAGCGGGTACGCGGCGAAGCGATTCGCGCCGTACACGCACAGGTAGGGGGACCCATGGGTCCCCCTGTGTGCGACTCACGCGGCTACGCGCACAGGGGGTCCAACACGGACCCCCAAAGTACGGCTTCGACAGCTCTTACGAGCCGGAGTGCGCGGCTCGGTCGGATTCGCCCGCGGCGCGCATCGTACTTACCCGGCCGGGAAACGTCTCCATTGCGCTGTGCGAGTCGAGTCCGAGCGAGTCGGTCGGAGCGGTTCGAGCCGGGAGCGAGTCGGTCGGAGCGGTCGGGACGCCCGGACGAGTCGGTCGGAGATTTCGCATCGTACTCGCTCGGCCGGACCCGTGTACGGTTCGGTCGGGAAACAGGGCTCCGAATCGGATCCGGTAAAGCCGAATCCGATTCGGAGCCCTACCGGCCGAGATCGGAATCGGCCCCAAAGTGCGCAATTGCGCAAGCCTAAACGTGGCAGCTGCCCACTAATTGCTGGGCAGCTGTGGACCAGAACGTGGGTCTGGGCACTCACTGTGCCTCTCCTTAAAACCAAAAATGCCCCCGTGGTGCAGCTGCCTGTTTCTGCGGTGCAGCTGTGTAAATGAGCCCTGGCACCACTGTGCCTCTTGGGAGCTCCCCTCTGGGACTCCTACACAATCGCCCCCGCGTTGCAGCTGCCCACTGTCCGGTGGGGCAGCTGTGGCAAAATGAACAGGCACTGGCACTAAGCGTGCCCGGAGTCCCCCACTGGGACTCTACCAACAAATGTGCCCCAACGTTGCAGCGGCCCGTGCTCTCGCGGTGCCACTGTAAAGATAAGCACTGCCACCACCGTGCCTGGGGAGTACTAAAAATGCTCCAAACTCAGCACCCCCGTAGCGGGACTCTTCTGGTGCCTCTGGCGGCACCCGCACTGCTTCAGAGGGCCCCCAAATATCAAATGCCTCCAACAAGCACTGGCACCCTTTGTGCCTCGGGAGAGCTCCCCCAGGGGGGGAGGCACCAATAATTTGCCTCAATCACACCCCCTCAGATGTACTACACAGCCCCACTCACCGGGCTCTGCAGGCTTCCTCCCACTCGCGCTGGCCACTCCGCTCCTCAGCTCTGGGCAGGACTCTGTGCCTCCTCCGGTCTCATCTGTGGCCGTGTGAGGTCTATTTACTTCACCCGGGCCCCCTCCTGGGACCCGGGACTTCTGCTGGGACTCTGTGTTGGGTGCGGCAACACGTGGGGCTCTCCCCTCTCCACACGGGGAGGTCCCGCTCACCACGCCGCGCTCTTCTCACTCCTTCCGGGCCCCGGAGCGTGGGGTGGGCTCCTGTCTGCTCCCAGCTTCTTCCTTTTGCCGGCCGGAAATTTCTGCTCTCCTGGCCAGGCCCCGCCCACATCTCGGCGAGGGTTGCCTGACTTCCTGGTTGGCCCGGGCTGCGGCGGTGATCTCCTCAATACGGGGTAGGCTCCCGTTATTTTTAAATAAAGTCACTTGCGGGGTGGGCACCCGTCTGCTCCAATATGCCAAAAAGCGGCAAATATGCGGGGTGGGCACCCGTTTCCTGAAATACCGAGAGTTGAGGGAATGCGGAGGATTCTCCACGCTGAGGATTCCCTTTTTAAGATGATCGCAGCTCCGTGCTGCAACTAAAATTAGAAGCGCTGCTCCTCAGCTGCAGAGAGCAAAGCGCTCTTCAAAAAAATGAATGCCAAACGCTCCCAAGGCGCTAGAGTCAAAGTCCAGGGACAAAACGAAGCACCCTTTCCCCAGAATCAAAGCAAGGTCCAGGGGCACAAGGCTGGGCTCAGGCAGGCCAGCACACAGGGCCCTCCAGCAGGGAGGCAGTCCCTTGTGGCGGTTCCTCCTGGAGCCCAGCAGCAGCAGCCCCCAGCGTCAGGACCAGCACAGCAGAGCACACTTTCATGGGGTCACAGCCCCTTCTTTTATACACCCTTTTCCTTTGTGACACAGCACAGGGCTGGGGGAAAAACCAGATGCAACTGGTTTGGGGGAGCTTTGGAGCACTTTGTTTTGCCCAAGCTCCTCTTCCCTTTCAGAGGGTAGGCTAGGGACATCAGACGCACCACAGGGGGCGGAGCCAGCATTGGGGAGGGAAGGCACAACCCTATTCAGGTCCCAGGTGCAACTCCTCCCTCCCATCTAGATGCAGATCTCTCTATTCAGCCCTGCGCTGACTCACCCTGCCCCTCCTGGAGCCACACACACCTCCCAGCCCCTGTCACTCACAAGCCAGACATGCAATTCACATCAGGCAGGCAGACACAGAGCACACAGAAATGCCAACTTCTAGAAGTGGCACTTCTCTACCAGTCACTATAAATCTGCGCACACCATTGCGCAGCATTTATTCTCACGAGTTCGCACATACTAAACTTTACCCTGCACTCCTCTCACACCAGGAATTACCATGGACACACATATCCCCCATGCATTCCTATGGGAGGGCAGGCCAATCTCACCACACGCACTCAGAGAGCGCACGCACTTTACACTGGGCCACAGTGCGAAAGTGCCCAGGGGCCTAAAATCACCAACACTACATAGGGAAAAGGCTAAGAGACAGGCAAAAAGTTCAGGGGTGAACCTGCCAAAAGGGCCAAGTCCAACAAGCGTGGTTTCACAGATGAAATATATTCCTGGGCACGTTTTTGTCTTGATGAAAGCCCTGGACCCACAGGGCTGAGCATGTTGACAGACTATTAGAGTAATAGGATCTTTATGTCCCATTTTTTACCCCCACCTGTTGCTTTTTAACCATACTTAAAGAACCTCCAATAAAAGGGATACATTGGTTATTCTAGGTATTTTTATTCTGAGAAGACCCTGGTTGCAATTCATATCATAAGTGCTCCCTGGAATATGGTTGAGCCCATTCGGGTTTTTAGGGACCATGATGAGACCTGATGTTGAAGCATGCCACTAGTAGAGTAAGTTAGAGTCTAACAAAAAAACCTTGGTTTTTCCATTGCATAGAGTGACACTCATAGAATTCTAAATCCATGCGACTATATAGTGGAGAGGGATATCTTCCAGTGATTGTGGATTTCTTGAGAGGGAGAACCTTATCCTGTTCCTTTCTAAATTTGTTCCTCCCCATTTACAGCCTTGTGTTTTTTTAGATTTTAAAAGCTACCTTCAGTCTTTAGTAAAGCACTTTATCTTTGATTATGGTGGTCCTCCCTTGTATGTAGCTATATGGCACTTTTTGAAGGCCTAAAATAGAGGCATTCGAAGGTCATATCTAATAAATTTGACTGAACATCTGAGGATAGAACATGAGCTCTGTAGTAAACCTGGTTATATAGTGAGTGAGTATTCAAGCTCTCTAAATAATTGACAAGAGAAGACAAATCTCTTATACCATCAATTTTGTTTAGTTAAAGGCAGAATGAAAGCTATACAACTTGCCAACATAACTCAAGAAGCTCAAAAACAGTAGATATGATTTTTTGAGACAAGCCATAGATCCTGTAAATAATGGCATATTTTCTCAAACTATAGATATCCCCAAAAATATACAAGCTATTCACGGGTAGCATGGTATACTAAACTATATACACACGAATGAGCCTCTGACACACTAGTGTCAGACATTAATAGATATCAATCTAGTAATCTCCCTATATTATCTGAGCCCCAGTCCAAGAGGTTAGCATTTAGTCTCAATATGGAAGCAGTTATCCATCTTATAGAATTGTAAACTCTGGTAGGGCTGCTAGCCCTGATACAATACCTGCTGAAAAATATCAAGTATTATACAGAGAGGTAAAGGCTTTTCTCCCTAAAAAAGCATGAGTGATCACACTACACAATACCAGAGAGCTGAAGAGATGGCACTATCTAAGGCCCTGATTACGAGTTTCGGGGCTATTTATTGCACCTGATAAATAATGATACCATGGGGTACGTTATTTATCCAGCACAATAAATAACACCTATTATGAGTTGGTGGGGAATAACATGTGGATTTTGGTGTTTAAGGCACCAAAATATGCATGATGCGGGAAATGCTGTATGCTTTTCCCCTGTTAATTTTTCCAAAATTTAATGAAGGTTGATGAATTTAACGCATCCAATGATTATTGGATGCATTTAATACATACCAATTTGTAATTCTGACAAGTGTGCGAACACGGATTTATGCACAGGTTGGAATATACCAAGCCTTAAGTATTTTTGTTGAAAGGTAATGATCTCTGGAATATCAGTCTTATATCAAAATTAAATGTTGACATTAAGATGTATTCCAAAATACTGTGAACAGATCAGCAAGTGGCAAGTAAACAACAACCCCACCCTGTCAACACAACTTTTGCTAGAAGAGACACTGCCTCCTAGACCTTGCCATGTTGTTGCATAACCATTACATAAACCAATGGTAATTTTGCTGCTGAAGGCAGAAAAACATTAAATCAAATGTCATGTTGGTTCCTGTTGGAAGTGATGCAAAGGATCAATATAAACCTTGCCTATCACTGTAAACCAAACTTTAAAGGGACGTTATAGTTAGGTGAAAATATCAGTTAAAACATACCATTTTAAACATACAAAATCATTGAAATTTACCAGTTATAGTTATCTCAAGTAACTATAACTTGTGTCCTAAAGTAACTATAATTCATTTTCCCACCATGCACAGTGTTGCCATCAATGATGCCATTTCAGATGTTGCAGTGATGTTATCAATAATGTCATAGAACATAGAACTTTATAGATCTATGGATTGTGAGTGAGGCTGCACACCCCCTCCTCAAAATTTTAATCTTGGCTTCTGGGTATGTGATCCCCAAGGCCTACATGAGATTAGGGGAGGGGCCACATGCCCATCCCCTTTGGTCAAATTCAATTATAAAAGGGGAGGGGGTCATGCAGCCCCTCTCCCTGAACCTTCTTGGGCCCCAGGGACCACATCCCCATGGCCAAATTAACAACAAAAGGGAGCAAGGCCACACAGCCCCTCTTTCGGAGATTTCACAGACACCAAGGACCCCAGCTCTGGGCCATTGTTTGTTTAAAAACAGGGGGGCACATGGTCCCCCTCCCCAAGCCTATTTTAGCTCTAGGGATCCCATCCCCTGGGACTCTATTAATTTTATGTGGGTGCCCCAGTGCCCATTCGAGGCACCCACAAACCATCATATTGGTGGAAGCGGGGGGACCCCAGGTCCCCAGCGGCCCACCTGGCTCCTGGCTTGGGTCTGGGGCCAGCAATGCTCTCACTCAGAGGGAGGAGCTAATTATGCTGCTCCCTCTGGGCGGGAGCAATATGGGTTCTGTTTCCCTGCCCTCATCAGTGCGGGTAGGGAAACAAAACACAGGTCTGCTCCCAGCTGGGAAAAATAAAATGGCGGCCGCCATTTTTTGTTTTGTTTTTCCATGATCCCACGAGAGTCCAACAGGATCATGGCAAGAACTGCAGTTTTTTTCTATTGTGGCCCCAGGGGGGATCCCTTTGGGTTCCACCATGAGAACTTGGGAGGCAGGGTATCTCTACCCTTCCCCCTTATATCATTTTAAAAATGAAAAAGTTCAGGACAGAGGACTAACTCTCCAAGTCCTGTAATGTCTGCCAGCAACATTTTTCTAATGTTCATGTCAGCCAATCAGAGTACTTGCTCCGCTTGAGATTGACTCCTGTGGGAGTGAGATGGCTCAAGGGAAAAAGCGCTGTTTTTAAATTGGTGCGCCCGCAAATCTTTTGAGGGACTATTGCAGACCTTATAGCCCAGATATACAAATATGTTTAAACCTTAATTTTTCAAAAATTACTGAACTGATTCACACCAAATCACAAATAGCACAATCTGCTAACCAAGATCCACCTGTATCGCCCAACATTAAATCTGGGGTGGGCACCGGGGCATCCAGAATAACATTTTTAAAAATTGTTGGTTCCTGCTCGGCCTCCTAAAATGGGTCTGCTTGCATGGAGCTGGTGGGTCGTGGAGGACCTGGGGCCCTCAATAAAAAATAAATCTGTAGCTGTTTCGGGTAGGACAGGGACACCCACAAAAAACTTTTTTTTTTTAAATGAAAAAGTAAATTATAAATGAGTGATAATATATATGTAACTTCGTAGTTATAGCTAGGACCAAATTTCCATAGGAAATTGATTGTTTGGTTTGCTCATATCTTTGGCGTCATTTGACAAATCTTCACCAAACTTTGCATAAAAAACGTTAGGCCAACTCAGAGTGCAAGGGTGTCTGCGAGCAGGGAGGTTTGTTTATGTACAGGAAGGTGTCACTTCCTGTACATAAACAAACCTAAAATGCCATTTTGTAACTTGCATGTGTGCTGCTTCATGCAGCACACATGTAAGTTACAAAATGGCATTTTCAAAAACAGGTTTGTTTATGTACAGTAAGGGACACCTTCATGTACATAAACAAACCTTGGTATTTTGCTTTTTCCATGTGTGCTGCACAAGGCAACACACATGGAAAAAGCAAAAACGAGGAGAAATGGAGCATTTCTCATCGTTTTGCCACCTTAAGACCAGGATTTTCCTGGTCTTAATTTCGGCGCTGCCACCTATTATCGCCTCTCTGGATAATAGGTGGCAGCGTCGAAGTGAATGGGTGTTGCGGTGGAACGCCCACCGCAACACCCACTGCACGCCCCTTTCACGCAAATTTTATCATGAAGGGTCTATTATTACAAGGCAGCGTTAAGCCACTTAACGTAGCTTTTAGCCACGTTATGTGGTTTAACGCTGCCTTGGTAATAGGGCGCTGACCCTATCGCCACCACAACGTCACAAAAAGTGACGTTGTGGTGGTGATAGGGGCTTGATAATATGCCCCCTGGTCTCCTCGAAACATGAGACCGCCCTGTTAGCAATGCTATTACCTGTGTCACATCATTCACACCTCACTCTAATATGATACAGAAGATAATCAAAAAACATTGGTCAATCTTGCACACAGGGGATCTGACTCCAGTGACCCCGTGTTTTGCTTTCAAGCGCACACAAAACATCAAGGACAACATAGTACACACTAGACCACTACCGACTCGCACACAACGTCAACAACAACTCTGGGGGCTGCCCCCAGTTGAGGGCCACTAGCCCTGTGGTTCATGTAGTGTATGTCCCTTTACTTGCCCTTCCAAAGAAGTACAACTCACTCCCACTTTCACTTGGTCCCAGAAGACTCACACCAATTGCAATACCCGCAATTGTATTTATTTGATAACGTGCCCTTGCTCCAAATACTATGTTGGCATGACAACCAGAACCGCCAAGATTCGCATGACAGAACACCGGAGTAACATCAGGTGTGGTAGGACTACCACCAAGATGCTTTCACATTACATTGAGCATCACCACACCCCTAATGACATTAAATGGACTATATTGGAATCTTTCCCCAACATTACCCAACAAGCACTTTTTAATAAAGAACAACGTTGGATTTTTCGCCTATCCACGAGTACCGCAGGGCTGAATGATGAAATCCCCTAGGTGGAGATAAACCAATAAAGATCTAGTAACACTGACCCTACAATCAGAATGCCCACCTCAACTGTACTGATAGCCACCACTCTGCCAGATTCAATTGATACACATCGTCAGCCCCCCAACGAGCTCCCACATGTGCTCCAGCTAATTGCACTTTCATTGGGGTCCACCTTTCAATGTATCAACTGATGTGACATGTCACTTGCACTATCTTTACCGAGACGTCGAACACCCCCTAGTTCAATAAACACATTAACAGCTTAGTGGTATCAATATATCCGTCCCCCCCTTCCCTCCCCCTTCCTCCTCCCTCTCTCCAACTCCCTTAGGTGACCAGTTGGCTGGCTGGATCTCATTTCCATCTGTATTTTCACTGACCACTCTATGATGGCACCCATCTCCATGTGAAGAGGCATTGCCTTTCTTCCCCACTCCAATACTGCCTTGTTTGAGCCCCTTTTCTCTTTCTCACGACTCTGGGAGTATTTCCAGCCGCCGCCCGCGTGAGCAGGAGACATCATCCCAGGAACGTGGCTGTGGTTAGGTCCCACGCCAGAGAAGCATCGAATTGATGGTGAGTCACCTGGCCCTCCCCTTATCTTATCTGAAATATGCCCGTTTTGTGGCAGCTCCCACTGGCGAGTACAGCCCTCGTCCCTCGTGGCAGCACGCTTAACCCACTAGCGCTGCCCCCGATTTGCACTGCGGGGCTCCTTCCCGTGCCTATACAAGCTAGAGAATCCCTGGGCGGCCCCTCCTGCAGTTCTACTCGTCCCTCTATCACAGTACGGCGTGATAGTATTAGTTATCTACCATTGAACGGGCTGCCAGTGGCACACCCCCCCTGTCCGGAGCATTCCATTTTACTTAATTTAATTTATTGCATTTTACTTTTTTTCCCATCCCACTCCGACTGGAGTAAGCCACCGGGTTCCCTGTCGACTGTCTTTACCATCCCGGCCTTGCATTACTATCCGTCATCACTTTTGCCAGTACCACCACTACCAGTTACGGCAATCTTTTACAGTTGGGACACCCCGAGAGCCATTTAGGCAACACCTTTGGCAGAAATTACCATACTCACTCACTGTTCGTTTATCCTCATGGCCCTGAATTAGAGTTTAGGGGCTTGTAACCATGTTACATATATCAGGTATGCATCCCGTAGACAGACATCAAGCTCTGACTAGTTAGTCCTATAGATCTACATGTGACACCAGCCATATTGGTTTTGGCCCCATCCATATGATGAACGGTCAGCACCCCGTTGTCTAGGCTCAAGATATCAACTGGGCGGCCTAGACACTTTTGTAGCAATTTTACCACACTTTCCTTCCGGGTGCTGCACTACATACATGAGACATTTCCTAGTGTCTTCTTTGTTTTACTGTCTTAATGACTTCTCAGACGTTGCCCATCGTTGACTTTATTTTTACTCCAGGTTACTCGCGTCCACCAGTGCCGTGGACGGCCGTGCACATCCTGGCTGAAGTTTCAGCTCAACCCTCCAGAGGTGAGACACTTTCTCCAAGTTAGCTTTTCTCTTGGGCACCCCGGTTGAGGCGGTAGGGCTCTGCCTGCCCCAACGGGTTGCGCCCGTAGATTCATCATTGCCAGTGTGCCGTATTGTCCCTACAGAGTCTATAGGTATGTAACGAGCATGTTCCTTAACGCATCACCTGTTGACTCACTGTACACTGGATTTTTCACATGTTTGGTTCTCCACATGAGCATTGCCATGTCACGTGGATTCACTGCGGCTTTCAGCAAATGCAAGTTGTTTCATTGATTGTTTGATGGCTATGTTTTGTCTTTTTTCACCTTTTCTACCCTCCAGGTTCGCTAGAAGGACGAACTTCGTAATATGATATGTTAACCCCCTACCCCCCTTTTTGCTGGATTGATTTGAATCCACCCCATAGGGACGGTACTATTTAGAACATCCCTATGACCATTACCCATACTACCGAGTAGATTAGGTTTTTCAACCCCGCCCCCCGGTCCTGAAGAAATGCCACACATCCAGTTGGAGTAATTTAGGCGTGAAACATGTTGACCTTTTAATACACCTGCACCCATAACTATACATAATTAGCTGTTACAAGTTGAATGCCTCCTGTCAGCCTAGACTTCAGTAGTCTTTTTTATCTATAGCACAGTGTCCAGCTAATAAAGGTCCCCTTGAACACTGATAGCTATTTTTATTTTTCACTTTTCTGTTCATCTAAAGACCTCCGGCAAAGAGCCCCCCTGAGGGGCCCGTTGGGCATTGCAGCGCCGGCCCAACGAGGAGCTGCCCTATGATGAAGCATGACACCTCTCGGGGTGTGTGAGGGCCCTTGCTCCTAATTGGAGCTCTCCCCTCCCTGATCCTTCTTCCACCTGGGTTCCCCCTTGCCCTTCCTTTCTCTGTCATTCCCTTTCCTTTGCCCTTTCCCCTCTCTCCCCCCACCAACCCTCCCCCTTCCTCTTAGGAACTGCATACTACTTTTGATTCACAGGGAGTAGAAAGGTGCCAGCTCCTGTACTTGCATGGACTGTGCTGGCCAGATAAAGACCCCGGCTTGGTAGCACCCGAGTGGATTCACCGTACTGCTACTGCTTTATTTTTAGAGCAAAGGAAGATTCTGGGTTTCCTGCATTACACAGCGACAATCACTTTTTCTCTTTAAAAGGCATTTTTTACTTGCTTTTAACTTTAGCCACACTGACCGATCTGGGCCAAATTTGTCACTTGCTTAGCATAGTCAATGAAAGTGCAGCATGCTCAGGTTATTATGGTTTTGTGGAGGTGAGTGTTCAAAAAGATGTGTTCTCCCATTCTAGCTCTCATTGAAAATTTTGCTTGCCCTAACAGCCAAAACCATTGAACGAATCTACACCAAATTTAGTATGAAAGTAGAACTTTACACAGAAAGTGTCCTTTTGGTGGTTTAATTCGTTTAGTAGATTTTGAGATATCAGGATTTGAAAAATATGCCTTGTGTGCTTGAAAGAATGAGCACTTTGTAAACTTGTCAGTTAAATAGGCATTTGTTGATTTGCTTATCACTTTACACTATGGCAGACAGTACAATGAGATTACTACTAGAAGTTTCACATTTGTGCAGATCCATCAAAGAGGATCCCAGTAAAAAGGATGGCCAAAAGAATGTTCATTTTCTAATCAGCTTGACATTTTGTGATAAATATCACATATTCGGCAAAAGCTAGGGAGTATTTGATTTTTGTCAAGAGCTGTAAAAATCTAGCAAGAAGGGGCAAAGGTAAAGTGGGTGTCAATAACATTTTCATTTGTTCATAACTTGGCACAGGTTTTATGAATCAATGTCAAATTTGCCATGTAGATAGCAAGTGACCTACAGTCACCATATATCAAGTATTGTGAAGATCCAAGGGGCAAACATAGAGGGGTAAACAATAAAACTGTTAATTACTATTAACTTTGACACTATGTGATGGAGCTGCATGAAATGTTTGCAGAGCTTAGCAAGTTTAACCTTCCTTTAGTATTTTTTAGTTTCTCCAGATTCACCAAGGAAAGGGCGATTTGAAAAGGTGGAGGCAGAAAAGTGTTCATTTGCTATTAACACTGGCATTGTAAAAAAACTCTGCACAAAATTTGTCAGATGCTTGGCAGGTTATTTTTTAATTGATATGGCAAGTTTTGTGCTTACACATCAAGGGGCATAGCAACGATGAAGGGGCATTAAACCTTTCAGCTGTTTATAAGTTTAGAACAGTGTGATGAATCTGCATCAAATGCATCAGGAATTTAGCAAGTTATACTCAGTGCGGATATTTCAGGCCTTTGTGCAGGTCAAGTGAGGCAAATGAAAGGGGAAGGGTATAGAGATACCATGTTTATCTTACTCTTGGTTTTCTCAATTTCGCTATAATAGGGTGCCAAATTTATACATAAAACCCTCATCTGGACTGTCCATCAACATAGCCTTAAACATACAACCAATCAGAGTGTTGTCTGGCCTGAGGAGGAGCATCCTGCAGTTCTTTAATTGATATGCCCAACAATATAGTTGCAAGTCTGGTAGACCCAAGTCACAGTGCGAGAGCTTGCGTCTTAACTTTTTCCAGGATATCCTGATCCCCTTGCCTGCCCATATAAAAGCAGAGAACCTTCCCCGGATTTTAACTAGAAGGCTTTTATCAAACACCAGAGGTATATTGTTGAATAGGTAGGCAAACTTAGGCAGGACGCAAATTTTGACCAAGTTTGTCCGCCCATACTGTGTAAGAGGGAGACTCTGCCATCTCTTCAAGAGTATGTTAACTTCCTTAGAAACTCATGCTAAGTTTATTTTGGGCATTTCTTTTAACTCTTGTGTTATAGTTACTCCTAAATATCTTATCTCCTTTGATAACCTTACCCCCTGCACTGCCAAATTCCAGGTCATAACTTCGGTTTTGTCGCTGTTAACCTCATATCCCGACATTTTCCCAAAAGCCTGTACTTCAGTAAATAGTTCTGGTAGGGCTTGGTTGGCGTTAGATGTAAACATAATCAAGTCATCAGCATACAAGGCTAGCTTCCTTGAGAAGCCGCTTGCAATAAAAGGGAGTATTTCTTTATTTTGTCTTAGACTTTGGGCCAGGGGCTCGATATATAGATCAAAAAGAATAAGAGACAACGGGCACCCTTGTCTGGTGCCATGCCCTATTAATATGGGGGCTGTAAGATTGCCGTTAACTACAATTTGAGCTCGAGGGGTTTTATAGATTTTTTTAAGAACCTCTCTGAAGGTCTCATTGAAACCAAAAGCCTTCAATGCTCTACTCAAGTAATGCCAATTAACCCGATCGAAGGCTTTTGCAGCGTCTAGGGTAATAATCGATAGCGGTACACTATGCGTCATTGCCAAGTCTATTGAACCGGTTAGAATAAGAACCAGATCTTTCATCTGCCTCCCAGGGAGGAAGCCCTTCTGGTCTTCATGGATTATTGACCCCACAATTTTACATAGTCGAGCGTTTAATATTCCAGTGAAGATTTTATAATCACAGTTCAATAGTGATATTGGTAAGACTGGAATTGTGTGGGATCTTTCCCAGGCTCTAAAATTAGTGTAATAACTGCCTCGTTCCATGAGTCCGGTAATGGGGGAGTACCTCTCAGTATTTCGTTAAACAATCTTATCCAGATAGGAATTACTTCTTCTGCCAATAGAACATAGATCTTGTTAGGGATCAAATCCGGACCTGCTGCTCTCCCTTTCTTAATTTTATTTCAGGATTTCACTCCCTGTTATATCCTGGTTAAGCGACAGTAGGCTGTCAGTACTCAGCCTTGGGAGCTGTTTTTCTGCAAGCCACTGATCCAAGGCGACCTCATCTACTACTAAATCCTCCTGGTACAAGTCCTGAAAGAATTTAGTAAAAGCCAACTCTATGTCTTCTTTATCCTCGACATACTGGCCACCATTTTCCAGTTTGATCTTTCTGATGAAGTTGTGGGACCCATCAATTCTACTCTTCATTGCTAGTAATTTCCCACCATTCTCTCCCTGATTGAAATCCCTCATTTTGCTAACTTCCCATTTCTGTAGCAAAATCCCTTCCATCAAGAGTCTAAATTCCGGCTGCAGATCTTCAACTCTCCCCACTAAGCTTTCTTTTTCCGCCCACTGAGTATGCCCGGCCTTTAAACTTGCTTCGGCTGTTATTAGCCGCTCCTGTAGCGAAGCAATCTTTCTTTTTTCTGATCTAACCCAGACCGCCGCGGCACCCTTCAAGGCCCCTCTTAACCAGGCCTTAAAAGAATCCCAAACGACATGTCGAGGAGCAGAGGCTAAGTTCTGGTTAAAAAAATCGTCTGTCTCCCTTTTTATCTTATCCATAATGTCTGGTTGCAGAAGTAGTCTTTTATTCAAGGTTCACCTTCTAAGCGAAGGTCTTGAGGGGAGTTCGACGTTTAATCCTATTGCTCCATGATCTGATAGGTGGATGGGTAAATACTCTATTTTCTTAACCGTTTCCACTTCTGGGAGCTCCATAAAGATATAGTCAATCCTTGAATAGTGGCCATTCTTCTTACTAAAAAAGAAATAGTACTTGCGTCACCCTTCTCCTTTTGCCATACATCACATAGGTTTAAGTTGTCTAGCATAGCGAGAAGATAGGCTTTAACTCGCAGTGTGGCAATTTAAGTACGGGCTGAAGATCTATCTAGTCTATTATTTAAAAGGATGTTGAAGTCCCCTGCCAATTATCAAAGGGGCTTCAAAATCAAGCAGAGAAGAGCAAAGATTATTTAGGGGTATGGTCTTGTCTTCATTCGGGCCATAATAGCTGGCCAGTGTGTTTAAAGTAGCACAGCTTTTAATTTCTGCTACCACCCATCGCCCTTTTTCATCTGCTTGTGATTTGCTTAGTTCTATTCCAGAATTTGCTTTAATTATTATGGCAACTCCTTTAGAATAGATCCCCTGCAAGCAATTTGGCAGCTAGCATAACAAGCCAAGTGCAAGACCGAACAGGGCCTGCAACCAACCCCCAATTCACACAGGCAAAGATGGATAGGTGCATGGCCTGGCTGAAGGCTGTACACAGTGCAGAATGGGTGAAAACAGGTGACTTTGGTAACTTAAAACATGAAATTCACTGAAAAAGCATAGCTACACGAAAGACAAAAAGCCTAAAATATGCCAGGTATGTGTGTAATGCACATCTTACATATACTTAATTCCTTCACATGCAATCATCAGAGAAGTGTGTGCTACGTTCAAGTAGCAACTATTACAGTTTAAAGAACACAACAAAATAACATTCCCAAACACATTTAGAAAAATTGAGAAAAATGTACTGAACAAAAATACACCAAGATCTTCAACATTAGTTAAGGGTACCCTAAGATGTGAATTTTAACATTTTAGGGCAAAAATTGCACAGACAAAGTATACTGCCAATAAAACTCAATTTTTATGGTTGATAGAGACCTAATCATGATTTCAGACTGACCAAAATAGAGAGAAGGTTGGATACACCAAACAGGTCATCCCCATCAAAGTGTTTACCTTCTGACTAACCGTTTTTATATGCAAGTTGAAATCCTCAAGCAGGTGAAGACTGGAAGATGTAGTTAGGCAGAACGCCACAAAGCCAGATACTTTTGCTGGAAGGTCTCACTAAACCAGTTTTCATTTTCTTTAAAAAAAAAAATATTTTTATTTTCATCAAAGAGAATAAACATTGGGTACAAGATAGAACAATGTAAATGATAAATTCCTTGACAGTGCTAAAACAAAATAGCAATATGTTTACAAATATCTTCCTATTAATTAAGTTACATTGAAAGCATACAACAAATAATAGAGACATAAAAAGAGAGAGGAGGGGGAAGACTTAAATATAGACAATTGTAACATTAAAATTACTACAACAGTTCCAAGTATTCTGACCAACAGACCCCTAAATATACAGCAATGGGAAAGCAAAGAAGCAGGAGAACCCGCTTTGACTCTTATTAGCAGCCATTTTTCCTTACCCCCCCATGTGCGTTCAAATTTTCTTATGGAACAAATTCCTCTAGTCTTAGCTAGGGCCATCTCCCTTTAGTATATCTCTCTCATGACTGCCCACCATTCTAATGCTCTTGGAGGACTTGGAGATATCCATGCCCGAGCAATGCACAATCGAGCGGTGACTATAATGATGGAAAAAAGGGATCTTAGGCCCAGATCTGGTTCAGACTTATACCCAAGCATGATCTCTCTTTCTGTGAATTGGAGATCTAAACCTAGTCGAGTCTCAGCAATCTGACCCACCTCCTTCCAGAACAGATTCAATCCTGGGCAAATATATGCAAAATATCTGCGGCAACCAGACCACATTTAGGGCATTTGCCCTTTCCCCCGCATCCCTTCTCTTACTCCAAGCCCAGTTAACTATTCTGTCAGGAGTGTAGTATAACATACATATAGTTCAAAATTGCTGCAGTTTTAAACTAATAAAATGTACCGACTCATCCAGTGTTCCTAATCCATTATTAATATCTAAGGAAGTAATGTCCTCTGACAAAAGATTGCACCATTTAGATGCCAAGTTTGAGATATTGTGAGTTCTATATTGGCACAGTATCTGATAAATACTGCTAATTGATGGTTTCTGGGAGACAGAATGTAGGCATGACATAAAGTCAGAACTTTCAAGTACCTTTATACCCTGCCGCCCTATAAAAAAATCTCTGACCTGCAAATATTTAAAGAACAGCCATTGGGGGAGGTTGAATGAAGTCTGCAGGTCTTTGAATGCTCAGAATCCATTCACGCCGTACAAATGCCCTGGCTGGTCCAACCCACTGTTTGCCAATATCCTACCGACACTGTCATGAAAGATTTCCGGAAGTGACCGGTTTCCCCACAGGGGAAAGCTAGTGTGAAAGAGGAAGAGAGCACTTGGAGGACAGTTCCTGCCAAATATAGACAATATCCCTGACTATCTTGAAACACACTCTTTTAAAAAAGTTGGGGTCATTAGTTCTATATAAAAACATTCTACTATCGGATCCTAACTCAAAATAATAGCAGTATTGTTGACTGCCTATAGGCTACAGAGTACGCAGGCGTCCCACACGAGAGGCCCAATAATATAGCTTGAAGTCTGGGAGCTGAAGTCCCTCCTGTTTATAGGGGAATTTAATACATCTTATTGCCCTGTGTGGTTGCTTGTAACCCCAGATGAAGCTGCTAATCACCCCTTCTAGTTTAAAAAACCGTAATTTGGGACCCGTATGGGGTATTGCGTGGAACAAGTATAAGAATTTAGGGGCCTATTAGGATGGCGGGGATCGCCACCACCAACCCGGCGGTGGCGATTCGCCCGCCATCTGTATCCGATTTACCCCCGCCATATTAGTATGGCGGGGGCACCGCGGCGGATGGAAAGACCGTCTGCCGCTTTTCCGCCGGCAGGCAATCGTTACGATTGCCTGCCGTGCGGATCTGGGGCATAATATGGTGGCGGTGCCGAGCAGGCACCGCCATCCATATTATGATGTGCATATTTAAAGGCCTTTCCACGGCGGCGATGCCGCCATGCAAAGGCCGGCGGTAATTGCTTCGGGGGCCCGTTACGGGCCCCCGGGGAGGTGGGGGGTGCACTTGGGGGGTACCTATGGTACCCCCCTACATTGCCATACACAAGGTGGCAGGCACCGCGCGGTGCCTGTCACGTTGTGCATGGCAATGCAAAGCATGCACTTTTAACATTGCGGACGGAGCTGCACACAGCAGCACCGTCCGCAATGTTAAAGGCCAGAATGCGCCTGCCACTGTGGCGGGCGCATCCTAATTGGCCTTGTGGGACCGCCGCACCTTTGTCGGTCGGTCCCATTTTCCGTTACGGTGGTGGGCGGACAAAGTCCGCCCGCCATCGTAATGGGGCCCTTAGGTAGTACATTAAACTTAATGATGTTGCATCTCCCTATAATACTAATAGGTAATTGGTGCCAATTCTTAAAACATTTAATGACAGTCTGTAACAGAGGCTCGTAATTTAATCCTAGTACGTTTTCCACCTTCGGTGAAATCTGAACCCCCAAACAAGTAGGTACCAAACAGGATCCCGGGATTACCATATTAGATTGGCGGCTGAAAAGAACTTGTGTCTTTCTTATGTTCAGCTTAAAGCCTGAGAAAGTACCAAGCTTATTAGCCTCAGATTTAATAATATCAATGGTAGTTGCCGGGTCAGCTGAAAAAACAGCTCTGTCGTCAGCATAGGCAGCTACCTTTAACTCGCCGAAGCCTGATCGCACCGGAAGTATATGTGTATTCAAGACTAATGATAGTATGAATGCTTCTATACATAATGCAAAGAGCAATGAAGAAAGGGGGCTTCCCTGACGGGTGGCCCTCTATATTTGAAAAAAGGTATACTGTGATTGTAAATAGCCCAGTTTTGCCCCTTGGTTTGTTATACAAAACTAGTACCCATTTACAATTTCGACCACCCGAGCCAAAATCAGCTAATGTAGCCCAGATATAGTTCCAGGAGACTCGATCAAATGCCTTCTCAGCATCCAGCAGCACCATCCCCATTTCTAATCCCAGTGTTTTTGCTACATCAAAAGCTACTGTGGCTGTATTCACATGGGCTGTGGTGTAATTACCTAAGATGAACCCGTACTCTTGATTTGACACAAGTTATGACATCAGGGGCGCTAATGGAGTTGCCAAAACGTCTTCAAAAACGTTTGCGTCTGCATTTATAAGAGAGATGGGGCGGTAAGACCCACATTCTTCTTGGGGTTTATTCTTTTTTTTTTTTTTTTTTTAAACAATGTTTGTCATATCCCATGAATTAGGCACTTCCCTACTGTCACCTATATGCTGTACAACTTTGCTCATAAGCGGGACGATACAGTATTTGAAGATTTTATAAAATTCAGCTGGTATAGCGTCGTCTCCTACCGCCTTTCCAGAAGGC
The DNA here is from genome assembly GCA_963921515.1 of Calotriton arnoldi. Classification (NCBI taxonomy): domain Eukaryota; kingdom Metazoa; phylum Chordata; class Amphibia; order Caudata; family Salamandridae; genus Calotriton; species Calotriton arnoldi. Next base: position 202,439 of record CAWUFW010010807.1, on the reverse strand, counting down.
AAGGCTAATAGTGCTCCCTGAATCTCTTATGCAAAATCTCCTGATGGAGAACATTTGTCTGTTCTTAATTAAGCCTTGGGAGATTGCTCTTCCTTATATACTCACCATATCTACCTCCATCGAAAGTATCAGATTGACCATACAGATTTTAGTAAAGCTGAGCTAACTGTTCAGCTATTGACTGGGGATGTGTGTGCAGTGATCCGTTCTCGCCATTAATGACCTTTATCTGGCTCTTAGATCTTTTATCTGTAAGCTGGTGTGCTAAAATTCTCCCCACCTGTTCTCCATATTCATGTTGAAGAGAATGGTGTCAATTGTATCTGGATGCTTTCTTTTCTTTCAGTATGCTACCCATGGTAGAACGTTTTCGATCAGAGAAAGATATATTTGAGTTTGTGTTTGCTCGTAGCCCCCTTGTCTAATCTCTTCAGCATGAAGAAATTCTAACTGTAAAATTGTGTGACCAGCTGTTTAGGTTCTGCTCTGCTTTTTATATGACTGTTAACATGGAGGATAGCGCCACTGGTAAAAGGTAGCGGCTATTTATCTGCCCGCCAGGTAAATACTGACTTTTCTGTGCTTTGTACTTGACAGTTGAGTAAATAGTAGAAATTATGTGCTATATGATATGCAGCCCTGAAATTTGCAGAGAAACCTAACTATTTACTCGCCCGCTGTCCAAAAACAGCGATTCTGTACTGTTTGGACAGTGGCCATGTAAATAGCAGAAAATACCAACAACTTACACAGCTGCTGCCTAAATAGTAGAGATTCTGCACTGGTTGGCTGGTAGTCATGCAAATAAAAATGACTCTTTACGTTTAAGCTGTCCACTGGCTACAAAGCAGAGATTATGCACTACTTGGACAGCAGTCAATAAAACAGCAAAAAAACGTCACTCATTACCTGGCTGCAGACAAAACCAGTGGACATTATTTACAATTTGGCCAGCAGCCATGCGAATCGCAAATAAACTAAAATATTTTCCTGGCTGTTAAATAGCAGAAATTATATGGTATTTCATAGGTAGCCTGGCAAATAGCAAAGAAATTTCAATATTTATTTACCCAGCTGAATTAGCGGAAATGATGTACTGTCTGGCCATTGACCTTGGAAATAAAAATAAACACCATAAGTCACCTGGTGGCTTGCTAAATAGCAGACAGTATACACAACTTAGCCAGTAGCCATGCAAATAGAGAGGAACTTCATAATGTATCCAACTGCTGTCCAAACAGCTTAAATTGTGTGTTACTATGCCTTATGCAAATTTCAACAGGTTCTTACAACCAGGTAGAGCTGCAAACAAGGAGAGAATATATTTGTCACTTATCTTCTCATAGAAGTTAGGGTCCCAATGTATTGTTATTTCATTCGCAAAATGTAGTAGCTAGTTGCACACATTCTTTTTGCAAATGGAATAATGTTTTACAAACTGACCTATGTACTTCTAGGTCTGTCACAAAATACTGAATCGCAGGGGGTTGCAGAACAACCTGCCTGATTAATATTCATTACGCAGGTGTCTGCGCGACCCTCTGTCATCGGCTGTAATCACAGGAATGGTGGCCTGCAAGTCAAAGCACTCCATCATCCTTATGACTGCATTCCAAAATGGATTTTTTTTTTAATGAAAACAGCCTCCCCTGGAAGCTGTCAACATGATTCCCAAAGATAAAAGGCTCTTCCCCTTTGAAAATTAGTTATCACCCCAACTCAGGGGTTATTAGCTCATTCATGGTTTGTGACAGCAGTTGCAGTAAATTCCTTAACAAATTGGTAAGGGGAGGGGCGAACTCCTCTTATGACCATTCCTGTTTGCAATTCAGAAACAACTGCAATAGTCCTTTTTTCAACTGAAAAGAATTTTTCAATTTGTAAAAAGGGTTTTGTACATAGTAAGCACTATTGTGGTCACTAACCCTCTGATTTTGTGACTTGATGCCCTTCGTGCTAAAACTGGCTTAGATGCAAGCTTTAACTAATAGGTAGTAAAGGGCGAAATTTTAATTAGGCCAGAGTAATCAGACTAATTTCCATAATTCCACATTACTCTTGTGTTTGCAAAATTACCAAAAATTACACGATTATGCCTGCTCACTTAATTAAGGGTAATTTAGGACCTTATTTATGAAGCCCTGTGACACTTTTATGCACCGTTGCGTCACTTTTTGTGATGCTGCGGCGGCATAAATAATGCACCACGTTGCACCATATTTACAAAGTGATGCATCAAAGCAGATGTGCCACTTTGTAAAGGCCTGCGCTACATCATACCTGCGTCAGGTATAATGTATGGAGGGAAGGTGTTCCCCCGCAATCAAGGGTCATAGAAGTGGCGCAGTGAAATCTATGAGATTTCACTGCGACACTTCTAGGATTCTACCAAGTCAATATCTTATGCCTGCCGCACAGCAGGCGTAAGACTGATGCAGGCCCTTTCACATGGGGCTTGCCCCATGTGAAAGGACACATTGCTGGAGTTGCGTCTGTTTTCAGGCACACCTCAGCAATGCGTCACTTTTGCGCCTACAGATACATCAGAAATGCTGACGTCTCTGTAAATCTTTGCCACATGGAGCACCGTACATTAAATATGGCACCTCCATCGTGTCACAAAGAGAGCGTGGTGAAAACTGTTGCATTGCTGTTTTGTCGCAGCAATGCAACAGTTTTAATAAATGAGGCTCTTAAGTGTGTGTGACCAGCTGCTGCTGTTCCCGTTATGTTGCATTTTGCTATGTTCTTAGCCAAAATGCATCCTTGGGTCTATTTTGGATGCAAGGGTACATTTTTCACTACTAAAATATTGCTGAATGCTGGGTTACCCTCCTATCATAATTCCGTATAATTTTGCTGGAACTCTGCATAATTACACTTCACCAAATTACACAAGTTACACCCACACATACTTATAGGTCTAAAGGTCCCAAATGTTTGTATGTTTCCAAGTTAGTTTGACAGAGGTGGCACAGAATGCCACTCCATTATACCATGGTCCAAGACAATGCGACATGAGAGGCTTTTGGAGCTGACTTGTGCTCCACACATGCTCCTACTCCTTTAGGTTCACCGGCAAAGGTGGCTAATAATAAAGATGAATATAACCTTTGTAAGTCCATTTGAAGCTGTTTTCTCTTCCACAGTTGTGCCCTCACTTTTAGCAAGCCATGGGAATGCGCCTGGGCCTGATTTAGGATTATGAAAAGACTCCATGTTATAAGGTACCTCCTTTTGCAGAAAATAAGTGCATTCTAGAATTATTAATTATTCATTCTGTTTAAGTTTAATTAAACAATTCGGACTAATTCACCTGAAAACAATGATTTGTTAAATCAAACGACAGAAACAGAACTGCAAATGTTGTATACCAGTGACATAGTGACATCTAATAGATCTTATCAAAATAGAAACAATTGCATGGTGCCCCTTATGAAGTCAATCAATCAATATATTCTTTATTCGATTTTAGAAATAAAATCATAAAAGACAAATCAATTTAAAACAGAGCACATAAATCAATATCAATATAAAATTACGCTTGCATCAAAACCCTGGAAAGATAACATAAAAGAAAAAAACACACTGTAGGTGTATTTAAAAACTGCAAATGCAATAATGCAGGTCTAACTTGGGTAAAATTCATGAGCTTTAAGAGTGGTCGTATAAACCTAACTCGCAGGTGATTAAATTTCGCACAAATCATGACGATATGTAAGGTGTCATTGACTGAGACATTGTTGCAATCACATAAGGGCATCTTCAAGTCCTTAAAACAGCCATGATTAAAAGGCACTAATCGCGGCAATAGATTTAACCTAAAATATATCAGTAGACGTCGCTGATGGTGGGACAAGTTCCAGGTTAGATAGAGTTCCAGGTCACTCACGGTTTTCACTAGTATTGCATGTTGCACAGTGTGTTTTAGTAGTGCTATGTCCTCGCGATCCAATGCCATCTTGTCGCTGAGCGCTTTAGTGACCCATCTAAGGTTAGATCTAACTATACTGTTAGGAATGGTATATAATTCAGGCCTCCCTAAAGATGTCATATTATGGGAGGATGTATGACATTTTCACGCATGCTTTTACAACCCGGGCAATACGAGGACTGCGTCGCTCCCACTCGTTCCATTACAACGCAAGTCGTTACAAAGACTTCCTTTAGGGAACCGCTGGAGTTTGGAATAGTATATTTTATAATTCCAACTCCAGTCTGTGCAACAGTAGGGAAGGTGTTGGATTTAAAATCCAACAATGAGTTCCCCAAAGCAAGTCACTGTAATGACTTGCGTTGTAATGGAACGCGTGGTAACAACGCGCTCGTTGTAGTGCCTGCGTTGTAATGGCACTGCGTTGTTCTGACAGCATTGTAAATGCTGTTTCCCATAATGGGAGATATAAGCCAACCATGGAATCAAGGAAGGCTTATCCATATTCAGACTGTCTTGTATAATTAATCTGTTAAGACCAAGATCCTCCTTTGTCCAAATTGAAATCCAAAGTTTTAAAGGACAGAGTTGAAGCTGGTCGGTTATGTAACCCAATCCTAATTCTTTGTGAACAATTTCATAGGGTATGCTTTGTGGAACTCCCAAAAGACCCCTAAGGAATTTGTTTTCCGCTATTTGAATTGGAGCTACAGGGCTGTAACCCCATAACTGGCTATTGGGATAATAATCTTCCATATAAGCTTTAAGACTAGTAATGGCATCCAGTTTGTTCTTAGATATGGCTGAGTTATAAATATTGATAAGAAGCAAACTACACTTGTTAGTAAAAGATAAAAGACTACCCAGAACAGCCTTCAAGTTGGATTTCAAAACAACCACTTTACAGCAGAGGCCCAAATTTACTAATGTGATTAAGCCACCGCTGGCACGCCCACTAGATGAAAGGGAAACTGGTTCTGTATAAGAAGTAAAACCATCCAGATGTAAACAACCCTTAACATCCCACGTTTCCTGCAAACAAATAATGTCAAAATTTGTCAGCATGCTCCGCCATCCAGCATCAGTTAACTTGCTCTGAACCCCAGCTGTGTTCCAGCTGAGAACCCTAAGAGTCCCAAAGCTATTGGTCTCAGGCACCATACCTGGATCCTCTTCACTGGGGTCCCTTATGAAGTCACCCACACCTTCATAATTGAGAAGCTTCTTTCCAATCTCATAATGTGGGGTAGAAAAACTCTGGGCCTGATTTAAGAGTTCGGGGAACGGAGTTAATTCCATCAGGATTGTGGAGGACGGTACATCTGCTATCCCGAGGGACGAACACCTATGAAATTTAGAGTTCTCATCATCCTCTTTATTTGGTTTGCAAATAAATCCATAAAAGACAACAGCATAAAAACTTTAGAAACATTATACTTGAGATAGAATTTTCTGTAATCGGGCAGCACCTGATGATTAATTAGCTAAATAAAATCATGTCTGCACATCAAGTAACAACATTAAATAAAACAAAGCATTTTATACTTGAACGAAATGGGGACTAGCTATCAAAGAAACAATACAAGATTTATAAAGTTTTTTTATAAAAAGAACAAAACATAAAGTGCAAAGTGTCCTGTGAGGAAACAACATCGCAACTGCCCTGGATAAAAATAGAGTCAAATTGGCTACTTTGAGGGATAGCCAACAGGTGATGAAAAGGATTTAATTCAAAACATGTCAAAAGAAAGCGGTGATGGTTCGACATATCAAGAGTTAAGTACAGCTCAAAATAAGAGGCAGTTTGTAATGAAAAATAAGCTCTGACAGAGGTTTTATCCAAGGCATTTAACTTTCTCTCTCTTTTACTTTTAAGCCCTTAAAAAATGCCTTAGTCCAAGCAATATCACCTGTGACTATTAAGTCCAGATTAATAAAAATTTCTGTTGGCCCAGCTTGCTAAAACAATCTCTTACATAATTTATCCAAGCTATGCTGGACACACAATCGAGGGCCAAACAATCCTTTATGACAAAACAGTTAAAGCTTTTTCTTGGCGCAGCCAGACCAATAGCCAGAGAAGTAGGGACCGCATCTGAAGGGCATCAGCCAAAAACCCTAATCCAAGTTCCTCATGAATGATACAGAATGAGGAGCTCTGGAGACGGCATAAAAGCTTTCCTCATGAAATATTCTCTATTACATTTAATGCCAAGAAGTTCGCAAAGCCCCAAATATTGCTACCATATGCAGCGTTAGGAACATCTTTTGCTTTATAAATGTCAAGCATGATCTAGATGGATTTGTGCCCTTATCTGCTTGAAAAAGTGAAAGACGGAAGCAATACTTTTAGTGAGCATAAGGCATCTGACAGAGACCATAGGGGACCAGGTTGTAGAAGAATCAAAAAGAACTTCTAAATAAGGAAAAGTAGCAACACGGTTAACAATATTGCCTTTGATCTGAAAAGTTCTAGACTTAGTGACCTGGGGGCCAATCACCATAACATATGATTTACAAAAATAAGACTTAAGTCAAGACTGTCCATAAAGTGCACAAAGGAGTTAAGCAGATAATCCAACCCCAATACAGTTCTTAAAATAAGGACAGCATTATCTTTATAAAGCAACATAGGGATTGAGTGATGTCCGATCCAAGGCAGGTACGTACCACCCTCAATGAGAGCCTTCTCCGGGTTGTTAATGTATGAGGTGAAAAAGAATGGAGCCAGAATACAACCTTGGTGAAACCCCCCCACCCCAGTTCACTTTAAAGTTCTCTATGCACTCCCCTGAGACCCAAATGAACAGAGGCAGACATATTAAAATGAAGATCATGCAAGAGTAAAACTAAATTGGTTTCCACACCAAGATGCAATATAGTATCCCATAATTTATACCTATTGACACTTGGGGCCAGATGTACGACCATTCTAAACTGCGACTCGCAATTTGCGCTTGATTGCGAGTCGCAAATTGCGAGTCGCGATTTTGAATGTACAACAGTGTCAGAGACACTGATTGCGATTCACAATGGGGTCGCAAAATGCGAGGCTCATGAATATTAATGAGCCACTCGCAATTTGCGACCCCATTTGGAATGGCTTGCCCTCCCAGGGATGGTGGCCTGCTGGGCTCAGCAGACCTCCATGTCTGGGACTGCTTTTCTATAAAGTAGGTTTTTATTTTTTAAATGCAGCCCGTTTTCCTTAAAGGAACACGGGATGCATTTAAAAATGAAAAATGAAACGTTTTTATTTCATTTTCTAAGGGCAGGCAGTGTTCCCTGGGACCACTGCCTGCCCCTAAAAAATATTTTTCCCTGCATTTGCAAAGTGCATTACCACCCTCTTGAAGAGGTTGGTAATTTGCGATTGTTTTGCGACCGCAATTGCGGTTGCAAAACATTCATACATGGCTTTGGGGTCGCTATTAGGAAGGGAGCGCCCCTTCCTAATAGCGACTTGCAAAACACTATTTTGCGAGTCACAATTTATTTGCGACTCTCAAAATAGTGTTTGTACATGGCCCACAAGGATTTAACATGTGCAAACGGGTCGCAAACCCGTTTGCGCATGCTAAATCCTGTCGTACATCTGACCCAAAGTCCATAAAGGCCAGGTGTAAAGCCCCTTGCTTGGCCACTGTGTATTTATTAATAATAAGGTAGAGACATTGATCAACCATCCTTAAACCAGGCTGAAAACATTATTAGGTATCAGATAAGACGCTGTGTTCAAAAGCCCAATTCAATAACCTATTCAAAACTATACAGCCAAAGATCTTAACCACGGAACAGATCAAAGAAATGGGACAATAGCATATAGAATGGGCACGGCTTCCCTGTATTGAAAACGGGTACTATCACTGAAATGGACCATGACTTAGGTTTAGACTGTTTAACAACCGCATTAAGATATGTTATCAAAGAGGCCCATAGCACCAGCTGACATAAAGAAATGTCCAAAAGGACTCCATCAGGTTGTATAGCCTTGCAAACCTCCTTATCAGGAAAATTAACAGGAAAACACCAGACGATCACAAGGATGGGGGATAGGATTGGGCTCAAAATATATGCACTCAAAATGTCTAACCCAAAGCTCAGGCAGGATTGTGGGAAGTAAAGGAGGTTTAACTGCAGGTTTCAGGATAGGACAATTAATAATTCCCCAAGATTTTGAGCAATCCCGTATCCTGTTGGCACAAAGCAACTCTTTCCATGTCTCCTATCATAAGAAATTTTGTGGTCCTTTAAAATTCTCTTATATGAAGCGTGACAAAAAGCAACGCACAAACGATCTCTATGAGTGGCCTTCACTGCATCCAGCAAGACGCAGGGAGCCCTGGGACAGTTGACATCAAACCATTTGAAGGGCATAGAGCCTGTATGTTGGACTTGACAACCTTAAGGTGGTCTTTCCCCAAACATTCTGCTTGCTTACCTCCAATTTGCTAATTTCTTTTTGTTGGCCTTAGGACTCTGAGCACTTTATGTCTGCCAACCAGTGCTAATGCACATGTGCTTCTCTCCTAAAACATGGTTTGATTGATAAGCCCCTAGTAGAGTGCACTACATATGCCCAGGGCCTGTAAAGTAAGTGCTACTCTTGGGCCTGCAGCATTGATTGTGCCACCCACAATAGTAGCCCTTTACACCTGCTTCAGGCCTGCCTCTGCAGATCCTGTGTGTGCAGTTTACACTGCCTTGCTGAGTTTGCATTTAAAACCGCTTGCTGAGCCTTAAACTCCCCTTTTATTACATATAAGTCACCCCTAAGGTTGGAACCTGGGAGCCCATAGGGCAGGGTGTTATGTAATTAAAAGGTAGGGCATGTACTTTTATGATTTACATGCCCTGGTAGTGAAAAACACCCACATTCATTTCTCACCACTGTGACGCTTAACCCTCTCGTAGGTTAACATTGGGAATTCCTTATTACACTTATAAGCTGTAATTCCTGATTGAGGAGTAGCTCTGTCATGTTTCATATCATTGGAATGGTATGATAAATCCTCTTTACTGGTAAAGATGAATTTATCAATTTCCCTTTAAAAATGCCACTTTGAGAAACATTGGCATTTATTTGCTCTTAGGCCGGTGTGCCTGCAGCCTGTCTCCAATATACATCTGGGGTGGGTGACTGCTGGACTCTGTGCATTCATTCTAGACATCCACACACAAAGGGAGCTTATCCTAATGGGCCATCCTGTGTAGGATGGGAGGGAGGAGCTGACACTTACACCTGAATAGGCTGTGTCCTGTCCGCAGATAAAGGGCTGCATACCACCCCTCTTTGAAGTCACTTCCACTTCATAGGCGCAACTGGGTTTAAGTACTGGGTCTCTGACCCCACCAAATCAGACACTACTGGGCTTGTGAAGAAACTCTGCCAGGAGGAAGCACTGCTGTGTTGCTACAGGGACTACCACTTTGCTGGACTGCTGTTTTGGAAGAACTGCTTTTCTGCTGTGCTGCCCTGCTATGCTGAGGGAGAACTTGACTTTTTGACTTAAACCCAGGGTGATCTCATTGGGCATGCTGGCTTGCCTCCTATTTTAAGACTCAGAGATATCAAAGTCTTACCACCTGCACTATGTCTGGTGCATTGGAAATGGATCCAGGTGCTTGCTCCAGTGCATGAAACAGAATCGATGCATCATAACTGTTGCAGGAACCGAACCTGCACGTCACACTTGGAACCGGCGCACCACCATTGGAACCAACGCATCAGAACTGACCAATCCAAACCACTGCATTGCTGCTTCTGCAGTGAGAGACGATAGATGCATCCCCTCGACTGCGTGGAGCAACCCGGTGCATCGGCTTCAGAACCAATGCATCTCGGAACTGGTACTTCGTGTTCGGAACCGGCACATCACCATCGTTGCGTGGAGAAAATCGACACATCATCTCGACTGTGGGATCGACACTGACGCATTGCTCGGCTGCACCCCACATCTCTCCTTTGAAACCAGGATCAAGTTACTTTTTGTCAGTGACCTTGCATGGATCCTGTATAAGGCCTGCGTTCCATCACAGTCAGCCTGAACTCTTGACTTGACCCTGGTACAGTGCGACCAGATAACCCCATAAGCGCCTATTGCTTCTAAGTGCTATTTTACACTTTTGATATTTATAAATTCATATCTTGACTTCTACTGATTGGATTTTTGTCATTTTGGTCTTGTTTTATTTATAAAATCACAATCATTTTGTTTTCAACTGCTGTTGTGTCTTTTTGTGGTGTTTTCACTGTGTTACTGTTTGAAGTGTTACACAAATACTTTACACATTGCTTCTTAAGTTAAGCCAGTCTTCTGTATGCCAAGCTACCAGAAGGTGAGCACAGGTTAATTTATGGTGTGTTTCTGACTAGGATTGTGGTTCATGCTTTGTCAGGGTGCATACCTCTGTCAACCAGAAACCCAATTTCTAACACCATAGATGTAGAATAACTGGTCAACAGGGATTTAATATTTTCAATTGTCGATTGTATGTGGCATGTGCTCTGTGGATAAAAGTCTGCCCTCACTCACAAATTGTGACATGCTTCATCATCGGTCTTGCTAACTGACACTCCTGGGCAGATCAACGCCTGGGGTGGAGCAAAGGGGAGGGGAAAACAATACAAACATAAAATATCGGGATCACCCCAGAATGTGCAGTTTCAAAAGTCATTGAAAAACAAACATTAAAATAATGTTAGAGTTAGGTGAAAATGTCAGTTAAAACATAACATTTTAAACTCTGAAATCACTGAAATTCAGCAATTATAGTTAACTTAAGTAACTGTAACGCACGCCCTTTCCATGCAGTGCCTATAATCTTACATATTTTTATCACTCATGACATGAAGATCACTGATGACATCTGAAATTACATAATTGATGACAATACTTGGGTGTAGAGAGTACCGATATGTCGAACAGAAATACAAGGCAATTTGAAGTTACATTGTTACGTTTTATTCAATCATCCGATAAAACATAAACAAATATGCAAAGGATAATACTATCCATTTTCATATATCAGTCTTCATTCTTATCAATTATAATTCTTTTACAGCGCCAATAATGAGTTTCTTTTAACAGTAAAATGAAAGCTCCCTAGGCTCCATAGCTCAAAAGCTGTTATTCTTCCAATTCAAAATTATTTTTCATGAGGTACAGCCTGCTTTTCAAAAAAATATGTATGTTTTTCACATATCCAAAAAATGTTTCGCTATTTTAGGGCTACTTTCCCATGGCTATAAAAACAACAGCTACAATTAAATCTCAAATCCTAATTTAAAATATATTATACATACAATTTAAATATAGCAAATTAACAACAAGAATTGGTACACTTCAAAAACCCTATTCATTAATATACTTTTTCTAGTATGTTTGAGGTCATAAAGAAAAAATTATCCATTATCTGTAACACCTGGGTTTTCGAAACCATTTCAATGATAATGTGTCTTAAAAGAGCTCCAGAGAACATGATTTCAAGTTGGCTTGTTTGGTCATGCACTGTGATGGAACCAAGTTTTTTGGGAGAGTATACTGGAGCCTTGCCAGTGTGCCACTGTGATATTTCAAGATTATTTCCTAGTGTATTCAATAGCACACAACTAATATACCTAAGAGTTGAAAATTGGGTTTGGCCCCTTCAGTATACTTGTTTATTTGCTTTTCTGATCACCCTGTTTTTGGACTTTTTACTGTGGGTAAGCCTCACTACCGGTGTCGCACCCACGGTAATCCCATGGCAAACGAATAGTGTGTGTTTACCGCCAGAGTCCGCCTTTTAAGATAAGGCCGCTACAATGCAGCAAGTGTACGGGGCATTTGCCTGGATCCATGTGAACATGTGTTCACACGCGTGTGCACATGCGTGTGGGCTGCACGTGGGAGACTACTGTAGTGCACAGCCCTGTAACAGCGCGCAGGTAGCCTGGCACAATGGGGACTCTGCAGGATTAGGAATTCACCTGGGATAGGCCTTATGAGGGTAGTGCTCACTAACAGGGAAGTCAGTGTGCTTTACTGTTTTGTCTGTAGTGGCTCTCCATTATACACTTAGGGAGAGAACTGCCTTAGAGTGTAGTTTCACCCCCCCCCTTGGCCTACAGAGACTATTGACATCTGAACCTGTGCAGCCTGATACCTGTACATCTTATGGGTCATCCAGAGTTTTCATATTTGCATGGCTCAGCTCGGAATCAGAGCCCAGGCCATGTGTCACCCTGCTGTGCCCAGTTAATTACATTTTCTCTGCAGCAGGAACAAAAGCTGCCCCACACAAAAGGAGCAATTAACAGTACTTCTCCCAGTCCTCAGGAGGAAAGGGATGGGGTGTATGATCTTCATCAATCACTCTGCTGTCACACTGTACCGGGTTTGGGCCTGCCCAAACCCACTGAACAAAGGAGAGTGCTCAGACAACTGGAGCCAACCCATAGGGGGGGGCCCTCTTTGAAATTCTAGTGTGCAAGTCCCTGGCAATGATGTCAGCGAGGGTTGGAGCTAAGACCCCAGGAGCTGATGTGACCAGTGGCTCCTGGGTGACGCCATTTTGAATTCTCCCAACATGCTGTGCAAGAGGGTTAGTACATGGGTGTAAAGGTGATGCAGCACCCCAGGACTGGCCAGAGGTGCCTGTTTTCTGGAACCTTCCTCTACCTATTATAAACTCTTCAACAAGGGAGAAACTCTCTCTTGCCTGCGGTTTTTTACACACTTTGCTGCTGGATCCTGGGACTGCCATGGAGAACTGGAAGGAGGAGCTCCCTGACCGCCGCTCAGAACCCAGGACCATTGGGTCTCCCCAAGAGCCAGTGAGTCTGGCCCCCATACGCCCTGTGAGGACTAGTTGGGGGGGAAAGCCTTGGACTTTTCCACACCCACCTACAAAGAACCAAAGGAGAACTGGCGCAGGGAACCAGGGAGACCAGCTCTTGAAGGACTGCACCAATTTGGAGGTGAGAATGGTTGCTGCAACTGCCCCTGGTGGACAGAATTCACCAAAAGCAGTCAAGCAGTCCAGGATCGTCCAAATTGGCGCAACTGGGCCTGAGATATGGCATTCTAAAGTTTGGTGACCTTTGACCTACTTTCCGTATCAGGGCACTTGGGGCTCTGCTGCCAGTCCGATCATTTACCTCAGGTTGGACCAGGGCCAGAGGGATGGTGCAAAAAAGCTGTTTGGTGCCTTACTGGGGAGAAGGCATGCATGGGGCCCCCTCCCCATTGTTTCATCCTGCCTGAGGACCCCACGCCTTGGGCAGATTCCTTAGAGGGGACCAGGACCCCATTCCCGGACCCCCAATAGCTCTGCAGTATGGGAAAGTTCTGTCACGCGTCCCTGTAGTTCTGGAGATGCGGGGCGCTGTTGCGATTCCCTGAAGAAGGCGGGAGGGGCCCAGGACCACATCCCTGGGCCCGTTATTGAAATGGAGGCTGGGAGGAGTGCCGCCGCTCTCCCCCTACATGGTCTGCCCTCCCCTCTCGCCGTGCCCGTGTCTGGGGGGAGCGGGAGGCGGCCACACACACTGCACGTCTGCCCACTGGAGTGAGTGGACACCAATGGAGGCTGCCGGCTCCCACAGCAGCATGTAATCATGCTACCGGCATGGGGAGCTGGTGAGGGCAGTCGGGGGTCGGATCTTCAAACTGCCCTCCATCAGTGACAATACCGGGGGTGCCTGGATGGGACATGGCACCACGATCCCCAAATAAAGTGTTGTGCAAACCCGCTTAAGAAACAAGAAAACAAAAGGAAAAATTGACTTAGCTCTTCCCAGTGCAGCAGGAGAGCTGTAACTACCATATTCACTGCTTTCCAGGGAAATCGCCCCATAATGCCTTGTGGGGCCATTTGATTTCAACTGTTTTTTTGGCCCATATCTCTGCCTGTGGTGGTCCAGGGATGATGGGACCACCACCAATCCACTCAGCACAATGCAGCCTTTCTTCTAAACATACCTTCAGAGTCCTCATGCTAAGCTGGAGAGGGGACTCCAAAATTATCATCTCCCCTGGATCTGCAATGGGTTTTTAAGCATGCCCACGGCTGGAGCTTTTGCTCTACAGCCAGGAGTGTTTTGTCCTCGATGGGCCATGTGTATGGTAACATTCAAGAAGTCATAGAAGGCCTAAAACTGCACAACTATAGTGTTCATGTTGTTGCGCCCCTAGGGGCTGAATGTATGGGTGCAATGCACTGCTTTTTCAATTTGATGTCCCCGGGGTTTGTTTTTAAAATTGCAGTTTAATGTCAAATACATTAAAGATTACACAAACACAAGCTTTATTCCTAGTAAATGGTTTATTAGGTTATCCTAATGACATCGCAATAATGACAATGTCTTGTAGAAAAGTAAGGTGTTTAACACAGAACAACATGTTTAAACTCACTTCATATATTTCGGTGACCCCTGTAGGAAGTCACCGGTGATTACACAATGTCATCCATGGTATGTTCCATTTGCCAATTTATATACTTGTACTTTACTGCGTAGTATTTAGTAGTGTGTGAGTAATGAATGAACTTCTTTTTCTAAAGAAAAAGTACTGACTGGACAATCATTTATTGCTTGTGAGTGAATGGTGATTACTAGCCCACACTACCTCCTATGATGAGTAGGTCTTGGACTGCTTCGCTTCGCTACTCTGTGAGAGTCAAGTACTACAATGGGGCATTTGGTTCCCAGTGAGGACAATTGTGTACCTATTTCGTGTGATGGCCTCACAACTAATAGCCCAATTTCCAACACGAGGTAAATCTAATGAACAATGAATATTGTTCCTTTATCTAATATTAATGATTCTCAGCTCCTATTATTACGTTTCTAATATGAGAAGCAATTTACACATATCATCACTCAGATCAAACACATCATTGATGAAGGTCAAAATGTATTATGTACAGGAGACCATAAGAATACGATCTAATATCTAGAAAGAAAAAGAAAAATAGTACTCAAATTTAGCCATTGAAGACATTATTATATGGTGCTCAGAAATGAAAGCCTCTATGCCCTTCCTTACCTACTAATTAAAAATTCTGGAAGTGATTCATGCACCATTGTTAGATTAACATAATATACACTCTAAATCAAAACCTTCAAACAACTAATGAGGTTACGTGATTGCTCCCATGTTTATTGATCTCCTCATCTAAAATCTATAATTCAATATAAAGATTTTTAGCATTTAAGTTCCAAGTCTTCTCTAATCTTAAATCTAACATCTTGTATGACCCGGATAACTTAATCTTGAGTTGAAAGAAATTTTAATGTTTACAATTCCGCTCGATTACACCACAATTACATTGTACAAACTGAGACGCACTGGGATCTATTCAACATACACGATTAAACTCATCAAATAATACCACAAAATAGAATTCTACAAGTTTCATTGAATCATTTACATATATTTTGATCTTAGCTCAAAATAAATACATTTCACCTTAAATAATTTATGATCAGCATGGCTACCATTCCTTATGCATTAACCTTCATTCACAATCACTAATATCCTCAATTTGTTTTTTATAAATGTTGTAAGTCCAAAGAGAGAGGGGCTACAATATTATCAATACATGGCTAATAGAATTATTAACTCATTCTGTGGAAGAAGAGCCTACACCTATACCAATATTCATGTACGACATTCCTCAACCCTCACCTAAAGCTCCTGAAATTTCCTTTCTGTAGGACAAGTGATGTAAACGTGACCCAGACAGACTCAACTCCACTCTTAAAAAAGTAGTGTCTGACCTAATCTCCTCGCATTCACAAGAACCAAAAATCCAAAAACGGAGTACACGAATAACAAATTATAATTTTATCATGCATCGTGTTTCAAATTCACCCAAAATAAAATTACATTTGAAAATGAGAACAAAAGATAATAGAAGGTTAAAATTCATTTAATTATCACTACCAAATACTTGGTAGTGATAATTCTAAAATAGCTTAATGGGGATGTATGTATGTATAGAGATGAGAGAGTTGTGTATATGAGAAGAGGCTGTCCTAATAAATTTCAGAAAGTATAGCGGTGATGTAACCATTTCTACAGACTTGACTCTGGACCTATGGATATCCCCTTTGTGCCAGGCTATGGACATTGTGTAGATATGGCCATGAAGCCTAATGCTACACAGGGGTCACTGGAGTGGTTGGAACCCAGGAAGAGGTTTACAAACTGACGGGGTGTGGATGTTTGACCTTCCAATTGATGACCATCAAATAAGAACACTGCACTTTGTATTCCTTAATAAATATGCTGATATGTGCTATATGAGAATATATATGCCTTACACTCTATGTATTGTTTTATATAAAACTTGAATAAATATAGTAGAGAAAAAAGCAATCATCACTTCAGCATAAACAACACCCCTCTGAGCTTACCACAGTGTCTGAAATTCCCTCCCCCTTAACACCCTAGTTCCTTTTTAAGACCCTCTCCCCTGCCTTCAATGCCCCTTGTGATACTCCACTCTTTTTTGACTTCTGTTTAAAAGCCCTTCCTCCCTCTTCACTTAACTTCTTTTTTCGTGTCCCATACTCCCCCATGCTATACTATTCTCCTCCCACTTTACTCCATTTCTTTTACAAACCCCTTACTACTCCTCCCTCTATAGTAATGTTTAATCCCCTCATGCTTTACTGCATTATTTTATAAACACCTTACTTCTCCTACCTCTTTACTCCTTTTTTAGAAGCTGGTTATCCCACATCCTGCTTTGCTTCCCTTTTTAAGGGCACTTTGAGTAATTAGCAACATTTGATCCCTAAATGAGGACTGTATATGCCAGGTGTAGTAATTGCAAGTAAAAGTGATACACTTTAAAGTCATGATTATTTGGTTAATTTTGAGCAATATTTTGTATGAGTTTGAATATTTATTGACATTATGCCTTTATATATCAGGTGTAGCAATTTCAAGTAAAAGTGATACCAACTAAAGTCATGATTATTAGGTTAACTTTAAGCAAGGTATTGTATTATTTTCAATATTTATTGCCATTAGAAAAATTTGAAGGAGCTGAGATCTATTATGTATATCTATTGAAAACTGCAGTTATATCTAAAAGCTATTTAACAAAATTGTATACGCTAAATATTTTCAAAAATGTAGGAACCCGCTTGGACATTTTGAGGGATTTCCTGAAGGAAAGATAGTTTGTTTCACCATGCAAGTTATTGGGGAGGGAGTTCCACAACTAGGCCCCTCACATATAGAATAGTCTACTATAAGAAATTGGAGTATTAGTTTAGGGGGCGTGAGAACCCACCTTAAATAATGATCACAAACCATGTTAGGGTGAACCACCAAAGTTACTAAAAAAACCCGCACTCAACCCTCTGGTAGCTTTGCACAAAGCAGTCAGGCCTAACTTAGAGGCCATAAGTGAAGTATTTTTGAGTCACTCAAACATAATGAGGTGAAAACACAATACAAGATCAAAAATCCTGAAAACAAACAATATTTTGATGAATAATATGACAACCCCCCCAATAGGTAGAACCACAGATATGATTTTTTAAAGTTTGAATTTGAAAAAGCACAAATCGACAACTCTGGGTATCTGGTCACACCAGACTGGGTCAAAGCCAAAAGTTAAGGCCGACCACGATGGAGTATGGGTCAGATACAGGGGCCAGGTTCGTCGCAGTAGAACGTTTAACTTCTGACTAAGAAACTTTTATGGAGAAAAAGTGTTTGTCGATGAAACGTCGGCAGGACAAGCTGCTAGCTAGATCCAAAGCAGGGCTTGAAGACGGTGGGTTGCTGACTCATGGGGTCCAGGGTGGTCGTCGATGAAGGTGAAAAATCTCCTAGCACAGGGGAGAGGAGTTGGCCTAATGGCTAGGGCGGTCAACCTCAAATCTGGGGATCCAGGTTCAAGTCTCTGCAAGGACACGCAACATCCTGTGATTCTGGGCAAATCACTTAATCTCCCCATGCCTAACAAAAATGAATTTGTTCTCATGTAACGCAACTGGTGCGCTATATAAAACTCTGTAAAAAATTGTTTTTTTAAAAAGGAAGTCCATGCCCGGGAAGGCTTCAGCACCAATCAGATGCTGCTCGGCGTCAATCCCGGTAAAGCCCTCTACGTTCCGACTTATATACTTTTCTGGATGTTTGATCCCCTTCAACAGGGCAAGCCGGCAGGTTGAGGCCAACCAGCAAATCAACATCGACAGCTGTGGCTTCTATGGTTTTCCAAGCAGAAATTTGGCAAAGAGTTTTGAAGTCCCCCTTCTTGCAGATTGGGGACAGAAAAAGTTCACCTAGCCAAGGGCCCAGGACCTGTGGGGCACAATTTGTGGGTTACCACTCACTCCAGTAGAGGCCAACAGCAGGATAAAAGGCAGGTCCAGATGAAACTGGGCAGCTGCGTGGGGAGAGAGGCCTCTGGAAGCTTGTTGTGTCTCTGTGCTTAAACAGGAGGTCAGACAACTGACCCTTTGGAGTCACTTCTCTGGGCTTGGGTTCAAGGTAAGCATGTCAAGTCTTCCTTAAGGTTTTTCAGATAAAAAGGCAGTCCTTTTTGTGATTCTTCCCAGGTCCAGGAGTGTTCTGACGAGAGGTCTGTGGGGTCCACTCTTTTGTCCATTACCAACCTGTAGGTGGAGGGCAAGCCTTTGTATACCCCCTAAAGCAGCTCTGGTCAGCTTCTCCCTCCCTCTGGGGTTGGAGCCAGCCTGACTAGAGAGAAAGAAGGGAGGCAGGCCTAGGTATGAGCTTCATCTGCCAGTGGCAAAGTTGGCATTCTAAGCTCAGGAAGGGGCTAAGTACAGCCCCCATGCCTTCCTTTCAAGGGGAAAATCCCACCCCCCACACCCAAAGCCCTTTGTCTACTATCTGGGGGCAATAGACATCTCACCACAGGGGAGACATTAGGGGTCAGGTGACAGCTGGACACTGGCAGGAAAGCCTTCTGGTTTTAGGCAGGAAAATGACAACTTACTAAAAGTTCCATTTCCAAGATAGTAATATAAATTCGAACTTGACCTTTACATTAGATTTTAAAATACTAACCAAATTAGTCTTTGAAACATTTTTCTAGCTATTCCCAAACTCAATTTAACACCTATTCAATGTAGTAGTGTAAACCAGAGTTACCCTCTGGGAGAGCCAGCCTTGCCCCAGTGAAAAACGACTTTGGTGGATTTTCACTGCCAGTACAATTAAAACATAAAAGGGCCTATTACGATGCGTCTCGGTCATGGGACTGACCGGCACCCAGTCGGCGGTCCCGACTGACTGATTAGGATGTGACTGAACACTGTAGGGTCGCAGTCCCTATACAATGGGAGCATGTATTCTGGCCGGAATGCATGCTCCCATTGTAAAATAGGAGGTGCAGTTCATCCCTGCACCCCGTGGCAGGCACAGTGCCTGCCACGGGGTGCAGGGATCAACAGGGGGCACTCGGCCTACAACCAGAGGCCGTGCACCCAAGAGGGGCCTGCTGGGGCCCCCCGAAGTCGAGTTCCGACAGCCTTTCCATGTCAGAAAGGCAAGCATGGAAAGGCTGCTGAAACCCAACATCGTAATCCCTCGGGAGGAAAGACCCGGCCTCGGGATTACTGGCCGCATTCCGACTGGAAATGAATCCGACCGACATATTACGATGCGGTCGGAAAGGCTCCAACCGACAGTCCGAGCCGTTTCCGACTGCATCGTAATCGGCCCCTAAGTATACATGCCCTACTTTTTGGTTGCATGCACTATTTGCTTTTAGGTCCTACCTTAAGGGTGACTTAGAAGTATTTAAAAAGGAGGTTTGGGCCTTGGAAAATGTTTTCCGAGGTCCAAACCTCCTTTATAAATACTTATAAGTCACCGTTAAGGTTGCTACATTGAAAAGGCAGTTTAAAACTGTAATCCCACTCTGCAGTGGCATACCTGGGGACATGTTTTGCAGTGCTACTGTAGTTGGGTTCACAATGAGTGTTGTAGCTGACTAGTAGCATTTAATCTGTAGGCCCTGAGTACAGGTGGTACCATGTAATAGGGACTTATAAGCAAAACAAATGCACCAATCAGATGTATACCAATGTTACCATGTTTTAACAGGAATAGCACAAACACTTTACATTTTAGCTCTGCTTAGTGCAGCAAAAAAAATAGGCTTTAATAAAATGGCAAAAATTACCGGGTGACCCTGAAGCAAGGGCAAATTTCCAACAAATAGGACTTGAATTTTTTTTAGCACACAATCTCCAAAGTTCCAGCAGGACTAACGTGCTTCAGGTATCCGGCCTTCATTTCCATGATGCAGGCTTCACTTTCAGTGGTGGCCTGCGTGGGCAGGCTTTTGCTACTCAAAAAGTAACAAAGTCCTTTTCTACGTTGGGATTTAGAAGAAATGTCAACACTTTTCTTCAAAGTGTCAAAGTCCCTGTTTGAAGTGGGAGTTCAAAACTTTTTTGACTTCTAGATCTTTCATTTGGGCCAATCCACTTTGCGTAAATGACTGATCAATTGCGATTGGCCTTGTCTAGGCCCAAGTCTTCCAATTCCATAGACTGTTGATGTGGACTTGTGCTTTTTGGTGCTATTTCTACTTAAAATTTGGCAAATTCACATTCCTTCATCTTCATGTTCCCCTTGTTGGATTTTTGTTGTTTCAGTGTCATTTTGTTAATTACATTTTACTTAATTTTTCTAATTCAGTTTGGAATTTTTATTGTTTGGTGTTTTAGTCTTTATTACTTTTTGGTACCACATAAATACTTTGTACAGTGCCCTAAATTAAGCCTGTGTGCTCTGTTTCATAGCTTCTAGGACGATGAGCTTAGGTTTATTTAGTGAGGTTGAGGGTTCACCCTAACAAGGTGTGTTACTATCTCTTGAGGTGGGTAGTTGCCCACCGCAAATAATAATGCACTTTCTTACATCAAATGTGCCAGTGAGATTCTGAGGCTTCATGATTCTGGCAGAGAGACTCACCAAGTGTTCTTCTTAAAAAATAGCTGCTGGTTATCTACCAGGACTCTTTGAGATTTACTGCTCCTTGCCATATTATAAAATCATTTTACCTCACAGAGAGATTACTTTCCAAAGAGCATACAAACTATCATGTATGAAAGTTTGACAATTGGTTTCCTGCCTATGTCTTCCTGATGTTTTTATTTGCGTTTGTTTCCTAGTTTCTATTTTGTAGACTTACCCGGCTCATGGCCAGTTTCCCGACCACAGCACGTTCCAATCTGTCCCAGTCCTCTGTTTCTACCGTGCTCCCCTTCCCTGCTTTCAGATAATCTCATGTATGTTTTCTAAACCCCTTTGCCTGGATTCTGTAGACCCTGCAGAGAGCAAGCACTCCATCTTACTTAGCCTTCTCCAGAGCTAAGCGAGGTCCCCGAGAGGCAATTGATTTCATTTTTCAAAGTGAATACAGCTTCAGTTGTTTCTTCCTCCTTTTGCCATTCTTCCAATTTGAATTTCAGTTCCTGGTTCCATCTCATTCACATCTTGGAGCCAAGTTCCCACATCATGTGTCATTCTCTGTTTCTACTGCATCGCTGGAGATGTTTCCCTGTCTAATTGGATAATTTTGTTGTTGATTTCCTGTGCCCCTGTTACGCTAAAGTTTCAATTGTGGACCAGTCCTCGACCTAAAGCAAGATGTGGTTGCATACAGTTTGTACTGCTTTGGCATTATAAGTAGGATTTTGGGCAGAATTGTTTTCTCTCTACTATTTGAAATAATTAGTTTTTACTATTTTATCTCCCACTTTGTCCAGTAGGCATTTAAAAAAGGGGGGCCGATTCACAGAACTAATCTGAGACAAAATCCTAAACTTACTACTTATGGTATTCACAGAATGCACTTACAACTGCACTTACGACTACTAACTTTATAGCCGCACCCGGAGCGAAGATTCCGCAATTGTGCCGGAATTTACGCACTAGGGCTGGAACCTCTGCTTCCAGGCGGGAATACCCACAATCTGGTGTTAATTGACTATATCTGATGCATGGTGGGGATGGGAGGCACTGGGACAGGTGATTAGCATTGAGGAAATGCTCAACCGGTCAGAATGCGGGTATTCCGGCCCGGGAGCGGAGATTCCGGCACAAGTGCGGTATTTCCGCTCCGGGTGCGGAATTTCCACTCCGGGTGCGGAATTTCCATCCCGAGTGCGGACGTAAAGTTAGTAGTCGTAAGTGCATTCTGTGAATACCATAAGGAGTAAATTTAGGATTTTGTCTCAGATTAGTTCTGTGAATCGCCCCCAGGATTTTTAACTAAGGTGTCCTCCTTCATTAGTGATGTTTGTTGGAACATTGTAGATAGCAAAAATTCTAACGTCGCTTAACAACTTCTTTACAGTTGGATCAAAATATGTGTTGGTAAGGTCATTTAACGACAATCAGTCGTTCCAATTTTATGGTAGGTGGGTTCTTTAGGGTTGCTGTCTACTCTGGTTTAATTTTCTGAGGTTTGCCGATTTTGTGAGCTGGAAGCTGAGGGTTTGAGTTGGGGGAAGAGAGACCAATGTTCTTCAAAGTCATCATCCTTGATTTTACAGTAATTTTCACTTTATCATGAGAGGTGATGTTATTATGGACAGTTCTTATTGGCCTAATATATTTTGATTTGTCAGAGTGGCAATTTTCTGGAATGGAATCTTTTGACTGAAGTGCAGCAATCTCAAGTCGTAATTCTTTGTCCTCTTGACTTGTTTATTAATTGGACAAACTCCATGCAGTTACAAGGGCTTGTTTTTTTAAGAGATGTCCTTGATGGTGAACTTGATCTAAGGCTTTACAACCCCGCTGTTAACTGATCCATAGTATAATTTGTTTGTAGGGGTCTTCTTTCTTTTAAAGTCATAACTTGGCTTTCACTTGCCTTTTGTGGCTTCAAGGCAATCTCCCAGGAAGCTTAATAGGTGCTGATCTCCTGCTTAATTAGAAATACTTCGGTTCATCTTAGTGTTATTGAGTTGGACGTTTGGATTACTTATTTCCTTTATTTCAGCTTTATCTTCTTATTTTATGTGGAACAAATGAAATACTTACAGATTCTTCGTTTCACCAACCTTCACATTTTTTTTTAATTCTGTGCCTAGAATGGCAGGGCAGGTTCTTTTCAGTTTCTGTATTCGTTAGTGGGCAGGGCATAAAGTCACACTTAGACACGATTGAGATGACTGGTGGTTTAATGGTTGTAGGGGTTAACCTTTCTACTGAATGACAGCGTCCGGTGGGGGTCATGGACTGTTCAGTCTCATTGCTGTCTTGGCACTCTCTAATATCAGGTCTGTGCATGGGGAATTGTTGTTGGCATTGAATTTCCCTATATGGGTACTATTTAGGTGCTCTATGTCTTTGAGAGATAGATTTTCCATTGAAAGACATTTGGGGGGAGATTTACCAAATCTCCATGCAACGCATCGAGGCTGCGCTGCGCTGTGTGAGGGGGAAGGAGCAGGAGAGCGCCATATTTTCAAAGATATGGCTCTCTCCTCCCCTTTCCCTTCCGCCGGCGCTGATTACAGCTGCCGTGCGCCACGCACAACCTTAGCGCCATAGCAATAGGGTGTATGTGTGAGTCTAGCATAGGTTTTGTACAGAAAGGGTACCCTTCTTGTACAAAATACTATGCATAGACATGAGGGGGAACTTTTCCCACTTTGTATGCGTGCTGCACAGTGCAGCACGCATGCAAAGTCAGAGAAGGAAGGAGAAATGAAAGCGCCTAGTTTAAAAGGGTGCAGTTTTCTCATGCTAAATTCAATCTACTGTGTTTAGTAAATTGGGCTTAGTGTGAGAAACCTTGGATGGTTGCATAGAAACGCCCATGCACCACCCTTGACACACCCCCATGGCGCAAAGTAATGCAAAGCAGCACTATGCGCTGCTTCGCATTACTTTTACGTTATTTCCAGCGCTAAACAAGTTTACCGCTGGAAAGTAAATTAGGAAAAAAAGATTTTGCGCCGTTTTGTGTCACTTTTGTGACGCAAACACAGCACAAAATCTTAGTAAATCTCCCCCTTGGTGTCATGGTTGCTTTTATTATTTTGGAGGACAGTTTGGTTGAAGGATCGGTGGATATAGTAAGCCCTCGCACCACGGAATATGGCTCATTACATCGCATGCTTTTACAACGCAGTCGTTACAACGACCGCGTTGTTAGTACGCAATGCATTTACATCGCAAGTCATTACAGCGACTTGCACTAGGGGGCTCGCTGGACTTAGGAATAGTATTAATTACTATTCCTACTCCAGTTTGCGCAACAGTAGGGAAGGTGTTGGAATTAATTTCAAATATCTGAGCGCCCCCTAGTGCAAGTCGTTGTAATGACTTGCGATGTAAATACATCGCATACTAACAAAGCAGTTGTTGTAACAACTGCGTTGTAATAGTAGTGCGATGTAATGACAGCATTGTAAACGCTGGTTCTCGCACGACGTGGGTGTGCCATGAGACCAATGTTATTTTTTTTTTTTTTAGCATATGTGCAGAATGTAAAAAGAACTATATCATGGTACAAAAAAGAATGAATTAACGAGGATAATGCCACAAAAAACACATTTTCGTTTCACAGGAGGCCAGTAATTCATATCATTGCATACTCATTTATTTCTTATCATTAAATAATGGCTAACTTTTCTCGAAGTTTGTTGAAATTTGGCAGCTAAGCCCCTGATCTTGACTATCTGATGTTCAAGCTCATATGCCTGTGCAGTTTCCCTCCACCATTTCTCATATGTGGGTGCAATCTCTGATTTCCATTTTCTTGCAAAAATGTATAAAAGACTCAATATTTTGTTCTAACTCCTAGTAAAATCCTTTGACCTTTGACAGTTGTATTTTCTGAGATATCTGGGTCAAAAATTCATTAAGTCTAGGGCAGCTGATAAACATATGTATTTGGTCAGCCCCCTCAGTTGAGCAACGTGGGCACCGATAAAGTGCCTTATTACCATCTGCAGAGTTTAAGAGGAGCAGTATAAAAGTCAAATAAAGTGCGATATACTTGGCTCCGTAATCTGGTAGCCTTACTGGTTTTACAGAAATGGGCAATACTGCTAACCAACTCTTGTTCCGTAGTTATCACCCCCAAGATGGCTGACCATTTACTTGCCCAGAGTGCTGGGTGTCAACCGTCAGGCTTCTTGCACCCGTTCCCTGCCTAATAACAATCAAGGCACTACTATTCCCAGGATGCACTGCGATGGCTATCACATTGTATGCTTTCCCATGATGCACTAGTATAGGTCAGGTGACCTTTTACAGCATATAGACAGCCAGCTCCCGTTATCAGGTGCTTGGCTTTCCTTCCTTGCTAGGACCACGCCCTTTTCCTGCCCGTTCGAGTTTGGAATACTCTCCTGTGTTGAACTGCTGCTGAACTGCTTCCTGTGCAATATCGTATTTTATCCCAGAAGTTCCCCAGCCTTCTATTCTGCCATCCAGTATTGATTTTGGCAAGCAGCCGTGAAACGCTGCTTTTATTTCTGCCATTAGAGCGAGGACGCACTGATAACGGCTTTTTTCCTTTTCCCTAATTGCCTCCACTCGGACGCAAGGCATTTCTCCTCATTAGCATCCGCGCGCGAGTTCGCGCCATCATTTATTAGTCCCTTTGTTTACTTTTTCGCGCTATCAAGCGCTGTGGATTTCCCGGGTGCGCTGAGTCACGCTAATCCCTATCCCGGTCACAGAACTGTTTTTTACGCATTGTCGAGTGCGTTTTGTCAAGCAAGCACTGCCAGCTTTCAGAAGCACACAGACAACAGCGCGGGATAAGTCGCTGTTTATACTTGGATTTTTTTGTTGTTGTTTGAGTTTCTGCATATTTTCGGATTCCTGCCCCCCCCCCTCTCGAAGACTGTACAAACATCAGCTTAATCTACTGAGGACTTTGAATTCATATTCGCTGGAGTCAAGTTTGCTTTTCGGATTTCTAATTGGAATTTTACACGCTGTGTGCAAGAAAGGAACACTACTTACGTTTCACCCCTTTTTATTTTGGAGAGACCTATTCAAAGTTTCATACTGGCAATGTGCAAGTGAGTATGGGCAAGCATATAATGTGACTCTTTACACTTGATAGTCTTATATTTCTGTATGGGTGTTTATCCCTCTATAACCTTTCCCTCTTCTGTTTCTCTGTTATCTGCAGGACTACCAGACCTACAGTTATTCCTTCTTGAAAGAAGCCCAGGTGGTCCTTTCTGGTCTCTTCACTCCCTGGGGGCATCAGTCTACCTTCGGTGTGCCTACTTGGCTAGAGGTGACTATACCCTACAAGAGTGAAAAGGCATTATCTTCGCTCCCGCGGATCTTGGTTCATCTGGTTGTGGGACTGGAAACCCCGACAGAAAGCCAAGCCCACAAACTTAAAATCCCCTGAGCGAAGATGAGTAAAGGTGCTTCCTATGACGTGCTTATGGCTGATCCCCTGCCCCTTGATAATCCTGAAATTACCATGACTGAGTTAGCAGCTACTGTGGTTAACCTGCAAACTGAGCTTAGATTATTACGTGGGGAGAATCAGCGTCTTGTAACTGAACTAGATATCCTAAAAACCCAAAAACAATTGGAGACCACAGTGACTGAAACCCACCCCAAGTACAAACGCAGTTACATTCAGCCAGGTCATTTTCAAGTCCCTTCTACAGCCACAAGTGTTCCCTCTAATCCTACTACCGCCCCGGTTAATGTGACCGTAGTTACACCACCCCACACACCCTTGGCCATGCCGGAGAGATTCAATGGGGATAGCAACAAGTATGCGGTATTTATGAATCAATGCCACCTTCAATTCCTATGTCGTGCGGCCTCCTTTCCAGATGATGCGGCTAAGATAGCCTTCATCATATCTTATTTAAGTGGGAATGCAGCCCTCTGGGCAGTACCTCTTGTAGAGAATGACGATCCCATTCTGTACAACTTACCTCAGTTCAAAGAACGGATGAGAAGTCTTTTTGCTCGTCACTCTTATATGCAGGCAAGTGACAATGAGCTGCTTAATCTCAAACAGGGCTCGAAAGACCTGTTAACCTATATTACCACCTTCAACCGGTTAGTCACGGAGACTCAGTGGCCTGAGGAGAAGAGAACTTCTCTGTTCTATAGGGGATTAAGAGATGAGCTTAAAGACATCCTGTCTCAGATAGTGGATCCAACAGAGGATTGTTCATCATTTATGGACCTAGTGGTCAAGCTAGACCATCGCTTGACAGAAAGGAAAGGAGAAAAGACCAAGGGAGAATACCCTCGTCTTTTCTTTTCTCGAAGTGAAAAGAAAGATACTAAGGACTCTAGTGAGCCTATGCAAATAGGAGGGGTAAGAGGCCCTTTGTCCACAGAGGAACGAGAGAAAAGAAGAAAACGAAATCTTTGTCTCTACTGTGGTAAAGGTGGGCATTTTGCCAGGGAATGTCCCGTCAAACCCAAGGCTACCCTGAGGAGTACTGTGGTTAGTTCAGGGGCTGCTGTGTCGTTGGAAAACTAACTGGCTTGGAGAGTCCAGAGATCGCTCCTCCAAGTCCGTCTTTGTTACAGATCTCACAGTCCTTGGCTAACACTGCCTCCTGTGCCTAAACACTTCGCTATCACCGTTGTCTTTATTTTACCCTCCCAACATAGAAAATCCATGTCTATATTGATAGATACAGGGGTTACAGGGAATTTTTAGATATTGCTGTAGCCAAGGCTCTTGGCTTGAAATTCATTCCTAAGACACAACCTGAAAGAGTAAGAGCGGTAGATGGGACTGAGTTATCCTCTGTATTGATAGAGTACCACACTCCGGAACTTATCATGGTATGTGATAATGGACATTCCGAGGTTATCTCATTCGATCTGATTGACACCCCTAACTTTGGAGCCATACTAGGAGTGCCCTGGTTACAACTGCACAATCCGCATATAGATTGGGTCTCCAGAAAAGTAACGCTACGGTCCTCCTATTGCATGATACACTGCTATCAAGAAACCGCCTTATGGCAAGCCCCTTTGTGTTGCGCCCTTTCCAATTCCGAATCCCCAATCCTGCCTTCTGAGTATCTCGAATTCGCTGGTGTCTTTGATGAAGGGAAGGCTGTTGCACTCCCCCCGCACAGAGCCTATGATTGCAGGATAGATTTGATTCCTGGCGCTGAGCTGCCGGTTAGCAGAGTATACGCTTTAACTGAACCCGAGACTAAATATCTTTATGAGTATCTTCAGGACATGTTAAAGAAGGGCTTTATCCGTCATTCAACCTCCCCGTGTCCTCTCCTATTTTCTTCATTCCTAAGAGAGAAGGGGGATTGAGAGCGTGCCTGGACTATCGTGCCTTGAACAAAGTGACGGTAAAAAACAAATACCCTCTTCCACTCATCTCCAATCTCTTGGATCAGGTGCGCAAGGCCAAGATCTTTACCAAGCTTGATTTGAGAGGGGCATATGATCTGATCCGAGTCAGGGAAGGAGATGAGTGGAAGACGGCCTTCCGCACTAAGTTCGGATTATATGAATATTGCGTAATGCCTTTTGGCTTATGCAACGCCCCTGCGGCTTTTCAATTTTTTGTGAATGAGATACTCCGAGAATACCTAGACATATTTGTTATCGTCTATATAGACGACATTCTAATCTACTCTCAGACTGAACAAGAGCATGTGGAGCACGTGAGGTTAATACTACAACGACTCCAGGATAATCATTTGTTCGCTAAATTGGACAAGTGTCTTTTTCATACCCAGAAAGTGGACTTCTTAGGTTTTCAATAATACAGGTAGTTAACCCTGTAGCTATGAAATTAGAGCTACCATCAGACATGCATATACATCCTGTCTTTCATACTTCTTTGCTCAAACCTTTTGTCTCTCCTTCATGTTCTGAACCTCCACCTCCTCCCATCACCATTGAAGGGGAACTAGAGTACTGAAGTCCGACGTATTGTAGATTCCCGAAGATACAGGAGAAAGCTACAATATCTTGTAAATTGGGTGGGATATGCCCCTGAAGATAGAACCTGGGAGCCTGCGGAGAACATTCATGCTCCAGTATTAGTGAGAAGATTCCATGCATTACACCCTTCTAAACCTAGACCAGTGAATAGGCTGTTAGGGGGGGAACTGTCAACCGTCAGGCTTCTTGCACCCTTTCCCTGCCTAATAACAATCAAGGCACTACTATTCCCAGGATGCACTGCGATGGCTATCACATTGTATGCTTTCCCATGCTGCACTAGTATAGGTCAGGTGACCTTTTACAGCATATAGACAGCCAGCTCCCATTATCAGGTGCTTGGCTTTCCTTCCTTGCTAGGACCACGCCCTTTTCCTGCCCGTTCGAGTGTGGAATACTCTCCTGTGTTGAACTGCTGCTGAACTGCTTCCTGTGCAATATCGTATTTCATCCCAGAAGTTCCCCAGCCTTCTATTCTGCCATCCAGTATTGATTTTGGCAAGCAGCCGTGAAACGCTGCTTTTATTTCTGCCATTAGCACGAGGACGCGCTGACAATGGCTTTTTTCCTTTTCCCTAATTGCCTCCGCTCGGACGCGAGGCATTTCTCCTCATTAGCATCTGCGCGCGAGTTCGCGTCATCATTTATTAGTCCCTTTGTTTACTTTTTCGCGCTATCAAGCGCTGTGGATTTCCCGGGTGCGCTGAGTCGCGCTAATCCCTATATCGGTCACAGAACTGTTTTTTTACGCATTGTCAAGTGCGTTTTGTCAAGCAAGCACTGCCAGCTTTCAGAAGCACACAGACAACAGCGTGGGATAAGTCGCTGTTTATACTTGGATTTTTTTGTTGTTGTTTGAGTTTCTGCATATTTTCGGATTCCTGCCCCCCCCCCCCTCTCGAAGACTGTACAAACATCAGCTTAATCTACTGAGGACTTTGAATTCATATTCGCTGGAGTCAAGTTTGCTTTTCGGATTTCTAATTGGAATTTTACACGCTGTGTGCAAGAAAGGAACACTACTTACGTTTCACCCCCTTTTTATTTTGGAGAGACCTATTCAAAGTTTCATACTGGCAATGTGCAAGTGAGTATGGGCAAGCATATAATGTGACTCTTTACACTTGATAGTCTTATATTTCTGTATGGGTGTTTATCCCTCTATAACCTTTCCCTCTTCTGTTTCTCTGTTATCTGCAGGACTACCCGACCTACAGTTATTCCTTCTTGAAAGAAGCCCAGGTGGTCCTTTCTGGTCTCTTCACTCCCTGGGGGCATCAGTCTACCTTCGGTGTGCCTACTTGGCTAGAGGTGACTATACCCTACAAGAGTGAAAAGGCATTATCTTCGCTCCCGCGGATCTTGGTTCATCTGGTTGTGGGACTGGAAACCCCGACAGAAAGCCAAGCCCACGAACTTAAAATCCCCTGAGCGAAGATGAGTAAAGGCGCTTCCTATGACGCGCTTATGGCTGATCCCCTGCCCCTTGATAATCCTGAAATTACCATGACTGAGTTAGCAGCTACCGTGGTTAACCTGCAAACTGAGCTTAGATTATTACGTGGGGAGAATCAGCGTCTTGTAACTGAACTAGATATCCTAAAAACCCAAAAACAATTGGAGACCACGGTGACTGAAACCCACCCCAAGTACAAACGCAGTTACATTCAGCCAGGTCATTTTCAAGTCCCTTCTACAGCCACAAGTGTTCCCTCTAATCCTACTACTGCCCCGGTTAATGTGACCGTAGTTACACCACCCCACACACCCTTGGCCATGCCGGAGAGATTCAATGGGGATAGCAACAAGTATGCAGTATTTATGAATCAATGCCACCTTCAATTCCTATGTCGTGCGGCCTCCTTTCCAGATGATGCGGCTAAGATAGCCTTCATCATATCTTATTTAAGTGGGAATGCAGCCCTCTGGGCAGTACCTCTTGTAGAGAATGACGATCCCATTCTGTACAACTTACCTCAGTTCAAAGAACGGATGAGAAGTCTTTTGCTCGTCACTCTTATATGCAGGCAAGTGACAATGAGCTGCTTAATCTCAAACAGGGCTCGAAAGACCTGTTAACCTATATTACCACCTTCAACCGGTTAGTCACGGAGACTCAGTGGCCTGAGGAGAAGAGAACTTCTCTGTTCTATAGGGGATTAAGAGATGAGCTTAAAGACATCCTGTCTCAGATAGTGGATCCCCCAGAGGATTGTTCATCATTTATGGACCTAGTGGTCAAGCTAGACCATCGCTTGACAGAAAGGAAAGGAGAAAAGACCAAGGGAGAATACCCTCGTCTTTTCTTTTCATGAAGTGAGAAGAAAGATACTAAGGACTCTAGTGAGCCTATGCAAATAGGAGGGGTAAGAGGCCCTTTGTCCACAGAGGAACGAGAGAAAAGAAGAAAACGAAATCTTTGTCTCTACTGTGGTAAAGGTGGGCATTTTGCCAGGGAATGTCCCGTCAAACCCAAGGCTACCCTGAGGAGTACTGTGGTTAGTTCAGGGGCTGCTGTGTCGTTGGAAAACTAACTGACTTGGAGAGTCCAGAGATCGCTCCTCCAAGTCCGTCTTTGTTACAGATCTCACAGTCCTTGGCTAACACTCTGCCTCCGGTGCCTAAACACTTCGCTATCACCGTTGTCTTTATTTTACCCTCCCAACATAGAAAATCCATGTCTATATTGATAGATACAGGGGCTACAGGGAATTTTCTAGATATTGCTGTAGCCAAGGCTCTTGGCTTGAAATTCATTCCTAAGACACAACCTGAAAGAGTAAGAGCGGTAGATGGGACTGAGTTATCCTCTGGATTGATAGAGTACCACACTCCGGAACTTATCATGGTATGTGATAATGGACATTCCGAGGTTATCTCATTCGATCTGATTGACACCCCTAACTTTGGAGCCATACTAGGAGTGCCCTGGTTACAACTGCACAATCCGCATATAGATTGGGTCTCCAGAAAAGTAACGCTACGGTCCTCCTATTGCATGATACACTGCTATCAAGAAACCGCCTTATGGCAAGCCCCTTTGTGTTGCGCCCTTTCCAATTCCGAATCCCCAATCCTGCCTACTGAGTATCTCGAATTCGCTGGTGTCTTTGATGAAGGGAAGGCTGTTGCACTCCCCCCGCACAGAGCCTATTATTGCAGGATAGATTTGATTCCTGGCGCTGAGCTGCCGGTTAGCAGAGTATACGCTTTAACTGAACCCGAGACTAAATATCTTTATGAGTATCTTCAGGACATGTTAAAGAAGGGCTTTATCCGTCATTCAACCTCCCCGTGTCCTCTCCTATTTTCTTCATTCCTAAGAGAGAAGGGGGATTGAGAGCGTGCCTGGACTATCGTGCCTTGAACAAAGTGACGGTAAAAAACAAATACCCTCTTCCACTCATCTCCAATCTCTTGGATCAGGTGCGCAAGGCCAAGATCTTTACCAAGCTTGATTTGAGAGGGGCATATCATCTGATCCGAGTCAGGGAAGGAGATGAGTGGAAGACGGCCTTCCGCACTAAGTTCGGATTATATGAATATTGCGTAATGCCTTTCGGCTTATGCAACGCCCCTGCGGCTTTTCAATTTTTTGTGAATGAGATACTCCGAGAATACCTAGACATATTTGTTATCGTCTATATAGACGACATTCTAATCTACTCTCAGACTGAACAAGAGCATGTGGAGCACGTGAGGTTAATATTACAACGTCTCCAGGATAATCATTTGTTCGCTAAATTGGACAAGTGTCTTTTTCATACCCAGAAAGTGGACTTCTTAGGTTTTGTTATATCCCCTGATGGTATTCATATGGATCCTACCAAGGTGTCTGCTATCACCAGTTGGGCTAGCCCTAAAACAGTCAGAGAAGTGCAATCCTTTTTAGGATTCGCTAATTTTTATAGAAGATTTATACATCACTTCTCTGAACTAGTTGCTCCAATAACCAGATTACTAAAAAAGGGAGTAGCGTTTGAATGGGACAACGCTGCGGAGGCAGCCTTCCGTGCCCTGAAGAACAGATTCACCTCGGCACCCATTATCAGACACGCAGATGAGACTCAGCCGTATTTTGTGGAAGCTGATGCCTCTCAGTATGCAGTGGGGGGAGTATTATCACAGCGGGACGTAAAGTCAGGCACCCTCCATCCAGTAGCCTACTTCTCGAAAACCCTATCACAAGCAGAACAAAATTATACAATAGGAGAAAGAGAACTCTTGGCTATAAAGATGGCGTTCCAGGAGTGGCGGCATTATTTGTTAGGGTCTCCTCATACCATAACTATCTATTCTGACCATAGAAATCTCCAGTTCTTCTGGTCTGCCAGAGCCCTTACCCCCAGACAGATGAGATGGGTATCCTTTTTCTGTGAATATGATTTCGTTATTACCTTTCGTCCAGGAACCAAGCAAGGAAAAGCAGATGCCCTATCACGGTTGGGAAAAGATCATAGGTACATAGAAGAGACCCCTGTACCCATCATACCAGAGAATAAAATCATTGCACTGGGTGAACGACAAGAGGTTGATTCCGACTCTTTTTTCTTGCAGTTAGAACAGGAGTTTACCAAGCTTGATCGAGGGAAATGGTTGGCAGATCCTTTGAATAAAATAGTGAAAGGTTTGTTTTACCACAAAGACCGTCTGTTTCTCCCCTCAGAAGAAACACGACATCTGATTATGAAATGGTGTCACACCCTACCCATGGCCGCACATCCCGGTGGAGAAAAGACCCTGCAAACCTGTCAGAGATGGTTCTGGTGGAAGGGTATGACCCAGGACATTTCTAACTTTGTCAAAGCCTGTCCTACATGTGCCCGACAGAAACCTCTGCATTGTACTCCTGCAGGGCTTTTACAGCCTTTACCAGTCCCTGATTTCCCTTGGTCCTGTATCAGCATTGATTTTATCACAGATCTACCAGGGAGCAGAGGATTTACTGTCATACTGGTAGTAGTGGATATGTTATCCAAGATGGCGCATTTCATTCCTCTCAAGAAACTTCCTAAGGCTAAAGACCTTACAGAGATATTCATAGAAAACATAGTGAAATTGCATGGTTTACCCACTGTGATTGTATCAGACAGAGCTCCCCAGTTCATATCTAAATTCCGGGAAGGACTATGCAACGTACTTCACATAGACCACAGACTCTCTTCGGCTTACCATCCGCAAACGGATGGGCAGACGGAGAAAACCAATCAAACCCTTGAGCAGTTTCTTCGATGTTTGATTAGCACCACTACCAGTGATTGGGTTCAAGGCCTCCCCTTAGCAGAGTTTGCCTATAATAATTCTACGTACTCCGCTTCCAAGATCTCTCCCTTTTACTTTGTTACAGGTTGCCATCCTAAATTCCTCCCTCTACACCTTCCGCCCGAGTTGCTAGATGTGCCAGCAGTCACTGAACACCACAAACTCCTTATGTCCATATGGGAACAGGCCAAACTAGAGTTGCTTGAAGCCAAACAACAGATGAAAAAATACGCTGACACACATAGACGTCCTGCACCTGATTATGCGGTGGGAGACCGGGTATGGCTATCTACAAAAGACCTCAGGCTACCTGGACCACGCAAACTCCAACCCCGATACATGGGTCCATTTTCAATAATACAGGTAGTTAACCCTGTAGCTATGAAATTAGAGCTTCCATCAGACATGCATATACATCCTGTCTTTCATACTTCTTTGCTCAAACCTTTTGTCTCTCCTTCATGTTCTGAACCTCCACCTCCTCCCATCACCATTGAAGGGGAACTAGAGTACGAAGTCCGACGTATTGTAGATTCCCGAAGATACAGGAGAAAGCTACAATATCTTGTAAATTGGGTGGGATATGCCCCTGAAGATAGAACCTGGGAGCCTGCGGAGAACATTCATGCTCCAGTATTAGTGAGAAGATTCCATGCATTACACCCTTCTAAACCTAGACCAGTGAATAGGCCGTTAGGGGGGGGAACTGTCAACCGTCAGGCTTCTTGCACCCTTTCCCTGCCTAATAACAATCAAGGCACTACTATTCCCAGGATGCACTGCGATGGCTATCACATTGTATGCTTTCCCATGCTGCACTAGTATAGGTCAGGTGACCTTTTACAGCATATAGACAGCCAGCTCCCGTTATCAGGTGCTTGGCTTTCCTTCCTTGCTAGGACCACGCCCTTTTCCTGCCCGTTCGAGTTTGGAATACTCTCCTGTGTTGAACTGCTGCTGAACTGCTTCCTGTGCAATATCGTATTTCATCCCAGAAGTTCCCCAGCCTTCTATTCTGCCATCCAGTATTGATTTTGGCAAGCAGCCGTGAAACGCTGCTTTTATTTCTGCCATTAGCGCGAGGACGCGCTGACAACGGCTTTTTTCCTTTTCCCTAATTGCCTCCGCTCGGACGCGAGGCATTTCTCCTCATTAGCATCCGTGCGCGAGTTCGCGTCATCATTTATTAGTCCCTTTGTTTACTTTTTCGCGCTATCAAGCGCTGTGGATTTCCCGGGTGCGCTGAGTCGCGCTAATCCCTATATCGGTCACAGAACAGTTTTTTACGCATTGTCGAGTGCGTTTTGTCAAGCAAGCACTGCCAGCTTTCAGAAGCACACAGACAACAGCGCGGGATAAGTCGCTGTTTATACTTGGATTTTTTTGTTGTTGTTTGAGTTTCTGCATATTTTCGGATTCCTGCCCCCCCCCCCCCTCTCGAAGACTGTACAAACATCAGCTTAATCTACTGAGGACTTTGAATTCATATTCGCTGGAGTCAAGTTTGCTTTTCGGATTTCTAATTGGAATTTTACACGCTGTGTGCAAGAAAGGAACACTACTTACGTTTCACCTCCCTTTTTATTTTGGAGAGACCTATTCAAAGTTTCATACTGGCAATGTGCAAGTGAGTATGGGCAAGCATATAATGTGACTCTTTACACTTGATAGTCTTATATTTCTGTATGGGTGTTTATCCCTCTATAACCTTTCCCTCTTCTGTTTCTCTGTTATCTGCAGGACTACCCGACCTACAGTTATTCCTTCTTGAAAGAAGCCCAGGTGGTGCTTTCTGGTCTCTTCACTCCCTGGGGGCATCAGTCTACCTTCGGTGTGCCTACTTGGCTAGAGGTGACTATACCCTACAAGAGTGAAAAGGCATTATCTTCGCTCCCGCGGATCTTGGTTCATCTGGTTGTGGGACTGGAAACCCCGACACTGGGTTCTCTTAATGGTGTTTCATTAGACAAGAATATCTATCAGGATTAGAGGAGCTGTAAGAGCTGAAAATGTTTTGGGGTGAACACATATTGAGTTAATGGTGTTGTTATACTGATAGTGCTCCTCAGCTAGAAAGCTCTCATTTGCAAGTACTTAAAGAAAATCATTGCGTTGTAAAGAAAATCCCATCTGTATATCTAAGAATGATTTAAAAACCCATGGCTGTCAAACAAGTCCTCTAAACAGGTAATCCTGACCCGGTGCCAAGTTCCAAATTTTAGGATCATCCAAAAGGATAGTGTGTTCATGCAATTTGGGAATTTTTTGAAACGTTCTTCTATTGAGCCAAGTTTTTCTCAGATCATGACCAATTTTCAACCTAACCTTCCTAAACAATCTTTCATTATTAAACCTACCACCCCTCCTGCCTGGATTGTTATTCATAGATATCGTGGTTAGATAATTGGCCGGGCTATATTCATGCAATAGCTTAACATGATTGCTCATGCTTGCCCAATAGTATAATCGCCAGTCAGGAG
This sequence comes from Calotriton arnoldi, assembly GCA_963921515.1. Lineage (NCBI taxonomy): Eukaryota > Metazoa > Chordata > Amphibia > Caudata > Salamandridae > Calotriton > Calotriton arnoldi. The sequence continues at coordinate 165,831 of CAWUFW010010807.1, read as the reverse complement.
AGGCCCTCCCACCTCTAACAAAAGGGAGTTTCAGGAATCTACTAGCTCTCCTATCTTTCTTTTCTGTCCAAATGAATTTGGAAACCATAGTGCCAAGCTGTTTGATGTATTTGTTGGGAATATACAGCAACAGAGCTTGGACGCAGTATAGAATTTTCGGTAAAATATTAATTTGAACCAGATGAATCCGCCCAACTAGCTAAATTGGGAGATGCATCAATTTGGCTAGTAACACTTTAATCTGCTGCAGTAAAGAAATATAATTCCATTTAAAACAGTGTCCTTACATGCAGTGCTTAATTTGTGCCGGTGCTTTCCGGTGCTTAGCACCGGCACTTATTTACCAGGGCCGGGTCTACACTGCCACTGCAAACTCACATCAACGACGCGACTACACTGCAGTCTGTACATCATGTGTCAAATATAATTAGACTGACTTACTGCAGTGTTGTTCACACTCTGTTCCAGTCTCAACTTCTCCAGAGTCCCTCGGTGAAGAAGAGTGTAGCTGTGCTGCTGAGAGAGCGAGCCCGATAATAAATCCATTGTCTATGCATGCAAATTAATTTGCCTTCAGTTCAGTGTTGCCGGTGGGCGGGCCACTGATTGGGCTCTATTTTGTTCTATGGGGGTATGGGGCTGCGGCAGCGTGCGTAACCTTTTTTCATTCCAGGGACCACGCCCCGGCACACATGCATTGCACTAGTCGCCACCAGTTAGCACGACATCGAGGCGGGCACTTAGAAGCAGCAGCAGGCCTCTTAATGAAGGCAGTGCCACCAGCAGTAACCAGTAAGTAGGAAAATAAACCAACGCTGATTTTTCTTGCGCGTGGTGACGGTCATGGAGTCAGAGGCCTGAGCAATCATGGCGCCGGTCGGGCACCTTGTGCAATGCTCCGGCCCCCAGGCCAGAAGGGCAGGGCCTTGCCCTTAGCTTAACCTCTGTCTAAAGTGTCTATAAATACTGGTTTGACTTACTTTTTACTTGGCTCAAATCTGAAATGAAATGCTGTTTTCTTCTCTTTCGGAATCCGGATATTTCTATCCTGATTCCTACGTCATCAAGCCTCGCGGCTCAGCCGCTGAGGTTGTTTGTGTGGTGTATGCAGTCGATTTATTCTCTAACACATAGAGCAGAGCTATTTCTTTAAGCATTTTTTATTCTTTCTCCAAGAATACGTATCAATACAAAGAGTGCGTTCGACCTTGCAAGGAGCCTTCGTGAGAAAAATAGAGTATTATACTTGGAAATGGTGAAGAGGAGTCACTCAACAGACAGAAACACGGTTTTCCTCCAGACAATGAATTTTGGCTTCGTTTATGACTGAGTTTGCTTTCATTCACCCTCCTCCAGGCATTCACCTGAGATGGCTTATTAACCGAGATAATCACCCCCGGGCTCTATTTTCAGAACACCGTAGCATTGCTTCACATCCCTCATTATAGGAGCTGGGAGCACCTTGTGCACTTTTATAAATAAATAGTTTCTGATGGCTGTTGCACACTGTAGCTTAGGTACTGCTTTGAGGCCATAGAACTAGCGCTAAGGAAAGGCTGTGAACCTTTCACTGAGTTTCTGTCTATCCTCGGTGACTCCCCGGCACTTCTTTAACTTTATTGGGTCACAAATGCCTCGGAAAGAACAGAGAGAGCTCTCTTTCACAACCCTTTCTCTTCTACAGGCAGTGGATGCGAAATATCGCTCCAGTTCATAAGAGTTAACAAATCCCTCACCTGCAGCACCTGCAATTCTCATCCCCAGTCGAGGACATTTTCGAGATTTTATGTTTGATCCTTCCTATTATGTTCTTCTCTCTGGTCCTAATACAAAATGTCCCATTTCTTTGCTATTGCTGTGGGAAACAGCTCTCATTCTAGACTAGGCTGCGTCACACTGGTTTTGGTGGCCCTCTTGTTTAATTGCTGATTTTTCATCCGTGAACCCCAGCCTCGAATTTTGAATGAATACTTCTGAATTTTTAAACATGCCCTCTTAGCCTATCGCCCTCACGTCTTACTTTTTTAAGCAGTGTTTGCACATTTCCTTTAGTAATTATATTTGCATGTGCGTCCCTCACACAGGCGTGAAATCATTTTATACTTGACAAAAATAAAACCACACCTCTATACACCAATAACGAGAGCTGTCAAAGACTTAATCAAATCCTGTACATCTCTGTCCTCCTACTCTTGTTTTGTCACGATTCATCGCAGCCCAGGCTATATGGGACATTTCCACGGTTTATGGCCTGCATGCCTATGTGTGACATTTCCACGGTTTATGGCCTGGCCCTGGATGATTATGTGTGACATTTCCACGGATTATGGCATGGGTGCTTATGTGTGACATTTCCATGCTTTCTGGCCTAGATGCTTATGTGTGAAATTTCCACGGTTTATGGCCTGGGTGCTTATGTGTGACATTTCCACGGTTTATAGCATGGGAGCTTATGTGTGACATTTCCATGCTTTTTGGCCTGAGGCCTTATGTGTGACATTTCCACTGCATTTCCACTGTTTATGGCCTGGGTGCCAATATGTGACATTTCCACAGTTTATGGCCTGGATGCCTATATATGACATTTCCACGGTTTATGGTCTGGCCCTGGATGCTTATGTGTGACATTTCCACAGATTATGGCATGTGTGCTTATGTGTGACATTTCCATGCTTTCTGGCCTAGGTGCTTATGTGTGACATTGCCACAGTTTATGGCCTGGGTGATTATGTGTGACTTTTCCATGGTTTATGGCATGGGTGCTTATGTGTGACATTTCCATGCTTTCTGGCCTGGGTGCTTATGTCAGGTCATCATTTACAATTTACTATGCTCTGAAAGTTAATACAGTCAAATACGTATTGAAAAATGTGTTGTGCACCATTTTGGTCTTTCTTTTTACAAATTTTTCTTGAGGGGAGAATCCCACCCAAACCCCTCTAGCATTCATTAGGCTCGCTGCGCTCACTCTGCACCGTATGGGGGCTGGTCTAACACAACTTGCCAAGGCTGCTTTGGGTTCCCAGTCTGGCCCTGTATTGCATGATTTTATTCAATTTTTCAGTTTAGAGTGTTTTCAGAACGTTTTGGTTTATTTTGTCACATAAGGTATGTGAAAGCTGTATCTTTGAAATCATGATACACAATTAGACTCTGTTAAAAATGGCATACCCCAGTATTGTCCTTTCCCCCAATCGGCACAAAGAGCACTGGAATGTTTCACGTGTCCCTTTTAAATGCATTAGTCATTTTAACTAATTTATTTCAAAATTGTGTTTTAAATGCACTTTTGATTTCAGCTTTTCAAAATTTTCACAGGGCAGGGGAACCTCCTTTCAAAACCTTACTTGGAGGAAGGCTGCCTTGCTGAAATTCAGATCGGGTATTACATCCGACTTTCAGCAGTGCCAGTTGAGGATATGGGTGGAGCCAATAGAGTAAGTGGGTGGAGCCAGTGGAGGAAGTGGGTGGGGCCAGGGGGAGAGTGGGTGCGGCCTCCGACAAACATTTGAGCACCTGCACTTGATATTTTACAAATTAAGCACTGAGGGTGCTATGGTAATGCCCGAGTATCTGGCCTGGGCAGTGACCTGTGAATCTGGGCAGGTAGCCCCACCAGCTAAAACAAATTGAATTTTTTGAGAGTGAAGTTTGTAATTGGAGATCATGTCATATTTAAGAGCTTCTGGCTCAATAATATTGAGAGTAGGGTTGCTGCAGTACGAAAACGACAGTACATCATCAGCATAGAACATTAAAAGAGATGATACCGTTTTCCTGGGAAAGGTGGGTTATACGGTTCCATGTAAATAGCACACAAGGCTAGTGACAGTGGACAGCATTGTCAAGTGCCTCGAGTAATTGGAATGAAGGAAGGGAATTCTTGTTGTATAAGTATTTTGACATGGGGTGTTTTATACATCACTCGAATCAGATTAATGAATTGAGAGCTGATGTTATTTTCTTTTAGTAATTCCCACAGAAATTGCCAAGAAACCCGATTGAATGCTTTCTCATCATTTAATAAAATAATAGTGAGTGGCTCACAGAAGGTGTCTGCTCTGTCTATTAGGGCAGTTATGGCATTGGTGTGGGTGGAGGTGTTTTTGTCTGTGTTGTTTGTCTCATGCCTGTCTGCTAATTATCCAATTAATCCTATTAGCTAATAGCTTGTTGTATATCGTTGAGTCTATATTAAGAAGTGATATAGAGCGATATGAACTGCACTCCGAGGAGTCTTTATCTTTTTTACCCAATATAGTTATGATGGCTTCATGCCATGAAGATGGAGATTGTTGAGTAGTTTGAATTTCCTTAAGTACTACCAAGAAAAATCGAGAGGTTATATTAGCTAACATCTTGTATATTTTGGCAGGAATATAGTCAGGAACGTGGACCTTTCCGAGCGGTAAATTCAATATGGTAGTTAAGACCTCCTCTTGTGTAAACTCAGTATACAGTGTTTTATTGCTACTGTGATCTAACTGAGGTAAATTACTATTCCTAAAATAATCACAAAAAGCGGATTCATCGCTATTCAACTCTTCCTGATATAGTCCTGAATAGATTCTTTCAAATATTGAAAGAATTCAGGATAGTTGATTAAATATCTAACCCGTTGCATCTCTGATCTGAGTTATTAAGGTCTTTTTAAGGTTGTCAACTCGACTTAAACAAGCAAGCAATTTTCCTGATTTTTCATCTAATTCACAAATTTGAGTTTGAGGCTCTAAATCTCTTTTATCATAACCAGCAGAATCGAATGCAGCAATGATCCCTTGCAAGCCAGTTATTTGTAGATATGTCTCTTGTGCTTTGCCAGACAGTGAGATAATGTGAGCTACATGGGACTGAACTATTCTGCTAAATTGTCTCCATAATGATTTTCTTCTTCCCTCTCTGCCTCTTGTATCTACGCAGTGAAGGGTTGTGTAATACCCCTAATAATAGCTTTCATGGTATCACACACAACCGATTGGTGGGTAGATGCTTGATTAATTAGAATAAATTCATGAGTTTGTGTTTGAAGGCGCTGGATGTAATCGGTCCATTCGTGTATATATTTAGGAAAGTAACAGGGTCATAATTTGGTATTAAAAGTGCTGCTAGGTTCCCATATTAGCGCAATTGCTGAGTGGTCAGACTCAGAGTATAAGAGATGCTGAATTTGAGTTCAGCAGGAGGAAGTAATGAAAGCACTAACCAAACCCATATCTATTCCATAGTTGTGCCTATGTGACTTGGAGAAAAATTGTACTCCTGTGTTTCAGGATTTGCATTCCACCAAACATCTACCAAATTCAGCACTTTAATCATACTAATGATGCTATCTTTTGTTATCTTCATCGGTCCAGTGTGTGCACCGTTAGTTATGTCTACTGTAGGATTTAGTGTGAAATTGAAATTACCCATCACAATAACAGGTAAACTATAGTTACTCAATTTCAGCTTCATTTCAATGAAGAACTGAGGATTCACATAGTTGGGTGCATACAGGTTAACTAAGATAAATCGACTATTGTTTTCTTGATTATCTGTCGCCTCCATTACCTATTGTTCAGCTGGGGCTGCCTTAATATTCATCATTTGAAATATATTATTGAAAATGATTATCAAACCTCCTCTCTGCCCTGATACATATGTAGCACTAACTATGTCGTAAATTCTTGGTATAGTATAGCCTTTACCACATCTGGTTATATTATATTGGTAAAACCAGAATACCTTCTATTAAATATCCACATAATTTTACTTACTTCAAATTCTCCTTTTTTTCTTCTTTTGTCCCTGATAGCCCTGTATCCCTCCTTCTTCCTCTCCCTCCCACAGTCTTCCCTCCTCTAGCCTTCTAGAATAGCCTAGCTTGGGGTTGCCAGGGGGTAGAAGGACCCATAGCTCCTTAGATCACTCTTGACATCTCTGCAAAATCAAGAGTGAATCCTTTCTTCCTCAGCACAAACTCCCCAAAAGAAAAGAAAAAAAGGGGTTGTTGGATGACCAGTGCACGTTGGAGGTACGCCCCGAATGCTGGCTGGCCGCAGACTTCCCGAATCAGAATAAACACCCACCAGTATCAGTGAGCCGCATCCAGGGCTCTCCTCCCTGGTGCCCCATCTTTCATCAGCATCTTAAGCTTGACGTCCTCAAAATAAGCAGTACATCAGTTTGGGGCAGGGTTATTAATGTTGACTCATCAGCTCATAGAAGGAAGGTATCACTCTGAGGTGCTATTTGGAGTTCCCGGCGGCATTCTTACTGCTGACTGCCATATCCCCCAAATTTTACTATTCTTGAAGCCTTTGCAATTTCATACACCTCTCCTTTTATTAGTATCTGTTGTGTTTGGTGTATTGTCCCAGAATTAAGATTGAACAGATTATAAGTAGGATTGGTGTTCACGTCTATTTCCTTATTCTTTTCTTTTTCCTTGGGTGCCTCCACAGCATACCACGGGTTGTGTTTCCCAGCCATTGTGGTCCCCTGGTAATGTTTCAGCCTCAGTGCTGTCCAGTTACTGTTTGTCAGGTATTTTCATAACTTGGTTGCATCATATAATAGCATGCAGGGTAGTCGGTCATTGGATGTCAATATGCTACAGGGCAAGCGGTTTTGGGTTCAAAAGCATGTGATGGGATATAATTCTGCATTCCCTTGACAGCAGCAATTGTGATTAACGTAGCACCTCTTGCACACAACTTGGTGCTTACAGCATGAAGCTTCCCAAAGATTTTTCTTTTTATTGTGCTTATGGTGCTTACTCTGTGTTTCCCATTCTCAAGTGGTGCCTTTATGACTGTTATGTACTTTGGGTCTTTTCTTCCTTTATTCTTTTCTTTAATTCTTTGATTCTGCCTGCAGTACTATCTTTTACATTGGTTACATTCAATTCTAGTGCTATTGCTCCTGCTTGGAAATGTGTTGAGGTCACTGTTATGTGATCTTGTAACAACCTCCACTTCTTCTGCCGCCTCAGGGCTTCCACAGTACCCGACCCCCGGATCACCTGGCCTCTCCACCACCTCTCTATTTTGCCCCTGATTTGCACCACTGCCAATACATGGAGGTTGCCATGGTGCCTGCTTGCAATGGTTGGCACAATCTCCTACTGGACCTGCCAGCATAGCAGTGAGATGTGCATGCAGTCAGAGTTAGGCATTGCACAACCCCTCCTCCACCACCCAGAAAATTCTGTCAGGAGAGGTTCTCCTGGGTCACCACTGCACTAAATGGCAGCAAGCAGTCAAAAACTGCCACAAAAAGCAGCAAGATAACCACTCTTCTGAGACACAGCAGCAGCTTTAAAAATACCATTGAGATCAGAGCAGCAGAAAGGCAATGAAGAAAACAGTCACAGGCACCCATAAATGACAGCCACCAATTTAAGACAGCCTTGAGGTCACTGATGCCAGACAGGAAGCCGGTTAAGAACAGGAACAAGATGGACCGGGAACATAGGCAATATGAGTAGGGACTAGACAAGAATTAAAACAAGACACAGATCCAAGACTGAGATTTTTGTAGTTGGAAATGCTGAGCTTGACTATTTGATTGACACTCAGAGCTTAATACCCCTCCTCCACTTCACAAAAACGAATCTGGAAATTCTCTATTACTCAGATTTCACATCTTCTCTTCAAGTCAAATCATAATGGAAAATGCAGCTCTCTCTCCTGTGAAAATCCTTCTTCTTCTACACCCTTAACACAGAGAGCCCTCATTTTCAGTTAACTTGATATTATTCACTCTGGTCAACTGGAAAACCCATTGCCAAACTTTAGAACTTAACAATTTGATTGAGCTTTATACTTCACAAGTAGGACTGTATTAACCCTTCTTCAAAGCACTCCATTGGCTCAAAGTAAATGCCAAGCTTAAGTTTAAGCTCCTGTGTGCTATCCATAAAGCATACCTCAGTAAAGGCTGTAAAAACCTGAAGAAACGTCTATCCCATTATGCCCTAACCAGAATCGTTTATTCTACATCCACCCCTAACTGATGAACCAATGAACCAACAGGATGAAACACTAATTTATCTACTGGGTACGCAAGGTCTCTGACTCTGGAACTTCCTCAAACTGCATCTGAGTTCCGAGCCCAACTGCATGCAGTTCAGGAAGCTCTTAGATACTGACTTATTCAAAGTGATGGTTAAAAGAACTCAAGATCTCAAAGAACATGTGGATATCTTTGACTAGGGTTCCGAGGAGAGTTCTGTATTAAACTAAAATCCAATTTTTTCACTACTCACAGGTATCAGGGAGTTCTCAAATCATGAGGCCATAGATTGCCGTTTCACAAAGAGACAGCTCCAAAAATCAGTGATTCCTTCTTGTCTGTATTTTATTTGAGCATATTAGTGATCCTCTAGAATCGGATTGCTGACAGCAAGAGAGGAACAGATCCTTGAAATTATTCAGCAGAATGAAGGGGGGCAGTGTAATGACCTGCGTGTCATTCTATTCTATGTATCACATTGAGTCTAGAGTTTCTCATTCTAGAGCCTTCATCTGGTTTGAGTTGCTCTGCGTGGGTAGGATGTTTTATCTGTAGACACCTGCTGCTCCTGAATAAAGAACCTTCTTCGAACTTGTCCAGTGTGCCACGACCCTACTTCATTACACTGGCGACAACCTAAAAAAGGACCCACAGCCGTCTACTTTGCTGGCAAAGAAACGTCCTAACACGTCGATCAAGACTACGATAATCACAACAATCTGCACGACGACAATCTCTCAGCTCTGCTGAATTTAAAAGTTACTGTGTGCACACCCCGCCAGCCCCGCGTTTAACTTTCTCCCAAAAAACGTGTATTATTAAACTTAATTACTTCGAAGTCTACAGTTGCTGCATGTGCACCCTCTGCTTCCTCACGCAGGCCTGTCGTCACCCTGGCAACCATTACTCACGACTGCTCTGCTCCTTTGATGACGCTTTCCTGCTGTGTTTCACTGTCTACAGCGCCCGCCTTCTACGGAGCTACGCAGCTCTCACATTCCGTTGCATAGCAACCAAGGACGCATTACTGCTCCAATTAAATACGGACCTTGTGTAGCTGCGCGTGAGCTGTGCGTGATGTTGCCAGGCAACTGAGGATACTCCACAGTGTTTGATTATCCTCTGCATGACTCACCCATTCTGCGAAGTGTCGCTCCTGCTCTTAGTGCGTCCTGCCTGCGTCTCTCTTACAGATTCAGCGACGCACTTCCACCGATTTCTCGCCAACTATTTCTGGAGTTTAAAAGGACTTTGCCTGCCTTCCTCAGAGACTTTGCCACAACTCCCTTGCTGGCAGGCACAGCTTTTCATCCCACCTGCCTACTTCAGCCATGCCTTGTCTTTGTTCTTCGCTGGCAATTCGTCTCCTGTCTGCCTTCGGATAGTTTCTTCATTTACCTCGTACTTCAACAAGTGGCCAGCATTCCTTTACTATTTAATTTACTTGCTTCCTCACGGTGATAGGCACACCTTGCCATTGTCCACAAGTGCCTTCACTCCGCCTGCTACAGTGATAAGCACACTCCCACTTAAAGTGCTTTTACCAACTCTGCTTCCTACGGTGACAGGCACACCTCTGTTCTTAAAATGCAAAACGTCACACCGCCTCCCTTTTTCCTGTCCAATCCAGGTGAGCCCTCCATTCGCTGGTCAAAGTGGAAGAAGGTCTTCCTCAACTACGCTAGGGTGTGCGGAGTGTCACTGAGTGCCGAGAGAACGTCAGCCTTGCTCCTACACTGTCTAGGCTCCGAGGGGCAAGAGGTTTTCGAACACTTACCAGACCTCAATGACACAGAATCTGATAGCCTCAATGAATTTGAGATCTGTTTGAATAAACTAGACAAACATTACCTCCCCAAAGTCAATACCATCTTGGAACGTTACCACTTTGGGAAGCGCGTCCAACAACCCCAAGAGTCTGTTGAAGTATATGTGACTCATTTGCGCAAACTGGCTTCCACTTGCAAATTCGAGGGCGCACTTGAGGAACGTATACGCGACCAGTTTATGTTGGGTTGCACCATAGAGAAGGTTAAGGATGAGTTATGGCAAAAAGACGACCCCAAATTGGATGAGGTCATCTCGATTGCCAAGCGCATCGAGCACTCCCTTGCTTGTGTTCAAGTAATAAAAAAGGAAAATGGCACTGCTATCACTACTAGTGATAAGGTACAAAGTGTAACTAAGACAAAATCATTTAAGCAAATTGAGCCCCAACCTTTGAAGTCTAAGAAGGCCTTTTCTGGAAAATGTTACCGCTGTGACATGGTTGGTCACCTGGCCAACGACAAGTCTTGTCCTGCTTTGAACTCCAAATGCCTTAATTGTGGGAAAGTTGGTCATGTGGCAAAAGCTTGCAGGGCATTGATATTCAAAAAGAACAAGCGAGTGAAGGAAGTTTGGGTTCAAAATGAGTCCGATTCTGATCCCGATGAGTTGCATTGTGGTGAGGTTTTAGCTCAGGTCTGTCAGAACAAGTGCAAAAGTCCCATCGACAGTGTTCAAGTTAATGGTCATCCTGTTAAAATGCTCTTTGATTCCGGGGCAAAAATCACTTTGGTCCCAAAGAGCTTTTATGACACATCTTTATTGGGTAAAGTGAAGGTTTTCAAACCAGACATCAGACCGCTTGCTTATGGTGGTCAACCTATAAAGTTATTCGGCTACTTTGAGGGTGACATAGAATACAGAGGTAAACTCACCGCTGGAAAGATCTACATCTCCTCCAGAGGTGACAGTAATGTAAGCTGGATTCACCAGGCTGATCTCGGCGTGATGCTAATTCCTGGTGGGATCCATTTATTGTCCTAAAGGGAGATCTTCCACCATCATTTCCTAACACTATTGGTGCACCTGAGGCTGCCAACGTTGATCAAGTGAATGACTTGCGCACTGAGTTCGAGCAGGTCTTCAGTGAGAAGTTGGGTTGCTTATCTAACAATACACATAGAATCACCCTCAGGGCTGGTGCCACCCCTGTCACGTGCAAGGTACGCAGTGTACCCTTAATACTGAGGGACTCCATGCACAAACAACTACAAAAATTACAGAAAGAAGGGATTATAGTCGAAACTGAGACGAGTGATTGGCTGGCTCCTATGGTACTCACCCGCAAAGCCTCTGGCGAGATGAGCTTATGTGTGGACTTGCATGCCCTCAACCGTGCTGTCATAGCTGACAAGTACCCTCTCCCCAATATTGCAGAAATGCTGACACAACTAGACGGGGCTGAGGTCTTCTCCACATTAGACCTTAGGGCCGCATACCACCAAATCAGAATTGACGCCGATTCCATGAACCTTACTGCTTTTATAACGCCTTTCAGGACATATAAGTTTACTAGGCTCCCCTTTGGCTTGAATTCTGCAGCCTCCGTCTTCCAGCGAGCTATGGAAGACGTCCTACGTGGATTACCTGGTGTTAAAATATATCAGGACAACGTTCTGGTACATGGCTCTTCTCAGAAGCTGCATGATAAAAGGCTTAGGGCCATCCTAGAACGGTTTAGGTCACGTGGTTTAACCCTACGTGAAAATAAGTGTAAATTTAACCTCTCTGAAATTGACTATTTGGGGCATAAATTGTCTAAGGAGGGCGTAAGACCAAGGGACCATCTAGTAAAGACCATTGATAATCTTCCCATGCCTCAATCCTTTTTAAAAATGTTTTTTTATTTATTAAGCAAGGTAAACAAAAGAATACATCTCACATACCAACCCTTTGGCATTTCATACTTATTTCATACATATCATATACATATCTTAGTGGTCCCAGAACAGAAAAAAAAAAAAAAAGACAAATCAATCATAGAGCAAGTCCATCATTCCATATTCACTACACAAATTCTATTTACAATATTTACATTATTCTGCATTGTTATTTATTTATCGGAGCCCTGTATAACACCTCTTTACCTTCTATCTTCACGCCATCTAATCATAGGAGCCCAGATCTTATAACCTTTCTCCTTGGCTCGTCTCCCCTTAATCTCATATAATGTCATCTCCTGACTATATACATTCAGAAGTCGATAGAACCATGCTAAATACATAGGTGCTTCAATATCCTTCCAAGCTGTAGCAATCAGTAATCTAGCTACTGCCACTGTTATAAATAGAAAATGTATTTGCGATGAAGATAGACCAAGACGATTATCATATCCAAATAGCATTAGTGGTGAGGTTAAATTAATTTTTTTATTGATTGTCTGTAACCAAAATTCCTCTATACCAGTTTTTAGAGGTGTAAGTTTACTACATGTGGAAAACATATGTATTATATCTGCTGGGCTAGCCTGACACCGAGGGCATTTATCGTTTTCACGCTTCCCCCAATTAAATAGCTTCGCGGGCGTATAGTACAAATTAAATATAGTTTTATAGTGTTGGGATTTAAGATTTGCTGAAAGAATTTTTTTTTTTTGCCAATTCCAATGATCTATCCAAATCTATTTCTTCATCTTTAAGTCTTTCTACCCATTTGGTCTCGATTTTTTCTAAATCATCAGGAAGATTTCCCAGCAAAATATTATAGTAATCCCCAATCCGTGCCTTCCCCCGATAAGCCATTTCTAATACTGGTATAATATCATGATTAAAAGTCCCTTGCGGCAGTATCTTCAAACAGCTCCAAATTTGAATATATTTAAATTGGGATCGTTCAGCTATCCCCTTTTGTTTAACCAAATCCGAAAATGTTATAATCTCTGATTTTCCATTATATAAATGACCAATTTTATCAACACCTGCCCTTTCCCACCCTCTCGCCATAGCATCATCCAATCCTCCTGGAAACAGTGATGATCCCCATAATGGGGTATATCTATTATAGCTTGGGATTTTCAATACTTTTTTTACTCTTATCCACACCCTCCAGGCAGCTTTTATGCATTTGAATCGGGTTTTTTTAATAATAGCTAGGTTCTATTTTCCTCAAAAACAGACCCGAGGCTTCATTGGCTATAGCTAGATAATAAATTGAAGGTAAGTCATTTTCTCTCCTAGACCTATCCATTAGGAGAGGTCGCATCTGTTGCAAGATCGCTGCCCAGTAATAAAATAACAGATTTGGAGCCGCCCAACCCCCTCTGTCTTGTGGAAGTGTTAGAAACTTTAAGGATCGTCTAATTTTTTGATAGTGCCATATAAAATTTGAGAACATTGCCTCCAATTTCTGACTAGCTATAGCCGGCAGTTCCAGGGGGATAGAGCGGAACAGGTATAGTATTTTTGGAAAATTTTTCATTTTCAATACATTGATCCTCCCGACTATAGTTAGCTGAATTTTATCTATCCGTCTTAGATCCATACCTATTTCATCCAGCATTTGCTCAAGATTATTTGGCCATATCTTATCCAAATCAGCTCCTATCTTAACCCCCAAATATACTGCTGATTCAACTTGACGTTGGTCTTGAATATTGCATTGCTTTGAGCAGATTATCTGTGTCTTACCTTTATTTAGTAGATATCCTGATCTTTGTCCAAATTCTCCCGCCATCCTTTCAATTTTCTTAATTGCTACCCCTGGCTCGGACGTAGTGATGGCAATATCGTCCGCATAAGCCAGTATTTTAGTTTCATAGCCACTAGTTATTATTGGTTTAATTTTGGGATTCAAAAGTAACTGTTTAATAAATGGGTCTAAATAGATGGCAAAAAGAATTGGGGAACATGGGCAGCCTTGCCTTGTCCCCCTAGCTACTTTTATGGCTCCTGATGCATTTCCCATAATTTGTAATTTGGCTATAGGTCTGTAGTACATCGCACGAATAGCTGTAATAATTCGCGGGCCAAACCCTCGTTCCAGTAGCGCATCACATACAAAATTGCCAGGCCACGCGGTCAAAAGCCTTTTCGGCATCTAAAAAGATTACAGCCATTTTTTCCCCTTTGGCCTCTGCAATATCCAGTAACGATATCACTCGTCTAATGTGATCCGTGGTTCCTCGGCCTGGAATAAAGCCATGTTGCCATGGCGATACTAATTTGGCTATAACTTTCTGCAGCCTATTTGCTAAAACTTTTGAATAAATCTTTGCATCCGAATTTATTAATGCGATGGGACGATACGAACCAGGTAGCTCTGCTGGTTTCCCATTTTTTGGGAAAATTATTATATCAGTTTCCTGCCAGGAAGTAGGTGGGATACCCCGATACTGTACTTCCAGGAATAAATCGTGTAGTAATGGAGCCAGTTCTTGCTGCAACATCTTATAAATTTCAATCGGGATTTTATCCGGGCCCGAGGCTTTTCCAGAAGATAGGGAAGCTATTGCAGTTATTATTTCTTCCAATGTAAATTCCTCTTACAATTCTAGTTTCATTCTTTCCTCGATCTTGCTCATTCCTATATCCCTTACCTCACTTAGTAATTGGGAAAAGTCCATCTGATCATCTTGATATAGTTTTTGATAAAACTGCTCAAATACCCCTATAATTTTATCCATAGTCGTCTCAAGCTGACCCTCAGTATTCTGTATTATTTTTTATATTATTTCTAACCGCTCTCTGCCTATTACGGAGGGCCAGTAATTTACCTGCCTTTTCCCCATATTCGTACATTTCCTTCTGATGTGCCTGGTATGTCTGAGCAGCCTGTACCTGAAATAGTTTATTTATTTCTGCTTTGGTAATTGCTATTTTAATCCGCAGTTCTCTTAGTGCCTCCTGCCCCGCTTGTGCAATCTGTTTCAGTGTGCATTATCTCTAATTGGGCCAAGTTTGTCATTAATATGTTAACCATATTTCGTCACTGTTTCCTCTGATATCCTACATAATTTATTACTTCCCCACGTAATCCTGCTTTAAAAGCATCCCATACAATAATCCTTGGGCACTATATCTATTCATATTAAAATATTCTTTAGCCCATCTTTTAATATGACCCTTAAATGCTTCTTCTACTAATAATTTACGATCAAATGACCATTGTCGCGTTTTCAATCTTTTTAAATCTTGCCAGTCTATTTCCAATAACAATGGATTATGGTCTGAAAAAATTTGGGGTAATTTACTTATTTCCATTCTTTCCAACATCAAGGTGGAAACCATAAAGTAATCTAAGCGTACATATTTTTGGTGTGGATGTGAAAAATATGTGTACCCGGGATCGTTAGTGTTTTTATGCCCAGGCATCTGACAACCCATGCATTTCTTGACATGCTTTTAGAGCCCGGTGGACCTGTGGCTTCCTGCCTTTATACTGGAAAGAATCCTGTCTTAGAACCCCATAATGTATGTTGAAGTCTCCACATACTATTAATGGAGTTGGCCAAGCTGCCAGCTCAACCTCAAGGTCCCGCCAAATTTTAGGATCGTCTTGGTTAGAGCCATAGACAGTAACTATTGTGACCCCTGTTTCTAATGTAGCAATGGCCCATCTGCCCCATTTATCCGCCAATGTACGTTTCACACATCCCACATTATGCCGCATAAATATTGCGACTCCTCTTATCGTTGTCGTTTGTGATGAACATATTATCATTTCATAGCCCCTTATCTGCAGATATTTTTTATTGGCCCATGAAATGTGGGTCTCTTGTAAACATATAATTTCTGGGTTCCAGAACCGTAGAATCTCTTTTTTTCCTATTAATCAGCCCTCCAACATTTACCGAGCAAACCCGTATTTTATCCATACCAGTTTATTAAAGTCCACCATCTAAATTGACCATTTTCAAAGTTCTTTGTTCTTTTTTTCCCCCTTTATTTCCATCTACCTTGCTTGATTTTTCCCCCTTTTATCCCTTCCCAAGCCCAACCCTCTTTCCCACCCTCCCTGCCCCCAAGCTCTCCCCACCCTCCCCTGCCCCCCCTTAGAAGCTTCCAGACCTAGGTCTGGCATAAGATGAAAACGAAGCCCATGCCTCAATCCAGAGATGATTTGGTTACCTTTCACGGAATGGCCGAGTATTATAATAAATTCGTTCCACAATTTGCTTCTCGCACCTTCACTCTAAGGTCACTTCTCAAAAAAGGTGTGAGATTTACCTGGTCACCGCAGTGCCAAGTAGAATTTGACAATATTAAAAATGCTTTGAGTGGGGCACCCTCTCTCCGGGGTTTTGACACTACTGCTCATTCCATCCTCATCACCGATGCTAGCTCCAAAGGTCTCCGCACTGTTCTTAAGCAGGTGAAGGATGGAAGGGAAATGACCATTATGTTCCTCTCGAGGGCACTGGTGGGGCCGGAAATGCAATACTCTGTCATAGAGAAGGAAACCCTATGCATCTTTTGGGCAATTAAGAAACTCAAAAAATTCCTTTGGGGAAGTTCATTCGTAGTACAATCCGACCATAAACCGTTGAAAGACTTATTCACAAAAAAGAGTTTAGATACTGTATCCTCAAGGATCACTAGATGGATAGTCGCACTCCAAGATTATGATTTTGTGGTAAACTACATACCTGGCGCTCAGAACAAGGTTTCAGATTGCCTTTTTCGCCTTTTCCTGTTTAATCCTAATCACCTCCCTGACACCTCAGGAGACTCGTGGGAGGATGACAATTATAAAGTGTGTGAGGTTATGACAGACGTTTTGAGTGAGGGAGAGTGGAAGTCATCCATGGATAGTGATCCCACACTTCTTGAAGTCTGCAAGTTGGTGACAGGAGGGTGGGGAGGCATAAAAAGTCTGAATGAGGAAACACGCAAGTTTTAGAACGTGCGTCACGAGTTGTCTGTCTTCTCTGGCTTACTTTGGAGGGGTACGAAACTCGTTCCACCCCTCTCTGTCAGGCAAAGAATTGTCCACCAAGCCCATCAGGGACATCAGGGCATCTCCAAGACCAAAGAGAGGATTCAAATGCACTTCTGGTGGCCTGGCATCGATCTCCTTGTCGAGCGCTTGGTGAGGCATTGCACAGAATGTAATGCGTGTGACAAGGTCTACAATACTAGGGTTCAACCCATGGTTGTACGCGAGACACCTGATCGATGTTGGCAAGAGGTGGCATTAGATCTTCTGGATCCCATTACAAGCAGTTCCAGCCAGTCCTATGTCCTGATGCTAATAGACATGTTCTCTAGGTGGCCGGAGATTAAGATCACACACAACACTGAAACTAAAGACGTCATCAAGTTCCTTAATGATTTTTTCTTGCAAGAAGGACTCCCGGACTGTCTCCTAACTGACAACGGGGTCCAACTGGTCTCAAGAGAGATGGAGGAATATTTGACAAAAAGGGGGATCAGACACAAGCGTTGCGCCCTCTACAATCCTGAAACCAACGGAATGGTGGAGAGGTTTAACCGTGTCTTGAAAGAATCCATCCAACTCGCCAAGGCCCAGAACAAGGACTGGAAGTCAGAGGTAGTGGAGCAGGTGACGGTTTACCACCTCACGCCTCACTCCACTACAAATAAGGTTCCCTTTGAACTGTTTCGGGGACGGAGTCCCAACACCCACATGTTCCAAGCGTGGATGAGGGACAAAAGTGCGAGTGTGGGTTTGAATGCTGATTCTGGTGTAATGCCCCCTAGTGGAGACTCCGGTGTGGTGTCCTGGCAAGAAGGTCAAAACTTGAAGATTGCCAAAAGAAAGGAGTATTTTGATGCCAGGCACGCTGACACACACACTCGCATGCGAGAAGCTGATAGAGTGAGGGTACGCCTTCCCCAGAGGTCAGGTGGGGTTTCAAAGTTCTCCTCACCTTTTGTTGTGAAGAAACTCTTTCAAAATGTAGTGAAATTGAATGATGGTCGCATCTGGAACTTAAATAGGATTGCTCCCATGCGCACTAAAGCCCAAACTGAATTAGTTGTTCCACAAAAACTTTCCAAAGGCGTGCCTGCACTGCGAAGGAGTTCTCGCACTGGAAAGATGGCAGCAAGATGACATGATTTTGTTCTACATTAATATTTTCCTTGCTCACGATTTGGTCTTGCATTAATGTCTTTCTTTATTGTGTTTTTTTTCCCCCTCTCTTGCTTCTCCTCCTATGTAAAGGGGGAAGGTGTGTAATGACCTGCGGGTCATTCTATTCTATGTATCACATTGAGTCTAGAGTTTCTCACTCTAGAGCCTTCATCTGGTTTGAGTTGCTCTAGAGCACCCACATATCAGTTGCTGCTGGCGCTGCGTGGGTAGGACGTTTTATCTGTAGACACCTGCTACTCCTGAATAAAGAACCTTCTTCAAACTTGTCCAGTGTGCCACGACCCTACTTCATTACAGGCAGTATTTTACTAAGTCTTCATGCTGTAATTGGGACTCTAGTTTGAGACATCATCCCTGGTGGGGCAAGTATTGTAAAGTAGCAAAGTGACTACTATTAAATGTGAAATAATAAGGCTGCCCTAGTAGAATCCCCTAAATCTTATAAATACATCTTAAAAAGTGGAAGGGAGCAGTGGTAACCGCAGTTTGTCCATGGACATAATAAAATCCTCCAAATCATACAAATCCCTCTAATAAAATAAGAGAGAGTAGTGTGAATCACAGCTTTGTCCAAGGACTTAAGAGTTTCCTGGCATATTATATCTCATGTCAGTTAACCTCTAGTAAATATCTCTGTAACAAATATACTGCCAGTAGTTTGGACTCAGCATTTTACTCTACTATATGGAAATGGTTATAGGGCGGAAGATTAAATCAGCCAAATCAATAACACCCTTTCATTTATGCCTTTTTATGAAAAAACATCAGTTGTGATGTTGAGGTTCCTCCAATGAGCCACAATCTAGGAAAAGCTCCAGGTGTAGCTAAAATTCCATTTGATTTATTGCAATCTGAGCCTCTGATCTGGGGTTCTTGTCTTCAGGTTTTCTGAAGTACTGTCACATAGGGCGCTCCTATTTCTCACAAGTTATTGGGTGCAGAAAAAATCCCAATAGTCAAAAAGGGACGTTTTGGGGGCCTGGTGACTTACAGATGGATCAGCTTGATATATGTTCCTCAAATTTCATTTTGCAAAACAATACAGTAAAAGATGAAGGAATGGAGTGATAATGCTAATATCTTACCCCATCTTCACCCTGGATTCACTAAGAACACTAGTACTATTGATCAAGGCTTTAAGTTTAATTTAGTATTGTGGAACAGTCCCATTTTATTGCCATTTTAGATATTCAGAGGTAAATTACCAAGACCAAGACTCTATTAGTAAATACATATATGAGTAAAAATCTAGGATAACCAAAGTTGGCTTGTTGCTTTTCAAATGCTTCCAGTATCTCTGGAGAGGAGACAAACACCTGCTCACCCCAAAAGACTGTTTCTAAAACTTAAAGAGAGTGAGAAAGCAGAACCGGTTTACAGTGCCCCCATTTTGACTTCTAGGTGCTGGTCTTCTGACTCTGACTGTGCCCTGGGCTCTGCCTACCAGGCCCAGGGCCTGTGCTCAGTGTAAAACGTACATGGTAATTTGGTATAATTACAATTGGCAATGACAGACCCCTGTAAGTCCCTAGTATATAATAAGGCAAGGGGCATTCAAACTACCTACAAAGTCCCTAGTATATAATAGGGCAGAGAGGTTTAGAGGCTCAGTAGATTTCCTGTACTGGAGTGTGCACTACTGTGGTGCCTACTGCCATTTTAAAAGCCAGCCCTGTCTTGCAGGCTGCTTTTAAATTGAAATTTGAAATTATATGCAAATTCGACTTTATATTTAAAGGTACTGCCAAAGTATTAATCTCCCATTGTTTTTCATATAAGTCACCCTTAAGGTCTCCCCTAGGTGCCCCAAGGGTAGGGTGCCTTGTAACAATATGCAGGGACATTATAAATGATGTTTTATAAGACCTGGTGAGGGAAAAACTGTTAATTTTGGCTTTCCCTATTGTAGTGAATAGCTCCATAGGCTAACATTGTAATATTTTATTTAAGTATAATTATTGATAGGAGCCACAAAAAATATACTTTAATGATATCAAATTAATAGTTAAGATACATCCAACAACTTGCCACTGTTAAATTTAGAATAACTATGACAGAAAAGAAGTCACTAGGCTGTCTTCACTGAGCTAAAATCCAGCCTTTCAGCTGATCTCTCCTGAATGGCCAGCCTCTGCCCATGCTGGGCAGGCTGCTCTAATGAGGTGTGAGAAGCCCTGCTAGAGAGTCAATTGGTTTCCTGTGGGAGGAGAAGCACAAGCTGCAGAACAGATGGCAGGCAGAGGGTGAGGGGTAGCCAAACTGGTGTTCATAGGTAGAATGACAGTTTAGGACAGCCTGCCACACCATCCACACAGGAGCTTCTGCAATTAGATTAGGGAGAGGGTTGTAAGGGGAGTGCTTAGGAAAATCAGCCACACCAGTAGGATGGTTTAGCCTGATCCAGCTTCTATGGAGAGACTTTCTCTATTTTGAATTTTGAGAGACAAGTGCTCTCTGGGACAAGAATATGCAAACTTTGGAGGAAGGGTCCACATGCCTGGGTGGCATCCTGCATCCCATTGGTCAGGGGTGCCCGTCTGCTTGATGCACAGGGATGCTGGATAAATATGGAAAAACTGCATAGCTCCTCAGATCTGCTTCCTGAACCAAAAAAGAAAAAAAGGGCTTCCCTGCTGGGATCTAGATCTGCACCCAAAGGACTGCCCTCTGAAAGGACTGCACCTGCTGCACAATCTGGTACTAAATCCCTAAGGACTTTGCCTTGCTTCAAGAAGGATTAAGGAGTGGATCCCTGCAAGCTACAGGTTAACAGAGCCCACCTGCATCATCTCCACCAAGAGTCCCCATTCTGGAGTGCGTCCAGTGGACGTTTACGGATTTGGCTAGGTGTACTGTGAGAACTGTAGTCCAGACATCACAAGAACCATCTAGGAGATTCCAGACACTTGGGTTAGTGTTTTGCACACTTTGAACCCTCAAGAGAGTCAAGCCAACTACCTTCAAATGCGACCCGGACTGGATTTAAGGTTTGTCAAGCTGAAAGCTCCTGAGCGCCAGACTTCGAGGATTTGACCTGGGCCTCGGAAAGAAGCAATCCAATGACATTGCATCGAAATTGGCCTGCTGCAGGGGACTAGTTGATGTTGAAAGAATGTGCTCCAGATAACTTTCGAAGTCCGAAGGTAAAATTTTGACTGAGGTCTCCTGCTTGGTGTATCCAACCTGGGCTCCAACGCCATCGGACTAAAACCTTGACATTGTCCCGGTCAAGCATGACCAGAGGTCCCAAAGTAGCACTATATGTTTATACGCACTAGAAAGGGTTTATTCTTTAAAAAATAATATCTCCCGTTCCCTACATTGGATTTTTGTCATTTTGTTGTCTATGTGTTCATAAAAGTATAATCTATTTTTCTGAAATTGGAGGTGGATTTTTATTGTGTGTTGTGTCTTACGTATTTAATATATCAGTGTTTTTAAATGCTTTACACACCTGTCTCCTAAGTTACACCTGCCTGCTCGTTGCCGGCCACCAAGGGTTGATTGAGCAAGGGAATAATTTTTGAGACCTTGACTGACCCTTTTATTGTCTTCATGGCCTTATTACTAGTGGTAAGTCACTGCTTATCACTACTAATAATCCACTTTACAGCAAAGAGCAAATACAGAAAATAAAGTGCTCTTTCACCATTGCAAATAACATTGAATGTATCGGGTATGTAACACATATTGCGGAGATTTTTCAGGCAGATCCCATTTAGAAAATTCATAAGATATTGGACCCATTAAAAGTGTCCTGGTAAAAATAATACAGTAATATTGCACTCAGTAATGTTTGTACTGGCCAGAATTATCACAGCAATGCCAGACCATTCTGTGTTTTGCTGCTGCAATGGGGAATAGATTGGGAAATCTGCATTACAGCAGTGCTCTGCCAATTTCTTTCTGAAGTTTAGGCCCTTTCCTGGCATATATACCACCCTATTTCAACAGGTGGCTATATGCCAGAAAATACTGGTACACTTGTAATCACATTTCAGCAGATAAAAATGTTTTTAGCCAGAATTATCGGGTTACTCTATTTTCACATGCTTTCAACTCCATTTCTTTTGACAACCACCTTTAGTTCAGTATTGTATCACCTGGAGAGCTTAATTTTAATGTGTGTCTAGTAATGTTGCCCATGGAGAACTCTTTCAACAAAAAGGTTTCTCTTGTGAAACAGCCTATTATGAGCATCCAAGTATTCAATACATCACAGTAAAAAAAAAAAATTAGTTAGATTTTAATGCTGTTATTTTAGTTGTTTGGTCTGGGGAAGGAAGGAGTCTGCTGGGTGGCAGGAGGCCCTTGTGTTGTTTTTTATGTAGTCTGCAGAGGGCTACTGTGTGTGAGAGGTAGGAAGTAATGAGAGAGTGATGGTAGTGGGGATGTGAAAACTATTTGGTTTGGCTTATCTATGACTCTTATGCCCCTGCACTGTTGTCTTGGGTGGTCAGGAGACCATACTATTAAGAAGAGGTAGACAAGGTGAGGTGGAAATCTAACACTTTTATTCCAGACTTGCACTGTGACTCCTCACTCCTGCTTGTCTCTAACCATCTCTTGGCTGGGTGAATATTCATCCTTCAAACACAAATGCATACACCCACAGAAGTCCACCACTGGACATCACCACTATGTGACACACAACCACATGACACAATCTTAGCATCACAAAACCGTAATACATAATTTTAAGACACAACCCATAACCTTTTTGAAATTGTAGATGGATAACTGTCAATAGAAGGGGGTTTTCACCTTGGGGTTCTAAGTGACATCATAGACAGGAAGCTTCACTCTCATTGACTCTTTGATATCATTTGGTACCAGTTGCAGAAAAACCGCCATTATATAATTATGCATATATGATAATGTAGCATATTCAAATTTCAGTATTGTCAAAGCATTTGTAAATTGTAAGCAAAACTGGAAAGAAAAAAAAGGTGAAACCCTTTTTGCTTGTTTTATATTTCTTATTGCAGAGAAGGTCATTGCGGAGATTGATAACGTGATTGGCCGGCTCCGAATTCCCTCCTTGGAGGACAGGAACAAGATGCCATACACAGATGCAGTGATCCATGAGATCCAGCGATACAGTGGCATTGTTCCACTAGGAGTTCCACACATGGTGATGCGCGACACCAACTTTAGAGGATTCACCCTGCCCAAAGTAATATTTTTACAATTTGCATACGTTTTAGATTGAATGCTACAATGTATGAGCTATCTGCCCTCTGTCCTAGTTCAGAAGTGGCTTTGAGTGCAAGGCTGAACATTTCATTGCATATGAGCACAGGATGCTAAGGATCCAGTACACTGATTCAAAATCCAAGTAACGCAAAAAAAAACACCACCTAAAATAAGCAATGGTTTCACCCAGTTTCTAAAGCTGAAAAAATTATAGTAACACTTGCCCAGTTCACATGATTATCAGTGTAAAATGTATAGGGCTACTGGGAGTTTGATAGTAGGTATTCACAGTAGGAAAGTTTTCTGGGTAAAACAGGATAATACATTGGATAAAGTGAAATATTCTCTGCATCGTATCATGGCTGGAAATTGGCAGACATGCAGCCACACAAAGTGAAGGAAGGTAACTGGCAGCTTGGGATAATTATATGTGCATAATCAAGAAATGTTCTTTGCTCAGCCTCAACTTTCTTATCACAGAATGCTTCGTACAGTTGTGGCTACTACCTGGACATGAGGGCCTTGTGACTAAATGATTGTTCAAGATGTCCAGAACTCAAACTTCAGTTTGCTGGACCTTGCTCATTGTCTTACTGATCAGGTCACTGCTCCACTCCACACAATAGGTAGCACCGCTTCCTCTTCCTCCAAGGCAGACTGCAGCAGTGGACTATCCATAGAATCCTAGGGAAGTTCTTGACTTTGTGGAATATAACAACTATTAGGTTCTCATCTCTGGCAAATGTCGACCTTGACTTTTACAAAGTGGCCCCTTCAAGATAAGGAAAAACCACAATTACTGGTTGGATGAAGCTACAATTAATCCTCCTTTGGGATACTGGTGGTGGGGGCTGATGGAAATCCAAAGTATGTTATGTTATGAGTATTTGTATAGCGCACAACTCACCTGGGATGCTATCCTTTCACTGAAGAAAGCGTTGAATGGGCCAAGCTAGGTAATGAGCCATGTTCTCAGTTTCTTGCGGAATTCAAGAGCTGAGTAGGAGGCTCTGATGTGCTGGGGCAGGTCATTCCAGGTTTTAGGAGTGAGGTAGAATACGGCCTAACCACCAGATCTGGCTCTTTTCATGCAGGGGATGTGTCTAGTAGGTTTGTGGAAATGTATGCATTTGTAAGGGTACGAGGTGCCAATGTTGTGTAAGGCTTTCAATGTGTTTGTGAGGAGATTGAAGAGTGCATGTTACTGGTTTGGGAGCCAATGGAGCTCTTTGAGATGCAGATTGATGTGAGTACTAGGTTAGAGGTTGAGGGTGATCCTGGCCACTGAGTTTTGTATGGTCAAAAGGCTAATGGTCAGTAAAGTGTTGATTCCACCATAGAGTACATTGCCGTAGTCCAGCTTGCTAGTGATGAGGGCTTCGGTGATGATTCTGCATGTGGTGGTGGGGAGTTATCTGGAAATCTTCTTGAGCATCTTAGGAGTGTGGAGGTAGGCAATGGAGATTGCGTTCACTTGGCCTGCCATGGAGAGTTGGTTGTTGATTACTACTCTGAGGTTCTTTTTGTGGGTTGCCGGGAGGGGTGTGGATCCAAGTCTGGCAGGTCACCAGGTGGAGACCCAAAGCCAGCTGTCTTTGCCAAAAATTACTACTTCCATCTTGTCTGTGTTGAGTTTGAGGCAGTTAGTTTTCATCCATCTGGCAACTTTGGTCATGCAGAAATTGGTCTGAGTGTTTGGTGTCTTGTCAGAGAGGGAGAATGTGAGCTGGGTGTAGTCAGCATAGGATAAGATTGATTCTGTGGGTGCGGATGGTGCTGCTAAGTGGGTCCATGTGGGCATTGAGCGGATGGGGGCCTGAGTGAGAAGCCTTGTGGGATTCCGCAGATTAGGTTGATGGCGTCTAAGTGTAAGGGGGTCAGGCTGACCAACTGGGTGCAGGTTGTCAGGAAGGAGCAAATCTAGCAAAGTGTGGGACCTTTGATGCCAGCTTGGTAAAGTCATTGGATAAGGATGGGAGTACCAGCTTATTTCAAATTTTAAGTAGTGCTTTTACCAGCACAGTGTGCCTCTTTGAAGGATTTCCACAAGGCAAGTGAAGGATATTAGTAATCAAGCAAAGGAATACATATTGTACCCAAACTCCCTTAACCATGGCTTTCTGTTTCTACAAGACAAACTCAAATACATAAAGAGGATCCCTGAAACATTAATTCAATTTGGAGCAGAAACCAGGGGAAAATAGTAGTAACAAAAATAAACAAGACCTTCTCCAAAATCTAAATAAATAAACAATATGTTTATGATATAAACATACCATACATCAGACCAGTGTTATTTATAATGTATTAATTTCAAATATGAACATTTTCCTTTTTTTAAATTTTTTTTTTTATAAAAAAACATATATGGTAGTGATATTTATCAATAGTATATAAATATACAGTCTGTGAGCTCCACACACATAGAAAATCACAAATGAGCCGTATAGTTACACTGTGAACAAGAACAACAATAAATACACTACATCACAACTTTAGACAAGACAATCACATGCATTCATATTAACAAACAATATATATATCAAGACATTAATTACAGACAGATCATGGGATCTTAAATCATAAAGTAATAACAGTGACAGTGCAGTTTTAACTTTTTTTTTCTTTTTTAATAAAACATAATGTTATGGAGACAGAGATGCGCCGACGCGTGTTTCAGAAGTTACAAGCAGATGAAAGCGGATGGTGCAACCTTCATCAGGGTGCTGTCTTTATAAACCGTTCTGTGGCAGTTGCCATCCAATCTGCACTTATTAAGAAACCACATAAAGTATAAGGGGCTCACAACATTCTTAGAATACTGGTTTTTAGATAATATGTCGAAGAAAAAATGGGGGAGAACACAATCTTCCTATCCTAGCTGAAACTTCTTAGAGGAAATTCAAATTCAGAAGGTGTCTGAACTAAAGGAGTACCAAGTACAGAGCCACATGTAGATAGGCGTTCTTAATGGAAATAAAGGGCTCACGACTAACAGCAGGGAGTATGTCAGACGTCTAGCTGCGGAAGGCTAGAGGCTTAGTCCTATGATACAGCAGTATAGAAGATCTTCCCTGGAAGAGGTACGGGACCACGGGATATCAGCGCCCAGACATCAGTAGATACTGGCAGAGTTTGGCTATGATAATGGGCAAACACTCCCTTCTGGTTACTCCAAACCAGTTCTGGGGCAGTTCCCACTCCCACTGGGTTTCGAGCCAAGCTGACTAGCAAGACAAAATAGTGGCAGGCCTAGTTGTGAGCTACATCTGGCAGTGACATTGGTAGGCATCCTTTGAAGCCCAGAAGGGGGCTGGGCACGGCCCAACCCACCCTGCTTAATGAAGAAGAGCACCTCTCCACAACCAAGCCACTTTTTCCACTGTCTAGAAGCAATCCACATCTCATCACAGGGAGCCATCAGCAGTTAAGTGACACTGGTCACTGGCAGAAACGCCCCTTTTGGTTTAGGGAGGAAAATTACAACTTTCTAAAAGTGTAATTTTCAAAATAATAATATAAAATCTGTCTCGACCATTGAGCTAGATTTTAAATTAGTATTTTAAAATTAATCATTGAACAATTTTTCTAGCTGCTCCCAAAGTTAAATTGAGCACTATAAATTGTTATATTGTAGCCAGTACTTCAAATGGGCAGGTACTGTCCGTTACTGAGTACCCGTACTTCTTGGATCCGAGAGGGAAAGTACCTGCACTTCTCAGCACTCATACAATACATTTAATGGGAGAATACCAGCACTTCTCAGAAGCAAACATGTACTCTAAATTGCAAGAACCTGCACTTCTATATTTCTTAAAGCACTGAGTGTAACTCAGCGTTTTCCTATGGGAGAGCCAGTTTTGTCACAGTGAAAAATGACTTTGGAGATTGTTCGTTGTCATATACATGCCCACCTTTTTACATTCCATGCACCCTGCCTTGTGGCATATAGGGCCTACCTTAAGGCTGATTTAAAAGCATTAAAAGGGAAGGTTGAGGCCTGGCAAATAGTTTGTTTTGACAGGTTTAAATAATGGTTTTAACACTGCCCACCCAGGCTACAGGGGTAGGCCTAGAGACATGTTTCCAGGGCCACTTTAGTGGGTGGCATAATTAGTGTTGCAGCCCAATTGTTGCAGTTAATTTCCATGCCCTGGGTATATATAGTACCATGTACTAGGAACTTATAAATAAATAAATCAAATAGGTCAATTGGGTATATGCTAATTTTACCAAGGTTACAAGGGAGAGCACAAGCACTTTACCACTGGTTAGCAGAAGTAAGGTGGACAGAGTCGTATGGCCAACATAACCATATTCAATAACAGAAGGCAAAAACCAGGGGATACCATGCAGAAGATGGTCATTTCCAACAACGTTGTGTAAATGGAAGACAGCAGTGCTGTCAGAAAGCAAAAATCTACACTATAACCTGATAAGTTGGAAAAGGTGTGTTAATGCATCCTCGGTGGAAAGCAATGGCAGTGGATAATGGTTCTCCAGCAAGTCTAGAAAACGAAAATGAAAAAAGTGAAAAAATGTTGAGCTATTTATATTTCCTTGAGCATTCTTTTAATTCACCTTGAAGCAGTCTAGGGCTAAGTTATTCAATGTATTTGCCATTTCATACTGTGGATGGGTATTGTTATACAACTACTCATTCATCACTGGTTTATCCAGCCTTGCATACTCTCGCCATGTCACCCTTCTATTCACTAACATTTTCATTAAGCCATACACTTTGGTGCATACATGTGCATTCCCCTGGCAGAGTAGTACAAAAGGCTTACATTTGGTTCAGAGACCTTCTCACACCCCTGTAACCTAATGCCAATAAAGCAGATAGAAACAATCCATGTAATCCACCCATGCACTTATTCTTCATTCATTAATACAGGCACTCTCTCAATGGTTTATTCATATACTCACGCATTCAATCACATCCATGCTCTCCATTATAAAATCCTGCATTAGGGCACTCAAGTCCTTGGCCATTCCTCCTTCCAAGCACTCAGTCACTTTCTAAATCTTCCTTCCTTGTACTTACTTATCCATCCATCCAAGCCCTCACCCATTTATTCACCCAGGCACTCACACGCCCCTTCATCTACCCACTCACTCCCACGTACTCATTCAATCATTCATTTATGCATGTTGCTCACACATTCACCAATCCATCCAGTCATTCACCAATTGAATTATTCTTGCATTTACCAACTGAGACTTGCAGAACCACACATACAAAATTGGGACTCAATGAAGAAGCTTGTTGACTTATAGTAAAACTAGACCTGCTGGCTTTATTAATGCTTCTTAGTTTAGAGATACTGAACACGCGAGTAACAGCTAGGTATTATTTTCTTACAAGGTGCAAGGGTACATGCGTTGTAAGCAGGATTTGTTTTTGTGCAGGAACGGGCACTTTCCTGCACAAAAACAATCCCCTGAGGCATTTTACTCTTTCTATGTGTGCTGCAAAATTAGCTAAAAGCTCGGTGCTTATGTATCTGTGAATGGGAGGGGGGCAAGAGGTCCTGGCGCTGGGCGATGTGCTTCGGCACGGCAGTGATGACCTTGCCGCGCTGCAGCTACGCTGCGGCCTCCATTAAGTAGGTTACCCAGGAGTGGGCGAGGTCAGTGGGAGCCGGGAAGCAGGCGAGGGAACAGCTGGGAGGGAGAGCGGTAACAAGAGTGGTTTAGCCCAGGGGAGAGAGAGCGTGGATTCAAGGGGAAAATGAGTTGTGGGGGAGAAAGAGAATCTGTAGAGAAAAAGGAGTTTAAAGGGGGAATCTGTGGAGAGGAAAACGAGTTAAGGGGGAATCTGTGGAGAGAGAAATGAGTTAAAGGGGGAATCTGTCAAGAAAAACAAGTTAAAGGGGGAATCTGTGGTGAGAGAAATGAGTTAAGGCGGAATCTAAGGAGAAAAACAAGTTAAAGGGGGGATCTGAGGAGATAAACGAGTTAAAGGGAGAATCTGAGGAGTAAACGAGTAAAGGGGGTAATCTGTGGAGAAAATGAGTTAAAAGAGGGAATCTGAGGAGGAAAGATGAGTTAGGCACAGAGAGGGAGTCTGTGGAAAAAACGAGTTAGAGGAAAGAGAAGGAATCTGTGGAAAAAAACTAGTTAAGGGGGGAAAGAGAGAGGACCTGCTTGGTGGTGCGAGCAGCGGGGTAGAGCTGACCCGGGGACCTGCTCAATGGGGTAGTACTGTGGCCTCCATTAGGTAGTTTACCTGGGAGGGGGCGGGGCGTGGGCAGGGTCAGTGGAAGGCGGGAAGTGAGTAAGGGAGCAGCTGGAATGGAGAGTGAAAAAAAGAGTGGTCTAGCCCGGTGGAGGGAGAGCGTGGATTCGAGGGGAAACAAGTTGAGGAAGAAAGGGCTCCTGTGGAGAAAAAGGAGTTTAAAGGGGGAATCTGTGGAGAGGAAAACGAGTTAAGGGGGAATCTGTGGAGAGAGAAATGAGTTAAAGGGGGAATCTGTCGAGAAAAACAAGTTAAAGGGGGAATCTGTGGTGAGAGAAATGAGTTAAGGCGGAATCTAAGGAGAAAAACAAGTTAAAGGGGGATCTGAGGAGATAAACGAGTTAAAGGGGGTAATCTGTGGAGAAAATTAGTTAAAAGAGAGAATCTGAGGAGGAAAGATGAGTTAGGCAGAGAGAGGGAGTCTATGGAAAAAACGAGTTAGAGGAAAGAGAAGGAATCTGTGGAAAAAAACGAGTTAAGGGAGGAAAGAGAGAGGACCTGCTTGGTGGTGCGAGCAGCGGGGTAGAGCTGACCCGGGGACCTGCTCAATGGGGTAGTACTGTGGCCTCCATTAAGTAGTTTACCTGGGAGGGGGCGGGGCGTGGGCAGGGTCAGTGGAAGGCGGGAAGTGGGTAAGGGAGCAGCTGGAATGGAGAGTGAAAAAAAGAGTGGTCTAGCCCGGTGGAGGGAGAGCGTGGATTCGAGGGGAAACAAGTTGAGGAAGAAAGGGCTCCTGTGGAGAAAAAGGAGTTTAGAGGGGGGAATCTGTGGAGAGGGAAACAAGTTAAGGGAGAATCTGAGGAGAAATACGAGTTAAAGGTAGAATCTTTGGAGAGAGAAACGAGTTATAGGGAGAATCGGAGGAGAAAAACAAGTTAAAGGGGGAATCTGTGGAGAGAGAAACAAGCTAAGGGGGGAATCTGAGGAGAAAAATGAGTTAAAGGGGGAATCTGTGGAGCAAGAAACGAATTGAAGAGGGAATCTGAGGAAAAAATGATTTAAAGGGGAAATCTGTGGAGAGAGAAGTTAGTTAAGGGGGAATCTGAGGAGAAATACGAGTTAAAGGGAGAATCTGTGGAGAGAAAAACGAGTTAAGGGGGAATCTGAAAAAAAACGAGTTAAAGGTGGAATCTGAAGAGAAAAACTAGCTAAAAGGGGAATCTGAGAAGAAAGCAAGTTAAATGGGGGAATCTTAGGAGGAAAGAAGAGTTAGCGAAAGAGAAGGAACCTGTGGAAAAATTTAGTTAAGGGGGTAGAGAGAGCGAGGAACTGCTTGGTGGTGCAAGCAGCAGTGGAGAGCTGGCCAAGGGACCTACTTCCTGTGCCAAATCAGCCAATTTCTTAAACCGAATCTAAAAATGTCTTCTTGCACCACTTCCAAGATTTTCACATAGCAAGGACCATGTATGGTCATTGTTAAACATGCTGTAACTTACTGGGCGCTGGTGAGTTTTAACCACTACCTGTCAGTTGAGTAATGATGTAGTAAAAACGTTTATGAACTATTTCATATATTCTTTGTAATTTTTTGTAGGGTACAGAAGTGTATACCATATTATCTTCTGTGCTTTGGGATCCCACACAGTTTACAGATCCAGACATCTTTAATCCTGAACGCTTCTTAGATGAACACGGTAACTTCAAGAAGTCTGATGCTTTCATGCCTTTTTCTGCAGGTAGATATCACAGCAGCAGTGATGTGAATTATATTTTAAACAAAATACCTGTACACAAATAACACTACTTAATTTAATTGAGATAGTTGTGTAATTGCATAGGCATTTTGACAGTGCTATAAAAATCTTTTTTTGAAAAATGCAACTTAGCTGGCAAAAGTTGAAGTACCGAAATAGGATTGTAACTGTTATCCCTTGGCGTGATGACTACTCAGATCAAATCCCATTTCAGCAACTGCACTCATTCAGCGCTCAACTCACTTTTTGCCTAAAAGATATGTCAGGAAGTGTGCTATTAATTTGGATAGGGAACTTTTATGAATTTTATAAACAAATCTCTTTAGGCAAAAACACAATTCTTAGATAATTTCTGGTTATCCCCTGATTGATATGGCACGAGCAGGTGGCAAATCCCAGAGAAATATATTATTCCAGCATTACTAACAATTTTTAAGTGTAGAAAACAGCACAATACAATTGCCAAGCCAATGTAAAAAATTGGAACAAATTAAATTAACAAAAATACATGAAAATGATCAAAGTTCAGATAAGGGGTACCGAAAATATGAATTAAAATAAATTGAGTGCAATAAGTACCCAGAGAAATTACGAAGATTATCAATTTGTGGTTAACCTTGAGCTCAGGTCTACCGCGATGGAGCAGAAGTTTAATTTTCTTTTCACAAGGTCAAGGTCTTCCAGCAGGACAAGGTCCAACACTAAAGCTGGTGCGAGTCTCTCGAAATCAGATATATCATTGGAAAGCTTTGGCACCAAAAGTTCTAAGTGGGACAAAACTGGATAGCCACTGAGGTCCTTTTGCCACTCAAATAGATTTGCTGCCTTGCCCCTGTCCAAGGTTTTTTCTTCACACTTTGAACCTTATTTAGAGCAGCACCCAAAGAAGCTGCGCTGCGTAGCATGACAGGGAGAGCACAGGAGAGGACCATATTCACAGAGATATGGCATTCTCCTTCCCTCTCTCTAGTTCCAGCGCTGATTTGTGCTGCCATGCACCAGACACACACCTTAGCATCGTAGTGCTAGGGTGCGTGCCTTAGTCTACCATAGATTTTTTACAGGAAGATACCCTTCTTGTACACAAAATACTATGGCTAGACAAGTTTAAAACATGTTCTTGCTTTGTATGGATGCTGTACAGTGCAGCACACATGCAAAGTCAGAAAAGCAAGGAGATATTAAAACTTTTCTCCTTTCAACGCCTGCATTTCAGCTGTGTTAAATTTTGGAGCTAAACCCTATCTACTAATGTTAGTAGATAGGATTGAGCATCAAAAAGCATCGTTGGTTGCATGGGAACACCCATGTAACACCCATGTATTGCCCCCTTGACTATAAGTAATGCAAAGCAGCGTTTCGTCAGATTTCTCATTGTGAGTGGTCGCGTATGCTCGCGACCGCTCGTGTTGAAAAAAACGTCCGTTTGTGTTGAGAAAGCTGCCGCTCGAGTAAAAAATGTACTCGAGTGGAAGCAGTGCCTGCTTGCGCTGTGAATGGCGGCATTTATCTAATGCACTCCGCCTCTTCCGTAACCCCGCGTAAAGCGTGGCAGAGTTTTTTTTGCACTTTGCGGAGTTCCGCGAACTCTGCCCAGCCTTAGTTCTGACTCTCAAGCATGTCAAAATTGGCTAATCCTGGATTGGCAGATTTATTTCTCTTACAGGGCCAAAGTATACAGTGTAGAAACTACTTCCATGACATGGAAAGTTAAATGCTATCTAAGGCCTGCAGCACTTATTTTGCCATCCATTAGTATGACAAGAGGAACATACCTTCAGGTCTACTATTGTAGCCTTACTGCTGCATCTTAAACTTGCAGATCAAGCTGTCAAAAAAACATTTTAGACAGGGAAAGCTCCCCGTTAAATAATTAATAAGCCATCGCTATGTAGCTCTATAGTCCACAAGGTAGGGTGCATGGTATTTAAAGGGGGACATGTAGACATTTAATTAAACCATGTCTCTACAGTGACAAGGCTTCAAAAGCTATTTTCACTGTAGAAGGCTTTGGATGTCTTATAAGAAAAACTAGAGAACACATTAAAATATTAATTCTGGTGTCTCTAGCTTGAGGCCAGCTTAAAACCAGTTCAACCACTATTTTTATTATTTCTTAAAAGGCCAATCGATGGATAAAGTGGATTGTGAATACATACTTAAGAAAATCAACTTTTAGAAAGTACATTTTTCTCTGTTGATGTTCCTGGCAGCTAATTTGCTCTCCAGCAGCTTCCCAAACAGTGCCTGACCTCAAGGAGTTGTGAAATCTGCTTTGATAGAAGGAACAATGGTCACTGTGTGGGGAAGTGTTTTTTTCTTCTTGCAGGAAGACCAGTTGGGATGCACCCTGGAACTTCATTAACTTGTAAAGGGCCTGCCCTATAACAAGTAAATGTAAGGTCAGTCTAGGGGAAGGCAGCCATTTGTTCATGCTGGCTCCAAACCCAGTGGGAGGAAAGCTACCCCCAGAATCGGTTTTGAGTGACCACAGAGGAGTGGACTGCTCATTTATATGGCCAGGCCTCCAGGTACGTACACAGGCACTGCACAAAGGAGGAAGGGTTCCCTCATTTTGGATTTTGGGAGTAAGGTGCACTGTGGAATTGTTTGCAATATGCAAACAAGAACTTTTGCAAAAGTGGATAGGGTTGCTCCTGGTAACTTATACCCGTTTGTTAAGGAGCAGCTTGGATTCACCTCCATCCTCTAGCTAGTACCAAACATAAATGCGGCACCCCAGGGCACCCTACTCAGAACACTTTCTGGACCAACAGAAAAGGACTGGACCTGCTGCCTGAAACCTGTGAGGAGACCTGCTCCCACTACACCAAGGACAAAGAAGTGGACTCCAAGGGTTAGTTGACTGACCTCCTCTGTAGCTACAGGGACACAGCAAGCTGCCAGAGGCCCCTTTCCTGAAGTGCCCAGCTGTCCAGTAGCAACTGGAACTGGACCCTCCTCATGGCCTTTGCTGGAGTGAGTCCTGGCCCCTAAGTGCAGTCCCTGAGGTACTGGGAACTAAGAGGAGTTGCAGCACAAAGTCAGAGAAGTTGGGAGGTGTCACATTTTGATGCAACTTCTTGGATACAGCTTCAGGCATGCCCAACTGGAGGATTTTGAGCCCCATAAAAAAGGGGTACGTAGAAAGGTAGAAATCTTGACCACGCGAAGGAGTAAAAAGTCTCTGCCTGATGAGAGGACTTCATCGGCTGCACAAATTGGAATTTTTCCTACTTCAGTGAGATCTTGTCCAGTGGCTATGCTGCTTTGAAAGGACATCAATGAATACAGCCTGTAGCCTTGTCCCACTGAAGGATTTCGACTTCGATTTCAGAAACCCAACCTGTTTGTTGTATCCAACTGGCGCTTTAACGCAGTAATCCTAAAATCGCACCTAGGTCCTGGTCAGCCATGAGTACAGACTATCATTGGCTCTTTTTTCTTGGTGTTTTGTATCTTAAAATCTTCAAAGATTAATATCTCCGGTTCCCCTTATTGGAGTTTTTCATTTTGGTGTCATTTTGCTTATAAGAGTCTATGGGCCATATGTATCATTCCAAATTGCGATCGCAAACGCTGAAATTCGCAGAATTTCGGCGTTTGCGATCGCAATTGGGCTTAGTGGTATGTAGTAATGAAAAACTGACTCGCAAAATAAGGAATCGCAAAATTTGCGATTCCGTATTTTGCGATTGCATATAAGGAATCGCAAATTGCGATTCCTTAAATGCAATGTAAGAAGCACAAAAAAAGTGCAATTTGGCCTTATGGAATCGCAAATTACCACCAACTTCAAGTTGGTGGTAATTTGCGATTTCTTTGAAAAATGTACTTTTTTGCATTTTTCAAAGTGCAATGTGGCGCACCTACATGCCCTTAGGGCATGTATGTGTGCCACATGTGCACACATGCACATTTCAGGGGTGCAACAGGGTGTCCTTTTGACACCCTGGCACCCTTGAAATTGCATTCTCAATTTGCGATTCTCTAATTGGTAATCGCAAATTGAGAATGTCTTCCCATTCATTCCTATGGGCCTCTAGGCCCATAGGAATGAATGGGGAGGTATTCCTTAATTGCGAATCGCAATTTGCGAATCGCAATTAAGGAATCTGTAGGATTCGCAAAATTATTTGCAAATCCTACATACATAGGGGCACATGCATCAAAGGTTTTTGCGATCGCAAACGGTGCGATTCGCAAAAATCGGCCGTTTGCGATCGCAAAATTACCTTTTGCGATGCATCAAGAGTCAAGGCCCTCGCAATTTGAGAATTCGCAATTAATTGCGAATTCTCAAATGCGATTGCATTTAAGGAATCGCAAATTGAGATTCCTTAAATGCAATGCATTAAAGTAAAAAATTAGCGATTTCGCTAATAGGGCGCAAATTACCATGAAGTTGAACTTCATGGTAATTTGCAAAAACTGTGAAAAATGCACTAAAGTGCATTTTTCAAAGTTCCATTTACACACACACATGCCCTTGGGGCATGTGTGTGTGCAAGATGTACTCATATGCAGATTTCAGGGGTGCAACAGGGGTCCCTTTGACACCCTGGCACCCTTGAAATTGCATTCTCAATTTGCGATTCTCTAATTGCGAATCGCAAATTGAGAATGTCTTCCCATTCATTCCTATGGGCCTCTAGGCCCATAGGAATTGATGAGGAGGTATTCCTTAATTGCGACTCGCAATTAGCGAGTCGCAATTAAGGAATGTTTAGGAATCGCTATTTTTATAGCGATTCCTACATGCATAGGCTTTGCGATTCCTTAATTGCGATTCCTTAATAATCGCAATTAAGGAATCGCAAAAGCCTACCTTGATGCATGTGCCAGATAGCGTTTTGCGATTCTCAAATAGCGATTCGCAAAAAATCGCTATTTGAGAATCGCAAAAGGACATTTTGATACATATGGCCCTATGTTACTAAACTGGAGTGGAATTTGTAATGTGTTGTGTTTTAAATTCACTTTCTTACAACTAGATTTTTAACACTAAGGGGCCGATTCCGATCTCGGTCGGAGGCGCACCCAATACCATTCGGTCGGGAAAAAAGCCATGCGAAAGCCTGTTTCCCGACCGAACCGTACTGCGAGTCCGTCCGAGCGAGTACGATGCGAGTCGCCGACCGACTCGTCCGGGCGTCCCGACAGCTCCGACCGACTCGCTCGGACTCGAACCGCTCCGACCGACTCGCTCGGACCCGATTCGCACCGCGCAATGGAGACGTTTCCCGGCCGGGTAAGTACGATGCGCACCTCGACCGCTCCGACCGACTCGCGCCGTCCGACTCGAACTCGCTGTCGGAGCCGTACTTTGGGGGTCCGTGTCGGACCCCCTGTACGCGTACCCGTGCGAGGCGCACACAGGGGGACCCAAGGGTCCCCCTACCTGTGCGTGTACGCCGCGAGCGCCCGCGGCGTACTCGCTGTAGAGGCGCCCTTGTCCGCCTCGCACCCATTGAGGCAATGGGAGCCCGCGTACGCGTTGTACGACCGGCTCCCATTGAGTTCAATGGGAGTCCGACCGACTCGTGTCCGATAACATACGGCCGCATCGTACTCGTTCGGTCGGACTGCACGGGTCCGATTCGGTCGGAAATCTCTCCGGGTCCGGCTCGGTCGGAGAAATTTCCGGCCCGAATCGGAATCGACCCCTAAGTGAATCATAAGCATGACTGCTCTTGTGCCAAGTTACCAGAAGGTTAAACACAGGTTAATTTACTGAATTTACTGGTTCACCCTGACCGGTATTGTGGTGTTACTTGAGAAGAGCCTTCACTCCCCTCAATCAAAAGCTCAATTTCCTACAATACCATGCATGTTTTTAAGGGGAAGGCACAGTCGCTATAATAATGGCTATCAGTGGTATAGTGCACAAAGTAGTACTGCCAGCAAAACTAGACATGGAAGACCATAGCAAAAAACACGTCCTTCCTTGCAATATAGAATTTGAATATTGTTTTGTCATTTGACAACTTCTAAATACAAAAATCTTCTGACCCCAGACATTGAATCTTAAAGCAGTCAGTCCTAATGGGTCTGCATATCTGAACCACTGCCTTTAACACTTTTGGTAAGTGAATACAATCTTTGAACTCAATACAAGCAAGTTCAAAGACTACCATGGAAACACTATCTATTCAAAAATGACTAGGAGAATAGTCATGTAGGTCTTCAATACAATACAAATAATATATTTAGACAATCAAGTCCATTAAAGTGCCAAGTGCCCTAAACAGAGATTAAAAGAAAGAATCATTACATGAATGTATCAGTACTATGTTAAAAAAGTGATCTGCAAGTAGCAGCTCCCCAGTCATAATGATTTAAACAATTCATGAGGAAGAGATGGTTTAAAACACGTTTTGATAAAAGACTTGTTATTCAAAATATACCTTTTCAGTAACGTATAAAATAGGGAGTTTTCACTTCTAACAATAAAATACAGCGCCTCTTATGGTGGGTATAGCATGAATAGCCGGTTCACTTACTATGATGCACCCATATAATTTAAGTGTATCATTTATAGACTGAAAATAAAGTCTACAGCAATAAGAACATATAACTCAGCCAATTATGTCTGTTGTCTATGCATGTTTTTATGTTAGCTGTGCAAAAGAAAAAAGTCTGAGCTCTGAGTGAAGAGAGATGTCTACAACAGACTTCTTGGCTGCATTACTATGACTTTTCTTAATAATTTGTCTGCTACATCCAGAAATTTTATAAGTTTGGAAATCACCTGGGGCTGAAAGTTGTCAGAAGATAGTTGACGGCCTCTGGAATTGTCCGTAAACAGCAGATGCCGGAGCAATCTTCTACATTCCTCGACGAGAACAATGCAAATGCAAAGTAGGTGTAATAAAGATTCCTGGAGCAAGCCACATAAGCGACATATTTTAGTGTCAGGTTTATATGCCCTTCAAGGTAGAAAATCTAATGATGAAAAACGGCCCATTTCAAGTCAGCAAAATTTCACTTTGTGTTACGATGAAAAGGTTCCATAACATATTTTTGAAGTCCTCTTCTGACATAGCTGATGAGAACTAAGGGAGCATGGTCTCTTCTAGTAAAAGGCCGATAATCTGAGATTTAGGGCCAGATGTACGACCCTAGTAAACTGGACTCGCAATTTGCGCTCGATTGCGAGTCGCAAATTGCGAGTTGCAATTTACTGTGTACAACAGTGCCAGTGACACTGATTGCGATTCCCAATGGGGTCGCAAAATGCGAGGCTCATTAATATTAATGAGGCACTCCCATTTTGCGACCCCATTGAGAATGGCTGGCCCTCCCAGGGATGGTGGCCTGCTGGGCTCAGCAGACCACCATGTCTGGGACTGCTTTTAAATAAAGCAGCTTTTTCTTTTTAAATGCAGCCCGTTTTCCTTAAAGGAAAACGGGATGCATTTGAAAAAATAAAAATGAAACAATTTTATTTCATTTTTTAAGGGCAGGCAGTGGTCCCTGGGACCACTGCCTGCCCTTAAAAAATTATTTTCGCATGCATTTGCAAAGGAGAAGGGGTCCCATTTGTGAATGCGTTACCACCCACTTGAAGTAGGTGGTAAGTGCGAGTGTTTTGCGACCGCAATTGCGGTCGCAAAACATTAGTACATGGGTTAGAGAGTCGCTATTTGGAAGGGAACGCCCCTTCCAAATAGCAAGTCTCTAAACACTTTTTTGCGAGTCGCAATTCCTTTGCGACTCGCAAAAATGTGTTAGTACATGGCCATACCAATTTTAGCTGACCCGTTTCGCATGCTAAAATTGGTCACACATCTGGCCCTCAATTTTAAATTTTTCTGTT
This sequence comes from Calotriton arnoldi, assembly GCA_963921515.1. Taxonomy (NCBI): domain Eukaryota; kingdom Metazoa; phylum Chordata; class Amphibia; order Caudata; family Salamandridae; genus Calotriton; species Calotriton arnoldi. The sequence continues at coordinate 127,004 of CAWUFW010010807.1, read as the reverse complement.
CAGCGCTGCTTTAAACTGTGGATGTGGTAGTTTTAAGTTCCACACATCTGCAGCCCTTCTTAACTCCAGAGCATCAGAGAGGGTGTGAGCCCAAGCGTTTGATTGACGTGAGCTGTTTACAAGTGAAACTTCCAGCCAAATAAGATTTTTCAATGATTCAAATTGTGATGCACGTGCTGAGTTCATAACTTTAAAATGCAGCCTTTCTGGATAAGCAATTGATTGCTCAATGCAAATTCTATCATAATCTGGGCTGGAGACATGTCATACGGCAGTTTAAACAGCGATCTAAATAATGCACTCTGTGAGTGGTTCAGGAAGATGCCCAATTTCCCTGTGAAAGTCAGTGAGTGCCCCACATGCAAGTGTTGGAATAAGTTTGACAGTGACTATTTTCAATAATTTCTCAAAGGAATACTGTTTGGTGCTTTTGAAGATTGTTTGGAAGGCAAATTGTAATGACGCTAGTTTTGGTTTTAGTGACTAACATATCACCTCGCTCCTTTACGCGGACGTAAAGCCAAACCCCGTTTGGGCTTTAAAGGCTGCTAGATGTCTTATGTAATCACTGTTGCTCAAACAGAATGACAATTAACTATGAAAAAAACAATATTGCGATCTTTGGCCGGAAAAAGACAAAGCAACACCATTGGCACCTTAACAACCATCGTCTGAATATTCTGAATAATAATAAATATCTTTTGTGTTGGCTGGAAGATAAGGGATGCCACTCATTACAACTAAACTCGCTAAAACCAAGCCTCTCAATTTTTTTGGCAGCCCGCTGGGATTTTGCAGCTACCGAGCTTGTCACTGACTGGCACTGCTGATCTTTTCAGGCAGTGATGGGTGGGGCGAGTTGGTCATCCGGGAAGCATCCATTTACTGCTCTCAATGATATGGCCTCTAAGGCTGATAACAGAGTGCGTCCCATGGAATATGTTCTTTGTGGCCTTAAGACCTAAGATGGAATCTGCCGTTGAATGGCTGCTATTTTTTCTGCAATGATGCTAAAAGGTTTTTGTAACATATTTAGATTAAAGTCTCCAGTTAGGAGAATATGAGCATTCACATGGTTGAACTTGATGTCAGCGACAGGTAGCTCTAATTTCTTCACCCTCTCATGCTTCCCAGAAGATGTTGGATGTAGATACATATTCATCAGAAATAGATTGCACTTTATGGAATTGGGTCACCCGTTTTTAATTTCAATGCATAAAAAATCTTTGTGGTCAGTGACATGCTCGGTAGCTGCAACATTTAAGATGTAATGAGTGGCCTCCCTTGTCATCCAGCCAGCACCTGAGATATTTATTATTATTCAAAATAATCAGATAATGGTTGTTAAGGTGCCAATGGCCTCGTTTTGTCTTTTTCTGGCCAAAGATCATGATGTTGGTTTTTTCATAGTTAATTGTCGTTCCATTTGAGCAACAGTGATTATATAAGACATCTAGCAGCCTTTAGGCAGCCTTTAAAGCCCAATCAGGGTTTGGCTTAAGAGAACAACATCGTTCACATAAAGGAGCGTGGTGATATGTTGGTCCGCTAATTTTGGAGCATGAGTGATTACTAGATTGAATGCTGGTACCAGGTTGCTCATAAACAAATTAAAAAGTGCTGGTGCTAATACGCACCCCTGCTTGACGCCTTGTTCGATGCCTATTTTGTCCGCGACTGCTGTATGACATCCCAGTTTTACTCTGGCCCATGTATTAGAATAATGCAGCAGAATGCCTCGTAGTAGCGGTTCCAGGATTTGCCAGGCAATAAGCTTGGACCACAGTATTTGGCAATTGACATGGTCGAAGGCCTTGCTGTAATCTATAAAACAGCAGTAAAGCTGTTCTTTCTTCTTTATTTGCTTTGCTGCAAGCATCCTTAGGGCCACAAGGTTGTCAATAGTGCCAGACATTGTTCTGAAGTCGGTTTGGTTGAAAGCCGGCATGTTGTTTGTCGTTGCCAGTGCTTAATTTGAGCCGGTGCTTTCCAGTGCTGAGCACCGGCACTTAATTGGTTTCCAGTGCTCGGCACCTAATTGTCAACACCACACTTACGGCAGTCTGCCACAAGGTGGCGCTGCTCATGTAATTTAGAGATGAGCAGTAACACAGTTGTTTAGGGAAACAATATACATTAAAAAAATTCTAATACCTGCCTTCCCAGCCATTCCTTTAGCTTTGGGGACCTGAAATAATCTGAACTGTCGCATTTACATGTGAGAGAGATGGTTAGTAGTTGTTTTGGCAGCAATGACAAGGGTGATGGGTGGTGCAAGCTGCAGTGGCCTCCTGGTCAGAGCCCTGGCACTTAATATTTTACAAATTAAGCACTGGTCGTTGCCCATTCTTCTAGATCTTCCAGCAGGAGCTACGCAAAGTATTTTGCCTCAACATCCAGCAGTGAGATGTGTCAATAACTGTTAGGGAGAGAGATAGGACCTTTTTTGTAAATAGGATGTAAAATCGAACCTTGCCAAGAAATTGGAATAGATTCACTAATTATACAACAGCTCAACAGATTTTCAAGCGCTCCGGACCAAAACTCGATGTTGTATTTGTAAATCAAAGCTGGAATGCCGTTGGGGCCAGGGGCACCGTCAGCTCGGCTTTTCCGGATTAATGTTGCTATTCTCATAGCGTTGAAAGTTATTGCATATTGGCAAAGTTTTGCATCTGTTGCTGCAGATTTCTGATGTTTGGTATTTTGTTTGTGAAGGGCTGAATATTGATCAGGCAATTTGGCTGTGGCTTTATACAGAGTGGTGACATGTTTTGTCCAGTTCTCAGCAGTAACATTGTTTCCATTTATCGTTTTTGGTCCTGATCCCCTGTTCAGACGGTTTATTAAAGTCCAGAGGCATTTTGGGTTTTTATTTCGGCATTCCAGAAAGAGTTCAGTCTGGAATGATTCCTCATACTTTTGTTTAGCTTGCCAAATTTGTTTTTTGTACTGGCTGTGCAGAGTTTCTACTTCGGCAAGCAGGGTGGAATTTGATCGTAATTTGAGTGATCGTGACTTTTTACTCGATGTTCTTTTCTGCGTCCTTAGCTCTATTGTGAACCACAGTTTAGTGACTGTGAGCTTCGTGGATGAGGTGCCTTGTTGGCTACTGACCAAAGCAGAAAGTAATTTTTGTGGGAGGAGTTCCTAGTCATTGATTGTATTGATTAAGGCCTTACCCAGGTTCAGTGTTTGTATTTTCCAGTTATTATACTTTATGGCAACTTCCAAACTCCATTTGACCCATCTCCAGTTATGTTGCGGGTCATTTGAGCCTATAGGGCCTAAGGTGGTATGGGCATTGATGGAGTTTTTTATGGACCAAACCTGAGACATGTGCTCCATTTCACAGTGGTGTATGATGGAGTAAGAAGTAATGGTGTTAATCAGAGTGTAATCCAGCACTGCTGATCTTTTCTGGCAGTGATGGGTGGGACAAGTGGGTTGGTCTTCTGAGAAGCATCCATTTACTGCTCTCAATGACATGGCCTCTAAGGCTGCTAACAGAGTGCATTCCATGGAGTCTGTTCTTTGTGGCCTTAAGACCTCAGATGGAATCAGCCATTGAGTGTCTGCTATTTTTTCTGCAATGCTGCTAAAAGGGTTCTGTAACAGATTTAGATTAAAGTCTCCGGTTAGGAGAAGATGAGCATTCACATGGTTGAACTTGATGTCAGCGATCAGCAGCTCTAATTTTTTCACCCTCTCATGCTTCCCAGAAGATGTTGGATGTAGATACATATTCATCAGAAATAGATTGCACTTTACAGAATTGTGACTCCAGTTTTTAATTTCAATGCATAAAAAAATCTCTATGATCAGTGACATGCTCGATAGCTGCAAAATCCCAGTGGGTTGACAAAAATATTGAGAGGCCCTCCCATTGCATGCCCTTTGTGTATGATTAGGTTGCGGGTGAATGGAACTCACAATAGCCCCCTAATGGTGTGCCCGTCTCTCGACAGGACTCCTGAATGCATATAATGTCATGTGAATTTAAAAAAGACATTGCATCAGAGTCTGTTACAGATTTTCTAATCCTGCGACATTCCAGGACACTAAGGACATTGTTGGAACCCTGATGTTGTTTCCTAATTTGGGCTTGTTCTGGTCCCTCGATGCGTGTCAAAGTGGTGTTGAGCTGGCCAAGGTTGGTGCAAGTCAGCCCCAGTCCTCGTAAGATTTTTCAGCAGTTGAGACAGTGAGTATGCACTGTCTTCTGGTCTTATTATTCGTGGAGACGATTAATGATTGCAAATTGATTGATGCAATTGAACGGAGAGGGCCTGCTGCATTTCTTAAGAGTGACTCTGGTTTATGGGCAAGTTCTCTGCCTGGATGTCGATAATCGCTTACATGATTTGAAGAAGGCATAATGGGGTCTGGTTCTCGTTCCTTGTTTAAAAGGGCTACTGAGTAGCGTGCCTTTTTTGGGAGGGTGATCAGGATTCCCCATTCTTCAAAGATCTTCCGGTTTTCACAGATTGTCTTAACTGTAGCGATATTAGACCATGTTACTGTTGTGAGCTCTTTGTGAGATAGAATGTACTACAGAATTAATTTGATGGCAGTGATATTGTTAGATTTCAGATGACAACATTTTGTTATATTACCTCAGTTCAGAATATCACTGTTGCCCTGTGAGGCATAATCAGGGTGCCATATTGCTGTTAAAGCTTGATCATCTTGTTAAGTGATGTGATGTATGCAATCTATATCGGCAAAAGGCAGAGTTGGTGTAGATCAATGTGTTTGAAAGTTACCTGTCCCATCTCCTGGTTTTGAGCCACCTGAGGGAGCAGTAATGCTGTTCAGCAAAAAGTGAAAGGAGGGGCTACAGTACCGCACTGTTGAAGTTGTAGTGCTCTGCTGATGTACACTTATGGTTTCACTTGTCGATGGATGGTTGGACAGTTCTTGTGGTTGCATACTTGAATTGGCTAGATGGCTATCATTTAAATGATTTGAATAATTTCTGGGCGATGTTGCAGTTTTACAGGCAAGCCCTAGAGTTGCTGAAGTATCTGTATTGAGATGGTTGTTTGTTATGGTTTTGCTTGGCAACGTTATCTTTAACTCCAATGGAGGGTGTACACTCTGAATGTCTGTATGATATGATTTTGTTGCCTGGGTTGAAATAGAATTTAGGCTGTCAATGTTACATTGCCAACTGCAGGATGCTTTGTGACTGGTGGCTGATGCAGCCTGATTTCCCCATTGTTTATTAATCGAGGAGCAGAATCTGTAACTGTACTGGAATGTGTTTTTGCGTTGTGAAGGGAGCCAACAGGTTTGTGCCAGATGGACTTATAGAAGCTGCATTAGTGATGGTTTGTGCACTGATGAAATTGTCTGGGCTAAGCATGGCATTATGATTTTGAGAAAAGGCACTGCAATCTGATTTTAGAGGATTTGGATTGAAAGCAGTCTTTTGCCCTATTGTCACTGCCTGTTCGTCAATATGAAAATATTCCTTGAACATCACTGCTTGTCTCATGCTTCTCTGGGTGTTAATCTGTTTTTTTGTTAAATTTCCTGAGCCGCTTTCTATTATGCTTCGATAAGTGTTCTGCTGAAGTGCCACACAGAGTGGCTATTCTATTTTCCAGGTTGACTGAGGGATTTTTTGCATGATTTGATTGCCCCGTATTTTTTCCTTTCAAATTAAGGATTTTGTTGCTGTTGTTATTTAAGGGTTCAGTGTTACCAGCCACTGAGTGAATCGCTGCACGGACTACCACGGTGGTCTTCAGAGGTATTGAGTTGATAGAATTCATGAGATTTTCGGGAGAGTCTACTAGAGCTAAGGCTGGGGGTGGTTGAGCGACTGTGCCTTGTAGGGTCATTGGTGGAGGTATATTTTGGGAGTTGCCATTTGTGGATTGCGCCTTACCAACCATTTTATGTGTGGGTTGTGGGGTTTATAGGGGTAAAGGGTGGGAAGTAATTTATGTTTAATTAATTAATAATTAGTTGTTAATTAATATTAATTAACTAATTGAAAATTAAATATGGAAACTGTAATTAATTTTAGGTGTGGGTTGTAGGGTTTATAAGGGTAAAGGGTGGGAAGTCATTTATGTTTAATTAATTAATAATTAGTTGATCATTAATATTAATTCATTAATTGATATTTAATTAGGGTAATTGTTTATTTATTTGTGTGTTGGTTTTACTTTTTATAGGGGTAAAGGATGGGGAGTACATTAATTTTACTTACTTCATAATTAGTTGTTAAATACTATTAGTTTTTTAATTGAAAATAAGTTTTAATTGTGTAAATCATTTTTTTACAGTTTAATTTTAGGTGTGGGCTGTGGGGATTATAGGGGTAAATTATGGGAAGTTAATTAATTTTATGAGTTTTAATTTGTTTTTTAATTAATCATATTTCTTTAATTGGTAATTCATTATGTTAATTATGGAAGTATTTAAAAAAAATTAGATGTGGGTTGTGAATTGTGTGGTGTTATAGGGTAGGAAATAAAAAAATAAATATGTCATAATTGATGCTATTGTTTCTAAATATTTTCTAATTAAAAATATTTGTTTGAAAATTATTTTTTATTTTATTTAATATAATATTTGTAGGTATCTGTCATATGTATTTAACATTATAATATGTTTTTATGTAATTTTTAATATTAAATATATTTGTATTTTAATTTTAAACAGTTACATTTTTTATTCATTTTGTTTTTAAAAGTTTTTTTGTTAATATTTAGTTTGTTTTTAATTTTAAACTGACTGGAGTGTGAATATTAATTGTTACCCCTCTGCAATCCATCACTTTCCCTACTGTTGCACTGATTGAAGTGGAAACAGTAGCCCTCATCCTCCTCGACCTCTCAGCAGCGTTTGACAGTCTCTCACCGCACCATAATATGCAGACTCCACGAAGCAGGGATCCGGAACAAGGCCCTCGACTGGATCCACTCCTTCCTCTCCGGCAGAACGCAGCGGGTCAGACTCCCCCCTTTCCTCTTGGACCCTACACCTACCACCTGCAGAGTCCCCCAGGGGTCCTCCCTCAGCCCCACGCTCGTCAACATCTACATGGCTCCCCTCGCCCCCATCGTCAAATCCTACGGACTCAACATTGTGTCGTACGCAGACAGCACCCAACTCATCCTCTCCTTATCCAACAAACCCAACACCGCCAGACACAACTTTCAAGAAAGCATGGAAGCCGTCGCCAAATGGATGAAAAGCAGCTGCCTAGAACTCAACACTGACAAAACAGAAGTACTCATCTTGGGCCCAAACCCCGACGCCTGGAACGACACCTGGTGGCCCCCTGTCCTCGGAAGCCCACCCACCCCCACGGACCACGCACGCAACCTTGGAATGATCCTGGGCTCCGAGCTCAAAATGGACCGCCAGATCAACTCCGTCGCATCCTCCTGCTTCCACACCCTCCGCCTCCTACGTAAGACCTTCAAATGGATCCCCCTCGAGCACAGAAAGACCGTCACTCACGCCCTCGTCACCAGCAGACTCGACTACGGCAACGCACTCTACACCGGAATAAACAAAAACCTCACCCGCAAGCTACAAAACATCCAGAACACCGCCGCAAGACTGGTCCTCAACCTGCCAAGACACTGCCACATCTCCCAGCACCTGTGCACACTCCACTGGCTCCCCATTGAGGCTAGAATCACCTTCAAGATTCTCACCCAAGCACACAAGGCACTCCACGACACCGGACCAGCATCCCTGACCAGCCGACTCAAATTCCACGCACCCCAAAGGACCCTATGATCAGCCCAGCTCTCCTACGCCGTGGTCCCCCGCACCAGAAAAACCAGATCAGGAGGCCGCTCCTTCTCCTTCCTCGCGGCCAGAGCCTGGAACGCCCTTCCGCTCCACCTCAGACAGACAACATTGCTCCCCATTTTCGCGAGAAACCTCAAAACCTGGCTCTTCGACAGACCCCCTCCTTGATGGACTGGAACCTGCATCCCCACCCTCCCCCCAGCGCCTTGAGACCCTCAAGGGTGAGTAGTCGTGCTTTAACAAACACCTGATTTGATTTGTAATAGTAAATGTTATCTCGCACTATCCAACACTTTCCCTACTGTTGCACTAACTGGAGTGGAAATAGTAATTTTAACCCTTCCGCTATCCAACACTTTCCCTACTGTTGCACTCACTGGAGTGGGAAAAGTAATTTTTACCCTTCCGCTATCCAACATTTTTCCTACTGTTACACTTATTGGAGTGGGAATAGTCATTTCTACACCTCCGCTATGCAACACTTTCCCTACTGTTACACTGACTGGAGTGGGAATAGTTGATTTACAGGGACAGTGCTCCTTGACAGAAGTCTAATACAAATAAGCAATCAATATAGACTCGAATCAGTACTATATTACTACTGTCCAGCCGGACAGTACATTTAATGGTATTTCAATTTCCAGATCAGAGCAAAACAGATAAAGTGGGACACAGTCCTGCATCCTACATATTACATTAAACATTAGAAAAAGACAACAAACATTCAGGCAGGGCAAGAGGCTTGTTTTGTAGTGTGAACAATGAAACAAGCAAGATGAAGGTGACAACAGCCGTTACACTTGAATATTAAAATAAAATTGTGTGTACGGTGTCTAGCAAGTCGACGACGTTTCGATCCCTATTTACAGAAATACACGGGATCATCATCAGGACAACATAAATTACAAGCCTGAGAATAATAATTAGCCTGCGAAAAAATTGGAGAAAATAAGGGAGGAAAAACAGGCGAAAAAAAGAAAAATAAGAATCAACGAATAGAGAGACAAACCTAGACTGCATAGTGCTAGTGGTGCTATGAGCTGACTGATTAAACCATTTTGTTAAAAAGAGGCTGAGGCTTACCAAGCTAGTTGGTAGGAACGAAGTGATTTGGTAATGCTACGCGGTGGGAGCTTGTGACTGGGGCAGCCGTGATAGGCAGGAGTGGGTCGGTCAATGCCGCTGGTTGTAAGCCGGTGAGATTGAAGCCAGCCCGAGTTCAGGGGATGAACAGGAGGTCCTATAGAGGGTAAATCTTCATCCAGCATTGGCTAAGAATTCGTTAGGTGTGGTCCAGTGAGGCCTGCAAGATTCAGAGAAGGCCGGGGAAAGACACGGTGGTCGTATGCAGGGTCAGGATCTTGGTTTCTTTAAACATTACGTTCCAATGCGGACTGCGGGAAGAATTAGGGAGGGCCAAGTGAAGACACAATGGTCACAGGCAGGATATGCAGGTCAGATTGAGAGTGGATGAAGCTGGCGGTCATCATTAAGATGGCAAGGCTGGTGTGGCAAACATCTTGGGTAGGAAATTGCAGCGATGTTGGGGGGGATAACATTATAGAGGAAGAAAGATATGGAATAAAAATCATGGAAAAGCAAAAAGGGGACAGAGACGTTTGTGATTACAGAGATGTTGTGACTGAGATAAATAAAAGCTGAGTCATAAATGGTGGTTTAACCAACTATTTGAGACAGGGGATTAATTTGTTCCCCAGGACAGAGTTCAAAGGTGCATTTTAGACTCATTGTAATCCAAGGTTTGAGACAAAAGGAAAATAGTTTATTAGAGTAAGGTGGTCTAGTCCTCGTTTCTATTCAATTCGGTTTTGATGCTTTCAGTGTGCAGAATCCATTTTAGTTCCTCCTTATTTAGAAGTTGTCCAATGTCTGCACCCCTTGGTGGAGGCAAAGGCAAATAGTGAAAGGTGAAAGCAAAGGACAGGCTGCATGACACTAACCTTCGGGTGAAGCAATGTCGAGTGACCTCCTGTGCGCAGGGCACTTTGGGGAACAAAATTATGCACAGCAGCCTCAGCCGTGGGGAGGAGCACCATCGCAAGCTGGGGGAGAATCAGAAACCAGCTTGCGAGACTGCAGTTTTGGACTTTCAAGACTTGAACAGTACAGCACTTCTATGCTTATTTGAGCCTGCACCAGTGCCAACACCACCTACCAAGGCTAACAAGGATTTTTAAATTGCAAATTATGCTTCGGACCTTACGAAAGGTAATACTTCACTCGCATGGACTCAATGTCCCAAAAAGCAATGTTGTACACGCCCACTGGAGGCGGTCATACTAATGAATAAATTACGAGCGAACTAACAATGCGAGCATCTGTTGCGTGATTTGCTGCCCATGAAGAAGGGATTGTGATATCCTGAAACGCGTCGGCAAAGGCAAATAGTGAAAGGTGAAAGCAAAGGACAGGCTGCATGACACTAACCTTCGGGTGAAGCAATGTCGAGTGACCTCCCGTGCGCACGGCACTTTGGGGAACAAAATTATGCACTGCAGCCTCAGCCGTGGGGAGGAGCACCATCGCAAGCTGGGGGAGAATCAGAAACCAGCTTGCGAGACTGTTGTTTTGGACTTCCAAGACTTGAACAGTACAGCGCTTCTATGCTTATTTGAGCCTGCACCAGTGCCAACACCACCTACCAAGGCTAACAAGGATTTTTAATTGCAAATTACGCTTCGGACCTTACGAAAGGTAATACTTCACTCGCATGGACTCAATGTCCCAAAAAGCAATGTTGTACACGCCCACTGGAGACGGTCATACTAATGAATAAATTATGAGCGAACTAACAATGCGAGCATCTGTTGCGTTATTTGCTGCCGCTGAAGAAGGGATTGTGATATCCTGAAACGCATCGGCAAAGGCAAATAGTGAAAGGTGAAAGCAAAGGACAGGCTGCATGACACTAACCATCGGGTGAAGCAATGTCGAGTGACCTCCCGTGTGCAGGGCAGTTTGGGGAACAAAATTATGGACGGCAGCCTCAGCCGTGGGGAGGAGCACCATCGCAAGCTGGGGAGAATCAGAAACCAGCTTGCGAGACTGCAGTTTTGGATTTCCAAGACTTGAACAGTACAGCGCTTCTATGCTTATTTGAGCCTGCACCAGTGCCAACACCACCTACCAAATCTAACAAGGATTTTTAAATTACAAATTATGCTTCGACCTTACGAAAGGTAATACTTCACTAGCATGGACTCAATGTCCCAAAAAGCAATGTTGTACACGCCCACTGGAGGCGGTCATACTAATGAATAAATTACGAGCGAACTAACAATGCGAGCATCTGTTGCGTGATTTGCTGCCCATGAAGAAGGGATTGTGATATCCTGAAACGCGTCGGCAAAGGCAAATAGTGAAAGGTGAAAGCAAAGGACAGGCTGCATGACACTAACCTTCGGGTGAAGCAATGTCGAGTGACCTCCCGTGCGCAGGGCACTTTGGGGAACAAAATTATGCACGGCAGCCTCAGCCGTGGGGAGGAGCACCATCGCAAGCTGGGGGAGAAGCAGTTTTGGACTTCCAAGACTTGAACAGTACAGCGCTTCTATGCTTATTTGAGCCTGCACCAGTGCCAACACCACCTACCAAGGCTAACAAGGATTTTTAAATTGCAAATTACGCTTTTTTTAAAAACAATTTTTTTTATTTTTTTATTTATAAAGCGCCAGAATCGACCCCCGAAGGGGTATCTCTGCGCTCGGGACGGGCCATCTGTGAAAAAGGCTATCTGCTGGAGATCAGAGGCGGAAAAGGAAGGTCTTGAGCTGTTTCCTGAAATGGGAATGTTCCGTGCACTGTCTGAGTTGCACAGGAAGCTTGTTCCAATAACAGGGGCCTAGATAAGAAAGAGCCTTCCCACCTTGTCTGGACCGTTTAATTCTAGGCACTTCGAGAAAGAATTTAGATCCTGAACGGAGAGACCGCCGAGGTGTATAAGGGATGAATTTCTCCGCAAGGTAGTTGGGGCCAGAATTAGACAAGGCCTTATGTATGGTACAGCAGATTTTAAACTGTACTCGTTCCCGTATTGGGAGCCAGTGAAGCTGCAAAAGCAGAGGCCGGGAGGCTGTCCTAGGCGGTGCGTTCAGGATCAAACGTGCCGCCGTGTTCTGGACAACCTGCAATCTGTTAAGAGCAGCCTCGTTAGCAGACAACAGTAAGCTGTTACAATAATCCAGGCGACTTAAAATAAGCGCCTGGGTTAACGTCTTCCTAGATGAGTCGGGGAGCAAGGGAAGGATGCGACGCAATAGGCCCAACACATGAAATCAAGAGCCTGCTGTCTGTGCGGCATGCTCCTTCATGGTGAGGGTCTGCTCCAGGCGAACACCTACGTTTTTTACACAGGTCTTGGGAACGGGGGGGATGCCCAAGTCTGTGGGCCACCAATTGGGGGTCCACAGTAATTGAGCTTCCCCAAAGAGCATGATCTCCGTCTTTCCCACATTGCACTGAAGAAAGTTACTCCTCATCCACTGTGAGACACTTCTCATTCCCAGAGAGAAAGCGGCCTGCACTGAAGGGGTAAATTTTGAAAAAGGAAAGAGCAACTGGGTATCGTCAGCATAGGAGACGGGGATAAACCCGCTACTCCTTAACAGATTGGCCAAGGGAGCCACATAGATGTTAAACAAAGTCGGGCTCAAACAAGAGCCCTGTGGTACTCCCTTGGACAACCCTGTTGCAGCAGAACGATACGGACCAAGGTTAACCGCCTGTGAGCGGGAGGAGAGAAAGCTTGTCAACCACTGGAGAGCCAAATCTCTAAGTCCAATCTCCTCCAATCTCCTGAGCAGAATCTCATGGGAAACCGTGTCGAACGCGGCGGATAGATCCAGCAGCACCAGAATAGTGGAGTGGCCTCTATCTAGGGTCATCCTGATGTTATCGGTGACCGCTAGTAGGGCCGATTCTGTGCTGTATTTAGGGCGAAAGCCTGATTGAGAAGGATCAAGACTACCCGTCCGTTCGACGTGGTTGGAGAGATGAGTGTTTATGTGTTTCTCCAATAGCTTGCCCAGGAACGGAAGGAGGGAGATAGGACGGAGATTGGAGAACTCGCAAGGTAATACTTCACTCGCATGGACTCAATGTCCAAAAAAGCAATGTTGGACACGCCCACTCTGAGCCCTACCACAGCCCCGGGGACCACCACCTCCCCAGGGCTTCTTTTATTTAAATTAAAAAACTGTGTGGGGGGGCTCCAGCCCCCCCCACACGCCCCGGGGACCACCACCTCCCCGGGGCACTAAGAAAAATTAAAATGGGGGTCCGTTTTGGACCCCCAAGCGCCGAGGACCACCACCTCCCGGGGCTTTCAAAATGTAGGGAGGGGGCCGCGCGGCCCCCTCCTGGAGCCCTTGATGGCCCTGGGGACCGCCACCCCCAGGGCCGGCTCCTGCAGTGTCCCGGGGTGCCTACCCCGGGACACTGCTGTTTGCTATGACAGGACGGGAGCCTCACGGCTCCCGTCCTGTCATAGTAAACTTAGTTTGCATTTTGAAGAGAGAGCAGGAAACCTGCTCTCTCTTTCAAAATGCAAACCAATTGCTTTTCCACACGGGGAGCAGCATGTTAGCTGCTCCCCATGTGGAAAAGCCTGGGACTGTGGGGGATTGGGGACCCCCACAGTCTCCAACGTGAGGCCAGGCCCCGGGGGATGGGGTCCCCGGGGCCATAAGTGGCCCGGGAGGGGGCCACGCAGCCCCCCTCCCAAAGTTAAAAAAAAAAAAAAAAACGATCGGGCCCGCAGGCCCCGCCCCTTCCTTCACCATTCTGCAAACGCGCCCCTGGCGCGTTTGCAGATGGGAAGTAATTCCCCTTCAATACTGGAGGTCCTGGGGGCCAACTAGCCCACCAGGAACCTCCAGTATGCGCTCAGGGGCTGCCTTGCAGAGAGGTGTACAGAGGCCACGCCCCTTTTACACCTCTCTGCAACGCAGCTCTGTGGCGCTTAATGGAGGTAGCTGGTGGGCTAGTTGCACCCCAGGGACCCTCAGGATTCAAGGGAGTTAATCCCCCGACTTAATACGCGCCACGGGGCGCGTTTGCACAGTGGTGAAGGGAGGGGCGGGGCTTCAGGTGACATGTGTGCAAACAGGCCCCGTGGCGTTTTAAGATGGGGAATTAAATCCCTTCAATCCTGAGGGTCCCTGGGGGCCAACTAGCCCAACAGGTACATCCAGAAAGCACCACAGAGCTGCGTTGCAGAGAGGTGTAAAAGGGATGTGGCCTCTCTACACATCTCTGCAACGCAGCCCCTGGCGCATACTGGAGGTTCCTGGTGGGCTAGTTGGCCCGTAGGGACCCTCATGATTCAAGGGGACTTAATCCCCAACTTAAAACGCGCCATGGGGCGCGTTTGCACAGATGTCACCTCAGGCCCCGCCCCCTCCCTTCACCATTGTGCAAATATTCCTCTAAAATCTGCCGAACTACGAATTCCGATTTACTCACCTGTTATCAGGAGAGACCTCAGTGCTGTATCTTTCAGCCCAGTTCTGGTCCTGAAAAGTAATTTTAACCGTACTTACCAGTAACTTGAATTTCCTTCCATAGGCTAACATTGACTGGTTTCACTTGGAAATTCTTCTAAGTGTGGAGTTTTGGAACTTTAAAATATTCCTCTAAAATCAGCCGAAATACGAATTCCGATTTACTCACCTGTTATCAGGAGAGACCTCAGTGCTGCATCTTTCAGCCCAGTACTGATCCTCAAAAGTAATTTTAACCGTACTTACCAGTAACTTGAATTTCCTTCCATAGGATATCATTGCCTGCTTTTTGCTGAAAAAGTTTCTAAGTGTCGATTTTTGAAACATACAAATATTCCTCTAAAATCAGCCGAAATACGAATTCCGATTTACTCACCTGTTATAAGGAGAGACCTCAGTGCTGTATCTTTCAGCCCAGTACTGGTCCTGAAAAGTAATTTTAACCGTACTTACCAGTAACTTATATTTTCTTCCATAGGAATCCATTGTCTGGTTTTCAGCAGAAAAGTTTCAAAGTGTCGGTTTTCACAAACTACAAATATTCCTTAAAAATCGCCTGTATGACTTAAACGCATTCTTTCAACTGTTTACAGGAGATGCACCAGTGCTGGAACCAGGATCCAACACTGAGTAAGAAAAGTAATGATAACAGTTTTTACCTGCTAAGTGAATTTCCTTCCATAGGATAACATTGGTGATTCTATGAGAAAAAGTTTCTAAGTGTCAACTTTTAAAATACAATAATATTCCTTAAAAATCACGACTGTAACCAAAACGCTTTTACTCAACTGTTTACAGGAGATGTACCAGGACTGAATCTAGGATCCAGTCCTGTGGTTAGAAAAGTAATCCATAAAGTAACTAATTGCATTTAACTAGAAATTCACATTGAGCTGAATGTTGCATTGTGTTTGAAAATGTGTTGCCCATTGCAACAACTGTAACTACTGTACTTAAAAGTCTATTGCCTATGTGCAAAGTATTTAAACTAAAGTAATTCATTCTGAGAAAGTATTTTTGAAATGTAATGTATAATGTAATTACAATGTAATTTAAAAAATAAAATATGTAAAAGAAATTGTTTCTAAAAATGTAGTAAATCAGTATGAAAAAAATTAATATAAAAATTAATACATTTAAAAAATGTCATTTAAAAAACCTTTGAAATTCACTGAAAAAACCGTAGGTTTCAGGCACGTTATAGTTACAAATTAGCATTTAAAAAACCTTTGAAATTCACTGAAAAAACCATAGGTTTCAGACACGTTATAGTTAGAAATTAGCATTTAAAAAACCTTTGAAATTCACTGAAAAACCATAGGTTTTAGGGACAGTTATAGTTACAAATTAGCATTTAAAAAACCTTTGAAATTCACTGAAAAAACCATAGGTTTCAGATATGTTATAGTTACAAATTAGCATTTAAAAAACCTTTGAAATTCACTGAAAAAACCATAGGTTTTAGGGACAGTTATAGTTAGTTGGACATTTCACTCGTACAAAACCCGTGAAATTCCCCGTTATAGTTAGTTCAGCTAACTATAACTCGCGCCCGCAATGCACTGCTGATGACGTCACATATTACATCACTCATGACATGGTCAGTGACATCACTGATGACATCACTGATGACATCTCAAATGACATCACTGATGACATCATCCACGTGATAATCTGATGCAGCTCCTCACACCCTAATATAACCTTTGATACACCCAATCTAAATTACAGACTGCCATTCGCAAAACTATAGACACTCCAACACCAATAACTACATACCCACTCACTGATTCTTAGGTCTACACACACACATCCACTCACTCACCCGTACAGTCACTCATACTTATGGTCACTCAGTACAGGACTATCATATGCACTCTTACTCCTATATAGACACTCAAACACCGCCACTCATCCATAGAGGTACTCACACATCTAGTCAGTCATGCAAATAATTAAACACACTGCCATTTACTCACCTATACAGTTATACACACACCAGCTCACTTAATCATACAAATACTAGCACATTGTTACGCTCTTATACAATCACTGATACAAGCACACACTCATCCATACAGCCACTATCACAATCACTCACTCTCGCTTATAGCTATTTATATACTCCAACACACATATATACTGGCTTTCACATATGTAGTTACTCACACATGTACCACTGGGACATACATTCACTCACTAACACACTCTTACACACACTTACCCACCCATACAGTCTATCACAGATGCACTCTTGAAACCATCCACCCAGTGAATCACCCACTCACACATCTATGCACAGAGTCGCACACACCCCACCCACACAAACACTCAGGCACCCATACAGATACTCAGACAACCAATCAATAACTCATATAGACACTCATGTAGCTATTCACAAACCCATGCAGCCACTTACACAGCAACAGACAGACGGATACAGACATTCACCCAGTTTAGTCACTAACCCATGCATTCAGTAAGATACGTTAAATCACTCACTTATAGAGTCAGTCACGCACCTACTAAATCATCCATACAGACACTTACACACCCACTCATTCTTCAATACGTCTTTTCCTATATATATTAAAAATATTTAAACTTTACAGAAACACACAGTCACTGGATGATGTCATCAGTGATGTCATTTGAGATGTCATCAGTGATGTCATCAGTGATGTCACTGACCATGTCATGAGTGATGTAATATGTGACGTCATCAGCAGTGCATTGCGGGGCGCGAGTTATAGTTAGCTGAACTAACTATAACGGGGGAATTTCACGGGTTTTGTACGAGTGAAATGTCCAACTAACTATAACTGTCCCTAAAACCTATGGTTTTTTCAGTGAATATATATATATATATATATAAAAATCGATATTTTGTACAACTATATTTTTGACAACAATATTTTTTTTTCAATATTTTTGTACTTACCTGTTTAAGTATAGGGATTCAATATTTTTGCATTCTAGATTTTTACCTCAATATGTTATACATCTATATTTTTGAGGTCGATATTCTGTCAGTGAGCCATCCAGCCATGAAGTTAAACAGAGCAGAAGCTGTGAGCCTCCTGTCTCGCCCGTCAAGGGAGGGATCGCAGAAGATGGTGGCAACAGAGAGCTGGGTTGTGGGCAGCTTAGAAAAGGCACCGTTGCACAGCCGGTGTGAGCAGCGTACACCAGGACGCCTGCAAGCCGCACATGGCTCCAACCAGGCCACTTCCGCTGGAATCCCCGAGGCACATGCTGTGGCGGCTGACTACAGCCCCGCGATTGCACGGCTCTCTTTAAAGGAGAGCCTCTGCAGGTCTCAGGTTTGGCTAACGCAGATTACAGATTTACAAACCAATGTAAATTGGCATTTGTGTCCGTTTGTTAGAAAAAAATGCAAACAAGCGCAAAGAGCTGCTTTGCATTACTTTGCATTAAAGGGGCTTCCGATGGGTATTTCCTGTGCAACACCCATGCCCAAAATGAATGCCTCTTGGAAGCAGCATTTAAAAGGAGAAATGTTTTTATTTCTTCACCTTATTACAAGTGCATTAGGATCTATATGATGTGACAGATACACCATCTGCCTTATTTCAATGTATTAAGATATAATGCACTTGTAGTAAAGTGGATGGGATAGATATCATGTTTGTGACAAAGTGCCCATCCTCCAAACTCTAAATAAGGACCTATGCTTCTAGAATGAAGAGAAAAAGACATATTTGAAAAGTAATGATCACACACTGCATTATAAAACATAAATCCTACCTACCAACAGTTGGCTGTTCAGTCCTTGTTATTAATCGCCCGCAGTCTGTTGCTTCAAAAAATGGAAGAAAAAAACAAAAAATAAACGTCTTAATTGAACACTCAGAGACCTTAATAGACCTTAATAGTAGACACCATCTGTCTAGTTAGAGACACTGTGGGTACAGACCTATTAATATTTGGACAGGTCCTTCTATCTAACCATGTGTTGATTTTGTAAATGATAACTAGTGCCAAAGCGAATTGTTAGAATGAAAATAAAAACAAAAGATTATACTACAAGCCATATCGACCAAGACACAACACCTCTCTCACACTATCCAACTTAATGAGCCCACAAATATTGCATATGAAATATGCGGTGCAAAACCGTGCCCTGGCAAGCACAAATTGTTGGGCCATCACATCTTAAATTAATGAATGAAACTGAATTCTGAAGATCACTGCTACCCAAAGAGCCATCCTGGCATTAAGATGTGGAAAAAGGTAATTAGCCGGTAAAAATAAATCTTCTTCTAAAATGAACTAAGATTGTTTCATTGTGGATTTCCTAAGGAAGGACGTTGCAATGCTTAAAGACTAGAAAGTACAAGTAGTGGCCCGCAATGCCAACCTTTTGATGGGAGGTAGTGAAAGAAAGTTTGCATTTGCCCAACAGAGCGTTTTTCGTGGAACATACGAAGAGACTCTCTGTAGATAAATTGAGCTCCTGTTTTGTAGAATGTTCTCGGACAGATGTAAAATTCATTGAACAAGGAGCTCATGGCTACTGGAAGCCAGTAGAGTGGCCAGGCGATAAGATACTGATGAAATGGGAGATGAGCTGTGCAGCATTGTTTTCAACAATTTGAAGGTGTTGGATGCAAAAGGAGGGAGCCTAGGTGGACCTGGATGATAGACTTAACAACAGTCTCTGACAGGCTTGCAGGATAAATGGAATGGCTGTCTACAGCACACAAAGATGGAAAAACAGCAAGACACGAACTTGTTAATGTGCTTGGTAAAAGAGAGAATATGATAATAAATGAAGCCATGGTTTCTTACTGCCTTCACTGGGATAAGTGTAGGACCGAGCTCCTCTTTCCACCAGGTAGATCATAAAGTAGTGGGCTGCCAGAATGAATAACTTTGACAGTTAACTATCTAACTTCATCCAACATCTTATTCTGGGCAATCTGATTGCCCCCCAACACATATACACAATGTTTCATTGATAATAAAAACATTGAGAAAATGCCCCACAAGTATATGTAAGATGCCAATTTTGATACACAGTGTATGCACGGTTTCCCATTTTTAGGTCTCGCCTGAGCCAGCGCATGCGCTGCCCTGGCGAGAGTTTTAGTAAGCGGGTTTTGGAAGTGCAAACAGCACTGGCAACCAGCTTGCGTTCACGTGAGCGTGCACGCGTGTCACGGGTCATTAAGTGCATCGCGATCACTTTCACTTTCGCGGCTTCGAAGTAAAGAAATAGATTATTTTTCTATTTCTTTACTTTTGCTATAATTGCGGCACCCGCGCTTTACTTTAAGCGCGGGTGCCGCGATTACTTTTGCTATAATCGCGGCACCTACGCTTTACTTTTAACATTAAAAGTAAAGCGCGGGTGCCGCTGATTAGCAGAAGTAAAGAAATAGAAAAATAATCTATTTCTTTACTTTTGCTATAATCAGCGGCACCAGCGCTTACTTTAATGTTAAAGCGCTTTACTTTTAATGTTAAAAGTAAAACGCGGGTGCCGCGATTATAATGGTGTAGCCAATAGGTCTCGCTTTTGGGACCTTATAAGTATTTAGTTATGCAACTGTTGCATGGCTAAACACTTATAAGGTCCCAAAGGCGAGACCTATTGGCTATGCCAATGCTTGTTCTTATATCTGTGCTGGCTGTGTCATTTTCTCTCATGAGATGAGTTTTAGAGTCCAGTGAGAACTCGGAACCTGGACATGTGCGCCTTCATTGTGTCCACCACAAGCCTATTTAGGTAACTTGCAAGTGTTTGTATGCAAATACATATCTTGCAAACCATCTTTCACATGACTGTGTCAACAGTGACCACATGACATACAAGCATAATTTCTTAGAGAGAGTTACAGATAGTGGGCAAGTAAAAACTGCTTGACTTAGCACACCCCAACTCTGCAACAAGCACATGTACATATCTTTACATAAATGCACTGTAAAAATATAGGGCACTTTATGGTAAGTATCACAGAATGTTAGTCTATCATCGAAAAAACACTGGCTTAGCTCTCAATCAATTGACTCACATTTATAGCTGTACCATTAATTTCCACCATATGAAATGAAAAGAATAGGCCCTTGTTGATCCTGCTCTTTCAGCATAATTATGCCGGCCAAAGGGCTCACACTGCCACCTCCTTCTGCAGGTTTTGCTTAACGAAAAACAAAGAACAACAGTACTTGCCAGAAAATGCCAGAGGAGGAAAAGCAAGTGTGTTTCAATTTGATTAAAACTATGTATACTCCTGGTGCTGTCTCAATGCTGGCTCTTTCCTGAGGGACACCCCAATGTTCTATTGTTCTGTAGTCTGTAGTTCTGTCATCATAGTACTCTTTGACTTTCAGCAGTATAAATCCTGCAACACCAGCAAAACCATACATACACTTCATCCAGAATCTGGTCTTTGCTCTTCTATCATATTCAGAGCTGCCACTTACATGGGAGCCTTCCAAACAGAGGGGCTTATTTATGAGCCTTTGCGTCACTTTTACGCTGTTGGTGCGTCACTTTTTGTGACGCACCAGCAGTGTAAAAATGCGCCATGGTGCGTCATATTTACAAAGTGACGCATCTAGGTAGATGCGTCACTTTGTAAACCCCTGCGCCACATTATACCTGCGCCAGGTATAATGTATGCAGGGGGGGGCTTTCCGACGCAAGAAAGGGCCGTAGGAGTGACGCAGTGAAATCTATAAGATTTCACTGCGCCATTTCTTTGACCCTAATGCGTCAATATCTTACGCCTGCCTCATGGCAGGCGTAAGACTGACGCAGAGCCCTTTCACATGGGGCTTGCCCCATGTGAAAGGACACATTGCTGGAGTTGCGTCACTTTTGTGACACACTCCAGCAATGCGTCATTTTTGCGCCTACAGATACGTCAGAAATACTAACGTATCTGTAACTCCTTGCGACATGATGCGTCAGACTGTAAATATGACGCATCATGGGTGTCGCAAGGAGGGCGCAATGAAAAGTGACGCATCGCTGTTTTCACGCAGCGATGCGTCACTTTTCATAAATAAGCCCCAGAATCTCTCAAGAAGGGTATCATCACCTAACCAAATATCACCACCTAACAAAGTACAATTCTGCCTACATCTGGTTGGGGCCACAAAAACTGTTTGCAGCAACAATGATATCACACCCTGAAGAGGTAGTGTACCTGACATATAGTGAGACCATAATGGTCCGTCACTTTTACAAATAAATTAAGATTGTCATTGGTGGTAGTGTCACTACACTGACTACCACATATTTCTTATCAGCAGTACTTCCCAGGAATTAAAAAATAAACAATAAAATAGGTACACTTTTCCATATGATTTGTTCCTTCAAAATGGCAGTTTTCATTGGGACAAGGAGAAGCAGGAACAGGAAGACAATAGGACTGTGAGAATCTGACATAAGGAGTTAGTACTAAAGACACAGATTCACTGGGAACATAATCCACACACTCAGAATAACATAGATAAATAAAGTGGGATAATCAAAGCAGCCCCAGACTGCTCTGCCTTTTTACTGCAGAAGCATAAGAATATACCCTTAACCTTCTTGACCACTCCAAAGAGGTGATATTGGCCCAGATGGCCTTATGTTCTCTGGCAAATTATTGTCCTACTGACCTCCAGCATCTCCAGATTCCAAGGCACTTACTTATGCTATGCTTTCATGTTTATGCCTGCTGTGTGTGTGCTCCCTATTGCTTTCATTGCATTCCTTTATTCATAGATATAGAAGCGTATTTCTTTATTTATTATACATTATATGGATGGTCCATTAGAAATGTATTTAGAGTGCGTTTTATTATGATAGTTTAACATTAGTTCATATATTGCATAGAAGTTTGAATTATATATTTTAGGTTTAACATCTGTGTGCAATAGAACAACAATGTTATAAGGTGTTGACGGTAGCATTACGCATTCATTTGGCATTATTTTGCATCATACATCACGAGAGTTGACCTTTCAAGATAGTAGCTGGAATTCTATTTAAAGTGAGTTTGCAGCTATACGGGGAAGGGAATTATGCATCTTCTGAGGAGAAAGAAGGTCTGAAAAGCTGCTATGCAGATCCGAGGCAATGGCCTGACAAATTTGTTATGTTTGCAAGATATATACAAGCCTTTTAAGAAACTCGCAGCATAGCACTTTGGTGTAGATCAGGTTTACCTTAGCATTATAACCCATAGGGAGGTATTTTAAACATATATGGAATCAAATACCATTGGCAAATTCACTCTATCATGGCATTCCTACGGCCTGGACTGATCGTCTTTGAGTGATCGAAAATGCTGCTCCCAGTGTTTTGTGTGATATCATCGTTATACCCAGTCTCTTGGCCAAGCTTTGCTGATTGCCTGTCAAGCAATCGGTGCTGTTTAAAGCCCTCTACATCTGCCTTCGGGCCTACTACAAAACTAGCCCCGTATACTTTTAGAGTTCCCTTCATCCCAACGCCTGTGCTTGTCACCTCCTTTCCTTTCCTCTCATCTCTATCTATTGCCCTTACCCACAAACAAGAAAGTTCAGCTTGGGGGCTGGTTGTTCTCCTCTCTTGCAGCTAAGCACTGGAATCCTCTCCCGGTCTCTGTTACAGCTCTCTCTGGTCATCTGCAATTTCATGAATCCTTAAAAATGTGGCTGTTTGCTCTTACTTTCTAATATACACAGCGGCAGACAAACACCCTCCGGGGTAATAGTTGCCCTGTACAACCTTTTACATAAACATATTGGGCCCGATTCACAATGGTAAAGTTAGACGAAAGTCTAACTTTATGACTTTCGGTATTCACAAAGGACAATTACTACTCGTAAATGCCTTTTGTGAATACCGAAGGTCGAACTTTACGAGTTTCAGTATTTACAAAGGGCATTTAAGAGTAGTAAATGCCCTTTGTGAATACCGAAAGTCATAAAATTAGACTTTCGTCTCACTTTACCTTTGTGAATCGGGCCCATTGTGCCGTCATACTTAAACATGCTTACGTACAATACAGTTACTCAATGTGTGCTCATAAATGACTATTAAAATGTATAGTTAATGTTTGCTACAATGGACTACAGCTTTAATTTTTTTCTGGCTTTTCTCACTCCAGGGAAACGAATTTGTATTGGAGAAGGGTTGGCCAGGAACGAACTTTTCATATACATCACCTCGGTCCTTCAGAACTTCCAACTTAAGTTTTCTTGTGATCCAAAAGAAATTGACATCAAGCCAAGACTGAGTGGTTTCATAGGCATCCCAGTAACTTATAAGGTTCAAGCAATTCTCCGCTAGGGCAGGTGGTGGCGTCTGAACCTCAAGAAGGAGCACCATAGGAAGGGAATTTGTGACCCTTAACAAATCCCAACACCACCTACCCTGCAGTTTGAGAAACAACCTACTACTATATTTTTATGTCTTGTTTTTTTATGGTGCTCTTTAGTTACTTCCTCAGTTGTTCTTGAATAATTACTTGCATATCAGGGGATTAATTAACATTCATCATAGCAGCTTTATTTCAAAATCTCATGCTGTGAGATAATTCTGTTGAAGAAAATGATGTTGATGATTTATTGTATTTCTTCAGTTACATAAATGTATTATGTCACTTTTATCCGAGATGCTGTAAACAAAATAAAATCGTACGCACATTTGAAATAATTGACACATATAGATATTCGTGATGCATATACGTGATTAGTGAATGGAACCGTGAATTGTCTAAAAACAAAGCTAAACACGGTCACTGCGTTGTTATCGATGTGGAACCAAAGAACATGATTACTTAAGAAATATGTTCAACGTAGATTAGTGATGAAGTAAGATGAAGCCCACACAACCTACAGATAAATACAAATAAAATGGAGCAGAATAAAATAGGTGAGAGAAGAAGCTATAGTATCTGAAGTAGGAAAAAACACCAAACCTGTTTTCGAGGGGGAGTTTCAGAAATCTTAAAGACAACAGAAAAGGAATGAAAATAAAACCACATTTGAGTCAATTACTTCAAAGTGAGCTTTGGGTCCAAATGATAGAAAGAATGAAAGAGAAATATAAAGCGAACTTGGCAAAATTTAGATGGGCCCAACAGAATCTTGTGGAATGAGGACAAAGCGAACAATAAGAACAATTTCTAGACGAAGATGAACCTTTCCAAAATATAGAAAAGTGCAGTGGGATATATACCAGCAAAACCAATGTGCCGCCATAACTCCTAAAACAGAAAGGGGCATATTTACATACACCTATCGCCACCAGAGTGTCACTTTTTTTGACGCTCTGGTGGTCGTAGCACTATTTTCAATATTTACAAGGTGGCGATAAGCCACTTAGCATGGCGTAACGTGACCTTGTAAATATGTCTCTTTCCGCCTCAGTCCTCTGCCTCAAAAGGACGTGATGGGTGTTGCTGAAGGCATTCCACCGCAACACTCATTGCTTTTTGACGCTGCCTCAGATTAACAAAGAGGTGTAAATTTGTGCCAGTGCCAAAAACTAATGCCATGCAATACCAGGCGTTAGAATGACGCACGAAGAGAAATGCTTTTATTTTTCCTCGTTTTTGCTTTTTCTATGTGTGCTGCATTCTGTAGCTCACAGACAAAGAGCAAAACGCCTTTAATTATTGTTTATGCGCAAGAAGGTGTCATTCCCTGCACTTAAACAAGCATTAAATAATGACGATTTGCTACTTCTGTGTGTGCTTCATAGAAGTAACAATTCACCATTTTGGATTAAGTGCAGGAAGGGAAACCTTCCTGCACATAAACAATCGTTTCCTGCAACGCAGGCACCATTGCACTATGGTGCAAGGGGGCCTGCGTTGGCGCTAGGCAGGTAATTTTAGCGCCAGCGCTAGGAAAACACAGGGGTGTGCTGTATTGTAGTAAATACGGCGCATCCCTGCATCTAGAAAACGTCAGAGCGAGGCGCTACCAGGTTTGGCGCAGCTCTGAGCTCCAACATTTTCTAGTAAATAT
The DNA here is from genome assembly GCA_963921515.1 of Calotriton arnoldi. Lineage (NCBI taxonomy): Eukaryota > Metazoa > Chordata > Amphibia > Caudata > Salamandridae > Calotriton > Calotriton arnoldi. The sequence goes on along the minus strand of CAWUFW010010807.1, from coordinate 101,721 downwards.
GCCCCAAAGTGTAGAAAGAAAAAAGGAGTGTGGCAAAATGTCAAATGGTGCAACTAAATCAAACAAAATCTAATTGTGTGGAGATAATTAATAAAATAGGAAACAAAAAGTAGAGCCATTATTCTTCCCCAATTTAATGGTACTCAGATAATCGACCATGGAAGAAAGGATGCTTGATTTGGTATTCAGAGATTCAATGCAAACTGACCTTAAGAAGGCATTTTTTCCTTCAAATTTACAAACCAATCACCCACCATTTCCTCCAAAAAGTATTATTTTGTGGGGTACTGCTGCACTAAAATGTATGTAGGTAGTATTTGTATAGCACAGACACAACTAAAAGGCAGTAGAATTTTGCACGGGATCAAATACAATCCTTTAGTCAATGAGTGATAGGTATGTAGCTGTGTCATACGGTTCCTACTTTCTCAGTAAGACTGCGAATGGGCAACATAAGCATCCAATCTATATTGGACTGAGTCCACGCATACCATCAGAATATGTTGACCTAATTCCAAGCTAGCTCACAATGCGCCATCTGGGCCCCTTAACTAACAGGGCACCGGATGGTGCCTGCATCTTCAGAACATATTTACCCAAATTCTCCAAAGGGAATCATGGAAGCAGATTTTACCCTATAGTTAATAACTCAGGCATGCCCAAAGGGAGATCCAAGAAGTGCACAAATTGGCATTTCAAACATTTATTGAAGCAATTGTACTCCTGTGTAAAATACATGTGCTGCAATGATTAATAGAATGGAGGGAAACAATAATACCAGCATTTCAAGAATGCTGAACAGAATGAATAATTCAACCATCGTGCCTTTGTATTTGTTTATATGCATACATATAAATGCACTCCTACCTAGTGCTGTCTATCCTTTAAAGTGTGCGGGTCTGACTCCCTATTTAAACGTGAGCATGTGCATTCAAGTAGCCAGCCTTGGTGTAGAACAGATTGCCGTTCTCTTCAGGAAGGTGTTGGAATTCAGCTGGTCTAGTATTCAGGAATGTGGTGACCTTAGACAATCCATTGAGATGATCCTCTGCCTAAACAGAGGCACAGTGTCGTTTATATACTCAAACTGCACTCATTCATTCCGTACCTAAGTCCTGGTCCTGTTGTCCTTGTTGATTCTATCCAGCCAGAGCTGTCGCTGAACGGACAACAACAAACTATGACATTTTGCTCAGTGTACTAAGTCCTTGTACAGAATGTTCTAAGGCCTGATAATGTACCTATTAAGAAGTGTACATTGCAGCGTTGTGATTGGTCAGGGGAGCCCTGGGTCTTTAGTTCCCCAAACAGACTCTAAGTCACAATTGTCCTTCCAAACATCTAGCCTTGTATTGATAACTGGGAAATAAAGGGGGCCAAATTAATCAATTTTGTGTCGGTTCACATATGTTTCTTTTGCTGAGGAAGGGCGAAGTTTATAATATTCTGGGTCTACGGGGTTATTGCCAGACAAATATGCACACTTCTCTGCAAATTTTTGGGAGCTACCCACAGATGGTGTAGGGCAATGTTCCCATTGTTTATAATTAAATACTGCACATGGAGTTGTAGCTCGGCGTGTGTGGTGGTGAAAACAAAAAATGTCATCATAATTAGATGTGTTACTATACGTATCTTCATATTCAAATACTGTATACTTTTCTTGCCCATCAAGCATTTACCTCACTATACGAATATACCAATCATCAAAGGTGCTGCTCGAAGTAATAATCTCATTCAAAGAAATGTTAAATAGATACTCTTATCTGCAAAGTTTCTGTCAGTCAAAGAATATCATATGGTACCTTGCCCAAACAATTCCATCAAGTGCCGAAACCTCTGAAATGTTCACGAGGGCAGGGCTCTTTGCATTTTGTGTGATGAAAAACAAAGCTTGAATACCTTTTTACCAGTTCAAAAGCAGATCGTTCTGGGAGATAGTGTCCATTGAAAAGCAAAAATAATACTGTCACAAAACTAATATAAAGGAAAAGGAAGAGCAATGAAATGGAAATTCAAATGTGAATCCAAGGTGGAATAAAATATGTATTTTTGAGACAAATTATAAGTGCACGAGATTCATGCGGTGGTGGATCTGACGAATCCGAAGAACAGTCATCAAAGCGAGCAAAATATCCAGAGGCACTTTGTGAAAAAACAGTGACCTTGTGGGGTTGTGTAGAACTGATAGTAAAATCCAATGGTGGCTCTTAATAAACAACTTTGTTGTTGGCACATGGTGCTTAAACCTGTGAATTCGCAAAACGTGATTGTATGGTGGAGGTAGATGTAACTGGGAGTAGCAAGACCTCAGAATCAGATATCCCCAGCTGGGAAGTAGAAACCTCAGTGTCCGCTAAAGCTTGTAGTACGATTTCCTGTATGGTACTGAGAAGATGTGGGTAACTACCCAATAGCCCACGTGGCCTACTATGGAGAACTGTCCACATGGTGTGGTTTTATGAGATCAATAGATACAAATCTCTTGTGTTACAACCAGCAAGGGAATGTAAAATTACAGTTCTGGTACCTTCATGGCCAGGACAGGCACAGGTTTTCTGTATGATGGGTCAAATTCTTTCTTTGTTCACAATCTTCTCTCAAACCAGATTCCCAATCCTTGGAATTCAGCCATGAGTTGCTGGTTGTCCCTTCACCTCATGAGTGGCAGAATGTTTCTGTAGTTAGTTTCGTTGCAAGTCCTAGAATTCTTTCAGTCCCTGTAAGACAGCAATTGTTCGCTGATATCAAAAGGCGTTTACACCGCCACTGCACTTGGATTGTCAAGATCTGGAAGCTACATCTTGACCCCCAAACAGGACCTTGTAGGCATTCCAGCCACCCAAGGATCTTCTTGGCAGATTGTTTAAGGCTTTCTGTACCTCATATAGGTGGTGAATCCAACTACGACTTGAGCCTACTAATCTATCTGTTAAAGACTGCTTTAAGTCACATTTGTTCCTCTCCACTATTTGGTTTCCCTCAGGGTGATAGGGGAGGAATAGTGCACAGCCTTAACTAAGGTACTCATGGTATCCCATTAAGACTTAGAGGCAAACGCTTCACCGTGGTCAGAATGGAATGCACCTACTGCTTATGTCCCGATGAAGACTTGCAAGTCTTTTATAACAGTCTGATCCTCAGAAGATTGCTGTGGCCCAACCCATAGGAATCAAGAGCAGGAATCCAAAGCTAATAAGATGTATTTAAAAGACCCATCACTGTGTTGAGTCCACAATGGTCCAGGTGTACGGAGGTGAGTGACTTTTTTGAAACTAAGAGAGGTTTCTGTGGTGGAAGTGCTGTGGCAAAGACTTTTATTTGCTGACAAATGTTGTATTTTAGCCTAGACATAATCTTTCATCTATCTGTATAGTATAGACCTGGCCACTAGTATCGTTGCTATAGGTTCACTGACAAAATATCGATGTAAAAATTATAGAAGTAAAAAATATTGATGAAAAAATATAGAATGCAAAAATATCTACTCCCTATAATTAAACAGGTAAGTACAAAAGTATCAGAAAAAAATATCGATGTTAAAAATATAATTGTACAAAATATTGATTTATATATATATATATATATATATATATATGTATATATATATATATATATATATATATATATATATTTTGCTCCAAAGGTTGTCCACCAGGTGAGTAGCACTCGATCAGCAGCTTTGTTTATGAAAGGCAGGGACGAGGATCCGCTTGTAGAAGCTGCTCCGTAATGGAAATGCCTGACGCGTTTCGAAGCTCCATATGCTTCTCTTCAGAGGCTTGAACGGAGACAGTGTGTGCAAATGCTGAACCCACTTCGCCATTTTCATATTGCACACCCACCAATGGGAAGCTCGAATGAGACTGTGCATTGTGGGAAATGTGGTCCGGATAGCACACAAATCTTGTCCTGTATGGACCCTGCAAGTGGACTCGTCCTCAATCCTGTTTGTGGCTGCTGACCCACGTAGCCCCCATGACATTACGGGGTGGTGCACTATCCGCGGCAGGACGGCCGCGTATTACATTCTGCTCCAAAGGTTGTCCACCAGGTGAGTAACACTCGATCAGCAGCTTTGTTTATGAAAGGCAGGGATGAGGATCCGCTTGTAGAAGCTGCTCTGTAATGGAAATGCCTGACACGTTTCGAAGCTCCATATGCTTCTCTTCAGAGGCTTGAACAGAGACAGTGGGGCACATGCATCAAGGTAGGCTTTTGCGATTCCTTAATTGCGATTATTAAGGAATCGCAATTAAGGAATCGCAAAAGCCTATGCATGTAGGAATCGCTATAAAAATAGCGATTCCTAAACATTCCTTAATTGCGACTCGCTAATTGCGAGTCGCAATTAAGGAATACCTCCCATTAATTCCTATGGGCCTAGAGGCCCATAGGAATGAATTGGAATACATTCTCAATTAGCGATTCGCAATTAGAGAATCGCAAATTGAGAATGCAATTTCAAGGGTGCCAGGGTGTCAAAATGACACCCTGTTGCACCCTGAAATTGTGATGTGCACCCATGTTGCGCACACACATGCCCCAAGGGCATGTGTGTGTGTAACCTAAAACTTAAAAAATGCATTTTAGAGCATTTTTCGAAGGTATTGCAAATTACAGACAAGTTTGATTTGTCTGTAATTTGCGGTCCCAAATAGCGAAATCGCTATTTGAAAGTGCTTCTAGCATTGCATTTAAGGAATCGCAAATTGCGATTCCTTAAATGCAATCGCAATTTAGGAATTCGCAATTAATTGCGAATTCTTAAATTGCGCATAGGAAACACTTTCATGCATCTCCAAAGGCCAATTTGCGATCGCAAACGGCCGATTTTTGCGATTCGCACCGTTTGCGATCGCAAAAACCTTTGATGCATGTGCCCCAGTGTGTGCAAACACTGAACCCACTTCGCCATTTTCATATTGCACACCCACCAATAGGAAGCTCGAATGAGACTGTGCATTGTGGGAAATGTGGTCCGGATAGCACACAAATCTTGTCCTGTATGGACCCTGCAAGTGGACTCGTCCTCAATCCTGTTTGCGGCTGCTGACCCACGTAGCCCCCATGACATTACGGGGTGGTGCACACTCCGCGGCAGGACGGGCGCGTATTACATTCTGCTCCAAAGGTTGTCCACCAGGTGAGTAGCACTCGATCAGCAGCTTTGTTTATGAAAGGCAGGGACGAGGATCCGCTTGTAGAAGCTGCTCCATAATGGAAATGCCTGACGCGTTTCGAAGCTCCATATGCTTCTCTTCAGAGGCTTGAACGGAGACAGTGTGTGCAAACGCTGAACCCACTTCGCCATTTTCATATTGCACACCCACCAATGGGAAGCTCGAATGAGACTGTGCATTGTGGGAAATGTGGTCCGGATAGCACACAAATCTTGTCCTGTATGGACCCTGCAAGTGGACTCGTCCTCAATCCTGCTTGCGGCTGCTGACCCACGTAGCCCCCATGACATTACGGGGTGGTGCACACTCCGCGGCAGGATGGCTGCGTATTACATTCTGCTCCAAAGGTTGTCCACCAGGTGAGTAGCACTTGATCAGCAGCTTTGTTTATGAAAGGCAGGGACGAGGATCTGCTTGTAGAAGCTGCTCTGTAATGGAAATGCCTGACGCGTTTCGAAGCTCCATATGCTTCTCTTCAGAGGCTTGAACGGAGACAGTGTGTGCAAACGCTGAACCCACTTCGCCATTTTCATATTGCACACCCACTGGTTCAAGCCTCTGAAGAGAAGTAGATGGAGCTACGAAACGCGTCAGGCATTTCCATTACGGAGCAGGTTCTACAAGCGGATCCTCGTCCCTGTCTTTCATAAACAAAGCTGCTGATCGAGTGCTACTCACCTGGTGGACAACCTTTGGAGCAGAATGTAATACGCGGCCGTCCTGCCGCGGAGTGTGCTCCACCCCGTAATGTTATGGGGGCCACCCAACATGGTAACTATCATGTCGGCTATGTGGACCAGCAGCCGCACACAGGATTGAGGACGAGTCCACTTGCAGGGTCCATACAGGACAAGATTTGTGTGCTATCCGGACCACATTTCCCACAATGCACAGTCTCATTCGAGCTTCCCATTGGTGGGTGTGCAATATGAAAATGGCGAAGCGGGTTCAGCGTTTGCACACACTGTCTCCGTTCAAGCCTCTGAAGAGAAGCATATGGAGCTCGAAACGCGTCAGGCATTTCCATTACGGAGCAGCTTCTACAAGTGGATCCTCGTCCCTACCTATCATAAACAAAGCTGCTGATCGAGTGCTACTCACTAGGTGGACAACCTTTGGAGCAGAAATATATATATATATATATATATATATATATATATATATATATATATATATATATATATATATATATATATACCATAAAATAATAAATATTTAAATATTATAAAATAAAATTAATTTAAAAAAAATAAAGTGGATTTAATATACATTTTAACAAATAAACTTAATTAAAAAAATTAAACACATACATAATAATCAATATATATATAGATATTTACTTTAAAACAATTAATAAACTATTATAATTTGAAAATTATATGAAAATATACACACACATATATATATATAATATAAATATGTATGTATATTTTGTATATATATATATGTATTTATATTTTGTATATGTATATATATATATATATATATATATATATATATATACCAATAACATAAAATCTATTAAAAAAATCATTCTATTATAGAGTAAAACATTTAACTATTTAAAAATCTTTAAACTTAAATTTACGACTCCAGTCAGTGCAACAATAGGGAAAGTGTTGGATAGCAGAGGGGTAAAAATAACTATTCCCACTCCAATGAGTGTAACAGTAGGGAAAGTGTTGGATAGCGGAGAGGTAAAACTTACTATTCCCACTCCAGTCAGTGCCACAGTAGAGAAAGTGTTGGATTGCATAGGGGTAAAAATAACTACTACCACTCCAATGAATGCAACAGTAGGGAAAGTGTTGGATAGCGGAGAGGTAAAACTTACTATTCCCACTCCAGTCAGTGCAACAGTAGGGAAAGTGTTGGATTGCGTAGGGGTAAAAATTACTATTCCCACTCCAATGAGTGCAACAGTAGGGAAAGTGCTGGATAGCGGAGGGGTAAAACTTACTATTCCCACTCCAGTGAGTGCAACAGTAAGGAAAGTGTGGGATTGCGTAGGGGTAAAAATTACTATTCCCACTCCATTGAGTGCAACAGTAGGAAAAGTGTTGGATAGCAGAGGGATAAAACTTACTATTCCCACTGCAGTGAGTGCAACAGTAGGGAAAATGTTGGATAGTGGAAGAATAAAATGTACTCTTCCCACTCCAATCAGTGCAACAGTAGGGAAAATGTTGGATCGCAAAGGGGTAACAATTAATATTCTCACACCAGTCAGTTCAAAAGTAAAAACAAACAAAAGATTAACAACAAAAATATTTAAAAAACAAAATAACAAAATATATTATTAAATTAAAAATTAAAAATCAAATATATTTAATATTACAAATTAAAAAAAGATTTTCTAATGTTAAATGCATATGACAAATACCTAAAGATATTGTATTAAATAAAATGAAAAATAATTTTCAAAGAAATAAATATTTTTAATTCGAAATTATTTAGAATCAAAAACATTATTACATAAATATACTTTTTTATTTCCTACCCTATAAACCACACAATTCACAACCCACATCTAAATTTATAAAAGAAAATGTACTTACATAATTAACATAATTAATTACCAATTAAAGAAATATTATTAATTAAAAACCAAATTAAAACTCATAAAACTTAATAAACTTCCCACACTTTACCCCTATAACCCCTTCAAGCCACTGCTGAAATTAAACTGTAAAAAAATTAGTTACACAATTAAAACTTATTTTCAATTAAAAAACGAATAGTATATAAAAACTAATTATAAAGTAAGTAAAATTAATTTACTCCCCACCCTTTACCCCTAAAAAAGTAAAACTCACACACAAAAAAAGATAAACAACTACCCTAATTAAATATCAATTATTTTATTAACATTAATTATCAACCAATTGTTAATTAATTAAACATAAATTACTTTCCACACGTTATCCCTATAAACCCCATAACCCACACCTAAAATTAATTACACAAATTCCATATTTAATTTCCAATTAATCAATGTTAATTAAGAACTAATTATTAATTAATTAAAAATAAATTACTTCCCACCCTCTACACCATAAACCCCACAACCCACACCTAAAAAAACTAATCACACGATTACCATAATTATCAATTAATTAGTTAATATAAATTAACAACTAATTATTAATTAATTAAACATAAATTACTTCCCACCCTTTACCCCATTAACCCCACAACCTGCACCTAAAATTAATTACACAAGTTCCATAATTAATTTTCAATCAATTAATATAAATTAACAACGAATTATTAATTAATCAAAAATAAATTACTTCGCACCCTTTACCCCTATAAACCCCACAAACTGCACCTAATTGTTTTACACAATTAATTAATTAATAAATTACTATTAATTAACAGCCAATTAATAATTAATTACAAATAAATTACTTCCCACAATTAACACTATAAAATCTAAATTAAATAAATAGAAAATAATCATTAATTTATAGTCATTAAATTACTTCCCACCCTATTCCCCTATAAACTCACAACCCGCTACGGAGCTAAAAAATGCAAAATTTAATTCAAATAAAATTGATAACTACTAAAAATGTAACACATATAGTAAAAAATATAAACAATACTTATACAAAAAAACATACATCACATACATTTAAAATATAACCTAAAATACATAACACTAATTAAAAAATCGATATTTTAAACAACTATATTTTTGCAAACAATATTAATGACTTCTATATTTTAAAAAACAATATTTCTTACCTGCCTGGCTGTTTAATTGTCTATAGTCTAAGACCAAGCGATATAAATGATCTGGTTTCATTAATGGAAACAAAGGATTGTTCATTGGTGAGATGCAATTTTCAATTACACCTTGATATTCAAGTTTTGCTAGAATTTCTCTAACCTGTTGTTTAGCCTCATGTTTGATGGGGTGTGGTTGCAAATGTGGGCTGGACCGTTTGGGTATAATATGGCAAAAGTGTGATTGAGCTATAATGCCGGGGCTTGTGCAAGGGCCTACTCCTTGGCATATCTATGTTTAATTGATTCTGGAATGAGGTTGGAGAAAGATCAAAATAATACACTTTCCTCTCATGGGACTTGTCGAACAAACTCAGGTGGCACATTCTTTTCAGCCAAGAGAATGTCATAACCAAGAAGAGAAAAATAATACTAAGGGGTATATCACTCTCCATTTGGAATTGGAATTCATATAACTGATTTGGAACACCTAGGGCCCGATTCTGATGTCGGAAGGACCTGAGTCCGTCCGACATCGGTCAGGAACTGTAACCGACCAACCTCCTGTCGTCGGTTACAGACCTGCAAGTAGAATACGACCGAACTCTGTTCGGTCGCAATCCTATACTTAACAATGAGAGCATGCATTCCGAACGGAATGCATGCTCGCATTGCTAACTGCAGAGGGGCAGTCCATCCCTGCACCCTGTGGCAGGCACCTCAAGGTGCCTGCCGCTGGGTGCAGGGATCAACAGGGGGGCACCATAGGTGTCCCCTAGGCTGCCATTTGTCGGCCTTGCACCCATGGGGGCCCTACAGGGGGCACCCAAAGACAGTTTCCCACTGCCTTTTTGTGCCAGAAGGACCGGGGAAACTGCCATTGTACTCCCGGAAAGAGGCGGCTGTGGGAGTACTGAAGGGTTTCCGAATGGCGGACGGGCTCATAAGCCATCCGGAAAACCGAGTCGGATTCCTTTCCGACCGAGCGCATCAGAATGGCTCGGTCGGAAAGGAATCCGAACAGCATGTTCCAATGTGGGCAGGAGGGCTCTGACTGACGGTCGGAGCCCTTCCTGCCGACATCGGAATCGGCCCCTTAGTCTCTGATCTGGTGTTTTCAACTGGATGTAGACACTCTTGAAGATTCCCGTGAACTATCGCGACTTCTGCTGCATTGTCTAGCAGGATCAGAGCCCGCTCCCGGTACAGAAGCAGAGTCCTCAATATGTGTGGCATGTTTATTTTTTATCCAAGCCACTTTCTTCTTTTTAAATTGAGATTTTTGCTATAGACGTTTTTCTTCCTTCTTTATTATGAAGTCAGAAGGTATTGTCAGTCCTTCTGTTTCACATACTCTTCCGGTCTGCGCCCTGATCATCCTCCTCTCTCTGAGCGTTTTTCGGATAACTTCTAAAAGGAAGGAGAAGGAAGTGTGTCAGTATACTTATACTTATCAGGTTCTTTAATTATATCACGGTTGCGCAAATTATACTGCTTTTCAGGGGACTCCCGTGGAGGACATCCACTCCGTGGTTTAGTCTTTTCTTTATTTTTTTTTATTAACCCAGCATTTTTTAGAAGACTCAGGTGCCTGCTTCGAGTTATCGTTTTCAGAATTACCCTTTAGTTTTGGTTTATTTAGTGCAGCTCTCAAATTATCTCGACTTATAGTTGTGTAGGTGTCAGCAATAATTTTGGTAGTTTTAGCTCCTGCTCTACTTGTGTGAGATGCTGGCAGACCATGGCATAATTACCAATAAGTTTCATCCCCAAGTCCAGGGCCGGGGCTGCCTCATATCCATTTTGAATCTGTTTTAGCACCTCTAGCAAAACAGCAATAGATGGTGTATCATGTCTTATGGTATAGACCGCTCTAAATACTTTGTCCCAAGTGGCGCACTTGTCTACCAGGGGCACCATCCCTAATGGTAGGCACATTGTGAGAATTCTATGTTTATCTTGAGGTCCTGTGTGGGGAAATACTGCTTCAAGCTGATTTGTTTTTTATGCAATCCAAAATGGAATTTCCTCTCATCTGGTGGGAAAGTTTCCTATTATTGAATTAATAGCCACAGGACTAATGGCCGGCATTGCTAAATGTGGTTGTGAAACTTGATCATTCCTCACTGGATTTATTGTCAGTGTTCGCATAATGTATTGTGTCATGCATCTGTATAACCTAACTAGACTTCTGTACAGTGTACGTAGCTCTGGTGTTGTAAGGTTTGCGATGTCAGAGTAAGGTGTGTAACTGGCTGAGACTAGTTATGTTGCCCCTTCATTGATGAGGGGTCGCAGTCTAACTTCGTCTCTTGCATGTGGTAGGGCACCTCGGAATCAATTTTGGTGTTCCTGGAATATTAATGGTATTTCTAGTTCTTCATATTGTATGAAATTATTAGGGACTGGTGCTACAGTATAGGTGTGAAAATGTTGTGAGACTACGTTTATTGTTGGAAATGTTACCCATGAATAGAATACCTCTATTCTGTATGCTTTGTGTGCCTCTACCACGAAGGTAATGTCCCTGACCGTAAGGGAGAGGCCATGTTGCTGTAGCATCTGTGTAACTACATATCTGCATTTTTACGGTATAACTACTGGTGCTGCATCAGCAATTTTATTTTGTCGAATTTAGAGAAGGTAACTATAGTGCGGTGATCCTTTGAAAGGTTCAAGCTTGAACAATCACTAAGGCAAAATAGGGGTTCCCTATTTAGCTAAGGAAGATGTATCCCTAACACCATGGACATCACTGGTTAATTGGTGAGTAGGGGGGTCTTTGGGCACACTTAAGAAAACTACTCAGAAGACCCATTAAATAAGTACCCATACTAGAATGTTGGTGGTGCCATACCGTATGGTTCCTACTTTCTCATAGAGACTGTGCATTTGTGCAACATATGCGTCAAAACTATGTGGGACTGAGTCCGTGCATACCATTAGAATATATTGACCTAATTCCTGGCTTGCTCACAGTGTGCCGTCTGGGCCCCTGAACTAACAGGGCACTGGATGGTGTCTGCAACTTCAGAACATGATAACCCTAATTACCCCAAGGAAATTGTGGAAACAAATTCTACCCTTTCTTCAGTAACTCAGGCATGCCTAAAGGGAGACACAAGATGTACACAAATTGACATTTCAAAGATTTATTGAAGCAATTGTACTCTTGTGTAAAATAAGTGTGCTGCAATCATTAATAGAATGGAGCAAAACCATTTTACTAGCAATACAATAATGGTGAACAGAATCAATAATTCAACCATCATGCCTTTGCATTAGATTATATGCGTACATATAATTGCACTCCTACCTAGCACTGTCTATCCTATAAAGCATAGGGTGTTCAGGTCTGCCAGAATACCTTAGAGTGGTCTAACTCCCCATTTACCTGTGGGTCCTGTGTCAAGCAGCCAGCATTGGTGTAGAACAGCTGCCATCCTCTTTTTTTTTAAAGAACTTTATTTATAAAGTTTCCAACAAAAACTTGAGCAGTCGTTTACAGAATCCTTCGAGACATTAATCAATGACATATCTTTAGTTCACGCATGAGAGTCCCAGGGCTGCCGTCCTCTTTAGGAAGGTGTTGAAATTCAGCTGGGCTATATTTCAGGCACGGGACAACCTTAGATAAACCATCAAGATGCTCCTCGGCTTAAACAGAGGCGCAGTGTTGTTTATATAATAAGCTGCATTAATTTGTTCCATGCCTGAGTCCTGTTGTCATTTTTGATTCTATCCATCCAGAGCTGTTGTTGAACGGACAATAACAAACAACAACATTTTTCTCTGTGTACTCAGTCCTTGTGCAGACGTTTTTAAGGCCTAATAATGATCCTTTAAAGAAGTGTAACTGAAAGCATAACCATTTCTGAGTACTTTATTTCATGAGGCAGCGCAAGCAAATGTGTGTTAAAAGTCCTCATTTAAAAGTGAGCAAGCCAAATCAAATTGTTTGTCCCCGGGGCACATGTAACCACATGACAGCTGGGTCCTGAGAACAGAAGTGTACTGTTTCTGCATTATAATCTAGTGTTCATTAAGAGGTGAGTCATGAATTCTTTCCTAAATTGGAGCAGAAGCCGGGGCAGTCCCAATGGATAGAGGGATGCTGTTCCAGTCCCTAAGTGCATAGTTGGAAAAGGCCTGCTGCCTTGCTCTTTCTTTTATCAAACTTCTTAGTCGTCAGTCTCATGATGCCCTGACTGTGGGTATCTTGAGAGTCACCAGAGGTGGAAAAATTATACAACAGAACAATAGCTGTGGTCTACCAATCGCACATAAAGAACAATTAACACAAGCGTCAAGTATTCATTTATAATCCTTGAAGTATCTTGGTGCTCACATAGTATGTGCATCCATTTACCTTAGAATGTGTAAAATCCAAAGAACAGACATGCTTGATCTTTTAATAAGAAAATAATAATACCGAAGCACACGCTCAAATGTAGTCCATATTGTAAAAAGTCCAATAGACTATGAAGTGCCAAAGATTCCAAGAATCTTTATTTTTGCTTCCGTCCACCTGTTCTCATATAACTTGATTGTGAATTAATGGCATATCAAGGGCAGCAGGCACGTGTTTCCTCAAATAATGACTTTTTCAAGGCTGCAACAGTATATAAAAGCACCTTTATACAAACAATACTTAAGAATGATGTATATGAGACGAAATGCTCTAATGTGTTATTCACCAGCACAAATGAAGAGAGATAGGAACCCGAAATCACCACTAGGTGCATTGCTTTATCCTTGAAGGGCTTTTATGTCGCATTTTGAAAAGGTGATCACGTGCATCTCACCCCAATAATACAAATAAAAATAAATAACATCATCACCGTCATTACACACTCCCAATACCTGGATATACTGTCATAATTTCACAGAATGGGATATCCGCCGAATGTATAGTTCGATACCGAATATATGACAGGACTTTTCCCAGAATAGACACTATGATGGTACACTGTCAGATATTAAAATACACATGCTGCGTATGTTAATGACAGAACAATGGTATGTGCATCACTGTGATATGCTGGGTGAATCCAGGAAGATCCACAATCGTCAGATTAGTAAAGAAGTACTTACAATGGCGTAGCGCATGAGAAATAATTGCATACAGGTGTGCATATCACCTTAGACACTGGAGGAGACCTGCTGAAGCAAGGGCAATGCGCAAATTAACTTCTCCTCAGGTGTGCGCATCACCGTGACACGCAAACAATTTAGCAGCGCATTGCACAATAGTGGTGTTACATGCATGTTGTCAAAATAACAAATGCTTCCTGACATTGGAAAACTTACCAAATAAAGATGGCGGCTGTTGCTGATGAAAGATTACCACCGCCACTAAATACCATTGCTTACAAAGCGGCTCCACTGGGCAGCTCCACTTGCAGCTGCTAACACCTGCTGACGATCGCTGGAGCTGCTGATCGCCTCCAGGCAATGCCAACAGAACCACAGAGGTCTGGAAAATATTTCAAGGGAGCAATGGGCATATTATCAACGGCCAGCGATAATTATCGCTGGCCGTTCACAGCGTGAGAACAGTTATCGCCGGCTACCGCAGATAATTATCGCCATGCTAGCGCTGTATTAACAACGCATAGCGCAATGGCGATAATTATTCCTGCGATAGCTCGTTTTCCATGGCACATCGCTGGTTTTCCAGCGATGTTCCATGGAAAACGGCGATAACTTTGCTGATACGACCCTGTGGTCGTATCAGCAGAATCCATCTCTCATGTAAAGTATGCTTAAGTCAGGAATTTAACAGACGTTAAATTCCTGAGTTAAAGCTGAGGTAGCGCGATTTCTTTTATCGCTGCACCTCCTTGTTAATATCGCGAAGCTGCCTTCGCGATATTAACTTGTGTTGTTTTCACAGCCACGCCTTCTTTGCATCTCATTAGCGATGCAAGGCGAGGCTGTGAAAAACGAGCTCTACATCAAGGAAACACGCGCTAGCGTGTCCTTGATGATATTGCGATATAATTATCGCCGCTTTTCGCCCGAAAACGGACGCTAAAGCGGCGATAATTATATCGCCAGCCCTTGATAATATGCCCCCAAGTCTCTTCAAGAACATCAATGGAGCAGTAGCTGCCCCTCTGAATACAGTGCAAGAGGACCGCAAAAGGACCAAACAATTCTCACTTTTGAACAGTGGTTGCCCACAAGAAATCCTCAGTCAGTCAACGTCCAAATGCCTGAGAAAGATAAAAGTACAATATTTCTTCAACTCCTCAGGGCAGCGTAGCTGTTAACCGACCAGCTGCCAACTGTCATCTTTCCATTCCCTCTCAACCACTGCAATGCTCTGCATTCCAAATTCCAAACAGAAGGCATTGATTTGATTGATTTGATTTATAATTTTATAAAGCGCTTGAATACCATTAGTGTCTTGGCGCTGCTTCAAAACTGGAGTATGAAAGTTCCTGAGAGTAATAATTAGATATTAAAGAGCCGGGTTTTTAGAGCTTTTCTGAAAGTCCATAAGTTAGGACTAGACTTTTACGTAATAGGAAAAGAATTCCATAGTTTTGCTGTTCCTGCGATAGAACTTCCTCCACCCCAGGAGGCTCTCTTCGATCTATGGATCACTAATAGTTTAGTGGTGGATGATCGCAAATTCCTAGATTAGGTGTACCATGTAAAGCAACATTTGAAATAATCTGGACCAACATTGTGTAATGCTTTAACCCTTTCGCTGCTAGGCCTTCCCCACCCCCCTGTGCTAAGTTTTTGTTTGGCTATTTGGAGTAGTTCACGCTTACGTCCTTGTAACCCTTTGTCCACATAAGGTATCCACGCCAAATTTGCATCCTTTTCTTCCAACATCGTGAGGATTCTAAAGGTACCCAGGCTTTGTGGATTCTCCTGGAGGGGACCCAGAAATTAGCCAAAATACAGCTAAAGTTTGATTTTTATTTGTGAAAATATGGGAAAAAAGTGCTGCAGAAGAAAGCATCTGTTTTTTCCCTACAAATGGTATCAACACAGGGCTTGTGGTGCTGAAATCACCATCTTCTCAGCTTTCAGGGACAGGTAGACTTTAAAAAAAAAAATGTATTGCGTCAAGTGTCAAATACAACGCAGAGCCCTGTAACCCAGAGGCTGTCTGCTACAGTTTAAAGCACAAAATATTGCATTGACATTTAATATAAACGATTTGCAATAAGAAATAATCATATGTACCCAACAAACTTCCCCCCCAATGCACTGTATCTACACTACATCTCAAACGTCTGCTCCACACTCACTACATCTAGAACACATCCCGCCTAGCCGCTGAACCACTGCATCCCAGCGCCACCCGCCTGTCCCACAATCGCAACATCGCCAGCCGGAATAGGCTCCAAGGAAAGGCCTCTATAGTCTGCCCAGCGCTTCCAAATTTTAGCATGTTTTTGCGGGCACCCTCGAGCTTTAAAGATAGGAGTCTCCAGACCCATGTTAAAATCCAGACCATTCTTCCATGCAGATAAGGAGGGCGGGGCCTCAGCCTTCCACTTACGTGCAATGTCGCGTTTGGCTATGGTGAATCCCAGCAACATCAAGTGGCGCTTATAGATATTTCCCCAGATCCCCTCCATTATATGTAACAGCACTAACTTAGGGGAGAAGGGGAGCTCCCACCCCAAAACCTCCGCAAGGCAGGCCAGCACCTCGTGCCAGAATTTCGCTATCGACCTACATTGCCAGATTGTATGCAATAGGGTACCATCCTCCCAACCACATCTGAGGCAAAGCGGGGACGCAACCAGGCCTGCTCTCCACAATGTGACTCTAGTTTAGTATAGTATAGTAAGTAATTAAATTGAATTAGTCGGAGCCACATGGCGATTGCAGCCTCCAGAGGGGAGGGGAGGCGAGCGCTTCCGTCCAGTCCTCTCCATCCACCGGGCCAAGGTCCTCCTCCCATGCTACCCTCAGTTTATCTAGTGTAGTAGGACAGTTCGTCACCAGGGACTGGTAGATTGTGGAGATTTTATGGTCTTGTAGGTCTCCCATAAACAATTTAGCTTCAATAGGGCTAAAATCAGGGAGGGACTCCAGATCCGCGACACTGGGGAGGACGGCATGCCGAAACTGAAGATATTTATAAAATTGAGTCTTTGGCATCTGGTATTCTTGCTGGAGGTCTTGAAAGGATTTAAGCACTGTGCCTCGCATCACATCTCCCAGGGTAGAGATCCCTATGTTGTCCCAATCTCGGAAACCCGCTAGACCAGCTAGCTGTGGCAATCTCCCATTGGACCAAAGCGGGGTCTCCTTTGTCAACTTGCCCCACCAGCCCATCCTCCGCAAAGCCTGCTTCCACACTTGAAACACCACCCTAGTGGCAGACGGCAGGGCATTTCGCACTGGGCCCGAGT
Source organism: Calotriton arnoldi (assembly GCA_963921515.1). Taxonomy (NCBI): domain Eukaryota; kingdom Metazoa; phylum Chordata; class Amphibia; order Caudata; family Salamandridae; genus Calotriton; species Calotriton arnoldi. Next base: position 84,419 of record CAWUFW010010807.1, on the reverse strand, counting down.
AGAGAATAGTGTGTAATGTAGTGGCCCCCATGCATCTTCGCTCCACCGCATAAGCAGGGTCAGACCTGTCCCCATACCACCAGTCATTCAATATCAATAATTGCGAGGCCATGTAGTAGGACTGGACATCCGAGGTGGCCAAACCGCCACAGTATGTCGACTGGAAACATGTCCGCAGCGCCACTCTAGACGCCCTCCCTGCCCACAAGAATTGCCCCAGTGCTGAGTTCACTTGGCGAAACCACGAGGGGGGATGGGGAACGGGCAATTCTGTAGTTGATAGAGCAGCCGCGGTAGCGATACCATCTTGAAGATGGCCGATCGACCGGAGATGGAAAGAGGCATATGGGACCAGGATCGCAGCTCTTCGCGCACACGTGTCCATACCGGCAGAATATTACGTTCCCAGGACATGGTCGGTGAGTCCGATAGGAAGACTCCTGGGTACTTTATCCCCATCGCAGTGACCTGCACTGTCGATGCCCAAGCACCCAGGTCCATCTGTGTCCCAAGGGTCCACAAAGTGGATTTGCGAGGGTTCATAAATAATCCCGACGACTCCCCAAAAATTTGCATAATACGAAGCAGCCTCGGCCCTGTTCTGTTAACATCTGTCAGAAAAAATAAGACATCATCGGCGTATAAGGCGATGCGATCCGACAATCCCTGAGCCCACTCGAACCCTGTCACCTGCGCATCCATCCGGACCCAAGCCGCCAAGGGTTCCATGGCTAAGGCGAACAGGAATGGCGACAGTGGCAATCCTGCTGGGTACCCCGTCCAATAGGGAAGGTGAAGGAGGCATATCCAGCGATGCGGACTGATGCCGTAAGATCCGTATAAAGCAGCTTTAAATAGGACAGGAAGCGCGGGCCCATATTCAACCGATCTAACAGAGCAAATAGGTACGTCCAGCACAGGGAATCGAATGCCCGATCCATGTCTGCCAGCAAGAGTGCAGCTGGCACATTCAGGCCCCGGATAGTATCAATGGTGATGTGAGCACGATGAATATTATGGCGCATCGCTCTTTGTGGCATAAATCCGGCCTGATCCGGGTGGACCAGAGATGTAATATGGGACTGGAGGCGATTCGCCAGAGCCTTGGCCAAGATCTTAGCCTCTATATTCAGTAAGGAGATAGGGCAATAGGATGCATGTTGGTCTGGGGGTCTGCCCGGCTTGTGAAACACCACTACCTCGGCATGTCTCCAGTCCTGCGGGAGACATCCGCGCTCCCGTGCCTCTTCCACCACCCGAAGAAGATGGGGACCCAACTTCGTAGAGTATCTCTTGAAGAACTCGCAGGGGTACCCATTAGGGCCTGGGGCTTTTCCGGAATTAAGGTCGCCCAGAGCTGAGCTGAGCTCTTCTTCCGAAAGCGGAAGGTTCAGCTCCGCCCGAGCCGCATCAGAGAGTGTCTGTGGCGGAAGGTCCCCTATGAAGCGGTGTACCATAGCAGCCGGTAGGGATTCTTTCGGAGTATAGAGTTCCGCATAGTACTGCGCAAAACTCTCCGCGATGGCAGAGGGATCCCCAAGGTCCTCCCATCGGACCCCGAGATCTTGGGGAGGACCAGAGGGCGCAGAACTCCCTGGCACAAGCGATGTAGTAATTTGCTAGACTTGTCCCCCCATTGGTAGATCGTACTACGTGATGCCGTCCATGCCAGACGGTCCTCCTCCATCAACATATCCGCATGTGCTTGTCGCGCCACTAGCAGCTGCCAACGCGCCACTGCACCACCTTCCCCCCTACTGACCCGCTTGAGTTCTATAATATGGGCCTCGGACCTCAGTAATGACTCCTTCTTGGTTCTACGCACTGCGGTGCAATATGAGATATCGACACCTCGCATGGTCGACTTCATTGCCTCCCAGAGGGGCTCAGCCGCTGCCACCGACCCCACATTGAACTCTAAGTATTGATCAATAGCCTGCCCTATATGGTCTCTATATTGTTCATCCTGTAGGTTCCAGGGGGAAAGGCGCCATCAAAAGGGTGGCTTCGCGGGACCAAGCTGTAACTTTATCACAATCGGAGAGTGATCCGATAGACCCCTTGGGTGGATTCCTGCCTCTCTCACTCTGCCTGCTACCCCAAGTGGCACGAAGAAATAGTACAATCTTGAGAATCAGTCGTGCACCGCCGAAAAATATGTATAGCCCTGTTCCTCCCGGTGCAGCCTACACCAAGGATCAACCCAGCCCAGACCTGACACTAGGGTACGCAATTTGGTGGTTGGACTGACAGCGGCCGGGCCTCCCCGTCTCCATCTATCCATAGCCACATCCATCACATCATTCCAATCGCCTCCCACAATGGCCAATCCTTCCAGCACCTCCGCCCACAGTGTCGTAAGACGTTCAACCAGTGACCAGGACAAGGGAGGGGGGGCATAGACACTACCCAGCACCACTGATTCCTCGTAGATAATACCCTTGACGAAGACGAACCTCCCCTGCTGATCTACCCACATCTTAGAATGTACATAGGGTACCCTTCGATGGATGAGGATAGCGACCCCCCGGGATCCACTCGTGAACCCAGAATGGAACACCTGCAAGTAACCATATCTAAGAAAGCATAGGGCCTTGGTTCCCAAGAGGTGTGTCTCCTGCAACATCAGGATATTCGCCCGATGGCGTTTAGCCTGCTGGAGTATGGCCCCTCTCTTCACCTTGTCCAGCGCACCCCTATTATTCTAGCTCACTATCTGGATATCACCGGTAAGGAGCCGCAGCCTATCTGTATGGGCCGACATTCATAAGGCCAGTAGCATCAATGAACAATACAGGTGACAGCCGGCCAGGAAGCAGCGGCTCGAAGTAGCGGCAATGCAGTACAGAAACATAACCAGAATCTCCCAGGGCGGGGTGCATCAAATGTGTATCATCTAGAGTGTGGACAGTGATCCAATAGAACAAATATACAGTGCATACAAGAAACGTAATCAACCCAACAAACCCCCACCCCCCACCCCAATACCTAAAAACAGCTGAAGTATCTGTCGCGGCGAAGGCGGCACGGGGGCCCCAACGGGAGCCCTCCGCCCCCCCCCCACCAATGGATCCCATGAAATCCACCCATAGACTGCGGGCATTCCCCCGGACCACAGAGGGTCGAACGAGGGTTCTAGCCCCTACACTCGCCTCATCGGCAGAGCAAATGTTCTTGAGAGGTCCCCAAGTGAAAGAGTGACAATACATTTACGAGCCCAAGTCCCCGGGTCGAGTCACTGAGGCAGATCTGCTGGCGTCACTCTGAGACTGGGACCGGCGCCTGGATCTTGATTGTCGGGATCCCTTGAGTTTAGTTTAGGCAGTTTGCGGACAGTTTCACCAGTCGAGGAGTCCGACTCCAGCCTGGGCGGTGTGCACGGCCGCACCCTCACCGCTTCGTCCGTCCACGTGAAGACCTCTTTGGGCGACTCAAAGAAAAGAGTACACGACTGATAGACCACTCGCAGTTTGGCAGGATACAGGAGGGCATATGGCAGTTTCAGTTCACGAAGGCGAGCCTTCGCCTCCATAGAGGACTGCCGCTTCTGTTGGACCAGTCTCGTATAATCCGGAAATATAAGAATACGAGTGTTCTCGAATTGAAGGGGTTCCTTGAGACAGGCTTGGTTCAGGATAACGTCCCTGTCACGATAGTTTAGGATTTTTGCTATGACTGGTCGTGGTCTGGCGGCTTCTGCATGAGGGCCCTATGAGCCCGTTCAATCACAAAACAGCGAGATAGCGACTCTGGAGGAAGCCAGCTGACAAGCCATGTGGACAAGAACTGTTCCATGTTGCCTCCTTCACACCCCTCCGGGAACCCCACAAAGCGCAAATTGCTCCTCCTCGCTCTCCCTTCTGCATCGTCAATGCGGGAAGCCAGGCCTCTAGTAATGGTCTCCAGCGTCGCCACTTTCTTTTGAAGGGTAGTAACAGAGTCCTCTACTTCTGAGACCCTGGTCTCTGCTTCAGTAATACGCTCCGTTGCGTTTCGTAGATCTTGTCGGAGGAGTAATACTTCCGAGCCCAATTCCCCAATTTTTGTTTCCAGGGCTGTTCTGGACTGCGTAATAGCCGCCATGAGGGCTGCGTTGTCCGGGACCCCTCCCTGAGCACCCCCCGGCTCCGCCGTCGAGGACCCCAGCCCAGTGTAGCGGTCCAACATGCTTTGCCTCGCCGAGCCTCCTGTCTGCTTATCTCTCGTCATGATGGCAATGGGGCCCCAACGTGATGGGCGGCAGGCAGGGCGGTCCCCCAGACAGAGGCACCAGCTAGTGCGCGACAGCCAACACCAACGTGGTCAGACCCTTCCCTGCGTGGTCTCACTCTGTGTGGACTAGGTTCAATATGGCGGCGTCTGTCGAGGTTGGGCACAGGCGGAGATCTCCCACCCACAAGCCGCACCGAGCGCTCACTCAGCCGCCTCTGCAGGCGGTCGAAACTCCCCCCTCCCCTAATGGGTGTCCACTTGACTCCAACAGCTCGGAGTGGTGCCCCCACAGTTCACACGCCGGTCCCCTAGGCGTCTGCCAGGCCGCGTCTCAACAAGCCACCACCCGTAGCTACTTCCACATAGCTCTGGGGGCAATCTCCATTCGTCTGGGCTATCAGGCGGCCACAGCTATCTCCTCCAACACTAGTCTCAACGGGGTACGGGGGTCCAGCAAATAGCCTCCTTGCTCTCGGCTTCTATACCCATGCTTCAGTGGGCCAGGATAAATCCCATGTAGGCCAGCTCGCGAAATCCATGCTTGGGTACCACAAGGACACGGGAGCACCACAATAGATGAACCAGGCTCCAGGGGCACCGCTCCCACTCCCAACCCCCTCCAGCACAGACCCACGCTCCCAAAGCGGCCCGATGTGGCTGCCGAGATTCGGCCGGGGAACAACGGGGGGGGGGAAGAGTGGGGAGACCAAGAGTCCAGCACGCAGGCCCCAAGCAGCCCGGAATATACCGGCCCCCAGCGATGTCTGAGGCGGGCCCGAACCGACCGCCGACAGCCTCTTGGGAAATGCGAGGGGGGGGAGAGACTCTAGTGGCCCCCCAGAATCACCCCCGTTCGTGTAACGATGGCCCTCGCGGCTCAGGGTGCCACCCCTGTCTGCTACACACAAAATAGCCGCCCAACCCCCCTACGCAGCCCGATCTGTCCACCGGAATGTAGGGCAAGGGCGGGGGGAAGGAGCCGGGAAGTTGACGGCTACAATTAGGATATGTCAGCCACCCAGGGGTTCCGCAACTCTCCCGCAGCAGACGGGCAGCAACTTCACCTCCACACGCGGCCCGACTCGGCTGCCGAGACTCGGCTGCCGAGACTCGGCTGCTGAGACTCGGCAAGAGGCGCGGGGGAGTAATCAGTGGGCCCAGCACACTCACCGGACACGATTCTTCCGTACGGATGCGACAGCAATCCAGAGCACGTCTCAGCTACCAGGAGCTCTCCCCAGGCGAGGCAAGGCCGTGCCGCGATCCTGATCTCAGCCAGGTCTGGCCGCTGCACGAACAGCTCCGCCTCTTGCCTGCGAGCCGGGCCTCCAGGCCGCGCACCTCCGGAGAACCGGCCCCGGGATCCAGGAACCAGCCTGTTTTCGCTTTTACCACATTCCCTGACAGTTCCTCTTGTGCTACGATCACGTTTCTTCGGCAGCAAGACCGACGAGGCAGGATAATTATAGGATATTGTAGTCGGGCTTGGCGGAGCTCGCCTAAAGCGCGACTGCCATGTTGGCTCACTAGGCCATGCCTTGGACAGGTAGACTATTGTCAGAAAACCAACATTTTTTAAACAGTTTTGGCATTTTACTGGGACATAGCCTATTTATGCTATTTTTTGTGTTTTCAACCTCCTTCCACTTAGTGCTAGAAATGCGTATAAAAGCAATAATGGATTCCAGAAAGCTATACATTTCTGACAACTAGACAAAATTCTGAATTCAGCAAGGGGTCATTTGTGTAGATCCTTCAAGGCTTTGTTTATAGAAACTAACAGTTGAAAATAAAAAATATTGAAATTGAGTTGAAAAAACAGAGTTAAAAAAACAGCCATTAGCGCCAACGTTTTCACCTGTAACTTCTTCTAAGTATGACAGATTTTTTAACGCAATATACCGTTACATCAGCTGGACCCTTCTGGTTGCGGGGATATATAGGAATGGTAGGTTCACCAAGAACCAGAGTAACCCAGAGTCAATAATTAAGTTGCATCTTGCAATGATTTTTCATTGTGTATATGGCAAATCATTTGGTAAAATATAAAGAGTGAAAAATAGGTACCAAGAAAACATATATATTTTCGAAATGGGATTACAATATAGAGTTTAGAAGCAGTGGTTATTTGCACATCTCCAAAATTGTGGTACCCAAACAAGCATGTGAATTAGAGGTCATTTTTCAAAATGACTTCTTTTTTACAAATTGCCTTACATTTGGAAGGCAGAAATGCAAAGAAAGTCAATTGGTAATAACACTTCTTCTACTGTTCTGTGTTTCCCATAGTCTCCCGATGAAAATGCTACCTCACTTGTGTGGGTAGGCCTAGTGCCTGCGGCAGGAAACGGCCCAACACTCAACGTGGACACATCACATTTTTCCATTGAAAACTGACCCTTTTTTTGCAATGTGCCTTTTGTGGATTTTGGACCCTAGCTCAGCCAGCACCTAGGGAAACCTAGCAATCCTATAAATTTCTGAAAACTAGACACCTAGGGGAATCCAGGATGGGGTGACTTGTGTGGCTCTCACCAAGTTCTGTTACCCAGAATCCTTTGCAAACCTCAAACTTTGTCAAAAGAACTACATTTTCCTCACATTTTTGGGATGGAAAGTTCTGGATCCTGTGAGGAGGCACAAACTTACACCCACCCAGCATTCACCAAAGTCTCCCAATAAAAATGGTACCTCACTTGTGTGGGCAGGCCTAGTACCCACGACAGGAAATGGCCCAAAACGCAACATGGACACAACACATTTTTCCATTGAAAACAAACCCTTTTTTCGCAATGTGCCTAGATGTGGACTTTGGACCCTAGCTCTTCTGCCACCTAAGGAAACCTAGCAAACTTATACATTTATGAAAACTAGACATCCAGGGTAATCCAGGATGGGGTGACGTGTGTATCTCTCACTAGGTTCTGTTACCCAAAATCCCTTGTAAACCTAAAACTTTGTCAAAAAAAGCAAATTGTCCTCACATTTCTGTGATATAAAGTTCTAGAATCTGCAGGGAGCCACATACTTCCTGCCACCAAGTATTCCCCAAAGTCTTCCGATAGAAATGATACCTCACTTGTGTGGGTAGGCCAAGTACCCGTGACAGGAAACGGCCCAAAATACAACGTGGACACATCACATTTTTCCAGTGAAAACAGACCCTTTTTCACAATGTGCCTAGTTGAGGATTTTGGACTGTAGCTCTGCCGGCACCTGAGGAAACCTAGCAAACCTATAAATTTTTAAAATCTAGACATCCAGGGAAATCCAGGATGAGATGACTTCTGTAACTCTCACCAGGTTCTGTTACCCAAAATCCTTTGCAAACCTCAAACTTTGTAAAAAAAAACCCACATTTTCCTCATATTTCTGTGATGGAAAGTTCTGGAATCTACGTGTATCCAAAAACTTTGACACACACAGCATTTCCTGAAGTCTCCTGATAAAAATGATACCTCACTTGTGTGGGTAGGCCAAGTGCCCGTGACAGGAAACGTCCCAAAGCGCAATGTGAACACATCACATTTTTACGTGAAAACTGACCCTTTTTTTGCAATGTGCCTAGCTGTGAATTTTGGACCCCAGCTCAGCTGGCACCTAGAGAAACCTAGCAAACCTATACATTTTTGAAAACAAGACATCCAGGGAAATCCAGGATGAGGTGACTTGTGTGGCTCTCTCACCAGGTTCTGTTACCCAGAATCCCTTGCAAACCTGAAACTTTGTAAAAAAAAAATACATTTTCCTCACATTTCTTTGATAGAAAGTTCTGGAATCTGTGTGAATCCACAAACTTTCACCAACCCAGCATTCCCCAAAGTCTTCTGATAAAAATGGTACCTCACTTGTGTGGGTAGGCCTAGTACCCGTGACAGGAAACGGCCCAAAACACAATGTGGACACATCACATTTTTGCAGTGAAAATGGACCCTTTTTTTCAATGCGCCTAGCTTTGGATTTTGGACCCTAGCTCTTCCGGTACCTAAGGAAACCTAGCAAACCTATACATTTTTTAAAACTAGACATCCAGGAAAAACCAGGATGGGGTGACTTGTGTGGCTCTCACCAGGTTCTGTTACCCAGAATCCCTTGCAAACCTCAAACTTTGTCAAAAGAACTACATTTTCCTCACATTTTTGGGATGGAAAGTTCTGGATCCTGTGAGGAGGCACAAACTTACACCCACCCAGCATTCACCAAAGTCTCCCAATAAAAATGGTACCTCACTTGTGTGGGCAGGCCTAGTACCCACGACAGGAAATGGCCCAAAACGCAACATGGACACAACACATTTTTCCATTGAAAACAAACCCTTTTTTCGCAATGTGCCTAGATGTAGACTTTGGACCCTAGCTCTGCTGCCACCTAAGGAAACCTAGCAAACTTATACATTTATGAAAACTAGACATCCAGGGTAATACAGGATGGGGTGACGTGTGTATCTCTCACTAGGTTCTGTTACCCAAAATCCCTTGTAAACCTAAAACTTTGTCAGAAAAAGCAAATTGTCCTCACATTTCTGTGATATAAAGTTCTAGAATCTGCAGGGAGCCACATACTTCCTGCCAACAAGTGTTCCCCAAAGTCTTCCGATAGAAATGATACCTCACTTGTGTGGGTAGGCCAAGTACCCGTGACAGAAAACGGCCCAAAATACAACGTGGACACATCAAATTTTTCCAGTGAAAACAGACCCTTTTTCACAATGTGCCTAGTTGTGGATTTTGGACTGTAGCTCTGCCGGCACCTGAGGAAACCTAGCAAACCTATACATTTTTGAAATCTAGACATCCAGGGAAATCCAGGATGGGATGACTTCTGTGACTCTCACCAATTTCTGTTACCCAAAATCCTTTGCAAACCTCAAACTTTGTAAAAAAAAAAAAAACATTTTCCTCATATTTCTGTGATGGAAAGTTCTGGAATCTACGTGTATCCAAAAACATTGACACACACACAGCATTTCCTGAAGTCTCCTGATAAAAATGGTACCTCACTTGTGTGGGTAGGCCAAGTGCCCGTGACAGGAAACGTCCCAAAACGCAACGTGGACACATCACATTTTTACGTGAAAACTGACCCCTTTTGTGCCTAGCTGTGAATTCTGGACCCTAGCTCAGCTGGCACCTAGATAAACCTAGCAAACCTATACATTTTTGAAAACAAGACATCCAGGGAAATCCAGGATGAGGTGACTTGTGTGGCTCTCACCAGGTTCTGTTACCTAGAATCCCTTGCAAACCTCAAACTTTGTAAAAAAAATACATTTTTCTCACATTTCTTTGATAGAAAGTTCTGGAATCTGTGTGAATCCACAAACTTTCACCAACTCAGCATTCCCCAAAGTCTTCTGATAAAAATGGTACCTCGTTTGTGTGGGTAGGCCTAGTACCCGTGACAGGAAACGGCCCAAAACACAACGTGGACACATCACATTTTTCCAGTGAATATTGACCCTTTTTTTCAATGCGCCTAGCTTTGGATTTTGGACCCTAGCTCTTGCGGTACCTAAGGAAACCTATACATTTTTTTAAAACTAGACATCCAGGAAAAACCAGAATGGGGTGACTTGTGTGACTCTCCCCAGGTTCTGTTATCCAGAATCCCTTGCAAACCTCAAACTTTGTCAAAAGAACTACATTTTCCTCACATTTCTTTGATAGAAAGTTCTGGAATCTGTGTGAATCCACAAACTTCCACCAAACCAGCATTCACCAAAGTCTCCCAATAAAAATGGTACCTCACTTGTGTGGGGAGGCCTAGTACCCACGACAGGAAATGGCCGAAAACCCAACGTGGACACAACACATTTTTCCGGTAAAAACAGACCCTTTTTTCACAATGTGCCTAGATGTGGACTTTGGACCCTAGCTCTGCTGGCACCTAAGGAAACCTAGCAAACCTAAATATTTTTGAAAACTAGAAATCCAGGGTAATCCAGGATGGGGTGACGTATATTTCTCACTAGGTTCTGTTACCAAAATTCCCTTGTAAACCTAAAACTTTGTCAAAAAAAGCTAATTTTCCTCACATTTCTGTGATATAAAATTCTAGAATATGCGGGAGGCCACATACTTCCAGCCACCAAGTGTTCCCCAAAGTCTTCTGATAAAAATGGTACCTCATTTGTGTGGGTAGGCCAAGTACCGGCGACAGGAAACGGCCCACAATACAACATGCACATCACATTTTTTAAGTGAAAAATGAACCCTTTTTTCGCAATGTGCCTCGTTGTGTATTTTGCAGCCTAGCTCTGCCAGCACCTGAGGAAACCTAGCAAACCTATACATTTTTTAAATCTGGACATCCCGGGAAATCCAGGATGGGGTGACTTGTGTGTCTTTCACCGGGTTCTGTTATCCAAAATCCCTTGCAAACCTCAAACTTTGTAATAAGAAACACATTTTCCTCACATTTCTGTGATGGAAAATTCTGGAATCTATGTGTATCCAAAAACTTTGACCTATCCAGCATTTCCTAAAGTCTTATGATAAAAATGGTACCTCACTTGTGTGGGTAGGCCAAGTCCCCGTGACATGAAACGTCCCAAAACTCAACAGGGACACATCACATTTTTCCAGTGAAAACTGACCCTTTTTTTGCAATGTGCCTAGCTGTGAATTTTGGACCCTAGCTCAGCTGGCACCTAGGGAAACCTAGCAAACCTATACATTTTTTAAAACTAGACATCCAGGGAAATCCAGGATGAGGTGACTTGTGTGGCTCTTGCTAGGTTCTGTTGCCCAGAATACCTTGAAAACCTCAAACTTTGTAAAAAAACAAATTTTCCTCACATTTCTGTGATAGAAAGTTCTGGAATCTGTGTGAATTCACAAACTTCTACCCACCCAGCATTACCCAAAGTCACAGAGATTCCAGAACTTTTCATCACAGAAATGTGAGAAAAATGTGTTTTTTTTTACCTATAAAAAAATAATCCCTGGAGTCTAGGGTGCTTTCTGCCCCCCCGGGGGGGCAGATTGGGGGCTACTGTCCCCATCTGCCACTCGGGGAGGCAGAAAGACTGGTTGTGCCATATTTCAATGGGGGGAGCAAAGGCCCTTGCCCAAGGGGCCGCTCCCCCCTTCCCTGGTGCCTAGTGGGTGGATCCCTGCTTGGGCATCACCCTTCTGGGGCAATCCGCAAGCAGGGATCCACTAGAGGAGGGTGCCATTAGAAAGGTGAGATTCTTCCCTTTTCATCGATACCTCTTTCATGTGTTTCGGTGCTCGGGGGACTGAGATGAGCACACAAACCTTGAAACTAAGTTGCAGTTTCATTTTCAATGTAATGCCGAAAGCACGCCTTGCGCGCGATCGTCATTACATTGGGAAAAAAAAGGCTTGGGTGGTTGGAGAAGCTCTTCCTCACCTCCTGGGGCCCCCCCCAAAAAAGGAAATCCCTCTGCTGTTTGCAGCAGAGGGATTTAGTGCACCTGTGTCCATGAAGGAATGGTTCCGTAATGAGCACAGGAGCACTGGTGCTCATGATGGAACCATTCCGTCATGAACACCGAAAGGGTTAAAAGCTATACATAGTGATTTAAACTTGATCTTTTTTTTCAACTGGAAGCCAGTGTAATTTCTTCAGGCCCTGTGATACCGATTGGTGTTTAGGAGTAGTTGCGCCGAAGGATTTTGTATCATTTGTTATTTTTGCAGGAGTTCTTTTGAATATTTAAAAATAATGCATTTCCATAATCAAGTTTCGATATGGACAATGCTGAGACAACTGTCTTCTGGAGATTGAGTGGAATAAAAGGACAGATCCTTATGATCAGCTTCAGGATAAGAAAACTGAAGATACTAAAGCATCGATCTGATCTTTAAAGGTAAGCTTATTGTCAATGATAATTCTTAGATTCCGTACTTTGTTTACTGGTACTAGGAGAGTACCCATGTCCTTAGGCCACCAAAGGGGTGACCAAAATGAGGTGTTATTTCCAGGTAGTAATACCTCCGTCTTACTAGAATTACATTTTAGGCAGTTAAGCTGCATCCAGTTATTGATCTGAGTCATACAGATATTGAGGCATTCAGCTGTATCCTGGATGTTATTAGATACTGAGACAATGATTTAAGTGTTGTCAGCATAGGATACAGTTGAGAAACCATAGGTTCTGATCAGCTCTGCCAATGGGGCTAACTATAGGTTGAACAAGGTTGGGCTCAGTGATTATCCCTGTGGGACCCCACAAGGTAACTTAAAGCTGACCGAGGTGAATTCACCTAGAGCCACATGTTGTTTCCTATCAGACAGGAAGGATTTTAGAACTTTAAGGGTGGTACCTTTAATTCCAAATTCAGAGTGTTAATTGTTTAATATCTGATGGTTAACCGTATCGAAAGCCGCCGAGAGATCCAGTAGGATCACGGCTGTCTTCCCCCCGTCATCAAGAATTAGCATCAGGTCTTCGATTGCTGCAATCAGGGCGGTCTCTGTACTATGGGCTTCCCTGAAGCCGAATTGCGCAGGATCCAGGAGCTTATTAGAGTTACTGAAGGATGTGAGTTCTTGATTTATGTTCTTTCCAAGACTTTCAATGGAAACGGCAGTCTGGAGATCGGCCTATAACTACTGGGTTCCAATGGGTCCAGGCTAGCATTCTTTATCAATGGCAGTATTTATGCTGTTTTCCACTCAACCAGGAAACGTCCTGTTCTTAAGATTTCACTGAATATTTCCCTCAGAGATTCACTGATAGTGTCTGGCGCAAGAATTATTATTCTAGGTGGACATGGGTCAAGAGGTGAGCCTGATTTAGTTGCAAGAATTAATTTCTGTACCTTTCCCAGATCCATTGGGGCAAAGGTCTCCAGCAGACTGTTGGAGGATGAAGTTATTGTATTTATGGCTGAATTAGTAGTATTTAGCATATGGCTATTAAATGTGTTAAGCACTTCTTCTACTATGGACCTGAAGAATTTGGCTAGTGAGTTGCAGAAGTGAAGGCTGCAGTCTTGTTGGGTAGGTTCTGGGGCTTTCGCCAAGCTTTTAACTGTGGCAAAAAGCTCTTAAGTGGAGTTCTTAGATTGAGTGATTTTATCGGAGAAATATTTGATCTTTTCCTCCTTTATTAGAGTTTTATAGTCTGCAATAGCTCAGGAATAGATTTTTTTATCTTGGGAATTATAGTTAGCTCTCCACGTCCTTTCAAATTTCCTGCAAAGCTGTTTTTGTAATCTTAGTTCGTTGGTAAACCAATGTTCGGAAGGGGTTTTTCTTTTGTTGGATAAAGATTTTTCTGGTGCTACTTCTTCAACTGCTGTGCTAATCCATGATGCATAGGTGGAGGCGGGCTAGTTGGGGTCAGGATTGACAGCTGACCAATGCCAATTGAAATTCAAGGGGATCTATCCTATGCCAGGCTCATCCTCTGCTAGAGGGGGGAGATTTTTTATCGCTGCGTTTCGAGCCTGGAACACTGATATCGAATCTAACTGCTTTGTGGTCTGTCCATAATAAAAGCAATACCTCTATGACCTTAGGATGAAGATTATTTGTAAAGATGCCATTGAGAGTATGTTCTGCTTTGTGAGTAGGCAATGCTACCTGCTGGTGTAAATCAAAATTGGTGATTGAGTCAGTCAAGGAAAGGGTTTCACTGTCACCTAGGTTTTCGAGGTGAAAATTAAAATTGCCTAATATGGAGAAGTCCATGAATCCAATACTGGACTCCAGGAATGGACTTAAATTGTTAAGAAAGGAGGCTCTTGTGCCTGGTGGTCGGTAGACCAGTATGCCGTTGAAGGAGTATGTCTTGTATAGCCAGATCTGAAGTGCATACATCATAACACCCTTCTTATATGTAAGTAAGGTTATGAGTTTGGTGAGATTGTGTTACTCATATAGCTCCTATATTTTTACAGTTAAAGAGATTGTCTTTAATGCTCCATGGGATGCTGAAGTCCCCTAGAAGGAAGCAAGGAAGGAAGGAAGTTGGTTGAGTAGTGAATCTGTATGTGCATAATAAGTTTTCCACAGTTCCCAATAAAAGCAGGATTAAGACCTACTGGTCGATAGATGATATGGAAACACCACGTTTATTTATAGTTAGGTTTGAAATTGAAATATAGAAGTTCAAAGGAGGGGCGAGGGGAGAGAGGAGACATCAGTTGTAATGGAGTTACAGGTGTCTCTGTGAACTATGGTGCTGTCGTGTCCAGTTTTTGGTGGTCTACCTTGGTGGAGGATGGAGGGGGTACCTCAGCAAGGATGATAGGGAAGAAGGAGAGAGCTAGAACTTGGTAATGAAGAGTACATCAAGTTAGTGAATACTAAATAATTGTCGTGTGGGGGGGCTGACATCAAGTTTAATGTGTATCAGTTTGTTTCCTAGCTGAATGGAGATATTTGAAAGAAAGTAACAGGAGGTGAATTGGTTAGATGGGGAGGTTAGAAAGCCACATGTTGAAAGTGAGAGGGGGTACAAGTAAAGGCTTGAAGGGAAGCAGACTGAAGGCCTGAAAATTATGGATTGAATATACCCGAGAGGTATGAAGACTGGGTGGGTAGGGTGGCTGTCCTGAAAACATATACTGGGGGATGCAGTAATAATAATAAATGTTATGGAGAATATTCTTAACCATGGAGGATGGTGGAGGCAGCCTAAAAGAGAACAGATGTTGGGGGAAGATAGAAGAACAGAGAAATAAGGGTGAAGAAGGAAGCTGAAAGGAATAGGGAGAGGGAGGAAAGGAAGTAGCATCTGAGTTAAAAGACAAGAAAAGAGTGTGGATTACAGGAGGGGGAAGGATGATTTGGACAGGTTCTCTGCGATGACTGCAGAATGGGAGGAATCAGACATCAATGGGAGAGTCAAGGTAAAGAGAAGCAATAACGTTAGGTATATTATGTAGACTAACTTAGGGTCAGCAGAGATATTTGTCTGAAAAGTGAATTACTGCCTTCTTGAAGATGAAGGGTTAGATAAAGGCCACAGGATTTGAATTTAGTTAGGTGAGACTAGGCGGTGCAAAATATAGTAGCTGTGAGTGATCCACTGATACCCTTCCTGACTGCTGAGTGACTGAAAAGAGAATTTGGTAGGCCTTTCCTACACTGAATAAAGGCACCTATATAAAACATGCATGTCAGCTAATTACTAAAATTATGAAAATTATGATATACAAATTGTTAAACTAGGAGATTGAGGTGAGTTGTGTCTGAGCTCCCACAAACCCAGAACAATCTGACTCATTGTGAACAGCATTTTATTTAATATCAGATTTCCCTGTGAACTCCTGCTTTGCGCCCCCTTTCCATTGTGTTGACCCTGTCTCTGCTGCCCCTCTCCGGTTCCATGCTTACCATGCAACTGGCTTTGCCAAAGGTGCATTATTCTGTAAAGCTCCGGCATTGGCGAAGCCAAAAGCAATGAACAGGCATGCAATGTTTTATATACTTTCACGATTACCACCACATTGGAAGTTACATGTGGGCAGCCTCTAAAAATATCTAGTGCTTTAATCGGCTTCTTTCTGATGTCACATCTACCACAGGCTCTGGTCTCTTCTGTCCTTAGGGGAGACAAAGAGGCTAGGGGCCTGATGTACAAAGAGGAAAGTTGGAAATAGAGATTGCAATTTGCGACCTGTCATTAATTTTGCAATGCGACCTATATACTAATAAGTCAAGTTGAAAGCTTCTGGTAGCAGGCGGCCAAGAACGACCTGACAAATTAATATTGATTAGACAGGTCACTCTCTATGATTCCCTGTAATCGGTCACCAACACAGAGATGGCGGCCTGCAAGGAACAACTGACCGATATCTCTGTGTTTGCATTCCCTAGCAGGAAATGTTTTGAAAGCAGCCTGTGATTCTAAAGGAACTGGTGTTGCTTTGGAAAATGTTTTCAATTTGGGAAGACAACAGGGAAGACCGAGGCTGACCCCGAAGGGGAAGCTGTCTAACAGGAATAGCTTTCGCTTTGCAAATGGGTTACACCTCCATTGAAGAGTTGGTAACGTATCAAGGGTTTGCAACCTCACTGATACAGACCATTGCAAATCAAAAACAGGAGTGGATGCCTGTTTCATGCTCTCTCGGGTAAACCAATTTTGTGAGTCAACCAATTTTATGATTCAGAAAGGCTTTAGTCGCATCAGAAGGTCTTTCTCAATATCACTCTATTAAAAGCAGACCCTTTGCAAACCGATGCAGAAAACATAGGCTTTAAACCCCAAATAGCTTTCCAGATTCAAGAGGGGAAAATATTCCATTGAGCCTTGCCTCCCATAAATTCACTTTTATGCGTAATTACATTTGAATTACCAAAGTTGCAATTTTACCAATTTTACGAACTCTAAAGCAAAATAAAAAAGGTTTTTTTCAGGGTAAACCACGTATCCCTGGGGCCTGCTAAGTAATCCTCTTTCACTCTAGAGTTATATACCCAATGCTGAGTGAAAAAAATAGATTTTCCTTCCTCACAAGGAAAAGGTTTTTGATACGCAGTTAACTCCAGTATTTTAAGGTGGCGTTTCTTGTTCTCCTTAAAGTCGCTTTTCGCAATGCTTGCTGGCTCTTATAGCAGGTGTTCTAACATTACTACCCAATTAATAAAATTTGATGCAGGAAAGAATTGATGTAATTTTTAGGTCTGCTTATAGCCAGAAAGTATTTTCCTGAAAATAAAAAAGATAATTTGGATCATCACTCTTCTGCCATTGGTTGCTTTGCCAGTCACCATCATCCATTGCTTGTTTTAGATCAGCTCACATGAGTATTGCATAGGCTGACATTTTACAGTAGCGACGGGTAGCTAATGAGTCTGTGACAGGCGCTTTCAACATCACTGTTCAGCCCCCCATCCTTTCACAAGTCACTTCACAGCCAGAACAGAAACACAGCCCTAGTAGGCTCTGCTTGTTGCTGCCAGCCTGCCACAGCCATGTGCTAACCCTCAACTGCAGCAGAGATGCAGAGACACATGAATAGGCCACGTTACAACGCATGCGATACATCGCATGCCAATACAACGCAGTTATTACAATGACCGAGTTGTTACATCGCATACTATTACAACGCAAGTCGTTACAACGGCTTGCTGTATTAGGGGTGCTGGATTTTGGAATAGTATAATTTACTATTCCAACTCTAGTCTGTGCAACAGTAGGGAAGGTGTTGAATTTTAAATCCAACACCTTCTGCCCCCTACAGCAAGTCGTTGTAACGACTTGCGTTGTAATGGTATGCGATGTAACAACGCAGTCGTTGTAATGACTGCATTGTAATGGCATACGATGTATTGCATGCGTTGTAAACGATGTTTACCGAGACACATACTTCACCCTCACTTACCTCTTTCTTTTCCTCTTCCATCCTGACCATGGAAGTGGTTGGAAGCAGTTGTGCTCCCTCCCTGTAAGTGTATACTGTGCTTCCTGCTCTCATTCAAATGTTCAGCTAGCTCTACCGGGAAGCTGGGAGAGGGGGTGGGGTGTTTGCTGTGGTGTGTGAACACTCTGTGGGGAGTGAAGTCGAGGGCCATTGGTGCTTGTGGCCCTTACTTGTGGCATCGTAAACATCATACTGAAGGAGCAATTCAGAAGGTAGTACTTAGCCCATCCCAGAGCGGAAGTAGTGACAGGAGTGAATGAGTGTGTGGCACCACATGTAGAGTATAGGTGATGTTTTCCCAGCACCCTGTATAATGCAAAATTGGTTTCTTCTAGATTTTATTTGATTACAAAAACCTTGGATGTGTGTGTCATTCCCATCAGAGCCTCTGACAGTGAGATTGTGCACACTGCTGATCTTCTTTCCACTTCTCATTAATTTGCAGTCAGACTACCCAATGCACTTGTTTCTGGACTTAGTTTTCATCAATTTGTGACCTAGATTCAATAGAAATTTCAGACTGACCTCTTAGCTCCCGACATGCTATTTTGTCACACCACGCTTAATAAATACATTCTGTCCTGATGCTGACCCCTTAACTAGCTATAGGGGCTAAATTCCTTTGGCTTTACTACACTTGAATCATCAAACATTTTCCTAGCAATCGCTAAATAGGTGTTCATGATTGCATACGATATATTGGTCAAATTTATTTTTCTTCTTTGACACAAAAATATTTCTGTGTCACCCCACATTTCTTTTATTGTTCTGTAAATTGATGGTTGATAGGGAATGACTGTATACAAACATTACTAATTGGGTGGGTCTAAAAATATAACTTCTTGACACTTGCAATATTAAAACACAAGATGGGGGCCAAACTGTTCATTAAAACAACTTCAAATTAATTCTAGCAGGGACCACTCTTGCACACCGAGGTGTACCCGTGTTACAAGCGCTGTTTGTTCCCAGATTCCTTGTGGAATATTGGGTTGCTCTTGTAATATAATACAGGCCCAGTAATACAAACATCAGTGGAAGATTGAAATGCATTAACATCTCTATGCTCATCTGCTTTTGGTTAGAGTGGAGGCCGGGTTCTGACCAGTTATATCAGTGGTGGAGCACCCATTCTTACGGGTGGAATGCGAGTTTGGCAGATGTGCGATGTCAATCCAAAAGTGGCATATGCCATTCTATTTAGATTATTCATATTTATGCACTCTAAATGAACAGTTAGGACGTCCTCAATTTTTGGCTGATGTCACCGCCTCTGTAAACTCAAAATCAGACCCTCAGAAGCAAATCATTACAACAAATGTAGTAAAGTACCAAATATATCTTTTTAAGCATTTCATAAATGTACTTTCTGAGTGTATTTAATGGATTTAAGGACCTTTATTGAGTTATGGAGTTCCTTTCAAAGAGCCATTTATGGTGGTTTATCTTTTTAAGGTCTCCACTGATTAAACCTTCCAAGTGTAAGTGCCTGCGTTGATTAGAAGGACAAAAGCTACAATCCAGTACTGAGTACCAAGTGATAAATTGCAATACTTTAATTGTATTGTATTGTATTGTATTGTATTGTATTCAAACTTATAAAGCGCACTGTAACCCTACGGGCATCCTGGCGCTGCGGTATATATGCACTGTCACCATAGTTCCGGAATCAGCATGTTGCTAAGCTAAGCCTGTACTCTGGGGAAAAGCCATGTTTTGACTTTCCCCTGAACTTCAGCAGATCCTGCGACTGTCTCAGGTCAGCTGGGAGACCATTCCAAAGGCGTGCTGCCGCATAGCTGAAAGCTCTTCCGCCTGATTTAGCTCTCTTAATCTTGGGTATATTCACCAGGTTGGCCGAAGAGGAACGGAGGCTGCGGGTGGGAGTATACCAGCTGAACTTAGACTGCAGCGGTATGGGCCCCATCCCGTGCAGTGCCTTAAAGACACTGCAGAGTGATTTGAATTGTATCCTCTGGAATACAGGGAGCCAGTGCAGCTCCGCCAGCGTCAGAGATGTAGATGACCGTCGTGGTCTTGATAAGGCCAGCTTAGCCGCCACCGTCTGGATTCTCTGGAGTCTCCCAATCAAGTACCTTGGGGATTCCAGCAGTAGCGCATTACCATAGTCAAGCCAACTCAGAATGACGCTCCTTACTACTTGTGCTCGTACCTGATTTGGGAGTAGCGGGAGAATCTTCCGGAGAACCCTGATGAGCGAAAAGCTGCTTCCCACAATTTTATTGACTTGAGTTTCGAGGTTTAGCTTGTCATTAAAGCTGACCCCAAGATTACGTACCGTCATAACGGGTAGCAAGTGTGTCTCCGTGGGGATGGGCCAGAAGCCCAGAGGAAGAGAGCAGGGGACTTTACCTGCTGCACAGCAGAGTATCTCAGTTTTCGCGCAATTAAATTGCAAGGAGTTGTTTTTCAACCAGTGCACCGTTTCTTGCATACAGGCATGAAAATTTTCCAGCGAGACCGCTTGGTCTCCCTCCAGTGACAAGATAAGCTGTGTATCGTCAGCATAGTTTACCAAGCTGACCCCGTATGACTTAACAATCGCAATCAGGGGACTCATATAGGCGTTAAACAGTATCGGGCTTATTGCCGAGCCCTGGGGGACCCCATGCCTAATCTCGGCAAAATCCGAACGATAGGGGGGAAGAGCCACTGCCTGACATCTATTTGTCAGGTAAGATCGAAACCATTCCAGGGCTACCCCACCCACCCCTACTGTCTTAAACCTTGCTAGGAGAACTGTGTGGTTGACCGTGTCGAATGCGGCAGACAGGTCCAGCAAAATCAGTATAGCTGATTGTCCCCTGTCTGCTCACATTTGAAGATCGTCCAGAACGGTCACCAGCGCTGTCTCCGTCCCATGGCCTGGGCGGAACCCAAACTGCACATCCTCCAACTTGTTATTCAACTCCAAAAACTGAGAGAGTGCCCTGCTGACCAGGCGCTCTATGATCTTTACTGGGTAGGGGAGGAGGGATATGGGTCTGTAGCTCTTAGGGCATGCTGGATTAAGCGCAGGTTTTTTCAGCAAAGGTGTTATTATTGCTTGCTTCCAGCTTGCCGGTACCAGCCCACTGCTTAGCGATTGGTTGCATAGCTGTCGAAGTATTGGGAAAAGTTCAGGTCCCAACTCCTTCCAAATTTTAGGAGGGAGGGGATCCAGAGGAGAGCCATAGGAGACTCCTAAAGCTATCTTATTAAACTCCTCCTCAGAGGGAAGATCAAAGTGATCGAGGCAAGCGGCCTGATCACCAGACTCAGCCCCACACCCAGCTCTTTCGCTTACTAGGTGACGACCAGCCATCTATCTCGCCAGATATGACCGCATCGTCCATTTTCAGCCCTTCTATGATTTTACTTATTTTGTCCTCGAAAAAAGTGGCTAAGCTGTTACATAGCTCCTGACTAGGCAGAATCTTGTTTTTCGTACAGTCTGTTATAACATTATTAAAGAATGCCCAAATGCATGCAGAGAAACATAAAGATAGAAGGAAGAAAAATGCCTTTAAAGAAATGGAGGACCTGAATCTACTGAAAGAAATTACATGGCAAATACCAAAATGAACTTAAAATTTGTAAAACAAAAGCCACAGTATTCTTGCACATAGGGCACTCAATGTGCTCTGCTTTAAACACTAACATAAGCAGCTACAAACTGTTCCATTTTGTGGGAACTGAAACCAAGCAATGGCCAAGGAAATTGGTCTTGACTTTTAGATGCCAATGTAGTCCTAATGGCTTTATCAATATGTTTGACCAATGCTCTTCATCAAAGTAAAAATAAATGTTTTTCCAATGTTGTGCAGCAGTGGCAAAAAAGAATGCAAAAAGAGTGTTGATGTGTATGCACACATGTGCCATCACGGATGCATGGCTATGAGTTACAACAAAATTGTGGTCCAACTGCTTTATCTGATCAACTAAGGACACCTACAGAAATCACGTCAGTTCTGAGAGCTGACCATGCTGGGTGCACCCTTCTAGGACACACAAAACTGTGAACCTTGCAATTCCATGGACAGGCTTATGCTACAGGGCATACATTACATCAGCATGCCTGCAGGACCAAGTCTATCAGGGTCGAATCTGGACAGTGGTTTATGCCAGTGTACCGTTCAGGAGACAGAAAGACACAGACAGACAGACACACGCACACACACACAGTTTCCTTTAATTTCTTTTTAGGGAAAAGTATCAATTTAAGTATAAGGTACACTGGCTTGCTATAAATTATATTGCATTCTATCTGTTACATTTATAATACATAGAAACCACATTGCATACATGCATTGAGGAAATAGCATTTCCACACTAAGGACCTGATTTAGGGTTTATCAGATGTGGTACTTCCATCATAAATCATCTGTAAAACCGTCCTCCGCCATGTAGGTCCATTCGTCCTATTGAGAGTTTGACAGTTTGACAGATGAATCTCCTTCAAACCTCCGTCAACTCTGATGGTTTTGTATTCCTCCACTAACAGAGTAATCAAGTAAATACGTTGGACGGAGTTACATCAGCTTTACTCTTCCCACTGTATTGAGATTTACCTTTCCGTTGACATACCTATAGCAGAACACCCTCCACACCTGAGATTGTGGAACTGAAGTATAAAAGGGCCAAAAAACAACAAAAGCAACCCCATTATGATTCTAGAAGCATGTGGTTGTTTCTGCAAGGTCTCGGAGTGCACCTTGTTGTGGTGGAGGAGGAGAAAACCAAACAACGACAAAATCAATGGTTTATTATGTTTTTTAAGAACTAGCACCAGACGTTTTATATAAGCACCTAGCCATAACTGGATGCTGGCTTTGATGAAGTGCAGTGGTCGAATACACCAACCAGGTTAATGGAGGTCCTCTGGAGCTTCTTAAACTTGTCTAAAGTTAGCTGTTTTTATTAAAGTCATCATTAACCTAAAGGCATTATTAACCATTAGCCAATAATCTCCAAATGTAAATATATATATATATTTTTTAAAACATTACATTTATATTTTACAATGCTTTGATTGATAAATTATGTTATTATATATTGTAATAATTTAAACATTTTTCTTCTAAAATAATTTATATTATATATGTTTTTCAAATGTATATTACAAGGCAGTTTTCATTATGTAAATAGTTAAAATATTTAATTATTCATCAATATTTCAAATTTGTATTCACACACTAAAAAGTATGACTTTCTACTTATTTATTAGGTTTGTATTTAATTTCTTATCATCCATGATGTACTTCTCTGGGCATTTCTGTCCACCTTATTCCTGCTAACCAGTATAACATTGCCTGTGCTCACCTTTCCAACATGATGCAATTTCTAAAACCCTGATTTTAAAGTTTAACTTCCATTTGAATAAATATTTTAATCAATGTACCGAGGGAAGACAATGTGCTTGTTGGCATTGTACTGCAGCAAATATTGTGCTATCCATGACAATACCAGGCTAAAACAAGGGTTCAGGCATACCATGAGTGACAGCTTTAATACCCCATTTTCTTCCTTTAACATTACCTCTTTTGCAATTGCCCAAACCTTTCATTAGAACACCAAAATATTACCACAACGTAGCCCTTATTGCCCATAAGGCAGTCCAGGTTCATGGTTTTTTAAAGTGTGACATGTTTAAAGTAACAAAATTAGTAACTAGGAGTGGGCGTATCCCATGTAATAACGTGTAGCATGAGCAAGCAAAATTTCCTAAAAATTCCACAAGAAATTACATGAGAAGATTAATTCTGCATTTCGTTCTATTTTCTTAGTGCAAAAATGCCCCCTTGCACCCCCAATAGACTTGAGGATTCATTTTGCTCTAAGAAATAACACTCCATCCAACAGAACACGAATAGCAGCACAAATGTGCACTACGGTCAGGATTTTCCACTTCCTTAGTGTAAAATTCACCCTCTTGTCCTATATGGATGTGAGTCTGCATTTTGCGCTAAAAAATAGCTCTAAATTCAACAGAATATGAACAGTAGCATGAGCAGCTGCTCGCACTCGCTAAATGTGTTCTCGCAGTAAAATGTTTTCCTCCAAATTCTCTTCATTACTCCAGTAGGCATAATCACTTGGTTATCGGTAATTTCATGTCAAAGCAGAATTACTGAAGTTACTTCGATTACTCTGGCATAATTAAAATTACTCAAAATTTTAGTAGTAACAAATAGGCACACAAATTATTGGGTTACAACATTACATTTCCTGCTGCACTCTTCCGTGCTCTCAACCCTGACCACCTTTCACGTCAATGCTACCACACCACACCACACAACACAGATGGAGCATTCACGCATGTCTCCTGCAGTTCTCATGCACTCTCCCACACCCTACACCCACCACTCCTGCACTAACAGCACCCAACACCCCACTCTCTCACACTCACACAAACCAGCCACCCGCTCATGCTCACACAAGCTGAACATCACCCAAACAACATGCCACACTCACATGCATGCTCCTCAACACCTCAAGAAGCATGTCACAGTAATATGGGACCTACTGCACCACCAGGCTCCGGACCTGCTCTTCCTCACAGAAACACGCCTAAACCCAACCTCAGCACCGGACATTGCTATAGCCCTCTGCCGACTACAAGATTGCCAGGCAAGACCATCAAGACCATCAGCTCAAGCCCAGAGGTGGAGTTGCCATCATATTCAAAGATACCTTCACCTGCACCACCTGCATGCACATTCCTACCAGCTACATGGAACACCTCATGTTCAAGATATGCAACACAGCCAACTTCTTCCTGGGTGGAACCCTTGCATACAGATATTGGACTTCTTTGCACCCCTCATCCTTTTTTAACTTTCACCTAGAAGTTTGTACCGACCCAAATTCTATGGCCCATCTACAAAATTTGGAAACCTTGAACTCACCCAGCATATTACCAAACCCACACAAGTTACCGGACACCTATTGGACCTAATGTTCTCCTCAATCAGCAACATAACAATCGACAAGCCAGCACCTTTGACCTGGACAGATCATGTCCTCATCATTTTCAACATATGCATCCCACACCACCACAGACCTACAACCGCCAGAACCGCTCACTGCAGCTAGAAAAGCATAACAGACTCTGAGTGGGCTTCTGCCCTCTACAAGCATCGGCCCAAGCACAACAGCAAGTTTCTGAAAGCCATAATGCACCTCAACAGCTGGATCACTGCATGCACCGATACCCTGGGGGCCCTCAAGCTCTAACCAATGGCAAGAGCCAGACCACAGGTCAGTTGGTACACAGAAGAACTCAGGCTGATGAAACACCACTGCAAGCACAAATGGAGAAAGAGTCAAGAAACCACAGATAAAGCCATCTTCAAAACAGCCCTAAGACGATACCACCAGCAGGTGCAGAACACCAAGCATACAGCTCATGCTGATCGCATCAACACCAGCACTAACAGCAGCAAGGACTTCTTTGCATCATCAAAATTTTCACCAAGCCTCCTGCTGCCTCCAGCACCATTATCCCATCACTAGTCCTTTGCAAGAAGCTCTTGGAATTCTTCTGTAATAAAATCACCTCTATATACCACTTCAACCCTCAACCAGACCACGTCACCATTGCAACTAAGCTTCCCATCTCTGTCAATGAACAAACCCTGACCTCATGGCCTACCGTCCCCACCATTAAAATCACTGCTACCATGATAATCATCCACTCGGGGGCTCCATCTCAACCTTGACCCTAAAGGTGCCTACCAATCCATAAAGCACTAACATCCATCCTCAATGCCTCAATAGACTTAGACACATTTCCAAACACCTGGAAACCATCATTCACCTGCTCCAGAAACCATCCGTTGACACAGCCACACTTTCCAACTACAGACCCATCTCCTTCATACCATACCCAGCAAAGGTCTTAGAGAAACTAATCAACTGATGCCTCAATGACTACCTCAGCAACCACCAACTCCTTAATACCACGCAGACCAGTTTCAGGTCCAGCCACTGTACAGAAACAGCATTCATCACCGCCACAGACAACATCTGCATGATCCTTGACAGAGAAAACATGGTAGCCCTCATTCTCCCGGTTTTCTCTGCAGCATTTGACACAGTCCCACACCCCACACTCATAAGGCGTCTGCACAAGATTGGCATCCAAGGACCCGCTCTCTATTGGATCTGCTCCCTCTTAACAGATAGTACACACACTGTCAGCCTGGCACCTTGCTGCTCAGAAGCCTGCAAACTCATCTGCAGAGTACCTCAAGGTTCATCGCTCAGCCCCACCCTCTTCAACACATACATGATCCTTCTGGCCAATGTCATTTGCACACAACATCAACTTCCTCCCTACACTGATGACACGCAACTCATACTCGCTCAGGCTAGATGCCCAACATAAGAAACTCGCTCCCTGCATGACCGAAGTCGTTAACTGGATGAAAGCCAACTGTGTCAACACGGACAAGACAAAAGTAATGATCTACGGCTAAACCACCTCACCACAACACTTCAACTGGTAGCCAGCCGAACTCAGACCCACAGCCACACTCATACCCAGAACCCATGCCAGGAACCTTGGAATTATCATGAACAGATAATTGGACAAGACTGCACAAGTCAACACCGTTATTGCATCCTGCTTCCACACCCTGAGGATGCTGAGGAAGATCTGCAAATGTCTTTCAAGCAGCACCATATAAACTGGAACTCACCCCTAGTCACCAGCAAGTTAAACTATGGGAGCACCCTCTATGCTGGGATCACCAAGCAACTCACTGGAAGATTACACATTCAGAACTCGGCATCCAGACTCATCTTATACCTCCCACACAGAACTCACATCTCACCATATCTCAGGAAGCTACACTGGTTCTCCATACACAAGCACAATAAATTCAAACTCCTCACACACACATTCAAGGCGCTACACATCTCAGGACCCACGTACCTGAATAGTTGCATCACCTTCCATCAACCACCTAGATACCTCTGCTCCACAGGACTCCTACTCGCACACATCCCATGCACACACAGGACCAGATCCGGAGGACCGGTATTCTATTACATTTCTTCTAAAGCATGTAACAGCCTCCATTTCCACATCAGAGCCTCATCCTCTCTTCTTGAATGCTGCAAGAAGCTGAAGACCTGGCTTTTCAATTAAACAAAATGCCATAGGCGCACTGCTGCTCAGTGCCATGATGCCCTCGCAAGTGATAGTGCACTTTACAAATACACTTAACAGTACAACAATGTTAATTTACAAAGTCATGTTAAAAAAAACATTTACCATATTAGGAATGATGAACAGTTACATTTCAAAACATATTCATCATTCTGGTTTTTAAAAAGCATAGAACATTTGAAAAACCAACAATTGTATATTTCAGAAGTAGTGTCATATGGCATTGTTTTAAAAAAAACAAATGGCTTCTAACATTTATCTTGCTTCCTAATTTTCACAACTATGTCCTCCTCAAGACCATGGCCTTCCTTCAGATGTTGATAATATCCAGGCACCTTTTTCGATGGGTTTTAGGGTTGGGGCAGCATTTTTATGGGGGTCAAGGTCAGGATCAGCTTAGGTGGGAGGAGGAATACAAAAGGTAGGTGTTTGTGTCTAGATGGTTAGAGGAAATAGCGAGGGGTCACTTGCATCAGTGTGTGTTGGTGTCTAAGTGTAGTGTTGTTGTGTGGGTGTTTGTGGTTTCTTTTGCTTGTGTGCATGGGTGTGTATGTGTGTATCTTTGGATGTGTGTGCCTGTTCTTGTGTGTTTTTAAAGATGTGTGTGGTGAAACCATGCACCGTTAGCAAAGCCACAGTAACCAAAAGATAATCATCCCAAGATGTGTATGTTAGTTAGACAAACACAATACCTGCCATCTCATAGTGATATGTAACTGTGTCATGACATGTACAAACCTAACAACAAATAGAGCAAGGCAGTGGCACAAATCTAACCAACAAACACTGTCAGACATTTTGCCACCACTAGAACACCACTTCACAGAGAAGCTCACTGAAAGGAAGGAATTGTGTGTATGCTGGTGAAGTGAGTGTAGCCAATAGCATGATGGGAGTTGTAGTCACAGATATTGGTCACCCTCACAATTGGCCCATCAACACCACTCTGAACCATGCTCACATCACAGGGAGTGGAAAAGAACTGACAAGATGGCTGACACTGGGTACTGCTGTGGGAAGCACAAGGCCCTGCTGGGAACTGTGCACCAACCAACAGCAGGACACCACTGACTGACATCCTGAAAGCCAACTTGCACTCCCTGCAATGGAAGCACGTTCCATGGTGGGATATCTGGCTGGGTGGGAAGGAGGACTGACAGCTCTGACCATAG
The DNA here is from genome assembly GCA_963921515.1 of Calotriton arnoldi. Taxonomy (NCBI): domain Eukaryota; kingdom Metazoa; phylum Chordata; class Amphibia; order Caudata; family Salamandridae; genus Calotriton; species Calotriton arnoldi. The sequence goes on along the minus strand of CAWUFW010010807.1, from coordinate 56,514 downwards.
TTACCAGCAGCTTTTCTCACACACCCCTTAACACAAACTCCACACAACTCACCTGGGAGAATGCATTGCCTCACACTCTAATTAAATATCCCACAAAGAACCACCACACTGGGTTATGCTGTGTGAAGCACAGGGACACTTTTGGGACTTGTAGCCAAACAAACACCAGGACAACACTGTCAGCCATCCTGTTAGCACAGGCACACTACCCCACAGGGAAGCAGAGTCAAAAGGAAGGAGGTTTGGGCATGCTGGGAAGGGGGTGTAGGCAATAGCATGATGGGAGTGGTAGTCACAGCTCAGCATCCCCCACCCACATGGCCCAGCAAGCTCACACTGAAGCATGCGCACCTCACAGGGAGTGAAAAGCCACTTCAAAGATGTCTGACACTGGCCTCAGCTGTGGGGAGCACAAGGCCCTGCTGTGAACTGTGCACCAACAAACAACAGGACCACACTGTCAGCCATCTTGCCATTGCTGTCACACTCACACACAGTGAAGTCGACTCAAAAGGAAGGAAGTATGGGCATGCTGGGAAGGGGGGTATAGGCAATAGCATGATGGGAGTGGTAGTCACAGCTCAACATCCCCCACCCACATGGCCCAGCAAGGTCACACTGAAGCATGCACACCTCACAGGGAGTGAAAAGCCACTTCGAAGATGTCTGACACTGGCCTCAGCTGTGGGGAGCACAAGGCCCTGCTGTGAACTGTGCACCAACAAACAACAGGACCACACTGTCAGCCATCTTGCCATTGCTGTCACACTCACACACAGTGAAGTCGACTCAAAAGGAAGGAAGTATGGGCATGCTGGGAAGGGTGGTGTAGGCAATAGCATGATGGGAGTGGTAGTCACAGCTCAACATCCCCCACCCACATGGCCCAGCAAGCTCACACTGAAGCATGCACACCTCACAGGGAGTGAAAAGCCACTTCTAAGATGTCTGACAATGGTGCTCTGTTGTGGGGAGTACCAGGCCCTGCTGGGAACTGGGCACCAACCAACAGCAGGACACCACTGACTGACATCCTGAGAGTTAACCTGCACCCACTGCAAGGGTGGCATGCTTCATGGTGGGATAACTGGGCTGGGGGAGAAGGAGGTCCGGATGTCAACCAAATACCACCAATGCTGGTCATGCACACACCTCAACATTCACATTGAAATGCTTCAGGTTGGCAGGACAATGAGCCACACCAATATCAACCTCTGACTGTGACAACTTAGGACAATGCAATGTACAGGCCCGCATCCAGAGGTACAGTCACAACTGTCAGGTGTTTGAACCATTGATGCCTGTAGAAACATAACATACATTGTGTGTCTCTTCCAAAAACAGGTGATGATGGGGACACAGCAGCAGATGAGGAGGAGTCCCTGTCCCAGGCTCCGGTGGCTCCTGAGCTCTCTGGTGTGGAACAGCCTCTGCCCTCCTCGGATGGCGAAGACCTACCTGGCACCTCCGGTGTGAGTCATCATGCAGCACCAGCAGGACCACCATCTGCACCCCCTGCACCCACTCCTCCAACATCTGCCAACACACAGACCACCCCCGCCGACACGGACAGACCAAGGACACTGAATGACAACAGCACAGGGACCCCAGCCCACCGTGAAGCAACGGACAACAACCCCAGTACCAACCCCCAAGGGGGCCTAGGGTCACCTGTGCGTGCCACCGCAGGTCCCGCACGTGTGGCCAGGGGTGGTGGGAGGGGTGGTAGGCAGAGGTCGCTGTTTGCAGAGGGGTCTGGACTGCATGATGACCCACAACTGGTACGCATTGCTGATGTGTACCAGAATAGCACCGGAGAGGTCAGCCAGGTAGTGGGGATCCTCAAGGACATTCAACAGCAGCAGGCTGCCCATCATGCCCGCTTGGACTCCCACATGTCCCGTGTGGAGACACACATGTCTGGCATGGAGTCCAAGTGGGACACATTGGAAGAACTGACAGCGGTGCAGAGGGACATATTGACATGCCTCCGCCAGATTAGCACCAACATGTCCACACCTCCCTGTGTGCCCACAACAGCTGGTGCCGCAACAACTGCCACTGCCACAGGGAGGGAGGATGACTCTGGTGGAGAGTCCTCTGCACCGCAGAGGCCTGCACGTGAGGGTCCCCCCAGAAAGAAGAGGGGTCGTCCGAGGAAGGACAACTGAGAGGCCGATGGCCATGTACATCCCCCAGGAACCCAACACCTGTTCTGGAAATTCTCCTTTGTGTGCAAACTGTTCACCCTGTCGAATGCAACCCAACTCTCCCACATGACATGGGGAGTTTAAGTTGGACTAATGTATCAGATGACTGTGGACTTTACTCAGGACATTTCTGCTACCAACACTTCCAACTCATCTGGGAACTTTGGATTCCAATCCCAATGTACAGCACCCACCATCCTGTGCACTATCCTCACACATGTATGTAAATAAACTCACTAATACACCATACTTGCCTCTGTTGTGATTTCAACGTTGTTTTTGTCATGGAGATGATGATCTGCTAAATGACACTGTGCATGCTAACTGCTACAGCAAGTTCAACACCGTCATGTGAGTCATGGCGACGTGACACATATGAGGGAGACACACCACTAGGGCTACACAACACATACACACCAGGGCCATCTGACTCATCGCCTACACTGATGTTGCCAGGAAATACAGTGGAATGCACAGACACCACACCTATTCAGAGTCTGTGTTAACTTGCCCACAGGTGCAGTAAGCAAATGTCAGTCAGATGTGTGACCACAGACAACGCACATCCCAAAGTGAAGCACAGGTTTATTACACATTTGCAACATGTTGTTTCCACTACAGATGCAAGGTAATCCCACGTGGCAGTGGCCACACAGTCACCAAGTGTAGAAGAAATAAAGTCCAGGGGTGTGTGGCACATCACCTGTAGGGAAACGACTGCTTCCACCCTGGAAGTTGAATCATGGTGTCGGGGGATCCGAGTTGACCAAACAACTCTGAAAGTACCCTGTGAAGGACAGACATTACACACAGTCAAAAGCACTGAAGAACAGGACAGAACTGCAATACTCATGCCCAATACATGTCACAAGATACCTACACAAAACCAAGTTAGCATGTCAACACTGTTGGGGAGTACAGACTACCTGTAAGGACACATCGCTGCACGCATCCAGTCAAGTAGCACATGGCCACACTCAAACAGCAACAGAGCACCACCAACACATATCATGCAAACTCAAATCATTGACTTAACATCTCTGTATACTCACATTCAGCTGAAGAAGTTGGTGATGAGCTGTGTGTGAACATCACCCTCATCATCATCATCATCACTGGCATCGTGGCCCAGGCCAGGATCCTCCACAGGTGGCGGATGTTGGTCATCGTCATCCAGGATGAGAGGCAACTCCTTCCGCACTGCCAGGTTGTGTAGCATGCAGCAGACGATGACAATCTTGCACACCTTTGCAGGGGCATACGGGAGGGCCCCTCCTGTCTTGTCCAGGCAGCGAAAGCGGCTCTTCAGGAGACCAAATGTCCACTCGATCACTCTCCTGGTCCGACCATGTGCCTCATTGTAGCGCATCTGGGCTGGTGTCACAGGGTTCCTGAGGGGTGTCAGCAACCACGGCATGTTGGGGTATCCGGAGTCACCTACATACAGACAATTGCACATTAGCTGAGTTGGAAAAGAGGGTGGAATACAACATTGCAGAACACACACAATGGTACAAAGTCAGTACACACCGACAAGCCAGGCACGCTGGTTCTGCATCTGTGACATCATCCTCGGGATGCGACTACTCCTCATTACGTAGGCATTGTGTGTAGAACCGGGGAAACGTGCACACACATGTGAGATGCTCATATCTGCAAGACATACCACCAGAGCATTGAGAAAATGGTAATGTTTCCTGTTCCTGTATGCCTGCTCATGTGCCTGTGGTGGTACCAAAGCCACATGTGTCCCATCAATGGAGCCGATGACATGTGGCATCCTCCCCAGGGCATAGAAGTCACTCTTGACGTCAGTGAGTTGTTGACGTTTAGGGAAATAGATGTACTGGTTCAGGTATCTCAACATCGCCTCCAAAACATTGCGTAGCACACGGCTGAACATGGTCTGTGACATCCCACCAGCAGACGCCAAAGTGTGTTGAAAGGTACCGGTGGCAAAGAAGTGTAGGGCTGCCATCACCTTCACCTTGGGGGTCAGCGCTGTAGGGTATGGCTGGCCAGGTTGCAAATGTGGGGCCAACCGCACCGCCAATTCCTCAATCAGCGGCCTGTTGAAGCGGTACCGTCGGATGCAGTCACGTTCAACCATGGTTGCAAGGTCAGGGAATGGTCTATGGACAGCTGGTGCCCTGCAGTGCATAGGTGAACAAAGAAAGATTGTCAGTCACCCCACATATGTGGCATTGACCATACTCAATATCACATGATACATCATTACGAGACACAAGTACTTGATGTGTGTGCCGTTCTGTATGGACATATATGGCACCTACATGGCCAACATCTAACATCTCAGTTCAACATGTGTTGACAACAAGTTCCAGGTTGTGCTATGGGAAATCATTAGGCTGTGTCACAGTACCCATGTACTGCTGTCACGTTCCAAACATACACCACAGTGACAAGTGAGGACAGATGTGCCCCAGGCATCACAGCTCTTTGACAGGTAGATTCCCAGGGACCCTGTATTGCCACATGGACACTGGCATGACATGGCGTATCATGTACACGTCAGCAAAACAACCATGACTCCCACAGGTAGTGGCCCCTGTTGCCTCTGCAGGACAGACATGGACGTCTGTGACACACACACGCACAACATCAAAGTCGATGCACAAACAACGTGGATGTGGAGACTGTCTCCCATTGTGCACATGGAATCAGAGACATCTGAAACACAACATGCACACAGACTGTGGAGGGCCATCACAATTGTGGCAATGGGTCACCCTGTGACGTACATACAATCCCACATGGGACTCAGGGTGTATGTGACATAACATACACATACACAACCTGGAAATGTGACCATGCCACATGCTCTGAACTGAACAGTTGCACATCACAGTGGTCATGTGCACAACACACAAAGGATTCTGTCCCCATGAACACGTGCACAGCCTGGGAGTGGCTGCCCCCAAGTGCCACCCAACAAACCACATGTTGACCCCATACACACACAGGTAATGCAGCCTTACATGCCTTAGGATACAGTGTGGACAGGCTGTGGTGTTGTAGGTGTGCCCCTGAGTCCCTGGCAAGTAATTGTGGCTGGCATACGTTCACCAGTGACAACCATGGTGACATATGCGAGTGACTTGTACAGGGACGCGTCATACAGCAATGGACCGATCAGTGCGCACGCATTGGCCATTTCATATGATGTGGACGGATGCGTGTTGTGCTCCGAAATACGCGTCGTACAGCAATGGACCGATCGGTGCGCACGCATTGGCCATTGCATATGATGTGGACGGATGCGTGTTGTGCTCTGAAATACGCATCGTACAGCAATGGACCGATCGGTGCGCACGCATTGGCCATTGCATATGATGTGGACGGATGCGTGTTGTTTCGAAATACGCGTTGTACAGCAATGGACCGATCGGTGCGCACGCATTGGCCATTGCATATGATGTTGACGGATGCGTGTTGTGTGACGTAATATGCGTCGTACAGCAATGGTCCAATCGGTGCGCACGCATTGGCTATGGACTGACATGGTAACGGACGCGTTTTCGAAGCTTTTAAGAGTCGGATGCAGTGAATTCAGTTGGCCACCCACAACAATGTTGCAAATTCATGGGTGTCATGAAGTTGAACTTTTGAAGGATGCTGTGGGCATGTATAAGTGGTGCAATTCCATGGATTGGCCAGATTCAGAAGATGCAAACAACTTGTACCTATCACTTTGGACACATGGGACAGTATCTGCCTCTGCAGCACACATATAATGCTGGCTGTTCCCCTGAGAGCTCACTTGCCTGCACTACATGCTCCAGGACGACATCTGCCACCACCACTGCTGCTGTCTCTGCATCCTCTGGCTACTGCAATGGCACGTACTGTGGATAGAGCCCCAGCCTTCAGCACTGAGGAGAACCAGGCCCTGCTGGACAGCCTCCTTCCACAGTACAGCAAGCTGCATGGGAAACCAGGGGAGCAGGTGAGTGTGCTGTCCACTGCCTTACTAATTGTGCATGTTGTCTGACTAGCAAGACTTACAGTGTGTACACCAGTGGCTAGCATTCTCACTGAGTAGTAGTCACCCCCCAAAGTGTGTAGTTACATGCACTGAACAGGTATAGTGCAGTAACAGTGCATTCCAACAAGGTTTGACTTCCCAGGCAATGATAACATTTAGTAACTGCTGGACAACTGTTCATAGCCATAGTTGCACTACCTGTGTACATCATATGCCCCTGTGATTGAGACATGTATATCCAACTGTGTGATGCACGGATATGTTGCATGTGTAGTAATGGCCTTTTCACTTTGTCATCCTCACAGGTTGATGCCCACCAGAAGCAGGAGATCTGGCTGACCATCATCCGGGCAGTACGATCTGTGGGGGTCTACAGGAGTAGGATCCACAACTGCCAGAAGAGGTGGCAGGACCTTCGTGGCTGGACCCGGAGGATCGCAAGGGTCCAGCTGAAGCTGTCGCCTCCTCGCAGGAGGGGCGGACACCGGACCCTGACCCCCACATGCTCCGGATTCTGGCGGTGGTCTTCCCTGACCTGGATGGGCAGCTGAAGGCCAGACAGCAGCAAGGAGGGGGTAAGTGCTAGCCTTTACTGTGTACTATGACTAACATGCTCTATGCACTCCTTTAGCCTGGTTCCACTTCCACAGTACAACTGTCTTGTCGTCCTGGACTCATGTCCCTCACTTGTGTCATGCCCCCTCCTCATCTGATACACAGGTGTGGCCCTTACAGTCTGTGACTTAGGTCACTTGGGTACTGTGTACTTGCAGTTACCTGTGGTTCAAGTTGGGGACAGCATCAGTTACAGGAACTTTGTTGTGGGCTGCATGGGTGGTACAATTACTCACACAATGCCTGTGATCTGACATGTACTCTGGGTATGGCTTTAATATGTGTTCCAATTGCTGCTCTGACTCACCACATGTCTGGGGTATGTGCCACACACCCATGCTGCAGCAGAGACCAAGGTAGGAGCCTCAGAAGTATGTACATCATGTGTGTGACACATGCATAGCCACCTGCCTAGTGTTCAGGGTAATACCATGTTGCACATGGACCAGGACTGTAATGCCTACTCCGTACATCGAAGGCACTCTGTTCTCCCACTCCCGTGTGTCAGCATACATATTGGGCATTGTGAAGAGTGCACTCAGATGTATGCCTCTGTGTCACCATGGTGTGGCCTTGCTTTTTGGACTCCTGGAGTGTTTAACAATTTGGGGTGGCCAGCCATCTGAGTTGTGACTATAGGATCTGCACATTGGTTAATGCATAGGTCTCTGATCCCTTGACTGTGCACAATGGTGTATGAAACATTGAGGTGCAGGCAGCTTTGGTTCATTCTCATCAGACGGTGAAGTGCTCATGTGTATGGATTTGTGTTTGCAGTCACTCAAATGTCTCATTTGATTGACGTGGGATCATCTTAGTCCTCATGATGTGGGTGGCCAGGGGTGCACATGTGCACCTGTCAGCTACAGGGCTTGCATTCCCAAAACTTCCATTATTGTGACACAGTGTAGACTGGTGTTGTGTGTATGCACTGCCCCTGTGACAGGAGACAGTTATGACTGACTTGCCAGACAGGCCTGTGCCATGACATTCAACTCGCAAAGGGTGATCCAGCAGTAGTGTGATATGTCCTGCATGCACACCATTGTCGCATTGTCTATCAGAACATGAGGACATCATTGTGTCTGGTGATGGAAGCAAAACCCGCATATCGACAGAGACTCTGCCCATCACTTTTCCTGATACATGTACTGAGTCAGTGGCAGGAGATGGCATGTGTTTGGAGTGACACATTTCCATATGTTCTCTTGGATGTCCAACAACTGTGGATGTGGTGCATGTGTGCACATATGATTAGTCGCATACAACAGGCACCAGACAGATGGGTGCATGGACAGGTCGGATATGTGTGGCATGAATGACTGTCAAGCAGACAATGGGCTTCTTCAAATCAGTGTCAGCACTTATTGCAATGTCTAGCAAATGATGGCAGGGCTTGCTCTGTGATGTGCTGTACTTACTGTGGTGTGTGTTGTCAGTACAGGTGACTAATGTTGCTCTGTTTATCCTGATTGTTTGCAGATACATCCACGGCCACAGGAGGAGACAGCTCCACGGACCAAGAGGAGCGGCAGAGCCAGACTGGGTCCACTGCAGGGGAGACCGAAGGACCCAGTGGCACGGAGGGTGAGGGGAGCCACACTGAGGAGACCTCAGCTATGACCACCTCGGCTGAGGAACACAGCACTTCCAGTGAGGACCCCCTTGTTGAGGCGGGTGTCAGCAGACCAGAGGCAAAATCAAGCAAGTCTGTCCCCGCCACCACCACCATCTCCACCCTCCCATATGTTCCCATCCCACATGTCCGTGGAGGCTCCCGTGTAGGGGAGCGTGTCTCCTTCATGCCAGGCACCGCACCCCCTACCTCTGTCCCCCCTGCTGCCCTGAATGTGGAGTGTGGACTTGCTGAAACAGATCCATGTAGGGCAGACATCAATGCTGAGTGTCCTCCATGCACACACGGGTCTGTTGACACAACTGGTGTCATTCATGGAGGGCATGTCATCTGGCATGTCTGCCCTACATCGGACCAATCAGTCCATGGCCTCCTCACTGACGGCAGCAGTGTCCCTCCTGCAACAGTCCCTCACCCCTCACCCCTCCTCCCTCTGCCCCATCCACAATCCCCAGCACCCTACCTGTCCAAAGCACACACACACCAGCACCGGCACGCACCAGCACAGAGACATGCAGCACACAGGCACACAAGCCAAAATCCAGACGCACACGCACGCACAGTCAGGTGACTGCTACCTCATTCACAGGGGATGGGGCCCAGACACACACACACATCCACGAGCACTCCGCAGTCCTCAGATACCTCTCCCTCCAAAACCCCTTCCCTTGCCTCACCTGCAACCCCCCTCCCAGAAGCTCTTCCTCTGTGAGCTTGGCCTCTTCCCCACAGATCCATCTGACACAACGTCCAGGAGGAAGAGGCGACCACCACACACAGAGGGGAGTGCCCCTCACACCCGGACACCCTCCCCCAGGCACAGGTAGACTGAGGACCCCATTAGAAAGTCCCCCCGGACCAGGAAGGGCAAGACCCCACCACCACCACCACGCAGCTCCACCACACAGTCTCTCTCCTCCATCCCCCAGGCCACCACTCCACAGGTTCCCCCACCACACCCTGCCCCAGGTTCCCCCACACACCAATACCGCATCCCAAACAGCTTAGGCCCTCCCCCTCTACCACTTGCTCTTCCACCCCCAACCCAGACGCTCTGCCTGTTTGTGCCACTGGTGTGGAGACCGGGTCCCCACCCTCTGTCCTGCCCACCTCATCTGCCCCCCTTCCACTCCCTTGGAGTTATGCACTGCAGTGGAGTCCACAACCACCCCGTCTGACTTGGGCACTGCAGTGGGGACCCAGTCCACTCCATCTGACCGGCCCATGGCAGTGGTTGCAGCACCCACACCATCTGACTTCTGCCCTACAGTGGTGCCGGCCCCCACTGAGTCAGACACCTCCACTGCAGTTGCCAGTGACACTCCTGCACCCACCACCCCTTCACTGCCTCCTTCTGGCATCCCCTGATCCTGTCCCTGCGGTGCCTGGCCTGCCCCTTGTATGCCCCTCCGAGGGGATGTCCCCTGTCCGTACCAGTGCAGGCAAGCAATGGGTGACAAGTTGTCACATATCACCCTGTTCGGACTGTGTATGTGGACTGGCCATTGGCCTTAGTTTCTTTTGGACTTCAAATTTTAGTTTCACATTTGCTGAATAAAGCCTCTTTTTGTTTACTTGTGGTTTTCCTTTTGATGTACATGATGTAGATGAGTATCATCATGCATTTGCAGTTGTAATAGTGTTCAGATCAGGAAAATGAAGTGTTGCTGTGATGGACTCCATGTGGTCCATGGGATATGTGTCCTAATCTAGTCTGGATCTATAGCATCCTTTGCTGCAGTCTGAGGGTGTAATGTTCAGCATTTGACACAGGGATGTACGTTTTGCATTTGTAAATTAACATCTGTGGCTTACACTGATGCACATCTGGTGGGCTTACCACTGTTCAATGTTTCTATTTCCCTGACTGTGAGCCCATCTCCACTGGACATGCAGTTTACCACATCAATGTTGAAGGACTCATCTGTGTATACAGTGCAACTTGCTTGACACGTGTTTTGGGTATATGCAGATGACTGAAGTGACACTCCCGTACCCAGGCTGATGTGAGCAGAGCCTTCAGTGTGTTGTAGTTGTTGACTCACTGACCGAGTGTTCTGCTGACATGTTTGACAGACAAGGTTTGGCACAGCGGACCTTCCAGAGGAGTGGAGTGCCCTCATGGCAGTGTGTAATCCAGTGACATTGCCTGGGCCCGTGTTGTGTGTTGTGTAAGCATGTCTGTGTGTGTTCCCTTCCCTTTTCCTACACAGGCTGTGTCCCTACGGATGTTCCTGTTTGTGATGCTTGCTGAGTTGTCCTGTGTTCATCCAGCATCTTGGACCTGGTTTCTCCGGGATGTGGGTGCATGGCAAACTAATGTTCATCAGGTTGTCATCCCTAGTTGTCTTTGTTGTCAGGGCTGGGGATGTGGGCAAACGCATATGGGACACAGTCAGGATTCCCCTTGGCACTTGTTGGTTACACAAGTCATGTAATTTACAGTTTGTGGTAGCTTTCAGTGATTGTGATACGTTGTGTGTGTGACTGCTGCCACTCCTCAGGGTCAGAGCTGCACTGTTGGAAGTTGTCTACGTGTGTTGTTTGTGGGTCACCTTGGCTTCTTCATTGGTGTGTGACTGTGGCCGGGATCCCATTGATTGGGGTAGATTTCACGTCATGCCCATGTACCGCGTACTGTGCAGTGTCAGATATTCATGAGTCTTGTTGACTGGCCATGTGTGATGGGTTTCTGCACCTTAGTTCCCACCACCACCCCTGGGATTGTCATGGGTGCATGTGCAATGTCACCAGTCCATGTGAGCTTCACTGCTGCACATTGGTGGAGATCAAGGTGTGTGGTGTTGAGTGTGTGCAAATGTGAGTTGTTGCACGGCTAGACCCCTACCTCCATATTGGCCTTGGCTGACAGGCCGTGCTGATTGATTTGTGCTTGTGTAGGTGTGATGGTAGTTTGTTGCTCAGGACACATGGCTGTGGTTCACAGTGTGAACGACATCTACCTTTGTCATCACAGTGGGATTATCATGCAGGCTAGTGTCACCACAATGTGGGGTCCCTGGGGGTAGTGCTGTGGTGGGTCTGTCTCTTGGTGTGTTAGTTGCTGTTCCTACAAGCTTGTGTGACATGTGTAATTTGGGCTCCCTCTCATCTAACAATGCCTGATTGCCCATATAGGGGAATCCGATCCATGAGTTACTTTTGTATGGCACTGTATACACATCTGTGTAATTGGAATTCAGGCCTCCTCATGTGTTGTGTGGTTGCCTGGGGACACTGGCACACCCCCCATCACCTGTTGTGTTTGATATGCAGTGTGAGGCTGCCTGTTTGTGTTTGTGCATCTGCACCACTGCATTGGCATATCTTTAGTGTGCCATTGCCTGTATGTTGTTTGGAGGATTTCCCCTGCTGTCCCTGGGACTCCTAGGTCATCAGTCAGCACAATAATCATGATTTGTATGTCCCATTGCTGCCATGGTATGGTATTTGTTCACCTCACATCTACAGTCTCCACAGGATATCTACATTTCTGTGTCCATTAGTGCAGATATGTGGGTCTGCATTATGATGGTCACTTCTGGCATTGTGTAATTGATAAATGGAGACAATGTCAGCCCCCATGGGTGATGTTTGTCTGCACATGGCCAAAGGTATGTTTTATTTGCACTGCACTGTTTGCCTCACCCAATCTATGTTGCTATGGGACACAACCACTACTTTGCCACTGATGTGTTTGTTGCTGTGTGACCAGGAATCATCCATGCTGTTTGGCAGTTGCAGCTTTTTCCATGACAACACTTACCTTTTGGTCACTGTGATGATGGGGGTTTAGACCCCATTGCCACAATGTTCAAAATGTGCTTCAGCTATGGACCCCACACTTACCTTTTGGTCACTGTGATGATGGGGGTTTAGACCCCATTGCCACAATGTTCAAAACTGTACTTCAGCTATGGACCCCACACTTACCTTTTGGTCACTGTGATGATGGGGGTTTAGACCCCATTGCCACAATATTCAAAACTGTGCTTCAGCTATGGACCCCACACTTACCTTTTGGTCACTGTGATGATGGGGGTTTAGACCCCATTGCCACAATGGTCAAAACTGTGCTTCAGCTATGGACCCCACACTTACCTTTTGGTCACTGTGATGATGGGGGTTTAGACCCCATTCCCACAGTGGTCATGGTCTGCTTGCATTGTGGAGGCCACACACATTTATGTGTGACACATGTGATAGGGGGTCACATTGTATGTTCAATGTCATGTTCAGTGTTGGAGGCATTTGACACAGACTACACACTCTTGTCATGATGTTGGGGGGATGTCTTTTGCTGACATTCATTATGTTGGAGTATGCTGGTTGTGTCATGCATTACTCGTCCTATGAGTGGGGATGGTAGTAGTGACAGGCATCCAGGCCCACATGAGTAGGGGTGGTGGTAGTGGTAGGCATCCAGGCCCACATGAGTAGGGGTGGTGGTAGTGGTAGGCATCCAGGCCCCCATGAGTAGGGGTGGTGGTAGTGGTAGGCATCCATCCCCCTATGAGTGGGGATGGTAGTAGTGACAGGCATCCAGGCCCACATGAGTAGGGGTGGTGGTAGTGGTAGGCATCCATCCCCCTATGAGTGGGGATGGTAGTAGTGACAGGCATCCAGGCCCACATGAGTAGGGGTGGTGGTAGTGGTAGGCATCCAGGCCCCCATGAGTAGGGGTGGTGGTAGTGGTAGGCATCCATCCCCTATGAGTGGGGATGGTAGTAGTGACAGGCATCCAGGCCCACATGAGTAGGGGTGGTGGTAGTGGTAGGCATCCAGGCCCCCATGAGTAGGGGTGGTGGTAGTGGTAGGCATCCATCCCCCATGAGTGGGGATGGTAGTAGTGACAGGCATCCAGGCCCACATGAGTAGGGGTGGTGGTAGTGGTAGGCATCCAGGCCCCCATGAGTAGGGGTGGTGGTAGTGGTAGGCATCCATCCCCCTATGAGTGGGGATGGTAGTAGTGACAGGCATCCAGGCCCACATGAGTAGGGGTGGTGGTAGTGACAGGCATCCAGGCCCACATGAGTAGGGGTGGTGGTAGTGGTAGGCATCCAGGCCCCCAAGAGTAGGGGTGGTGGTAGTGGTAGGCATCCAGCCCCCCATGAGTAGGGGTAGTGGTAGTGGTAGGCATCCAGGCCCCCATGAGTAGGGGTGGTGGTAGTGGTAGGCATCCATCCCCCTATGAGTGGGGATGGTAGTAGTGACAGGCATCCAGGTCCACATGAGTAAGGGTGGTGGTAGTGACAGGCATCCAGGCCCACATGAGTAGGGGTGGTGGTAGTGGTAGGCATCCAGGCCCCCATGAGTGGGGGTGGTGGTAGTGGTAGGCATCCAGCCCCCCATGAGTAGGGGTAGTGGTAGTGGTAGGCATCCATCCCCCTATGAGTGGGGATGGTAGTATTGACAGGCATCCAGGCCCACATGAGTAGGGGTGGTGGTAGTGGTAGGCATCCAAGCCCACATGAGTAGGGGTGGTGGTAGTGGTAGGCATCCAGGCCCCCATGAGTAGGGGTGGTGGTAGTGGTAGGCATCCATCCCCCTATGAGTGGGGATGGTAGTAGTGACAGGCATCCAGGCCCACATGAGTAGGGGTGGTGGTAGTGGTAGGCATCCAGGCCCCCATGAGTAGGGGTGGTGGAAGTGGTAGGCATCCATCCCCCTATGAGTGGGGATGGTAGTAGTGACAGGCATCCAGGCCCACATGAGTAGGGGTGGTGGTAGTGGTAGGCATCCAGGCCCCCATGAGTAGGGGTGGTGGTAGTGGTAGGCATCCATCCCCCTATGAGTGGGGATGGTAGTAGTGACAGGCATCCAGGCCCACATGAGTAGGGGTGGTGGTAGTGGTAGGCATCCAGGCCCCCATGAGTAGGGGTGGTGGTAGTGGTAGGCATCCATCCCCCTATGAGTGGGGATGGTAGTAGTGACAGGCATCCAGGCCCACATGAGTAGGGGTGGTGGTAGTGGTAGGCATCCAGGCCCCCATGAGTAGGGGTGGTGGTAGTGGTAGGCATCCATCCCCCTATGAGTGGGGATGGTAGTAGTGACAGGCATCCAGGCCCACATGAGTAGGGGTGGTGGTAGTGACAGGCATCCAGGCCCACATGAGTAGGGGTGGTGGTAGTTGTAGGCATCCCAGCCCCCATGAGTAGGGGTGGTGGTAGTGGTAGGCATCCAGCCCCCCATGAGTAGGGGTAGTGGTAGTGGTAGGCATCCAGGCCCCCATGAGTAGGGGTGGTGGTAGTGGTAGGCATCCATCCCCCTATGAGTGGGGATGGTAGTAGTGACAGGCATCCAGGCCCACATGAGTAAGGGTGGTGGTAGTGACAGGCATCCAGGCCCACATGAGTAGGGGTGGTGGTAGTGGTAGGCATCCCGGCCCCCATGAGTAGGGGTGGTGGTAGTGGTAGGCATCCAGCCCCCCATGAGTAGGGGTAGTGGTAGTGGTAGGCATCCAGGCCCCCATGAGTAGGGGTGGTGGTAGTGGTAGGCATCCATCCCCCTATGAGTGGGGATGGTAGTAGTGACAGGCATCCAGGCCCACATGAGTAGGGGTGGTGGTAGTGGTAGGCATCCAGGCCCCCATGAGTAGGGGTGGTGGTAGTGGTAGGCATCCATCCCCCTATGAGTGGGGATGGTAGTAGTGACAGGCATCCAGGCCCACATGAGTAGGGGTGGTGGTAGTGACAGGCATCCAGGCCCACATGAGTAGGGGTGGTGGTAGTGGTAGGCATCCCGGCCCCCATGAGTAGGGGTGGTGGTAGTGGTAGGCATCCAGGCCCCCATGAGTGGGGGTGGTGGTAGTGGTAGGCATCCAGCCCCCCATGAGTAGGGGTAGTGGTAGTGGTAGGCATCCATCCCCCTATGAGTGGGGATGGTAGTAGTGACAGGCATCCAGGCCCACATGAGTAGGGGTGGTGGTAGTGGTAGGCATCCAGGCCCCCATGAGTAGGGGTGGTGGTAGTGGTAGGCATCCATCCCCCTATGAGTGGGGATGGTAGTAGTGACAGGAATCCAGGCCCACATGAGTAGGGGTGGTGGTAGTGGTAGGCATCCAGGCCCCCATGAGTAGGGGTGGTGGTAGTGGTAGGCATCCATCCCCCTATGAGTGGGGATGGTAGTAGTGACAGGCATCCAGGCCCACATGAGTAGGGGTGGTGGTAGTGTAGGCATCCAGGCCAACATGAGTAGGGGTGGTGGTAGTGGTAGGCATCCATCCCCCTATGAGTGGGGATGGTAGTAGTGACAGGCATCCAGGCCCACATGAGTAGGGGTGGTGGTAGTGGTAGGCATCCCGGCCCCCATGAGTAGGGGTGGTGGTAGTGGTAGGCATCCAGCCCCCCATGAGTAGGGGTAGTGGTAGTGGTAGGCATCCAGGCCCCCATGAGTAGGGGTGGTGGTAGTGGTAGGCATCCATCCCCCTATGAGTGGGGATGGTAGTAGTGACAGGCATCCAGGCCCACATGAGTAAGGGTGGTGGTAGTGACAGGCATCCAGGCCCACATGAGTAGGGGTGGTGGTAGTGGTAGGCATCCCGGCCCCTATGAGTAGGGGTGGTGGTAGTGGTAGGCATCCAGCCCCCCATGAGTAGGGGTAGTGGTAGTGGTAGGCATCCAGGCCCCCATGAGTAGGGGTGGTGGTAGTGGTAGGCATCCATCCCCCTATGAGTGGGGTTGGTAGTAGTGACAGGCATCCAGGCCCACATGAGTAGGGGTGGTGGTAGTGGTAGGCATCCAGGCCCCCATGAGTAGGGGTGGTGGTAGTGGTAGGCATCCATCCCCCTATGAGTGGGGATGGTAGTAGTGACAGGCATCCAGGCCCACATGAGTAGGGGTGGTGGTAGTGACAGGCATCCAGGCCCACATGAGTAGGGGTGGTGGTAGTGGTAGGCATCCCGGCCCCCATGAGTAGGGGTGGTGGTAGTGGTAGGCATCCAGGCCCCCATGAGTGGGGGTGGTGGTAGTGGTAGGCATCCAGCCCCCATGAGTAGGGGTAGTGGTAGTGGTAGGCATCCATCCCCCTATGAGTGGGGATGGTAGTAGTGACAGGCATCCAGGCCCACATGAGTAGGGGTGGTGGTAGTGGTAGGCATCCAGGCCCCCATGAGTAGGGGTGGTGGTAGTGGTAGGCATCCATCCCCCTATGAGTGGGGATGGTAGTAGTGACAGGAATCCAGGCCCACATGAGTAGGGGTGGTGGTAGTGGTAGGCATCCAGGCCCCCATGAGTAGGGGTGGTGGTAGTGGTAGGCATCCATCCCCCTATGAGTGGGGATGGTAGTAGTGACAGGCATCCAGGCCCACATGAGTAGGGGTGGTGGTAGTGTAGGCATCCAGGCCAACATGAGTAGGGGTGGTGGTAGTGGTAGGCATCCATCCCCCTATGAGTGGGGATGGTAGTAGTGACAGGCATCCAGGCCCACATGAGTAGGGGTGGTGGTAGTGGTAGGTATCCAGGCCCCCATGGGTAGGGGTGGTGGTAGTGGTAGGCATCCATCCCCCTATGAGTGGGGATGGTAGTAGTGACAGGCATCCAGGCCCACATGAGTAGGGGTGGTGGTAGTGGTAGGCATCCAGGCCCCCATGAGTAGGGGTGGTGGTAGTGGTAGGCATCCATCCCCCTATGAGTGGGGATGGTAGTAGTGACAGGCATCCAGGCCCACATGAGTTGGGGTGGTGGTAGTGGTAGGCATCCAGGCCCCCATGAGTACGAGTGGTGGTAGTGGTAGGCATCCATCCCCCTATGAGTGGGGATGGTAGTAGTGACAGGCATCCAGGCCCACATGAGTAGGGGTGGTGGTAGTGGTAGGCATCCAGGCCCCCATGAGTAGGGGTGGTGGTAGTGGTAGGCATCCATCCCCCTATGAGTGGGGATGGTAGTAGTGACAGGCATCCAGGCCCACATGAGTAGGGGTGGTGGTAGTGGTAGGCATCCAGGCCCCCATGAGTAGGGGTGGTGGTAGTGGAAGGCATCCATCCCCCTATGAGTGGGGATGGTAGTAGTGACAGGCATCCAGGCCCACATGAGTAGGGGTGGTGATAGTGGTAGGCGTCCAGGCCCCCATGAGTAGGGGTGGTGGTAGTGGTAGGTATCCAGCCCCCCATGAGTAGGAGTGGTGGTAGTGGTAGGCATCCAGCCCCCCATGAGTAGGGGTAGTGGTAGTGGTAGGCATCCACCCCCCTATGAGTGGGGATGGTAGTAGTGACAGGCATCCAGGCCCACATGAGTAGGGGTGGTGGTAGTGGTAGGCATCCAGGCCCCCATGAGTAGGGGTGGTGGTAGTGGTAGGCATCCAGCCCCCCATGAGTAGGGGTAGTGGTAGGCATCCATCCCCTATGAGTGGGGATGGTAGTAGTGACAGGCATCCAGGCCCACATGAGTAGGAGTGGTGGTAGTGGTAGGCATCCAGGCCCCCATGAGTAGGGGTGGTGGTAGTGGTAGGCATCCATCACCCTATGAGTGGGGATGGTAGTAGTGACAGGCATCCAGGCCCACATGAGTAGGGGTGGTGGTAGTGGTAGCCATGAGGGCCCTATGGGTGTGTATGGCATTGGTGATAGCCATCCCGCCCCTATGGTTCGGCTGTTGCTATGTGTGTGTGACATATGTCGGGTACATGTCGTTTGTTTGTGTAGTGGGTGTCTGACTTACCGTCTGCGCCGTACGCGTCCGTACCGGTTCCGGTAATAGATGTAGAGTATTGATAGGACCTGCGCAATGGGATTCATGGTTGGGTCGTCTCGTTCGGGTTTCTCGTGACTTCGACTCGTGCTCGTCGCTGGCTTGTTCGTCTCGTAGCCATGGATCGTCTTGTGGCGCGAATCGGAGCTTATGTGCAGCTCTCCCGAATGCTCTGACGTGTAGGACGTAGCGACCAGTTCGGCGCGTATGGAGTGCACATCGTACTAGTCCGGCCGGAAGGTGCTGTATATTTACTTCCGTGTGACTCGAATCGGCGTTTACGGATCCGGCTCGGGCGGGGAACAGGAGCTGGAATGGGTACGTACGGCTCGGTCGGAATCTGAGCAGTAATGCGCATCGTACTTGCTCGTTCGGTCGACTGTTCGAATCGGTCGGGAAACACGCGTTCGGCTTGTATTTTTTCCAGACGAATGGTGTTAGGTGCGCTTCCGGCCGAGATCGGAATCGACCCCTGAGTGTGGCATACCTACTGGGGACACCAGACTGAGGATGCAGATGGTACTACTGTGGTTGGTAGAAGCTGGACGATTTTGGAGGTCTCATAGTATGATGTTGTGCTGGCCTCCTTGCCAGCCCTTCACCTTCTTTGCCACCTAGCTCCTTCTGTACCAGTGATATTCTGTTTTGAATTCCAGCGACTGTCCTTTTCTTCCCCTGATGGATGGCAACCATCTCCTTCGCTTACTTCTGAAGTTGCTGAAAGGCAACATATATGTTTAATTGAATCAATTTAAAAAAAAATTGATTAGGAGAGAAACATAAAATTCATTTTCTGAGATAAACAAAACACTGTAATCATTTTTTTTAGTCTTATGAGCAAAGTTCTTGCAGGTAAAACAAGACTTCTTGACTAATTTCAACAGCCATATATAACATGGTGCTGTATCTATTTTCCCTTTAGAACTGAAAACCATGTTGAAAGAAAATATATAGTACTTTTCATAGTGTGATTTACTGTGTCATTAATTGAACGGTGACTATAGATTATTTATTATGTTACAGAAGATATTCCCCTGATGAAGGATCTGTCCCGAAATGCATTGGGATTCTAGACGATTGCATATAGGATTCTAAATGACTGCATATTAATTTTTCACTGTAGTGTGATGTTAAACACTACAAATGAATTGCTACATAAGCCAAACAGATGTTGAAAATCAATAAAGAAGAACTGATGATTATTCTACAATTTATGATTCATTTTTTATGAAAGAAAAAGAAAATCTAGGATCGAATTGGAGTGCAATGTGGGGACGCTATTATAATAATAATACAGACATTTGTTGAGCGCGAACAGCTACCTCCAAAGAGGTGTCCCGGCGCTAAAGTGACAAGTGACACGCGCGCGGCAAGCAACGATCAGGACACATAGGATTAGGACAGGTTAAAAAGCCACGTTTTAACTGCCTTCCTGAATTGTGTTCCATAGATCTGACGCAAGGAATTCGGAAGGGAATTCCATAATTTGGACGCCCCAAGCATAAAAGTTCTGCCACCCAGTCGGGATTTCTTCACTCGTGGAGTACAAAGTAATTTCTGGGTGTTGGATCTCAGAGCACGTGTCTGCGTGTAAACACCCAGGGGCCGATTCCGATTCGGGCCGGAAATCTCCCCGACCGAGCCGGACTCGGAGAGATTTCCGACCGAATCGGACTCTGGCAGCCCGACCGAACGAGTACGATGCGCACGCATGCTATCGGACTCGAGTCGGTCGGACTCCCATTGAAGTCAATGGGAGCCTGTCGTACAACGCATACGCGGGCTCCCATTGACTCAATGGGTGCGAGGCGGACAAGGGCGCCCCTACAGCGTGTACGCGTCCATGCGCATCGCGGCGTACATGCACAGGTAGGGGGACCCATGGGTCCCCCTGTGTGCGACTCGCGCGCATACGCGTACAGGGGGTCCGACGCGGACCCCCAAAGTCCGGCTCCGACAGCCTTTTCGAGCCGGACGGCGCGAGTCGATCGGACTGCTCGCGGCGCGCATCGTACTTACCCGGCCGGGAAACGTCTCCATAGCGCGGTGTGAGTCGTGTCCCTGCGAGTCGGTCGGAGCGTGTTGAAGCCGCGTTCGAGTCGGTCGGCGATTTCGTGGGTGCTTGCATCGTACTCGCTCGGCCGGACCCGCGTACGATTCGGTCGGGAAACAGGGCTCCGAATCGGATCCGGTGAATCCGAATCCGATTCGGAGCACTACCGGCCGAGATCGGAATCAGCCCCCCAGTCTCTATTTCAGATACGAAGGGCACGGACCATGAAAAACCCGGACGGCAAGGGTCAAGGTCTTGAATATAATTCTCTTGGCTACCGGAAGCCAATGTAATTCTCTAATATGCGGAGAGATGTGTTGCCGGAAAGGAACACGTTTGATTAATCTCGCAGCCGCATTTTGGACCATTTGGAGTTTCCTAACAAGGTAAGCCGGTAAACCAATGTAAAGGCCATTCGCGTAGTCCAGGCGGGCAGTTACTGTGGCGTGGACTACGATCCAACGCAGCTCTCAGGCAGCAGGTGTATAAACTTACGCAGATTTCTCAAACTACTAAAGCAGGCGGATGTAACCTGCTGAATTTGGGCAGAGAAGGATAGATCAGCCTGCCATTTTACTCCCAGATTTTTGGCGCATTCCGCTGGTGCTGGTGGCGAGCCCATTTCCACAGGCCACCACAGGTCTGCAGCCGGAGGCTGGTTTTTGCCAAAGAACAACACTTCAGTTTTGTCTGCATTCAGTTTAAGTTTGATGTTATTCATCCAGCCTGCAATATCTTTTAAGCAGCCTTTAAAGCTCTTAAAAGAGTCTTCGGACTGATCCTTAAAAGGGAAAACCAACTGGGTGTCATCGGCGTAACAAATTGCCTTAACTCCCCAGCTGGCTATCAGAGTAAATAGAGGGGCCAGATATATATTGAACAGCAGTGGGCTTAGGGCCGACCCCTGTGGCACCCCGCACCATAAATGCTTGCCGGTGGACTGATACGGTTGTAGGGCCACCATTTGCGTGCGCAAGTGGAGGAAAGACTTCAGCCAAGCCAGGGCTGTGCCATTAACCCCGCTGTCCAGGAGCCGTTGAGTCAGTATGGAGTGGTCAACACTATCGAATGCAGCTGAGAGATCCAGGAGCACCAGCATGGCTGATGCCCCTGAGTCCAATGCCATTCTAATTGAGTCTGCTACCTCTAATAGAGCTGTCTCTGTGCTAAACACAGCTCGGAAACCGGATTGGGTATCATGCAGGATATTGTGGCTCTCGATGAAATTGGCCAGTTGCTGTTGCACTACCTTTTCCAGCATTTTTGCAGGGGCTGGCAGCAGAGAGATAGGTCTGTAATTGTTCAATTCCCCAGAATCCACATTATCTTCAGAATAACGCTGATACTGCATATATATACCCACACCCTTAGATCAGAGGGTGATACCCACTTGCACCCTACACCTTTTTGATAATAACTTAAGAATGCTTAAGGGATATAATTCAGGAGTACATCTTCCCCTTTTTTTTATTGTAGAAAGTAGTGACAGGACAGGGGCTAGCCACTGTTGATTCTGTTGTGGGGACACACAACAGAATGTCCGATAGACGCTTGACTTGGGTTGCTGCTTCCACAGTTGCAAGTGGATTGGGGATGGTAGACAAAGCTCTAAGAGCTACATGTACAAAGCCTTTTTCTGTTCGCAAACCAGTTTTGCAGAGTCAGCTCGTTTGCGAACGCAAAAGGGCATTTTGAAATGTAGAAAGCCAAAATGTTATTCAGTCCCCTATTACCGAATCACAATTTGGGTTTGCGAATTGGTATTTTGAAGGACGTGTTCAGGGCATCCCCTCCAAAAACCGATATGCGTTGGTATGTACAAATGTTTTGTGTCCGAAATGCGGTAGCAAAACCTTTGCACTTTACCACCAACTCAAAGCTGGCAGTAAGATATTCACAAATGGGAGTCTGCAAGGGACCCCTTCCCCTTTGAGGATTAAAAATATATTTTTAAGAGCTGGCAGTGGTCCACCACTGCCTGGTCTTAAAAAATTAGACTTAAACGTTTCATTTAAAAAAAAAAAAAAATTAAATGCATCTCATTTTCCTTTAAGGAAAACGGGCTGCGTTTGAAAAAAATATTACTTTACTTAAAAGCAATCACAGACATGGTATTCTCCTGACCCCAGCAGACCACCATCCCTGTGATTTTTGGGATTCCTAATGGATCACAAACTGAGATATACCTCATTAATATTCATGAGTTAGGTCTATTTGCGACCCATTGGGAATTGTAAAAAGTGTAAAACACACTTTCGTACATTAGTATTTGCTATTACCAAATTGCGAATCTGAAAAAACCTCTATTTGGTAATCGCAAATGCTAAACTTCGTACATGATGCCCTAGGTCTCGATAAACCCGAAGGGCCCGGCTGATCATTATGGTCTTCAACATGGCAAACAGAATACTCCCACTGAAGACTTCCAAAGTTGGCTGGTCCAGCAGAGTGGACAAATAATGAGGCGCTGTTTGATTGCTAGGTTGTGCACCTAATAAATACATTTGAAATAATAAAACTCAGAGTAGATTGTCCATAAACAAAATTAATACATTTTATCCCGCAGCAGGCTTTGTGTGATCCAACCCAGGGTCAATGCAAATATGGCTTCAAAACAAACATTTTAGACTGACCCATCAAATTAAAAGAATCTTTACCGTACAATTTGTCATTTTCATTGCTTTCTGAAAGTAAACACATATTCACTCATGTTGAAAATGTCCATCTTTTGGGTTGGTTTGGACACATTATTTTTTTTACTATTTTCCTGTCAATATTCCTAGTGCTAAACAGAGGTAAAGTGCATGCGCTCATCCTTTGAACATGATTGAATTTGTATTACCCTGATTGGCATTTTTCACTTATCTGTAAGTCCTTTGTATGTGGTATAAGTGTACCCAGGGCCTTAAAGATAATTGCCACTACTGGGCTGGAGCAATGACTGTGCCGTCCTAATGCAGATTCCACTTCAGGCCTACCATTCCTATCCTGGTTGTTGCAGTTTTACAGGGCATCTTCTTTAAGTAAAAATAACCCATTTTGACAGGTAATGAGCTCACTCAAAAAATTAAAGATTAACCACTAAGTAGACCTTTTGCACATAAGGAAAATGTACAAGTTTTAAGTTACGTATGTCCTTACAGTGAAATTGTTATTTCCAATGCAGGAAGGCTGCCTGATCTATAGGAAAACTCTGGCTAATGTCTGTTTCAAAGCAGCTAGAAATAACATTAAATTACTCTCTATAAGATTCGGTTTAAAAAAAGCATTTCATGTACATATAGAGTTAAAAACAACTATTAAAGGAAAGTTTATTTTATGAAATTACCTTTTTGTGTGCATGAAGCCTCTTGAGGCCCATTTGCTAGAATACCAACTGTTGTCTGGCAGCTGAATGTGATGATGTGTGAATTTCTCTGAGAACAGGGACAAAAGGCTTTGGTTTGTGGGTGGTGTTGAAATTCTCTTGATAGAGTGGCATGTGGGCGGTGCCCAGGAACTTGATTTACTTCACAGTGGCCTACAATGTAACAGGCTGATCTAGATTACTTTTGGGCCTGCCGACTTCTAGTTCCCCTAATCAGACGGGAACCCATGCCAGTGGGAGAGGGCAGAACCAGGAACTGGTTTATAGTGACCACAGGGGTGGGGCTGCTTATTACCATAGCCACACCTCTGGGAAGTAGTATTCTGCCATGCAGGATTTAGGGACAGAGGGGCATATTGGGGTTGTTTGCAGTAGGGCACAGAGAAAATTCTGGAAAAGTGTGTAGTGTTCCCTGTGGAAACTTTTTCCCCATTAGTTAGGGATTGGCCAGAAATGTACCCGACCTACAGGCTGGTGCCATTCATAAATGCGGCACTCACAATGCATCACTTTCTGGACGTGTGTAGGATCAGAAAAGGACATAGCATGTTGTCTGTGACCTGAGAGGAGCCATGAATGATTTGACATTGACCATTTTGTCCACAAGAAGAACAAGTGTAGTACAAGGATCTTAAACAATAACGTATGCATTGGGGGCATCATTTAAGAGTAATTTATGAAAAAGGGAAGGATGACAATTGCCAACTGCACATGGACTGGGGCTTGCTGTTGGCTGACACCATCTAAACCTGTAATGCAATTCACTGAGGTAGTGATGAACTTTATAATGACACTAATGTGTTATACTGCCACAGAAAGACAAACACATTAAAAACTAAACAATTTTGATAAGGACAGATTTTTGGATATAATATGCAATTTTATTATGACAAAATTAATTAGCATGTATTTGGCAGTAATCTTAAAAAACACAAATTCATTCTGGGTAGAGGATTGCCTTTCAAATTGTTAGTGGCTGGTGATTTATATCATGTGATGAGATTCAGGTGTGCATGTTAACTGAAATAGGCATCCGTCATATTGACATTCACATACTGAACTTTAAAGGATGCATCTGCCATTTTGATGGAAGCATGCACTGAATGTACAGTCATCAGAGCTTAAATTACTCCATCATGCTGATCCTTTTGTCCTAATTGGCAGCGCACAATTCTAAGTATGACAGATGTATAGCTGCTATACAGCATTGACAGAGTGATGATGGACAATAGAGTAATTGGGTTTGGATGCCGGAAACAACTCCATCATGATGGCTGGCAGACTCTAAAGGCAAACTCAAATGTGGTGGTGGTATACAGTTAGTCTGGCGGATGGATTAAGTACTCTGTGATGGAGGGACGGCGGCCCATACTCTGAACTTTAAATCAGGCCCTAATTTATTCTGGAGAGCAATTAAATATATGCCTGACAGTTAAGCAGAAAACAATACAATTACATTTCATATTTGCAACCATGTAAATCGGTTAAAATATATATTTGCATGTATGATTAAATGCAGGTATGACATTTCTGCAATGTAATGATAATAGCTATGTGACAATTGCAAATCCAGTCTTAATTTTAGAATGTATACCAAGACAATGCTCTCCAAACCCCGTGCAGGCAAACGGCATTCGTAACTGAAAGAGAGGGCCTCCAGCAACATGATTATCTATTGCCCGCAGCAATTAGCCTTTGATCCAGCCATCTGTGGACTGAAGCAAATAGAAGAAACATAGACATATAGACCGTTGAAGATGTCATATACCTTTTAAGGACAGATCACTGGCCCTGGTTAGCAGAGCTCAAGGCACTTTCAGAGTCAGTAACCACCAGTATCAGTCAGAAAATAGGGGTTGATCAGGGCAAAAAGGATTACTTTCCTACACACACAAATTTAAAAAAACAAAAAGAACATGATCATGAAAGTGAGAAACCCAGAATAAATAGTCTCAGAGTAGTAGTGGTCATTCATTTAATTTTAATAAAGAGCATTTGAGAAGAAGGAGAGGAAGTATATAGAATGCTGGAAATTGAGTCACTGTTTAGGGGGATGAAACCCTACTCAAGCAGCAAACACAATCTCTATTAGGGTGAAACACAAGCACAACTCATATTAACCTGCGCTTAACCCTTAGGTAGCTTGGCGCAAAGTAGTCAGGCTTAACTTAGAGGCAATACACAAAATATTTATGCAGCACTTCAAACAGCCATAAAGTGAAAACACAACACAAGAAAAATCCCACAGCAATTAAGAAAAATAGATTACAATTTAATAATTTACTTGAGACTGAAATAAAAATCCAATCAGTAGAACTGGAGATATGCAACTCTATGTTTTAAGTAAAAATAATGCCTAGAACCACAAAGAGCCAACTGTGGATATCTGGTCGCTCCAACCCCCATTACCCACCACTGGGACAAAGTCACGAGTCCAGGTCAACCTCGATGAAGTGTGGGCCAGATACAGGGACTAAGGGGCTCATTACGATGGTGGGCGGACATCAGTCCGCCCGCCATCGTTGCGGTTCTGGGACTGCCCGCCGGTAAGGCGGTTCTGGGACTGCCCGCTGGTAAGGCGGCAGTCCCGCTGTGTGTATTAGGATGTGCCCGCCGATATGGCGGGTCCATCCAAGGCCCCGATCGTTGCGGATGGTGCTGCTGGCTGCAGCACTGTCCGCAATGCCAAAATGCCACGTAGTGCATTTCAATGCACAACGTGGCAGGCACCACGCGGTGCCTGCCACGTTGTGCATGGAAATGTAGGGGGGTACCATGTGTACCCCCCCAGTGCACACACACCCTCCCCCCACACAGAGGGGGCCTGCAACGGGCCCCCAAACCCAGCCTCCGCCGGCCTTTCCATGGCGGTTCTACCGCCATGGAAAGGCTGGCTGCCGCTAGCATTGTAATCTGGCATGCGGTGCCTGCTAGGCACCGCCGCCATTTTACCCATGCTGACCGCTCCATCAGGCAATCGTGATGATTGCCTGTGGCGGAAGCGTGGATGGCGGTCTTTGTGACCGCCGCGGTCACGAAGCGATTCCCCCCGCCATCCTAATGTGGCGGGGGGAAACGGGAGTCAGATGGCGGAGTGACCGCCACTACCAGCCCGGCGGTGGTGGTCCCTCCGCCATCCTAATGAACCCCTAAGTTAGGTCAGCTGAACAATGTACCTTAAATCCTGGTTTGCTGAGCATTGCAAGATCCCGCATCTAGGTTGTGATGCATAGTCCTGTGTCGTCGTCATGGGTGTTGTCGACAAGAGGCTTGTGTTGCAAAGTCATGTTTCAAAGATGCGTTGTGAACCAGTGGTTCTGTAGAAGCACAGGGGCTGCAATGAGGAGTCCTATGTCATCATTGATGATGCTGTCGACGAGGGACTTGCGATGCGAGGGCATGCGTCAAGAATACATCATGCAGCGGAGGTTCCAAGGAGACTGAGGGCTGAGATGCTTCGCACTGCAGCGGTTCCAAAGCAGGGCTGCAAGGCAATGTGTCATGCTGCATCGGTTCCAACAACAGCTGGGCTGGCAGAGCATCTTCAGGCTAACTTCCAATGGTCCAGGACTGGTGTGGCATCACTTGGGGGGCATGACTCGCAGCAGACTGAATCCACGTGCTGGGGTCAAGGTGGTTGGAGCCTTTTCTGATCGTCTCTGATCAGGCAGCCATCCAACTAGCCCTTGGAGTCACTCTGGTGGTCCTGGGATCCAGATCTAGTTCCAATCCTTTCACTCAGGCAGCAGGGCAGCAAGGTAGCAGTCCTTCTACAGGTCCAGAGGTGTACTGAAGAGTTGGGCCTATCTGCTGGTCCATTATTTATACCTGGTGCCCACTTTCAAGTAAGAGAAGGTTGTAGAGGTTTCCACCCCCAGAGGTGTTTGGAATTTCCTATCTCCATGCCCTGGCCACAGCTTGTCTGTGTTTCAATAGACAAGTGTCAAAACCTTTGTGAGTGAGCCCAGACAGAGCCTTTGTGATGTGCAAGTGTAGTAGGTGACAGCTCCTCCCCCTCCTCAAGTCAGAGATGGCCCAATCTGCCAACACCTATGTGCCTTTGTCTCACTGCCTGGGAGCAATACACAAAGACCAACTGCCAGCCACACGAAATCATGTGACTCAGAAAACAGGCTGCAGGCACCAAATGGTTAGTACAAGAAAATCCCAACTTTCAAAAAGTGTCATTGTCAGAATTGTGCCTTAAAATCTGACTTTACCATTAAAGAGGACTTTAAGTTATAATGATTTAAACACTAAATTCGACATACCTGACTGCTCTTAATTGAAAGTTATCACTAAATATAATAAGCTAACCCAATGTTATCCTATGGGAGAGGTAGGCCTTGCAGTAGTGAAAAGCAAATGTAGCAGTTTTTCACTGCCAGGACATGAGAAACTTAAAGGTGCATGTCCTGCTTTGTAAATACATTGCACCCTGCCCTTGGACTGTTTAAGGCCTACCTCAGGGGTGACCTTTATGTATTAAAAAAGAAGGTTTAGGCCTGGCAAAAGGTTTATTTTGCCCAGTCGAAATGGCAGGTTAAATTGCACACACAGGCTGCAATGACATGCTTGAGACGAATATATAAGAAAAACAGAAGGGAGAGCTAGGACCGTGAACCTTGGTAAGTATTGAAAAACAACTTGGACGGACCAGACTAGCAGGTTGTCCAACACTGTAGTGCCTGGCACCACAAGGGTTTGTTAAAAGAACCCTCACACACCAACCTAGTTGGTGTCATGCTTCAACATCGGGTTCCCAGCCGAGTAGCCGAATGCTACTCAGCTGTGCTGCGACACCTGGTTACAGTGGAGCTGGGGGTTTTTTGTGTGTGAGTGTGATGAAGTGGTGATTTAAATATACCTCTGGGACTCCACCTGATAAATACTTTATTCCCAGTGGTCCAGGATATGTTTAAAAACTATTAGTGGATAACATATGAATACTATTAATTGTGTCTTAGTTATCTGCCGGTCTACATGTTTCAGCCCTTGGTCAAAGTTAATGGGGCTTTCTTCAGGACCTCTCTCACAAAGAGTTAAATAGTGAAAGTGAAAAACCTGTCAAAAGTGAGTGGTAAAAAGTTAATAAACCACGTGTTTGCGCATTTTCTAGCACACACGCTAAGGTGTGCTATATATGCTTAGTAGACTGACCGTAATTTGGGTCCACTACAGTGTATGTACCTGTAAAAGAAAAGCGAGACAATACAGTACAATACAACATATAACACATAAAATATGCAACCTGCAATACTTTGTATGCCACATCCTTGACTCATTTCATATATCATAGTGGTGGTTGCTAGAGCACTCAGTGTCAGGTAAACGTGTAGCACCATCCATACACAAATCATGCATTCAAATATAATAATATACGGGAAATTACATGCATATGAGAGGGCTAGTCGAGGCGCTTAAATACAATAAAGTGCTAATCTGCGTGAGGAGTGATGCGCAGAAAAACACGTGGATTCCTAGTAGGCTGCGTGTTGCTAGCCTTAAACGGCGGTCAAGAAACCGCGTGTGGCCGGTTTGAACGCGCCGTGCAAACTTAGCTATATCACTATTGTAGTTGACAGACAGAGTCCAGGCGATTTGTAAAGACCGATGAGTATATTGCCCTTGTTAAAGGCACTAATATTGATATTTACGTTATTTGCGGAAATACAATTTTGATCTGGTCCCGGGAGGGGTGAGCCCCTATTGTCAAACTCTACGGGGGAGTAGAGAAAATAACGTTAGTCTCGTAATTTATGGTTTGATCATTTGTGAAAGGAAACGGGGAATGCGGAGATAATAAAAAAAGGTTGCCGGATTAATCCTAGTTAACACAAATTGGTAAGGTCTTACTTCATCAAGGCGCTCACCCGCATTGCCACCTATTCCGGTCTCCTCGGGATCAGGATGTTTCCCGTGACGGCAACCGGAGGTGGTATTTATGATGGATTGCCGGGGGAGACTCCCAGGTGTCGACGTGACACGTAGGGATGTCCGCTGTGCGTGTGCTGCGAAAAAGACTAGACTGTTGGCCTCATTAGCGTGGCGTGTAAGCAACACGTCTTGTGAGCGTAAGAATGTTTTTCTTCACCGAATGTGAATTTTAAATGTGGGAACGCAATCTTAACAGTTTTTAAGGCCACAGTGGTATATAAAATTAATAAAACGAAGAGAAACGAAAATAATCTTTTAAATGTTAATGGTTAGATTAAATGTAAATGGAGTTCTGTTTATAAGTGTGGCCAGACATAGTGTGGCCCGATTCCGATTCGGGCCGGAAATCTCTCCGACCGAGCCGGACCCGGAGAGATTTCCGACCGAATCGGACCCGTGCAGCCCGACCGAACGAGTACGATGCGTCCGTATGCTATCGCACTCGAGTCGGTCGGACTCCCATTGAAGTCAATGGGTGCCGGTCGTACAACGCGTACGCGGGCTCCCATTGCCTCAATGGGTGCGAGGCAATCAAGGGCGCCCCCTACAGCGGGTACGTGGCGAAGCGACTCGCGCCGTACACGCACAGGTAGGGGGGACCCATGGGTCCCCCCTGTGTGCGACTCGCACGGCTACGCGTACAGGGTGGTCCGACACGGACCCCCGAAGTACGGCTCTGACTGCTCTTTCGAGCCGGACGGCGCGTGTCGGTCGGACTGCTCGCGGCGCGCATCGTACTTACCCGGCCGGGGAACGTCTCCATTGCGCGGTGCGAGTCGTGTCCGAGCGAGTCGGTCGGTGCAGTTAGACCCGGGAACGAGTCGGTCGGAGCGGTTGGGACGCCCGAACGAGTCGGTCGGCGATTTAGCATCGTACTCGCTCGTCCGGACGCGCGTACGGATCGGTCGGGAAATAGGGCTCCGAATCGGATCAGGTTAAGCCGAATCCGATTCGGAGCCCTACCGGCCGAGATCGGAATCGGCCCCAGAGTCTTTGTATTAAATACAAAGGAAAATATAGTCATTTTACTTATGCAGCTTGTGTTGCTGCTGTGTGATGTTGACCACGGGCGTTTGTGATGAAGTTAATGTATCCTGATTTAGGGCGTGTTACTTCTCAGTGAGGTTAGCAAGGTTATTTGTTAGAGAGAAGCCTCTCAGTCAAGTTAGCACGGTCATCTGTTTGAGTGGACTAGGTCATTTGTTTAAAATATTCCACGGAATGTTATCGTTCAGACCGTGGAGGTGAGTGGACAGACGGTATATCCATTGTTGCTCTTTTTCCAACAGTTGTTGCTGTGCGTTGTTGGAGTTAAGGTCTAGATGCTCGATAATATACCACTCCAAGTCATTTGTTGTGTGGCCCATTTCAAGAAAGTGATTTGTCATGCGCGTTGTATTGCGTTTACACCGAATATTACTTCTGTGTTCGCAGATGCGACTGGTCATGCCTATATACCTCAGATCGCACGGGCATGTGATGAGGTATATTGCATTGGTGGTATTACAATTTGTGTGTTTGCGTATCTCCCACACTTTCCCTGGTTCCAGCCTTAGGGTTTTTGTGAACTTTGTCAAGTGACACACACTGCAATCACCGCATGGGTAGTGTCCAGTCACTCTAGGGAGTCCCCATGCGTTGTGTATCGTGTTGATTTGTTTAATGTTTTGTTGTGGTCTAGTAGAGACCAGATTGTCTTTTAAGCTTTTCCCTTTTCGATATGAGAACAAGGGTTTTTCCCACTGTTGGTTGCCTGAGTTCAATATCTTCCAGTGTTTCTGAATGATTTTGGATACTTTGTTGGACACTGCATTGAAAGTGGTAACACAGGTAAGAGGGATGATTGGTTCAATTGCTGTTTTTTGTTCCAGTAGTGCTTCCCTGTTCTGGTTGCATGCCCTTTTCTTCGCTCTTTCCGTGATCTTGTTAGGATAGCCTCTTTGTTTCAGTTTAGAGGACAAAATCTGGGCTTGGTCCTAGAAGTCTTGTAGATTACTGCAGTTCCTTCGTAACCTCAGATATTGTCCGTAGGGAAGATTTTCTCTTAACGTCCATGGATGGAAGCTGGTATAGTGCAATAGGGAGTTCCTTGCAGTGGCTTTGAAATGAATCTTGGTCTCCAGTTTTCCATTAGAGTGAGAAATGTCTAAGTCAAGGAATGTGATGGTCTGCCTACTTTTGGTGTGGGTGAATTTTAAATTGGGATCACAACTATTAATCCACACAAGGAAGGACTCGAGTGACCCTTCTGTGCCTTCCCAGATAAGGAGAACATCGTCGATGTACCTTTTGTAGAAACGTATGTTTGGTATCGATGGATTGTTAGGATAGAACAGATGTGTTTGTTCAAAGTTGTACACGTACAACCCGGCCACACTTGGGGCAAAGGTGCTGCCCATTGATGTACCGTAGATATGAAGGTACAGTTGTCCTTCAAATTCAAAATTGTTTTCCTTTAATGCCAGCTCTGCACATGTTAGGATAAATGATTTTGAGGTTTTGTATTCCCAGTTGGTAGTGTCAAGTGAAGCATCCAGAACTCTCAGAGTGTCATCTTGGGGCAGACTAGTGTATAGACTCTCTATATCTAGACTTTGGGGCCGATTCCGATCTCGGTCGGAGGCGCACCCAATACTATTCGGTCGGGAAAAAAGCCATGCGAAAGCCTGTTTCCCGACCGATCCGTACAGCACACCGAACGAGTAAGTACGATGCGCACAACAGCACAGAATCCGGCCGAGCCGTACTCACCCAAACCAGGTCCTGTTCCCCGACCGAGGCGAATCCGGAAACGCTGAATCGAGTCGCACGGAAGGGAAAATGCAGCTCCGTCTGGCCGAACAAGTACGATGCGCTTCCCGTACGCGCCGAACCCGTCGCTACGCACGGCACGTCAAAGCATCCGGGAGAGGCGCACATAAGCTCTGATTCGCGCCACAACACGATCCACGGCTACGAGACGAACACGCCAGCGACGAGGACGACGCGAAGCGACGAGGACGACGCGAAGCAACGAGAAGGACGAACGACACGAACCAACCATGAATCCCTTCGTCCCGATCATACCAATAATCTACATTTACTACCGGAACAGGCACGGACGCGTACGGCGCAGAAGGTAAGTCAGACACCAACCACAAAACACATACAACACGTACACGACACATCACACACACACAGAGGGATGCAGAATATACTTACACCAGCAACAGCAGCACCATAGGGGCGGGATGCCCATCACCAATGCCACATATGCACACAGGGGCCTGAATGCGCACCACCACCCCTACCCAGGGGGGCAGGATGCCTACCACTACTACCGCCCTTAGCCAGGGGGTGCTGGATGCCTACCACTACTACCACCCTGAGCCAGGGGGCTGGATGCCTACCACAACTACCACCCTTAGCCAGGGGGGCTGGATGCCTACCACTACTACCACCCTTAGCCAGGG
The DNA here is from genome assembly GCA_963921515.1 of Calotriton arnoldi. Taxonomy (NCBI): domain Eukaryota; kingdom Metazoa; phylum Chordata; class Amphibia; order Caudata; family Salamandridae; genus Calotriton; species Calotriton arnoldi. The sequence goes on along the minus strand of CAWUFW010010807.1, from coordinate 23,552 downwards.
GGGCTGGATGCCTACCACTACTACCACCCTGAGCCAGGGGGGCTGGATGCCTACCACTACTACCACCCTGAGCCAGGGGGGCTGGATGCCTACCACCACCCTTAGCCAGGGGGGGCTGGATGCCTACCACTACTAACACCCTTAGCCAGGGGGGCTGGATGCCTACTACTACTACCATCCTGAGCCAGGGGGGGCTAGATGCCTACCACTACTACCACCCTGAGCCAGGGGGGGCTGGATGCCTACCACTACTACCACCCTGAGCCAGGGGGCTGGATGCCTACCACCACCCTTAGCCAGGGGGGCTGGATGCCTACCACTACTACCACCCTTAGCCAGGGGGCTGGATGCCTACCACCACCCCTTAGCCAGGGGGGCTGGAGGCCTACCACTACTACCACCCTGAGCCAGGGGGGCTGGATGCCTACCACTACTACCACCCTGAGCCAGGGGGGGCTGGATGCCTACCACTACTACCACCCTGAGCCAGGGGGGGCTGGATGCCCACCACCACCCTTAGCCAGGGGGGGCTGGATGCCCACCACCACCCTTAGCCAGGGGGGGCTGGATGCCTACCACTACTACCACCCTGAGCCAGGGGGGGCTGGTTGCCTACCACTACTACAACCCTGAGCCAGGGGGCTGGATGCCTACCACTACTACCACCCTTAGCCAGGGGGGCTGGATGCCTACCACTACTACCACCCTTAGCCAAGGGGGCTGGATGCCTACCACTACTACCACCCTTAGCCAGGGGGGCTGGATGCCCACCACCACCCTTAGCCAGGGGGGCTGGATGCCTACCACTACTACCACCCTTAGCCAGGGGGGCTGGATGCCTACCACCACCCTTAGCCAGGGGGGCTGGATGCCTACCACTACTACCACCCTGAGCCAGGGGGCTGGATGCCTACCACTACTACCACCCTTAGCCAGGGGGCTGGATGCCTACCACCACCCTTAGCCAGGGGGGGCTGGATGCCTACCACTACTACCACCCTGAGCCAGGGGGGGCTGGATGCCTACCACTACTACCACCCTGAGCCAGGAGGGGCTGGATGCCTACCACTACTACCACCCTGAGCCAGGGGGGGCTAGATGCCTACCACTACTACCACCCTGAGCCAGGGGGGGCTGGATGCCTACCACTACTACCACCCTGAGCCAGGGGGGCTGGATGCCTACCACTACTACCACCCTGAGCCAGGGGGCTGGATGCCTACCACTACTACCACCCTTAGCCAGGGGGCTGGATGCCTACCACTACTACCACCCTTAGCCAGGGGGGCTGGATGCCTACCACCACCCTTAGCCAGGGGGCTGGATGCCTACCACTACTACCACCCTGAGCCAGGGGGCTGGATGCCTACCACTACTACCACCCTGAGCCAGGGGGCTGGATGCCTACCACTACTACCACCCCCACTCATAGGATGGACAATGCATGACACAACCAGCACACCACAACCTAGGGAATGCAAGAAAAGACATCCCCCCAACACCATGACAAGCGTGTGTAGACTGTGTCAAATGCCTACAACACCGAACATGACTTTGAACATACAATGTGACCCCTAGCACATGTGCCACACATATATGTGTGTGGCACCCACAATGCAAGCAGGCCATGACCATTGTGGCAATGGGGTCCAAACCCCCATCATCACAGTGACCAAAATGTAAGTGTGGGGTCCATAGCTGAAGCACATTTTGAACATTGTGGCAATGGGGTCTAAACCCCCATCATCACAGTGACCAAAATGTAAGTGTGGGGTCCATAGCTGAAGCACATTTTGAACATTGTGGCAATGGGGTCTAAACCCCCATCATCACAGTGACCAAAATGTAAGTGTGGGGTCCATAGCTGAAGCACATTTTGAACATTGTGGCAATGGGGTCTAAACCCCCATCATCACAGTGAGCAAAATGTAAGTGTGGGGTCCATAGCTGAAGCACATTTTGAACATTGTGGCAATGGGGTCCAAACCCCATCATCACAGTGACCAAAATGTAAGTGTGGGGTCCATAGCTGAAGCACATTTTGAACATTGTGGCAATGGGGTCCAAACCCCCATCATCACAGTGAGCAAAATGTAAGTGTGGGGTCCATAGCTGAAGCACATTTTGAACATTGTGGCAATGGGGTCTAAACCCCCATCATCACAGTGACCAAAAGGTAAGTGTTGACAAAGAAAGAGGTGCAACTGCCAAACTGCATGGATGATTCCTGGTCACAGAACAAAAACACATCAGTGGCAAAGTAGTGTATGTGTCCCATTGCAACATAAATTGGGTGAGCCAAATACTGCAGTGCAAATAAGACATACCTTTGGCCATGTGCAGACAAACAACACCCATGGGGGCTGACACCGTCAACATTCATCAATGACACAATGACAGAAGTGACCATCAGAATGCAGACCCACATATTTGCACCAATGGGCACACAAATGCAGATACCCTGTGGAGACTGCAGATGTGAGGTGAACAGATACCATACCATGGCAGCAATGGGACACACAAACCATGATCATTGTGCTGACCGATGACCTAGGAGTCCCAGGGACAGCAGGGGAAACCCACCAAACTACATACAGCCAATGGCACACCCAAGATATGCCAATGCAGTGGTGCAGATGCACAAACACAAACAGGCAGACCCACACTGCACATCATACACAACAGGTGAGGGGGTGCCAGTGTCCCCAGGCAACCACACAACACATGAGGAGACCTGAATACCAATCATACAGATGTGCATACAGTGCCACACAAAGGTAACTCATGGATCCAAATCCCTATGTGGGCAAGCAGGCATTGTCAGATGAGAGGGAGCACAAATCACACATGTCACACAGGCACGTAGGAACAGCAACTGACACAGCAAGACACAGACACACCACAGCACCACCCCCAGGGCCCCCACAATGTGGTGACCCTGGGCTGCATTACAATCCCACTGTGATGACAAAGCTAAATGTGGTTCACACTGTGAACCACAGTCATGTGTCCTGAGCAACAAACTACCATCACACCTACACAAGCACAAATCAATCAGCATGGCCAGTAAGCCAAGGCCAACATGGAGGCAGGGGCCTAGCCGAGCAACAACTCTCATCTGCACACACTCAACACCACACCCCTCGACCTCCAACAATGTGCAGCAGTGAAGTACACATGCACTGGTGACATTGCACATGCACCCATGACTATTCCAGGGTGGTGGGTGGGAACCAAGGTGCAGAAACACATGACACATGGCCACTCAACAAGACTCCTGAATGTCTGACACACTGCACACTACGCTGTACATGGACATGACGGCAATACCACACCAACCAATGGGATCCCAGCCACAGTCACACACCAATGAAGAAGCCAAGGTCACCCACAAAGAACACACATAGACAACAACCAACATTGCAGCCCGGACCCTGAGGAGTGCCAGCAGTCACACACACAACGTGTCACAATCACTGAAAGATAACACAAACTGGAAATCACATGACAGGGGCAAACAACAAGTGCCAAGGGGAAACCTGACTGTGACCCATCTGCGTCTGCACACAAACTCAGCCCTGACAGCAAACACACCTATGGGTGACACCCTGATGACCAGTAATGTGCCATGCACCCACATCACAGAGAACCCAGGGAGAAGACTTTGGGGGAACATAGGTCAACTCAGCTAGCATCACAAACAGGTACAACACTAGGGATCACAGCATGCACAGCTAAACGGAAGTGAACACACAGACATGCACATACAACACACACCTTGGGCGCAGGCAATGTCACAGGAGTACACACTGCCATGAGGGGACTCCACTCCTGTGTGAGGAAAGCTGTGCCATATGTTGCCTCAGTAGGGCCCCATCATGTCAGCTGAGCACTTGGTCACACAATCAACAATTAGCACCAAATGAGGGCTCCCGTCACATCAGCCTGGTCATGGAAGTGCCAACGGAATCATCAGCACAGATCCAACACACTTGTATAGCAATGTTGCACTGACAACACAGATGAGTCCTTCCCCATTGATGCCCAAACCTGCATGTCCAGTGGAGATGGCCACACGGTCAGGGAAGTAGACGAATTGAACAATGGCAGGCACAACAGATGTGCAGGGGTGGAAGCCACAGATGTGAAATAGCTAATCTAAGTAGGAAATCCCATTGCCAAATACTGAACACATGACACCCTCAGATGCTGCTATGGATGACATGGATACACCACAGGATAGGACACATTCCCCTGGACCACATGGGTTCCTGCACAGTAACACTTCATTATCATGAGACCAAATATCACCATCACTGCAGCAAGGGCATGGTTAGCATCATCAACAACATGTACATCAGAAGCATAAGCACTAGAGAACAGAAAGTTGCTTTATTCAGCATATGTGTGGAATGAAAACAAAGTCCAGAAAAACACAAAGGCCAATGGCCAGTCCATTGTAAAAGTCCAAACAGGGTGACAGTGGCAGATGTCACCCTACGCATGCCTGCACAAAACCAGGGACAATCCACTAGGAGGGGCAACCGGGGGGCAGGCCAGGCACCGCAGGGACAGGATCAGGGCTCACCAGGAGGAAGCAGGGAAGGGGTGGTGGGTGCTGGAGAGCCACTGACAACTGCAGTGGAGGTGTCTGACATGGTGTGTGCCGGCACAACTGGGGGGCATGACTCAGATGTTGTGGGTGCCGGCACGACTGCAGTGGACCCTGCAGATGGAGTGGACAGGTCCGCCACTGCAGTGCCCAAGTCAGACAGGGTGGTAGTGGACTCCACTGCAGTGCCTACCACCAGGGGAGGAGAATGGGGAACAGGCAAGGTGGGCTGGACAGAGGGGGAGGACACCCTCACCACATCAGTGGCACAGACAAGCGCAGCGGGGGTGTGGTGCCGGGAGAGCAAGTGCCAGGGGGAGAAGGCCGGATCCTCTTGGGGATGGTATATCTGTGGGTGGGGGAACCTGGGGCAGGGTGTGGTGGGGGCACCTGTGGAGTGGGGGCCTGAGGGATGGAGGAAGGAGACCTGGTGCCTGAGCTGCAGGGCGGCGGTGGGGTCTTGCTCTTACGACTCCGGGGGACTTGCGGGTGGGGGCCTCAGTCTGTCTGCACCTGGGGGAGGGTGTCCGGGGGCGAGGGGCACTCTGCTCCGTGTGGGTGGGCTTCCTCTTCCCCCTGGATGCTGGAGCAGCTGGATCGGAGGGGAAGAGGCCGAGGTCACTGAGGAAGAGGCGCTGGGTCTTTGGGGTTGCAGGTGAGGCAAGGGAGGGTGTTTTGGAGGAGAGGCAACTGAGGACTGCGCAGTGCTCGTGGATGCGTGTGTGTGTACCAGGGCCCCATCCCCTGTGAGTCTGGTTTCAGTCCCCTGACTGTGCGTGCGTGTGCGTTTTGTTTGTGGCGTGTGTGTCTGTGTGCTGGATGTGTGTGTGCTGGTGTGTGCCTGTGCCGGTGTGTGTGTGCTTGGGACGGGTAAGGTGCTGGGGAGTGTGGATGGAGCAGAGGCAGGAGGGGTGAGGGACTGTCTGAGGAGGGACACTGCTGCCGTCAGGGAGGAGTCCATGGACCTATTGCCCCTCTGTAGGTCAGACATGCCCGATGAGATGCCCTCCATGAACGACACCAGCTGAGTCAACAGAGCGGTGTGCGCATGGAGGACACTCAGCATGGCTGTCTGCCCTACATGGAGCTGGCGAAGGAGGCACACAGACTCCTCACTCAGGGCAGCAGGGGACACAGGGGCAGGGGGTGCAGTGCCTGGCCCAAAGGAGACACGCTCCCGAACATGGGAGCCTCCACGGACCTGGGGAATGGGAGCCGATGGGAGGGCGGTGGTGGTGCTGGTGGTGGCGGGGACAGCAACACTAGCTGGGGTGTGGTGGCTGCTGACACCCGCCTCCATAAGGGAGTCATCCTCCGAGTTGCTCTGGTCCTCAGCTGAGGTGGATGGTGCTGAGGACTCCTCGGTGTGGCTCCCCTCGCCCTCCGTGCCACTGGGTCCCTCCGACCACTCCTCGGCTGCTGACCCAGTCTGGCTCTCCGGCTCCTCCTGGTCCGTGGAGCTGTCCCCTTCCGTGGCCGTGGATGTATCTGCAAACAATGGGGAAACAGACAGACATCAGTCACCTGCACCAAACGCACACACCACTGTGAGCACAGCACATTACAGAGCAAGCCCTGGCATCATTAGTTGTACATTGCTAAAAGTGCCCTAACTGAACAGGAGCAGCCAATTGTCAGTCTGATGCCAACCATGGCACTCACATCCCACATGGCCTTGCACCCATCTGTCTGGTGTCTGTTGGATTGCAACACCCCAGTGTGGACACATGCACCAACTACACAGTAGTTGGACAGTGCAGAGGACACGGTGTGGCATGTGGACATGCACACATCACAGCTCTTGCCACTGAGTCAGTACAGGTTTCCGGATGAAAGGGATGCCCAGAGTCAAATAGGAAATGCATGTGATGCATACCAGCGACAGACACCATGATGCACCCATGTCCTGATAGCCATCGCCACAATGGTGTGCATGTAGCACATGTCACTCCCCTGCAGGATCACCAATAAGTAGACACATGCCATGGCGGAGGCATGACTGCTAAGTCATACATCACTGTCTCAGTGATGTATGACTTGGCAGCCAGACAACAACACTCTGCACTGTGTCACAATAGTAGGTCATGGGGAATGCAAGTCCTGGAGCTGCACAAGTGCACATGTACATCCCCCCCACAACACATCATCTTAACCCTCATCTGTCCAGGTCATACCTATTGGACATATGGGAGACCTGTGACACTACCCTCTGAACCTGAGCCCCTCACAATCTGCTGTGAATGGGGAACAGCTGCCTGAACTTCACATTCGCATACCCCAGTCTGCACGGGCAGCTGATCAAACACCTATGTGACACACAAGTATCGTCTCCTATGGTCACATCTCCAGGGGCATGCTGAGCCCCTACCAAGAAACACCCCAGCAGTCCTGGCAACTAATCCACAGCACACTGACACAGAGGCAGACACCTGAGGGGTCAAATCACTGCGCACAATGTGTCAGCTGATACACGGGAGTGGGAGTACAGAGTGCATTGCATGGCCTGGAGTAGGCATGACTGTCCTGCCCCACATGAATGAGGGATGAGCCCTGGACAGTGGATAGCTGGCTATGTATGTGTGACACACGTAATCTGCACACTCCTGGGGCCCAAACATTGTTCCCACCCGCTGCATGGGCGTGTGCCACATACCCCAGGCACATGTGGTGGCTCAGCTCAGCAAGTGGACCGCATATCAAAGCAACACGCAGATTACATGTCCGAACACAGGCGTTGTGTGAACAATGGACCCACCCATGATGCCCACAACAGAGTTAGGAAACAGATGCTGTCCCCCACCTTTAGTGAAGCAAACTGCAAGGACACAGTCCCAAGTGACACAATTCCCTGAATGTAAGGGCCACACCTGGGTATCAGATGAGCAGTGGGCAGTGCACAATAGAGGGACATGGCTCCTGGACAACATGACTGCTGCACTGTGGCAGTTGAACCAGGCCAGAGGAGGGCACAAAGCATGTAATACAGAGTTCACAGTGCAGTCTTTGACTCACCCCTCCTTGCTGCTGTCTGGCCTTCAGCTGCCCATCCAGGTCTGGAAACACCACCGCCAGGATCTGGAGCATGTGGGGGTCAGGGTCCGTGTTCCGCCCTCCTGCGAGGAGGCGACAGCTTCAGCTGGACCCGTGCAATCCTCCGGGTCCAGCCCCGAAGGTCCTGCCACCTCTTCTGGCAGTTGCGGATCCGGCGCTTGTAGACCCCCACGGACCGGACAGCCCGGACGATGTCCTTCCAGATCTCCTGCTTCCGATGGGCATTAACCTGTCAGGATGACAAAGTGAAAAGGCCATTACTACACATGCAACATATCCGTGCATGACACAGTTGTATATACATGTCTCAATCACAGGGGCACATGATGTACACAGGCAGTGCAAAGCTGCCCATGGACAGTTTGCCAGACGTCACTACATGGTATCATTGCATGGGAAGTAAAACCTTGTTCAAATGCACTGTCACTGCACCATACCTGTCCAGTGCATGTCACTACACACTATGGGGGTGACAACTACTCAGTGAGCCTGCTAGCCAGTGGCGTGCAGACTTTCAGCCTTGCTAGTCAGACAATATGCACATTCAGAAAGGCAGTGCACAGAACACTCACCTGCTCCCCTGGTGTCCCATACAGCTTGCTGTACTGTGGAAGTAGGCTGTCCAGCAGGGCCTGGTTCTCCTCAAGGCTGAAGGCTGGGGCTCTCTCCACAGTACGTGCCATTGCAGGGTCCAGAGGGGCAGAGACAGCAGCAGTGCAGTGGCAGATGTCGTCCTGGAGCATGTAGTGCAGGCAAGTGAGCTCTCAGGGGAACAGCCAGCAATATATATGTGCTGGAGAGGCAGATACTGTCCCTTGTGTCCAAAGTGATAGGTCCAAGTCGTTTGCATCTTCTGAATCTGGCCAATCCATGGAATAGCAGCACCAATACACGCCCACAGCATCCTTCAAATCTTCAACTTCATGACATACATGATTTTGCAACATTGTTGTGGATGACCAACTGAATTTCCAGCAACCGACTCGTTCGAAATTCGAAAACGCGTCCGTTGCCAGGCAAGGCCATTGTCAATGGGTGCGCACCGATCGGTCCATTGCGGTACAACGCGTACAGGGGTACAACGCGTATCCGCACACATTGAATGCAATGCGCCGGCCGGGGCACCGATCGGTCCATTGCTGATCAACGCGTACAGGGGTACAACGCGTACCCGCACACATTGAATGCAATGGGCCGGCCGGGGCACCGATCGGTCCATTGCTGATCAACGCGTACAGAGGTACAACGCGTACCCGCACACATTGAATGCAATGGGCCGGCCGGGGCACCGATCGGTCCATTGCAGTTCAACGCGTACAGAGGGTACAACGCGTACCCGCACACATTGAATGCAATGGGCCGGCCGGGGGCACCGATCGGTCCATTGCAGTACAACGCGTACAGGGGTACAACGCGTACCCGCACACATTGAATGCAATGGGCCGGCCGGGGCACCGATCGGTCCATTGCTGTTCAACGCATCACTGTACATGTGACTGGCATATGTCACCATGCCTGTCTCAGATGGACATATGCCAGCCACAGATAGCTCCCAGGGAGTGAGGGGCACACCTACATCACGACAGCCTGTCCAAACTTTATCATAAGGCATGTAAGGCTGCATTTCCTATTGTGTGTATGTTGGTGTACATGTTGTCCTGTGGGTGTCACCTGTGGGCAGCCACCCCCAGGCTGTGCACGTGTTCATGGGGACAGGATCCTGGGTGTTACGTGTACATGACCACTGTGATGTGCAACTGTTCATATCTGTGCATGTGCCATGGTCACATTTCACGGTGGTGTATGTGTATGTCATGTCACATACCCCGTGAGTCCCATGTGGGACGGTATGTTTGAGCCAGGGTGTCCCAGTGGCACAATAGTGATGGTCCTCCACAGTCTGTGTGCATGTAGTGTTTACAATGTCTCTGATTTCATGTGCACAATGGGAGACAGTCTCCACATCCACGTTGTGTGTGCATGGACTTTGATGTTGTGCGTGTGTGTGTCTCAGACGTCCATGTCTGTCCTGCCGTGGCAAGTGGGACCACTACCTGTGGGGGTCATGGTTGTTTTGCTGTGGTGTATACATGATACTCCATGTAATGCCAGTGTCCATGTGGCAATACAGGGTCCCTGGGAATGTACCTGTCGTTGAGCTGTGGTGCCTGGGGCACATCTGTCCTCACATGTCACTGTGGGGGTGATTGTGACACGGCAGCAGGAGATGGGAACTGTGACACGGCCTCATGATATCCAATGGGCCAACCTGGGACTAATTGATGCCACTTGTTGGACCGTGTTGACAGATGTTGGCCATGTATGTACCATACATGTCCGTACGGAACTGCACACTTCATGTAGTTGTGCCTCATAATGATGTATGTTGGGATATTGAGTGTGTTCAATGCCGCATATGTGGGGTGACTGACAATCTTGCTTACTTCTCCTCTGCACTGCAGGGCTCCTGCTGTCCATCGACCATTCCCAGACCTGGCAACGATGGTGGAACGGGACAGCATCCGACGGTACCGCTTCACCAGGCAGCTGATTGAGGATTTGGCAGTGCAGTTGTCCCCACATTTGCAGCCTGGCCGGCCGTATCCTACAGCGCTGACCCCCAAGGTGAAGGTGATGGCAGCCCTACACTTCTTGCCACCGGTACCTTCCAACATACTGTGGTGACTGCTGGTGGGATGTCACAGACCATGTTGAGCCGTGTGCTCCGCGATGTTTTGGCAGCAATGTTGCTATTCCTGAACCGGTACATCTATTTCCCTAGACTGCGACGACTCACTGACGTGAAGAGTGACTTTTATGCCCTGGGGAGGATGCCGCATGTCATTGGCTCCATTGATGGGACACATGTGGCTTTGGTACCACCACAGGCCCATGAGCAGGCCTACAGGAACCGCAAGCACTACCACTCGGTCAATGCACTGGTGGTGTGTCTTGCAGACATGACCATCACACACGTGTGTGCCCGTTTCCCTGGTTCAGCACACAATGCCTTTGTGATGAGGAGTAGTCGCATCCCCAGGATGATGGCACAGATGCAGAACCAGCGTGCCTGGCTTGTCGGTGTGTACTGACTTTGTGCCATTGTGTGTGATCTGATCTGTAGTATTCCGCCCACTTTTCCAAGTCAGCTAATGTGCACTTGTCTGTCCGTAGGTGACTCGGGATACCCCAACATGCCGTGGTTGCTGACACCCCTCAGGAACCCTGTGTCACCAGCCCAGATGCGCTACAATGAGGCACATGGTCGGACCAGGAGAGTGATTGAGCGGACATTTGGTCTCCTGAAGAGCCGCTTCCGCTGCCTGGACAAGACCGGAGGGTCCCTCCCATATGCCCCTGCGAAAGTGTGCAAGATTATCATCGTCTGCTGCATGCTCCACAACCTGGCAGTGCGGAAGGAGTTGCCTCTCATCCAGGATGACAATGACCAACATCCGCCACCTGTGGAGGATCCTGGCCTGGACCACGATGCCAGTGACGATGATGATGATGATGATGATGAGGGTGATGTCCGCACACAGCTCATCACCAACTTCTTTAGCTGAATGTGAGTATCCTGAGGTGTCATGTCAATGATGTGAGTTGGCATGATATGTGTAGGTGGTGCTCTGGTGCTGTTGGAGTGTGTCCATGGGCTACTTGACTGGATGTGTGTTGCGATGTGTGCTTACAGGTGGGCTGTACTCCCCAACAGTGTTGACATGCTAACTTGGTTCTGGGTGGGTATCTTGTAACATGTATTGTGCATGAGTTTTGCTGTTCTGTCCTGTACTCCATTGCTTTTGACTGTGTGTCATTTCTGTCCTTCATAGGGTACTTTCAGATTTGTTTGGTCAACTGTGTCCACCGACGACGTGATTGCACTTCCAGGGTGGTAGCTGTTGTGTCCCTACAGGTGATGTGCGCCACACCCATGGACTTCCTTCCGTCTACAGTTGTTGACTGTGTGCCCGCTGCCAGGTGGGATTACCTTGCATCTGTAGTGGTTACGACATGTTGCAACTGTGTAATAAACCTGTGCTTCACTTTGTGATGTGCTTTGTCTGTGGTCACACATTTGACTGCCATTTGCTTACTGCACCTGTGGGCTACTTGACTACAACTGGGAATGGGTGTGGTGTCTGTGCATTGCACCGTCTTCCTGGCAACATCAGTGTAGGCAATGAGTCAGATGGCCTAGGTGTGTATGTGTTGTGTAGCCCTGGTGGTGTGTCTCCCTCATATGTGTCACGTTGCCTTTACTCACATGCCTGTGTTGTACTTGCTGTTGCAGTTCGCATACACAGTGTAATTTTGCAGTTCATCATCCCCATAACAGCACCCACGTTGGAATCACAACAGAGGCAAGTATGGTGTATTAGTGTGTTTATTGTGATACATTTGTGTGAATAGTGCATAGGATGGGTAGTGCTGTACATAAATCTTGCAATCAGAAGTTCCTAGGTGAATTGAAAGTCCTGGTAGACAGAATCCCCAGTATCGGGGCCACAGTTGTCTGAGACATTGGTCCAACTTGTACTCCCCATGCAATGTGTGGGAGTAGTGTTGCCGTCAACAGGGTGAACAGTCTGTGCACAAAGGTGAACATCCAGAACAGGTTCAGGCTTCCTGGGAGTTGCGCTTGGCCATCGGCCTCTCACTTGCCCCTCTTCGGACGACCCCTCTTCTTGGGGGGGGCCCTCAAGTACAGGCTGCTGCGGTGCAGGGGACTCTCCGCCAGAGCCATCCTCCCTCCCTGTGGCAGTTGCAGTTTGGGCAGCACCAGATGTTGTTGGCACACAGGGAGGTGTGGACTCGTTGCTGTTCATCTGGCGGAGGCATTGTAAAATGTCCCTGTGCACCGCCGTCATCTCATGCAGTGCATCCCACTTGGACTCCACGCGGGACATGTGTGAGTCCACGCGGGACATGTGTGACTCCATGTGGGACATGTGAGAGTCCAAGCGGGCATGATGGGCAGCCTGCTGCTGTTTCATGTCTCTGAGGAGCCCCACTACCTGGCTGAGGTCTCCGGTGCTGGACTGGTACGCATCAGCTATGCGTACCAGTTGTAGGTCATCATGCACACCAGCAACCTCTGCAAGCAGCGACCTCTGTCTCCCACCCCTCCCACCACCCCTGCTGACATGTGCAGTGCGTGCAGTGGCACGCACAGATGACCCTGGTCCACCTTGGAGGTTGGTGGTGGTGGTGGTGTCCATGGCCCCAGGTTGGTCCAGGGTCCCTGTGCTGGTGTTGCTCCTTGTTCTGTCCATGTCGGCAGGGATGGTATTTGTGTTGACAGTCGTTGGAGGGGTGGGTGCAGGGGGTGCAGCTGGTGGTCCTGCTGGTGCTGCAGCTGGTGGTCCTGCTGGTGCTGCATGTAGACTTGCACCGGATGTGCCAGGTTGGTCTTCTTCGTCCGAGGAGGGCAGAGGCTGTACGACACCAGTGAGCTCCGCATCCTCTTGAGCCTGGGACTGGGACTCCTCAGCGTCTGCTGCTGTGTCCCCATCATCACCTGTTTTTGGGAGACACACACAATGTATGTTATGTTTCTGCAGGCATCAATGGTTGACACACATGACAGTTGTGACTGTGCCTCTGGGTGCGGGCCTGTACATTGCATTGTCCTAAGTCGTCACAGTCAGGGGTTGATATTGGTGTGGCACATTGTCCTGCATTATTTGGGCATTTCTATGTATTTGTTGGGGTGTGAACATGGTCTGCATTGGTTGTGTTTGGTTGACAGCCGGCCCTCCTTCCCACCCACCAGCCAGATCCCCATGGACTGTGCTTGCATTGCAGGGAGTGGAAGTTGTCTCTCAGGATGTCAGTCAGTGGTGTCCTGCTGTTTGTTGGTGCACAGTTGCCAGCAGGGCCTTGTGCTCCCCACAGCAGTAGCCAGTGTCAGCCATCTTGTGAGTCCTTCTCCACTCCCTGTGATGTGTGCATGGTTCAGGGTGGTGTCGATGGGACAGTTGTGAGGGTGACCAATATCAGTGACTGCCACTCCCATCATGCTATTGCCTCCACCCCACTTGCCAGCATTCCCATACTTACTTGCTTTTGTGGGGAGTTCAGTGTGTGTGGGTGTGAGGGCAATGGCAAGATGGCTGACAGTGGTGTCCTGCTGTTGGTTGGTGTGCAGTTCCCAGCCAGGGCCTTGTGCTCCCCACAGCAGTAGCCAGTGTCAGCCATCTTGTGAGTCCTTCTCCACTCCCTGTGATGTGAGCATGGTTCAGGGTGGTGTTGATGGGACAGTTGTGGGGGTGAGCTATGTCTGTGACTGACTCCCATCATGCTATTGCCTCCACCCCACTTGCCAGCATTCCCATACTTACTTGCTTTTGTGGGGAGTTCAGTGTGTGTGGGTGTGAGGGCAATGGCAAGATGGCTGACAGTGGTGTCCTGCTGTTGGTTGGTGTGCAGTTCCCAGCATGCCCTTGTGCTCCCCACGACACAGCAACAGTGTCAGACATCTTTGATGGGCCTTTCCACTCTCTGTGGGATCTGCATGCGTGAGTGTGAGCTTGCTGGGCCATGTGGTGGGGGATGTAGAGCTGTGACTACGACTCCCATCATGCTATTGCCTCCACCCCCTTCCCAGCATGCCCATGCTTCCTTCCTTTTGACTCTGCTTCCCTGTGGGGTGGGCTGGCTGTGCTGACAGGATGGCTGGGAGTGTTGTCCTGGCAGTTGTTTGGCTAAAAGTCCCAAGAGTGTCCCTGTGCTTCACACAACATAACCCAGGATGGTGGTTCTTTGTGGGATCTTGAGTTAGGATGGGAGGCATTGCATTCTACCAGGTGGGTTCTGTGGAGTTTGTGTTGAGGGGGTGTGAGGGGAGGTGCTTGTGACTATGGTCAGTGCTGCAAGTCCTCCTTCCCACCCAGCCAGCCAGATATCCCACCATGGAACGTGCTTGCATTGCAGGGAGTGGAAGTTGTCTCTCAGGATGTCAGTCAGTGGTGTCCTGCTGTTTGTTGGTGCACAGTTCCCAGCAGGGCCTTGTGCTCCCCACAGCAGTAGCCAGTGTCAGCCATCTTGTGAGTCCTTCTCCACTCCCTGTGATGTGAGCATGGTTCAGGGTGGTGTTGATGGGACAGTTGTGGGGGTGAGCTATGTCTGTGACTGACTCCCATCATGCTATTGCCTCCACCCCACTTGCCAGCATTCCCATACTTACTTGCTTTTGTGGGGAGTTCAGTGTGTGTGGGTGTGAGGGCAATGGCAAGATGGCTGACAGTGGTGTCCTGCTGTTGGTTGGTGTGCAGTTCCCAGCATGCCCTTGTGCTCCCCACGACACAGCAACAGTGTCAGACATCTTTGATGGGCCTTTCCACTCTCTGTGGGATGTGCATGCGTGAGTGTGAGCTTGCTGGGCCATGCGGTGGGGGATGTAGAGCTGTGACTACGACTCCCATCATGCTATTGCCTCCACCCCCTTCCCAGCATGCCCATGCTTCCTTCCTTTTGACTCTGCTTCCCTGTGGGGTGGGCTGGCTGTGCTGACAGGATGGCTGGGAGTGTTGTCCTGGCAGTTGTTTGGCTAAAAGTCCCAAGAGTGTCCCTGTGCTTCACACAACATAACCCAGGGTGGTGGTTCTTTGTGGGATATTGAGTTAGGATGTGAGGCATTGCATTCTACCAGGTGGGTTCTGTGGAGTTTGTGTTGGGGGGGTGTGAGGGGAGGTGCTTGTGACTATGGTCAGTGCTGCAAGTCCTCCTTCCCACCCAGCCAGCCAGATATCCCACCATGGAACGTGCTTGCATTGCAGGGAGTGGAAGTTGTCTCTCAGGATGTCAGTCAGTGGTGTCATGCTGTTTGTTGGTGCACAGTTCCCAGCAGGGCCTTGTGCTCCCCACAGCAGTTGCCAGTGTCAGCCATCTTGTGAGTCCTTCTCCACTCCCTGTGATGTGCGCATGGTTCATGGTGGTGTTGATGGGACAGTTGTGGGGGGGCAATATGTGTGACTGCGACTCCCATGATGCTATTGGCTACACTGACTTGGCCAGCATACACAGAATTCCTTCCTTTGAGTGGTCTTCACTGTGTGTTGGTGTTGTTGTGGTGGCTACATGTCTGGATGTGTTTGTTAGTTCTATTTGTGCTACTGCCTAGCTGTAGTTGTAGTTGTGTTTGTACATGTGATGGCACAGTTGGATGTAACTTTTTTGATGGCATGTGTTGTGTTTATCTGACTGACATACACATTTTGGGATGATTCTGTTCTGGTTGCTGTGTAATTGCTATGAGTGCATGGTTTGACTCTCCCCTTGACAGTGATGTGTGTGTGTTTTGTGGCAGAATATTGTGTACATTTGTTGTGTACTCACCAGGCTCTGGGATGTTCTCTAGTCCATATACGCTCACTGTCGGAAGGATGGCCCGCACCTTCTCCTCCCAGGGCCTGAGGTATATTGGCTTGGCAGGAGGGCCACTGCCGGTGTATTGGCTGATGATGTAGTCTTTCTTGAGCAGGTCCCGTACCCTCCTGCGCACGTCATACCACCTGTTCTGGATGTCGCTCTTTGTGCGCAGACATGGTGATTGTGCGTTCACCCTGTTGATGATCCTCTCCCACATCTTGGTTTTCTGGGAGATGGGGGTCTGTTGGACCAGTGTGCCAAACAGCTGTGGCTCTACCCTGAGGATCTCGTCTACCATGACTTCCAATTCACAATCTAGAAACTTGTGATTCTTCTTGGGGGGCATGGTGATGGGTGGTGATGGTGAGTGATGTGTGTGTTGGTGTGCAGGTGAGGGTGTGTGAGTGTGTGTTTTGCTGGGTGTATGTGAGGTAGGTATTTGTTGGTGTGCTGATGGTGTGTGGCTTGTGTGAGGGATGAGCTGTGGGTGTGTGGTTGCTGTCTCTTGGGTGCTGGCAGTGGAATGGCATTTGCAAAGGATCATGGTTGTGATTTGTGTCCTTTATATGGGTGGAGTTGTGGGTGTGTCTTTGTTCTCTGTCCCCACCCCCCATTATTTATTGGCTTTGTAATTGCTTGTTTGGCCTTTTTTTGTGTGATTTTTCCTTTGTACTGTCTGTGCATGTTGGAAACGTTCTTGTGACCGAGTCGGACCCTGCATTTGTCTCGTACGGTGTTCTCCGTTTCATTCATGCTGTGTTTGTGCAGTTTTCTATGCTGCGTACGCGTCGGTCGCGGTGTTTTGTGTTGCTTCGGCTCGGTTTTGTATGCGTGTCGGTCGTACGGCTTGTCCTCCGTCCGACTCGGTCGTGGTTTCGCGCCTTGCATCGTACTTTGCGGTTTGGAGTTCGCGTGTACGTTTCGGTCGGATTTGTTCCGGGTGCGTGTCGGTCGGTTGGATTCGCGTGTTTTCCCGCCGGATTGCTGTTTTCCGTGCGGCTCGGTCGTTCGGCTTGGGTTCGGTACGTGTCGGTCGGATTTTGCACGCCTTGCATCGTACTTGGCGTGTCGGGCGCCACAGGTACGTGTCGGTCGGTATAATTTCCGGCTCCGAGTCGGTCGGTGCTTTTCCGGCCCGAATCGGAATCGACCCCTTACTAGGAAGGACGTGTTGGAATCAAATGTGAGATTTTGGATCTGTCCTAGAAGGTCCTTCGTGTCTCTGAGATAGGTGGTGGTGGTCTGTACTATGGGTTTTAGGTAAAAGTCACAAAATTTTGACAGCGGTTTAAGGATTGAACCTATGCCTGACACTATCGGGCGTCCTGGTGGTGGTACTTTATTTTTATGTATTTTGGGGATGAGACAAATATATGACATTACAACGCAAACCATTACAACGCATGCTTTTACAACGCAGATTTTACAACGCAGCTACCATTACTTCGCATGTTTTTACAACGCATGCCATTGCAACGCAAAATAATACTAATACACTAAAACTTCCATTACAATGCAAACATTTACAATGCATACTTGTACAACGCATACCATTACAACGCATATTTTTTTTTAAAGTATAATAACCCCCTGGGGCGGGATGCAGGGAAAATAGGGGTTTTGGGTGGGGTAGTGTATTAATAAATGAGTATTTTAAATTAATAACTGAGTATTAAAATTAATACTCGAGTATTAAAATAAATACTCGTATACATTTTTAATTATTAGTTTTTAATTGAAAGATTTACTCACCTCTGGGACCTGATGCAGGGAAATAGGGGTTTGGGTGGGGTAGTGTATTAATACACGGGCAATTAAAAGAAATACCTGAGTATTAAAATTAATACTCGAGTATTAAAATAAATATTCATTTACATTTTTATTTATTTTTTAATAAAAAGATTTACTTACCTCTGGAACGCGATGCAGGAAAAATAGGTGTTTTGGAAGTGGAAAGAATTTTAATACATGGGTATTTGAAAATAATACCACTGTATTCAAATTAATACCCGACTATTAATATAAATATTCGAGCTTAAAAACAAGCTTTAACACAATTAAAAATAACCAAAAAACCAATGTAAAAATGATATGATTAAACAAAATAAAACAACAATGAACTGCTGTAGAACAAATAAACCACCATTTTACTCTGTACCTAAACGAAAGTCCTACAACACTTTCTATGAATGCACCTTGACCCTCAGGTCGCCAAAATGGCGGACAATAAATCTTTCAAACAAATAACGAACATTTATAAAATGCTAAAAATAATTACACATTTTGTCAGCATTAAAAACATATAAAAAAATATGCACAAAACATATTTTCAAATAAATTATCGTTGAACATAAAAAAACTTATAAAAGCAGCTGACCATTTTGAAAACAGTGGTAAACTGACTTCCACAGAGACCAGACGCGTTTTGCCTGCCAAGAAAATATCCAACTCAAACAGTGCCATCTACAGTTCCAAGTAAGTGTGCCCATAAAAAATATATGTCAAGTAAAAAGCTAAAACATAAACTAAAATTAAATAACATACAGCATTTAATTATTTTTACTGCATTTTGGAGAATTCTAAACACACTTCACGACACAGTCATTCAATAGATGAACAATGTAAGTAAAACCAACTTTGTTTTTTTACAAATTCAAAATAAACCGTCAAAATGTACATTTTTAAAAGACTGTACAAATCTAAAAGCCATACTACAAATGTATTATTTAAAAACAACTCACAACAGTCTACGCCTTGCTGTGCTTGCCAAAGGCAAAAAGCTAAATGATGGTGAGTGCCCATTTACTAATCCGAATCCGACAGCTGCTTACCTCAGGGAAAATGCAGAATAGTGTTGGAGGCAAATTTACTATTCCTACTCCTACAGGTGCTTGCCTCAGGGAAAGTGCTGGATGGTGGTGGGTGCAAAATTACTATTCCTACTCCGAGAGGTGCTTGCCTCAGGGAAAATGTTGGATGGTGGTGGGGACAAATTTACTATTCCTACTCCAACGTGTGCTTGACTCAAGGAAAGAGCTGGATGGTGGTGGGGGCAAAATTCCTATTCCTACTCCTACAGCTGCTAGCCTCAGGGAAAGTGTTGGATGGTGGTTGGGGCCAAATTACTATTCCTACTCCGACATATGCTTGCCTCAGGGAAAGTGCTGGATGGTGGTGGGGGCCAAATTACTATTCCTACTCCGACATGTGCTTACCTCGGGGAAAGTGCTGGATGGTGGTGGGGGAAAAATTACTATTTCTACTCCATGTGCTTTCCTCAGGGAAAGTGCTGGATGGTGGTGGGGCCAAATTACTATTCCTACTCTGACAGGTGCTTGCCACAGGGAAAGTGCTGGATTGTGGTGGGGGCCAAATTACTATTCCTACTCCAACATATGCTTGCCTCAGGGAAAGTGCTGGATGGTGGTGGGGGCCAAATTACTATTCCTACTCCGACATGTGCTTACCTCAGGGAAAGTGCTGGATGGTGGTGGGGGCAAAATTACTATTCCTACTCCAACAGGTGCTTTCCTCAGGGAAAGTGCTGAAAGGTGGTCGGGGCCAAATTACTATTTCTACATGTGCTTGCCTCAGGGAAAGAGCTGGGTGGTGGTGGGGGAAAAATGAATATTCCTACTCCGAAATGTGCTTGCCTCAGGGAAAGTGCTGGATGGTGTTTATTGTTTAAAAGTTTTTAATAAATATGGAATTATTTAGTATACATTTTTTTTTATGTTAACAGATAACAACAGCAACAATAAACAGCCTAAAAAACCCCATAGATTTTCTAAGAAAAGAAGCAACTGAAGACCATCAGGAATTTATTAAATAGGTAAATTATATTGTAAATTAAACATGAAAAACCACAAAATCAATGAAATTGTAAATAAAAAACAGGTTGATAAATAGAATTAAATGTCATTTACATTTTTTAAACAATGTTTTTTCCCCCCAGATTGGACAACTGCAAACGTCTCTACCTTTCTAAAACTCGAGCAACAAAACAAGAAACATGCCAAGGTAATTTTTTAAACCAATAAAAATGTCAATAAAGTTTATGAACAGAAAAATAAATAAATCCTATTCCAATGCAACAAAATGCTCTTCTCCCAAAAAAACAAATTAAACTGTAATAATACTTTTTGAATGTAAACAAATATCTCATTCTTCTCATGAACTATATTGTAAAATCATGACAAATGAATTTTTTCTCTGAAAAGACAATGACTATTGTAAAAATGCAAAACTTTCACCTGTTCTTCCATAACAAAAAATTATTGAATTCTACTTCAGGTTAAATATTTACTAATATCACCAACACCTAAACAATATTTTTTTTACTATTTCAGACCACAATAAAAATCGAACTGGTCTACAAAGCCTAAAACATCAAGAAAAAGCTTCAAAAAAGGTAAGATTCAAAAAAGAATAAACAATAAAATAACTTAACCATATTTCTCTCCCTAGAAAAGTTTATTATAATAACATGAGAGTGATAAAACGCATAATATCTTTTCTCTTTCAGACCCAACTAACAAACAAAACCACCCTCCAAACAAAAAGCATCAAGAAACATCTTTAAAAAAAGGTAAAAATTTCGAAATCTTTACCCAAAAAATAAGTCAACCATTTTTCTCTCCCAATAAAGCATTTTTTGAAAGAACATATCAGCTAAATCAAAAATGAAACCTGGTTAAAACATTTAATATAACTTCATACAGCATTAACTTCAAACCGTATAAAAAAAAATGCAGATATTGTAAAGTATATTTTTTCTTCAAAACAGATAAACACAATAAATTATAAATAAACTAACACATTTATTTTTTCTTATTCAATCCATAACAGAAAATGTCATCTAGTCAAGATGCCAAATACGTCACCTCCAGCCGGGGCAACCGTCTGCTAAAACATAGTGGGTATGTTTATTGTAAGGAGAGACTAACTGAGCCCAGGTGTCATTGGAGGTGTGTGCAATACTACTCATCCCATTGCACAGGCAGAGCGGTTACTCTTGGTGACTCTGTTTTAAGAACCACAGAACATAACCACTCTGCCTCTGCAATGGAGATTGAGGTTAGAGAAACAATTAATGAAATTAAAGATATTGCATCCACCTCCAATGAACCCTGTGGTGCAGTTTTGAGGGAGGTCGCCCAACACATTCCACCACATGTTGCAAGTAGTATGCCCACAATCCCTAATCTGAGAAGAATTGTTCAACGTAAAAAACAGGCCAGTAACCCACAAAGAGTAACCCCACATACCTTTTCTGACATAAACATTCCACCTGAACTCTCTGTAACAGTTACTAATGAACCATTTTTTTGCATGACAACAAAAAACCTCGAAAAAGAATACTAATCTTTAGCACACCCCATAATCTAGTAAGGTTGGAGAACAGTGATATTTGGATGATGTATGGGACGTTTAAATCCACGCCCCATTCATTCACTCAAATATAAACTATTCACGCATATATTCAAAAATACAGTAGTTCCCTTAGTTTACAGTTTACTCCCTGATAAACAATCCTCAACATACACTGAATTATTGTCAGTGATAAAAGCAAAAACATCAAACAAAAGTCCTAGAAAAGTACTAATTGACTTTGAATTACCTATGATTAATACTATTACCAAATTGTACATGGATACCTAAATTCAAGGATGTTTTTTTCGCTGTTCTCAGGCTTATTGGCGAAAAATTCAAAAAACATCCTTAGTTGAGGATTATATATCAGATAGCAAACTACAGTTTGAACTAAAAACTCACAGCCCTTTGCTTTGTTCCTCCTGACAATGTAGACGAGTACTACACTTCAATTACAGAATCAGAATACTTTACCTCAAACAAAGATAAATTGGCACCCTTTCTAAATTACTTTGAAGACACATGGATTGGCCATCTAAGTAGGTCGGGTCGTAGGAGGAAACCACGTGTCCATGTGAAGTGGTGGAACTGCTACTCGACCTGCTTAGAGGGAGGAGCAAAAACAAACAATGCCATAGAGGGATGGCACAACTCCTTCAATAAATGAATTGGCAAACCTCATCTTAATTTCTATCATTTCTTAGAAATTTTGAGGAAGGAGCAAAGTTTCCAAGAAATGAGAATGTCGCAATCATTGACAGGTAGTCTGAACCCACGTATATCAAAAAGAACAAAGGAAATGTCCGAGAGACTATGGGGCCGATTCCGATCTCGGCCGGTAGGGCTCCGAATCGGATTCGGCTTAACCGGATCCGATTCGGAGCCCTATTTCCCGACCGATTCGTACGCGCGTCCGGGCGAGCGAGTACGATACGGAATCGCCGAACGACTTGTCCGGGCGTCCCGACCGCTCCGACCGACTCGTTCCCGGGTCTAACCGCACCGTCCGACTCGCTCGGACTCGACTCGCACCGCGCAATGGAGACGTTCCCCAGCCGGGTAAGTACGATGCGCGCCGTGAGCAGTCCGACCGAGCCGCGCACTCCGGCTCGAAAGAGCAGTCGGAGCCGTAATTTGGGGGTCCGTGTCGGACCCCCTGTACGCGTAGCCACGCGAGTCGCACACAGAGGGGACCCATGGGTCCCTCTACCTGTGCGTGTACGGCACGAGTCGCTTCACCGCATACACGCTGTAGGGGCGCCCTTGTCCGCCTCGCACCCATTGAGTCAATGGGATCCCGCGTACGCGTTGTACGACAGGCTCCCATTGACGTCAATGGGAGTCCGACCGAATCGAGTCCGATGGCATACGTGCGCATCGAACTCGTTCGGTCGGGCTGCACGGGTCCGATTCGGTCGAAAATCTCTCCGGGTCCGGCTCGGTCGGAGAGATTTCCGACCCGAATCGGAATCAGCCCCTATTTGGTGCAATTCAACAGTTTACGTTGATGGTGGCTTCAGACTACCTTGATAATCTTGCACACATCCTCCATTTCTAACCTACACTATCTTCTTACTTGCCTGTTTTGCCCTAAAACCCCCCCTTTTTTTTAATTTAAATTTAACAATTACAAATATTATTAAAAGTCGGGTCTCCTTACCTTCAGATGTCTTCTTTTTCAACTCTTGGACTTACGTAGTATCCAATTTTTCACCAAGAGTCCTTTCTCTTTTTGAATACATTGCAAATATTCCACATTCCTTTTTTAAAATCCACGTCCCATATTAATCTTTTTAAATGTGCACATTATTTGAAAAAATAATATCTGTGCATACCTAAAAAAACGCACCCAAAAATAAATTATGAAAAAGTGTTGTTTTTTGGCAACAAACGCAACAAAATCCAACGAAGCAATCCATTCTATTTTGAAAGCAATTCAATAACCATTCCAAGTTCCAAAATCATTCCACGAAACTCCATGTCGAAAATTCAATTGGCACTTCCAAAATCCAAAGACCAATAAGCAATGGATGCTAAATTATCCGATCTTCTAATTTCCCAAAAGATGATCTTTATTTTAAAACCCGTCGCAAAAAGAAAAAAGTTACCTTTCGAATCACTTTTGCTTAATAAGGTTTTTAAT